>JAVHKY010000044.1:1200000-1800000 GCA_035079385.1 Aspidiotus rigidus | reverse complement strand
GCATATGATTAGGTCGGTAATTTTTACATGTGAATGGCGAAAGCCAAAGAGTAGAAGAATATAATATCTAGTATGTAGATACGCAATTTGTGAGTGGTAACAAACTCAGAAAATTTGTGGAAATTCGTAAAACCGGCGCTTGTGATCGCAGAAAATACAACGAACTTGAAGCATAGTGTTCGTCTGAGCTCATGATATTGATAGGATTTGGTGACCTCATAAGCGTTCCTATTTTTATAAGTTACATTCAACGCCAGCAATATTAGAGTACGCACCAAATTCAAAATCAATGTTTTTTAAAATTGGACGCGCAAGTAATGGCTCTATCTTATTAAGCATCTACGAGTAACGTATGTCGTTTGTTCGCCGATAAGTCTGGCACTGAATTTATTCCATAATCATCACAATTTAATACATACACCCACTTTTCTTTCAGATTCGACTTATAATTCTTGCTCTGTTGTATTAATTTTTAATTGAAATATTATTTTCCACGACATGAGAAGTATCAGAAGTATAATATAATTTCGAAGCAGAACAACTGTTCAAATAATGCACACTCCAGCATCTGTGCAGACTTATTTTACTATACGTCAATGTAATTCGTTTTTCTACTCTTATCGATTTATCGTAAAAAAAAACGTGTCTCACACGAGCAATAGAATTACGCAAAATCACTGTTTTCTTTTTAGGACGCCGGGAGTGTTTCATTCGTAAGCGTTGAGGTATGGAAATAACGCAGAAAAATGTGAGTAATGGATGTAATTTCGTGGATACCTACCTACCCGTTTTTTCGGCATTTGGTCCACATGCTTAATTGGCAAGAAGAAAGGGGCAAAAATGTTTATTTTCAGGTATTCGTTCATAGTCATAATGAATGTTTGTGCATTGCGTAGTGTAGCTCATTTATTTTTAAAAAACTCATTTTGGATGATTGATGGAGAAGCTAAATTGATCGATATTACGCGAAATTACGTCGAGTTCGAGGATGAGCGATTGGGGGAATTAGAAAAGTAATATTTTTCTCGTATGTATTTTCCATATTACGTATAATGGGTACCTGTACTAATTCTCTTACGTTTTGTATCGATCTGTTCAGGTATCAAGAAACATTGTTACAACATACGACATTTTATAGCAGTGGAGACCAACTCGTTTTAAATCCGTTAACTATTTATAAGACGGTCAAACATCTGACTGTTGATTTTGATGATGTGAAGAAAAACATGATGAACAATCGCTACAGTGGTAATTTGCAATCAAGTTCATCTTAATACGAATTTCGAATCAACTACACGATTAAAGGTTTTTAGGCACAACAACGAAAGTACTCGATGCCACGGAAAAAAGTATACCCAAAAAAAGTCATTTACAAGATGAGACTCGTAATTTGATTCACATGCAACGAATGCTCAATTTAACAGTGACTGATATGATGGAAGGTCGTTTAGCTCCGAACGTGACTGTGACACCTGCTCTAATGCGTAAGAACTCTTATAATACTGTTTCACTTCAAGTTATACATCTTTTTCGACGAAAAAAATTTGACTTTATCGTTCTTGATAGTACGCTCGAGATTCTGTGATGTTCAATTGAAACAAAACTTGAGAGTTGAAGAAAAAACTCACGGGGTTGGAGAACAGCAGAATAAAATAAATCCTAAAATCTCAGAGCAACATAAAATTGAAAAGGAAATCCCTCCAAGTGCATGAGGATTGAGAATCCAAAGGTGATTCAATAAAATCGAGAAAGATTTGGAGATATGAGTGAGTGAATTATACGAATTACCAAATTTCACTGGAAGTCCAGGCTCATACATAAAGGTAATTGAAAATTTTGATCTCGAGCTATAAATGATAGAAGAAGGACTTGGAAAAATTCCTATCATATATGGCTCGAGAGTCGAAATTTTTTCTGTCACCCTCCTATCATAAATAGATCGAGATTCGAAATTTTTCTAAGTCCCCTTTCTATCATATATAGCTCGAGAGTCGAAATTTTTCCAAGTTTTTTGATGGACGGCGGACGGCTTGCGGCAAATTTCTCAGAAAGCCCCCCCCAGAACAGGTTCCCTGTTAATATGTAAGCAGGAGCGAATTTACCGGGAGGGGGAGTGTGAAGAGCTAAGGATAGTTCTCGCAAAAACTACAAAATAAGAGATACCAAAAGGAGAAAAAAAGAAGGTAAAAGAAAAAACGTTGCATCATCTTTTCCCACCCTTTGCCCTAATTTACAATCATGGGTGTTTTCTCATTAGAAGTAGCCTTTAACAGAGAATGACCAACATTTATAGATCGTAGGCGATATGAATCAATCCTCTAAGAAAAGATGAGAAAGACGCATCAAGTCCGCCCTCGCTCACTCTGTTACAAATTTCAAAAAATATACTCGCACAGTGGAAGTAGCTTCAACAACTTCATTTAATTCAAGAAAAGAATAAATTTTTCCTCATTATAGAAGAACATTAAATCATATCGACTAACTTTCGGCGTTTCGAACTACAAATATCGCAATAACACAACTTTATTGTCTGTGTAACTATTGAATGCCAGTTGTAATTGATAGCAACAGATGATATTCACCGAAGTAAAAGATGTTGGCAAAATAACTGACCCATATTGATGGATCAGCATTATTTAGTTCTAATTCAAAATCTTTTTTCATGAATTGATAGAATTCAATCCCCAGCGGGCCACGGTATATATTGTAGTCTTCCAAAAAGATATTGGAAATATTATATACAGAATAAACATTAATGCTTTCAAACATATTTATCGATCTAGGGCTGTAAGTGGATTTAGATATTAAAAGCATAGTATAAAGCTTAGTCTACAAAGAGAACTCAGAGAGGTACAAACGGACGTAGGGACGCAAATCCAGGAATTAGGAGGAAGGTTAGTTTTCTTTCATAGCTTAATATGAGTTGAGTATGCTTTATGTTAGGCGAACTAGTTCGCCCTCGTTTTCAGCGTAGTTTAAGTCTATAGTTAACTGTATGTGTGTAGGCCAAGCTAGTACAAGTCTAGTGTAATTAAAATTGCTAGGACGACCTATTGACTTATCAATCTCGATTGTATATTATAATTGTACCGTAATATCGTTTCAGCCCACTTCACCAGCATTTCCTAGTTTAGTACAATGGAGGTTGTAGAGTAAAGTCTAGAATACTGCATATTAGGCTTAGCCTACTAGTATAAGCTAATATACTCCGGGTCAGACCTAGTATAGCCTAGTATGATGAAGGCTAAAAATATAGGTCCTTTTCCAAGCCAGTGAAGTAGGTCAAGGTAATTGCTGACGTCATAAAGCGTGACACGTCTAACAGATTTTCGACTGACCCTTAGCCTAGAGAGATACATGTAAAAATAAAAATTTAACTTCACATGAAAATTTAATCATACTAACAACGCCAATTTTTTCAAGTTGAAGATTGTTTCATCATTGGCTTAGTGTCCGCTGAGGAAAACGATTACGAATCATCTGTTCGCTGGCTGGGATCATGCGAAAATTATAACGACGACATGACCATCACTTCAACACTCCTTTTATCTTCTCTTTTTGTAGGTAAGATGAAAAAAATTGTACGTGTGTGTGTGTTTGAATCTTTGGTGTAGAATTTGAAAGAATTAATTCATAACGTTGTATATTTTTTTATATTACAAACGTTAGGAAATTAATATACTAACTGACTCCCTATTATGTATCTCAATAATCCTGATCCCCCCCCCCCCTCCCGTCATATATGGCTAGGAAGTCGCAATTTTTTGGAACTCCCTTCCTAGCGTATACTGTACTCATATACATCGGAAGTCGAAACTTTTTTGTAAGTCCCACATTTTCCCGTATAGTGCCCGGCCTTTCTTTTCAGATGACCCCTCTCCATAAAACAATTTTCCTATTATCGGTGGGGGATGGGCTAACTCCCAGATTTTCAAATTAGATATGGGATTCCTCGAAAATTTTCCAAGTTAGATAACGAGCAGGAAAGGGAACAAAACTCGCGGATTTTCGGATAAGAAGGAGGGGGTTCAGTACAGAACTCAGATTTACTAGTAAGGTTTACAGAGGCAATAAAAAAAAGAAAATTAACTGAGAAAAATGAAGAAAAAAATATTATTTCAGGAAATCTACCTTTAAGTAGGTCAGTTTTGAATAAATGCATCTGGAATGATCAGTTCAACCGTGTATTAGTTGACTTGAGCTTGAAAGTGAGCCGAAACCTGGGAAATGTAAGTACTTATAATTTGAATTCGATCGGACCTTGAAAGCGAAATTAATAGGAATTTTAAAAATTTCACAATTTGGCTGATATTACTATAAAAGCCAGAAATACAAAAAATTCGAATGTTCTGATATAATCAATAGTGTTATTCAGCATTTTCCTTCCCATAGAAACGTCTCAATGTTAATGAATAATGTATTTCACAGTAACTAATAATAAATTGATTTTTGTTCTTAGTGGCAAGATGAAAACGAATATAGTCAGTGGGAGGGATTTAAAACTTGCGCCGGCGACTATATTCAAGAATTTGACCAGCAAAAGACGACTTGTCGATACAATCATTGGAATTCACCATTCTTGACAATAGCTCCTTTGAAGGAAGAGATAATATCAATCGTACCAATGATTACCGTATTCAGAGAAACCGTATACGATTCCGAAATTGAGGAATTGAAAACCGAAGTTCACGACAAGGTTTGATTAATATTTCATCTCTTCGTCCAATTCTCCAGCATAATTATCAATCAATATCGTTAAAGCTTCATTTTTTTCCAATATGAATCTAAACGATAGTATTGAACCACTGATAGAGAATGGAAATGAGGTGAGGAAAGACTAATACGAAAATATTTCATAAAATCACGCCAAAAGCTATTCTTCATAATTTTGATGGTTGAACTGAAGCCTATTTGATCCTAGGATTCTATAGGCCAGCTTGCAGTTGATGCAGGACTTTTCAGCGGGAAGGATGCACTAAATTGAAAATTTGTTTATTCATAGGTAGCTTACCAGTGCATAAAATTCTATTATTATGCAGAGACATTTATGATAATGAACAAAATTTTCTCACACAAACAGTCTGAGTGGTGATAATACGAAACTTTTTGTCACAGATGAGACCCGGTACGATCAACTCCAAGAAAGGATTGGTAGTGGAATACCGGTTTTTCCCCTCTCATCGAGCCCATCTTAATAACCTCGAAACAAAATACACGAATCTGTGGCACAGATTGAGGGATATGACGTTATTAAAAATTCAAGAGCCCATACAGATCGTTCATTATGTACCGGGTGGCTTCATCCGAGTGCATAGTGACTTTCAGGTAATACTAAGGTGTAATAATTATGGCATGGCATCACTTTTTCATTGAAGCTAGTCACGAATTTTGATCTATTCAGGATGGACAATCCGAACGTATGGGTTATAGGAACACGCAGGCAATGTTGTACGTAAGTTCTATTTTACATGTTCATCTTCACTTGAGACTATGGAGCGAAAGAGGTAGATTGCAAAAGCGGCGGAGTACAAACCCCTAGAATGATGCGAACGAAGAACCACCATTTTATTCAAGAAGAATCTCCAACATTCAAGTTTCAGATAGTGGAAAAGTCGAAAGTGTCTCAAACAAAATCATAGTATAACTTCGGGCATTATTTAAACACAACAGAAGATGAAAAAAAAAAAGCAACGATTATCTTAATGAACAGCACACAGATGCACAGACTTATTGATAAATCAAAATTTCAGAGATAATTATATCCCCCGAAGAAATAGAATTGACTTCAACGATCAGTTCCTATACAATGAGTTCTGCTGTCTTATATTCACCGACTAAAATTGTTTCTGATTTCTCATCCTCGTAACTATATCTAGTCTTGAGCATGCAATCTCTGAAAAATTTCAGTTAAATGATGTAATCCTAGGCGGTGAAACGATTTTCCCACCACTGAAACTTAGAATTCAACCCGTCAAAGGCTCGGTAATTGTATGGACAAATGTACGAGCGGATGGAAGTCAAGAAAAGCTCACCAATCACGCTGGCTGTCCGGTTATCTACGGAGAAAAAATAAGTAAGTTAAGAAGATGGACAAACAGACAATGCACAAAGGGAGAAATGGCCAATTTTGCTGCTCGAACGGGAAGGTTACTGTGAGCTAAAATCCCCACAAAAAGAGCGGAAATCTGCCTTTCTTTTCAGAACTTCAAAATTCTTTCTACCAAATTGAATTCCGTTTACACGTTCATTTTCTGATCACTTACTTCTTATCGTAAAGTTCTTGAACTCGGATGACAGGCGCAGATTTACTGAAAAAATACGGTTTTCTAAACTCAAAGAAAAAAAAAAAGAGAAAATCTCAAAGGGAAAGTTTTTTGCCCCTCAATGTAGAATATCCGCAAGGATTGATTCTGTTCAAAATCTTGAGGCATAATACAGTTCTATTATAGAATATATTCTCGATAAAATCGATTGATAAATTCACGCGTGAGCGACATAAATAATGAATTGAACTTCTCCTATTTTCGGGTAGTTGGTATTCAATGGTACCGGATGAAGGGCCAAGACGACTGGATTACTCGACCAGAAGATGATCTGACGCTCTCATAAGAAACTAATTCTTTTGGGTCAAAAATCACAAGTTGGACTTGAAACAACGAGAATATGGAAATTAGTGAATTTAATGATTCTTTGAAGCTGAATTCATTTCTAATAAAATTTTTTAATCTATCGCAGATGCTGAAGTTTTTGAAAAATTCAACCGTGCTCACGAGCTATCGGGATCCACTCACCGATATATTCTTTATTATTAAGTATCAAGCGCATCCAATGTTATTAAAAGTTTTTTCAATGTGTGCAACCGGATCTACAGAAGTTAGGATGGAGCAAATGCTCCCTTCTAGTAAGCCTCTTCAGTGAGCTCTGGCTCAACGACAATGATACTACGACGCGACGATTACAGAAAGACAATGCAAAAGGGAACGTATCAGCTCGGAAGATGGGTAGAGCAATGGTAACGTTTGAAAATATTTTTCGCGCAACTTCTTGGGGCACTAAAACTTAGTACTTCAGAGTCGATCATACTTTTGTCGCAAAGATTAGATGCTTTTCTTGTATCCCGATTTTGTGAATAACACGAGTTCATGTACATGCGTGTTTATGTACATCTTTCTTTTGATGGACAATAATAAAACAAATAAAATAAAGCAGGAGCATTTTCTATCAGAAAAAATATTCAGATATAAAAATAGAGAAAAACTACAACATTTTCAGAGAATGAGCAACAATTTGTAGAGTGAATTTCTTTATCCTAAAAGATATTTCTTTTTTTGGGACAGTACCACCAGTGATACGCGTCCAAGTTTGTCGCCAATTTTCTTCAGAATTTATAAGCTGAGCCTAGGATTATAGTTCAAATTTAAATGTCACCTAAGTTAAAGAGAATATTTTTAAGGATCGTCCCCACTACTGTACAACAAAGACAAGTAATCTCGATCTCATACAATCTTTTTAAAACTTGAAGGAGGCCCCCATTTGTTCATACCGATGATAACCATGACCGTATTTTTTGAGATTACGCTTGTAACAACGATACCGCGAAGTTCGCGATTTGTTCACACATATGCACATAAAAAGATTCTTGTGGGAAATACGTCATTAACGATTAAAAATACAGCCTTAACTCTCTTTGATATTAGTCATATTTTATCTATCTTTCGCGACTTTATCGATGAATAACTGAGTCCGTTTATAAATTAATTGGTTATAATATGTTTACAATGTAAATATTATTTCTGAGAAAGTAAACATTTTACACTAGAATGCGACGATTATCAATTGGAGGAAAAAAGATAGAAAAGAAGAATGCGTACTCTTTAATATTTACTCGTATTCCCCAAAGTCCTTGAGGTTTATTTCAGAACATATCAAAATTGGTTCACTTCTAATCAACTTGACATAAAATTAAAGAAGCGGCTGGACGTTAAGGGCACAAAAATCCGGGAAACGAAAAGGATGGAGGAATTGTAAGTGCTTTATAAAGATTGAGTGTACGTCGAGTATCACTGCACCTCGAAATCTTGATCGTAGACAGAGTGTGGACTCAAATTTCGCTCTGACTCAAAGCATACCATCCCGCATGATGCGCATGAATACGGTTTTCCTCCTTCACTCTCGCTCTTCCGTGCCCACTTGAAAGTTTCACACCATTTGAAATATTTTGTGTCTGTGATTTTCACTTTTGTTTGAGCTTGATGCGAAAATCGAACGGTTTCTCCTCGTCATTCCTCTGATAGTCGTTTTATTTTTATTTCGCCAAAAACATATCGAACGTGTAGTATAAATGTGGGTTGTAATAGCGTAATAGAGAGCGGCTCACTAAGTTGAAAGCGTGTATGTGTAGATTAGGCGAGCTGATACGAGGAAACTCAACAGGGTCGAGCAATAATTGCGATGAGATCGTCTGGAACTTTGATAATGGCTCTTTCTTTCGTATGGAAGCGGTGAAAAAAACAAGTTTGATGAAAGAATTTTCAACGTACCGTACTTCGCGGATGAGAAGAAGGAAATGATAAAGATAACACGCAATGGAGAGAAAATCGTACAAGTATGAGCTTGTGAGGCATTTATGGAGGGCGAAAATACTTTTTCTGTTCTGATTTGCAAACTGACGAAAAGTTAAAAAGGAGCTATGCGGTCTTTTTTCGTACAAGTCGCGTTGACGCTATATGAAAGTCAAGGTTTTAGATATAATAATGATACGGTCAATGTTGTAAATTTCAAAGAATACTCACCGATTTTTCATTCATAACTTTTCTCCGTACAAACCAATGAGCTTCCAATTTTGAATGTTCATCTTAATCACCACTGACTGTACGATTTAGCTGAATCGATTGAATAGAAGGTCGTGGAGAGGACAATACGCACCAAAAACGTTGTTTTCTGATACTTCTCACGTTCTCCACAATCTTCTACACAACCAATTGAGCTGAAACACGCGTGTATGGGAAAAACAAATTATCATAATAAGTTGGACATATAACATTTGAAGCCCATCGATTTATACAAAGAGAAGTTCTTCATTTGTTAAGTATTTCATGAAATTAACAACATAGACCGGACATAACAATATTTTTAAATGATGCGAAAAAAAAACCAATTTGTAAGCGAAAAATAAGATATGGCTGACCACCCATTAATATTAATCCTTACAAATTTTATGTAGTAATTTCAGCCAACACTCGCCATCTAGGGTGATCTTAATAACCACGATGATAAGTAAAAGATTTATAACATTAATGGATTTGGAACGAATAATTAAGTGCAAAAAAACCAACATTTACCTCAGATTTATGATTACGGTCACTTCTTCTGTGTACATGAATGCCCAAGATTTTCGAGATATGAGCTGCGACTTCCATTGTATTTAAACGAAGACAAGAAAAAGGGTGTTTTATGATAGTCCCTTTAAGATTTTGTTTATGAATTGTCTGAACTCATAATGATGAACGTTTCAACCACTACGGTAATCATAGAACGCCTTTCTCAAACGAAGTCCGTTTAGACTCCCCATTCAGTCAACGACCGATTCCTCTCTCAGAGCAACCTCATACAAATGAAACCATACTATATTAGTAGAAGCGCGCCAATTAAACAATCTGAGATGGAAGGAGCGTGTCTTCTAAAACCGTTGGTTTAAGGAAAACGAATAAAGTTACAGTGCAAAGTGGTCCAATAAATTTTGATGAGACTTCTCATTTAATATTCGCCAGAAGTAATAATCCCATTACGATTGGTTTCGAACTGGATATTGACCTAAATTTCTTCATTGGCTTCGATTCTTTGAAGTCGAATCAATGATATGAGACTATTGGATACTTTTGAGCAGCGAGGGTGGTATAAAAAAGGAAGCAAAAAATAAAAATAAACAAGACTGAGTCGTTATACGCCTCAGTATCCGGATCTCTAGGGTTTTTCCCCATCTTTGTTCCACTTAGATCTGGAACATGAGAGATTTGGTTCCTTTTTGCTTGTCAAGCTTTAAAATGCAAAAAATATCCTCGCAAATAATCATTGTATAAGTGTCTCCAGTCAAAATAACCATAGACAACTCTCGCACGCAAAATAAGCTGATTTAAAAGAAATCAAATCCACCCAAATTTTATGCAAAATGCACATAAAATAATGCAAACAAATTTTACTAATTATAACGCAAAATTTATGAATTATCATACAAAATTTAGGAACTGTACCATTTGAAATACTTTATATAGCTTTTACGACCGCTTATAATTACCGACATTTTAGTACGCTCAGGTACCGTCGTGTTGTGGTGGAATAGTATTCTTAGATGAGCACTTTTGCTTCGTGTAAATACATGTATTTCTTGCGATAAAATGACCACACACAATCTTGTTTGGTCTGCTCAAAAAGATAATACCTACTGTATTCGTATTTCACGGTGCGTAGACTGTGCTCTCAATTATTAGATATCAGTACAGTAATACATATCTACGAGACTTAGTTTATATTATTAGTTATGAGACAGTACTTGATTTGAAAGATGGTCATAGGTTATGAGAATCCCAAGGATTTCACTTGCACTTGTCCGGTTTTCCTCAAACGCTTACTGTGCAAACATCAGTTAGGTATGCTCATCAGGTTAAAATTGGCAGAGGCGCCGGATGCAGCGAAGAGCACGCCCATTGGGCAAAAGCGCAAAAGAGGGCGACCACCAAAGGCCCCTTGCGCCTTAATAATTTAGATAATTTTTTTGCCGCATTTTTTTGATCTTATTGACGCATATATTTTCACATTTATCAGTTTTTCTAAGAATATCCATATTAAATACAATGCAATTTTTTTTGTGTGTATCAGATTATTTTTGCGTTATATTATTCTATTTACGTTCATTGTACTATTTTTTTGTTCATTTTTTAAATTTTATGCGATTCAATTATTTTTTACGCTTGACGCTTTATTTTTGCGTGGCTTAATTTCTTTTTGTATAAAACATCCTTCTTTTATGCGTGCCGCCTTTTTTTTTTAATTATTATTTTTTTTCGCGGATGCAAAGGGCTCTTGGCTTGCCGAGGCAAGAGCTCCCCAAAAAAATCGAAAAAAATTGAAAACCAAAAAAAATTGAAAACCAAAAAGGAATCATTGCGCATGGGTTATTGGCTGCCTTTGGCTAAGGGGAGAAAATCATTGTCTACCTGGAAACTGCTAAGAAAAGCCAATTAATTATTTCAATCGCTCTCATAGTCAAGTGCATACGGAGTATCCTGCACCATTTAAATATTTCAGGATATATCCTCGCATAAATCTGCGACAGTTCGCCCGATGTGTGCGTTTTTTTGATGTGATACATTTAGACAAGTATGATGTTAGTGTTAATGAGATTTTCCGAATAGTCCATCACCAGTAATGAAACATCCCCCTACGAATGATTGAATTCAAATCATTTCGTCGTTTGATCCTACATAGTTCACGAAAAAATTATCTCATAGTCCTTTAGCTTCTGAATTAATCCGTATGAAAACTTTGAATAACTTTGGATGCTTTTCCAAACACTGTTTTTCACTCGAAAAAAGAGGGATAATGAAAGAAATTTGGATTCTGTACTTCATCTCAGAAAATGTTTACAAAAACAATGGTTGTTAGAAAGGGGGCGAGACAATGAGATAATAATTGTTTCCTCTAAACTATGTGGACGCGCGTAGGCTGCTCTTTGCCAGGAGTAACGCGCATGGCCACTGTTATCTTCTTGTCTCGCGTGACCGTGACTAAGGGCGTTCTCGGTTTCGCGCGACTTCTTTTGAAAATTTCTCAATGAAAAAATCGTTTACTCGAGTAAAAGTATATTATTTTGTGACAAGTAAAATCTTTCACAAATAATATGCGAGTAATTCGAAGGTAATTGGATGAGTCACCTTAATTCATTTCATTGCACCGGCTGATAAAATTATTCGAAAGCAAAGATTATAAAATTACGAAAAATTTACTAGAAATTTTTCAATTTTTTTCGTCGTTTCACAATCCCCTCCTCATTCATTTGAAGAAGCAATGTCGAAAAGATAAAATTAGTGACAGTTTTTCGATTCAGGGCGACTTGGACAAACTATGAGTGTGTTCTATGTGTATTTTCCACGCCTTCGTTACAAACAATAGTTCATCTCCTATCATTAAATTTCATTCTTTACATTAAATGTTTGAGCGCACTCATCGTTCACAAACCTCGATGAACGAACGCTGCCGTTTGAATTAGCTGACGAACGTTTCAAACTTACTGGACCGAATACACTCAGAACTAAAGTGCAGTTAGTATGCCGGTACCTACAGCAACTTCCTATAAAGTAATTTGATGTGTAATAATCGTGCTTTTTATGCGACTTTTCCAAGATATACAGGCGATAAACGCAGTGAAAAAGAGATTATTAGGCTGAAGTCACGCCGCATTTTAATTCGCCAGCGCTTGGATTACGTCGTTGAAGTGATGTGGGGTAGAGTAAAAGAGGAGATATATAGATATATACAGCAAGTGTACTCATATACATACATATGTATAATATCCAAGACTGAAGAAGAACAAACTTGTGGTTTGAACTTATTTCTTCGGCGTAAAACTTTCGCACACATTCATATTTCCGTTTTCCTTTAGCGCGTTCGTAAGTTCGCATAATTTCCTATATACATTCATTCTAACGATAGAACCAGGGCCTCGACATTCTTCCAAATAGACTTGAATATAGAGGGTAGTGTACGTATGTGTACGTCGTGTGCCTAGTGCTTGATGTACAAATAATACGAAAAGTTAACGTACCGGTATACAAGAGTGGTATTTCCTAGTGCGCGAATTTTAATTATTTTTCCTTACTCGTCGACGGGTGAAAATTAAGATTCTATCGTACTGTATTCGTAGTCAGACTCGTACTTCACCCAATTAATTTACCTCGTAGAATTTGACTTCATAACAATAATTCACTCCGACAGAACCTTCTACCTTCAATAAATTTGAATTTATAAGTGGCGAAAACAGAGACGAAAATCGAGTGAACCACTAAAATCCGGACTTTTAGCTCTAAACACGTGTGTACTCCAAGTAAAAAGCTTTAGGGTTGCAGAACGCATATATTTGTACTTATAGTCCAAGGGTAACATAGAATGACAATAATATATTAGTAAGCTTGGTCACCAGCCCCATGTCCAAATTCTACTCCTCCATTTGGACCTGGAAGCCACCAGCGCGCGACTATCGTGTAGTAGGGTTTTATTACGTGACGAAACAAAAACAACAAACCAACACAAGAACATACGTACTCGAATTTTTGGACCGGTCATAAGCGAGGAGCGCTAGCAGTCAAACACTTTTATTTTGTAATGGTACCCATTTTTCGACCCGATAGAAAAGAGCATTTGAACGATAAAATAGATGATAAACACAAGCATTAATAATGTCCAGCAATATTTCAAATAGAAAATATTTAAATATATTATCACGCAATAAGAATATTTTTAGTCACCGGTAAAAAAATAATGAGAATTGTAGAAAAAAAGTTCCACAACGAGATAATAAGTTTTTTCCCCAATATCCACGCTTTTGTTAAAAATATTAAAAATGAACATTGAAATTCGCCCATAAAAATTGCGCATTCGTTAGTGTCAAAATTTTTTCAAGTTCTCTTTCTATCATATATTATCTAGCTTCAAAGTCGAAATTTTTTTGGAAGTCCCTCTCCTATCACCTATAGCTCAGAGGTTGAAATTTCTCGAAGTCTCACGTTTTTCCGGACGGCGTCCAGTTGCCGGCGCCCGGTATTTTACTTCAATTTAGCCCCCTTCCCCATTAAACAGGTTCCCCTTTTAAAAAAGTGTACTCAGATAGTTCCGTCCACTAACTCACATACCCCTTACATTTGTCCCTGATTTTCGCTTTCGAAAGGCACCCCCTTTCTTTTCTGGCCCAAAGAAATCTGTTTAGCCGCCTCGGGTGCGGTAACTGATTTTAGACGTTTTTCTCTTCAATGTTATCAGGTACTCTCATGACCAACATGCTGTAGTAACTTTCTTTGAGGTCATCGAGATTCTTCCCGGCTCCCAATTTCTTCGCAGGATTATATGAGTTATTCTTTCGACAGGACAATCTTATTGTTCGATTAGAAAAAATTATCGTGAGCGTAATTACTGTTCAAATTATTGCTCATCCGCATCATTCCTCTGTTCCTTGACGAACAGTTGCATGAATCATTTATTTTACTGTTCACACAGGGTCTTTTATTGTTCCTAAACTTGTTGCGTAAATAATTTATTTCAATGTGCTATTTAATATATCCCTCATAATAAATCGAAAACTTTTAATAACGAATTTAATTCAATAAGAACATTTTTTATTTATATCTCAATTATACTAATGATTTGAATTTCTTTTATCGGTTTAAAACTTATCATGATGCTTGACATCGTACCGTTTGTTGTTGTGAATCTAGTAGTAAATGTGATTATGATTCATTCTTGAGTCCAGGACATGGGTTAGAGTCGAACAATATTTTGATTTTGAGGAATTTTATTAGTTTTAAAGGGCCCGACATATTGAATGCATTTACTGTAGATTGGTGATGGTAATAATGATCATCAACACTAACGCTGCGTACAGTCGCCTTGCCTCGTGAATAGTGTCTTGCTATCCTTAGAACAACTGGTGCACTCCCTCTCAAAAGGAATTGGTACCGGCACTCTGATTTGAGTTGCAGTAATTTGGATATTACGAGGTCAAACATCATTCTCTGCCAACAGTGTCCTAGTCGTAAATGCTTGTGGTTACTTGAAATAATTTAAGGCTGCTGTGGTACGCAAGTTTTGTGATCATATTCGTTTTCGTATCAAATTTTTGTAGTTCAGCTGGTACACCTCATAATGTTTTATTATTAAAGTTTGGCGATTATTCATAAAAATTTGAAGTTTTAAGATTTACGTTTTTTCCCCTATTTTACTCAAAGGGCACAACTTTTCATCGAGCCCGATCCATCTTGTTGGAGCGAAATATTTGCGCTGCGGTGTAGAAAAGACGTTTGCAAATTATTGTACAAATAATGTATACAAACGATAAAGCCAAGGTCGTTGGCGTGAAGTCTAATGTGTGTGATGTACAAAAAATCATTCTCACACGATTGGATTGTGAATATTGAAAACCGAAAATAACGAATACACGCAAAGAAGTTATTTTTCTTCTTCTTTTTTCTGCCTCACAAATTCCCAATTTTCATTTTCGATACACGTCACCTACATTCATGGATTCAAAAAAATATGAAAAAGTTCTCAGTGAAAGCTCCCATCTAATCGTTAAACCTCTAAAGAAATTTATTTTCGCCCAAAAAATGTGTAGGTACCTATTCTTCTTTTATGAATACATTTACGAAAAATAAAAATGTATATAATACCGGTATACAATTTATACATACATGTTTCTTGAGGAACGGAGAGAATAAAGTAAAAACATACTTATAGTCACATGAGTATTTTTTTTTCCTTCAACTCGTTACTGCAGTATTTTCTTTTCCTCAAGTTTTCGTACCATTTAAAAAGGTGTGAGATATTTATACGTTTATCATAGAATATTTTGCAACACATTAAAATATTAATTATATTTTAAATGTTATATAGATTATTATTATCACCGTTCTGTACCCTTAGTCTTAGATTTTTCTTGTTTTTCTTCATCTTTACATTTTTCTGGAAGACATTTGTATGTAATTTAGCGCAGCGTTGGATGAATTCGAAAAACTATTCATTAAGTGTTGCAGGTAGATTCAAAATTAAAGGACACTTTAATGTAAAGATTTCCTCGCTTGTTTCCTGATTTTTGTTAACGTGGACAAGAGTTTGTCTAGTTAGGGGTTTGTATAAAGACGTTGTAATTTGAAAATGCGACTCGCCTCGTGCAAATGTTTGGGGTTTTGTCGAGCTATAGTACAACTATTTAAAGTGCCAAAGTTACATCGCTGTGGCTTATCGGATTGAAGTAACATTCTGGAACGAAGTTTATACTGCTAAAGTATAATATCAGCCTTATAAGTTACATAAAACGGTGTCAGTGTACCACCCACTAAAAAGTAGACCTAATAGGATTTACCTAGACTTGATACGAGTTGTTTCACCACTTTGGTTGTTCCGGTCTCATTACGGACCAGTCTTCCTCAAGTTATACAATAATAATTTTAGGAAGTTTATGTCTTCTCAAAACGGTTCCCAGTTAATTTAAGGTTTCCTTTCTTCCCCTCCGTTATTTTAAGAGGTGTATACAAGGAATTTCATAATTGAGACGAGTGTTCTTGAGTATAACATAACACAAAGGATAATCCGGAAATTTTAGAGTCCATGAAAACGATTATAGAAGACCGCTAACAAGTAGGACCCGCTTCTGTCTAAGGGGAACCCATTAACCTTTGGAAACAGCTTTGAACTACACCAGAAAGCCTCAAGTCATTTCAACGCTATACCAAAAAAGTCAACTTCTTGATGGCGTTTAAAGATACAATGATATTTGTATCAACAGAAATTTTCATACCGTTATTTACTTTCAAATCGTACGAAAATATTTGTGTCTCGAAAAATAGGAAAGGAAAATGGATTGACTTAGAGTCATGTTACCGATTATTGATGTAACAAATTTAATTATACTTTTTCTTGGAATATTAACATTATGTCGACTACTTGTTTTCGCGTAAAATAATGAAATAAATCATTCATTTATTATTCTGTAGACAACAGAACAAATTTGTAGTAGTGACGCTCAAACTGCCCCTTTTCTCCTTCTTTGGACTTACAACTCGAACATGTCCTTCTTGACTAGGCTGTAATATCATGCAATTTCCAACAGTTGGAGGCAAATTTCATCTTCTTCTTTAACAATGATATGTAATTCATCTTTACACATTGGCTTGAGTGAAATACCGCATTTATTTCGTTGCAATAACGTATTCAAATAATTTCGCCAAAGATATTGTAATGTTTTTATGATTAACTTTCATCTTTTAGGTTAATTTTCGGGAATTTTTAATAAATTTTCAATGGGGAGGGTAGTTATTTGAGAAAGTGTCTTAGGGTTAGGGTTTTGAAGTCAATTAGATCAGCCAATACCTCTATCAAGAGGTCAAAATAGTGCTCATCAACATTAATCTTCTTTAATTAATAACTAGGTAGTTGGTACGGTCTCATTGGACTTGAAATGAAAAATTGGTACATTGTGACAGTGAATCTGTTCGATAATTCTCGGATTTTTGTACCTCATCATGTATAAATACGAGCTTCCTAAACGAATTTTATGGAAAATTTTCTTCAAAAAGTTACTCATTCCTTCTCTTTCTTCCTGTCTGTCTTATCGTGACTTTGATAGGTCGCTATTATTTTATTGTAATACTGTGTTTTTTTTTTTTTTTTTCAATTTTTTTTTTTAATTTATTCATCACCGATCGTATGATTTTAAATATTCTTTTTTGTGTATGCAAAGTTCATCGTTACCGAGAAATGCGTCAGTTATTCATTACAACTTTTATCGGCAGCGCGTACTATGAATATGCATAGGATAAAGTTGACTCTTGAAATTTCATGTACTGCTGGCACAGTGTGTTTTCTGAGCTCACTTTTGGTTGTGTACGCATGAAAATATGGCTCGTCGGTTGCATTTTACGGTATATGGATGAACGGGGAGATAGGGGTGAAAATTGTGCGCGATAAGTGAATACAGTCTCATTTTCATACCCGGCCGACTTGGTTTTTTTTTCCTAGTCAACTGAGTAAATAACGAGGAATTACCCTTGTATTTTGAAGGACTTGAATCGTTGAAATATTGGTCCATCTCGTGTTTCAGTTTTCTCACTGACAAGACGGAATTTGATTTCGATTGTTCAATTCTCGTACCGCATACTTTCAACGAATAAATAGAAAATCTGATGTTTTTCGAACACAAGTTGAGGTATTCGATTACAAATGAGCCTCTCCTTTCAAATGAAACTACTTTCGTCGTTGTGTCATTCTCTTTTCTTGGTTTCGACATCATATATGATGGTTCAATCTCTTTTCCTTGGTTTTTCAGAGGACTGACGACTAAAAACTTTCGAGAAGGGCGCGTGTGTAGTGCGTAGTCGTATGTAAATATCTCTCGTGTGGAGAGTCCGCAATCAAATACACGGATCTTCATGAGGAGTCCTCTCGTGTCGAGTCGAGCGTACTTTCTTGGGAATATGGCTTCTCGATCTATTGTTGAATAATTAAATTATAATGTAAATGTACCTGACTGACTTACAAGGAAGATATTCTTTCAACTATGCTCGAGCCGAAAGTTCTCTAGTTCATATTTTCACTACTTCTACAACATTCTTGCAACGATGAATCTCTTTTCACGCGTCGAAACAAGAAGAAAAAGTCACAAACCAGTCTAGTTACGTCGACCGCGTGGTGTACTTTATTTCCTATGGGATTTTTCGGGGGGATATATTAAACAGTACATTGAAATATATGATTTGCACAACAAGTTAAGGAACAATAAAAGACCCTGTGTGAACGGTAAAATAAATTATTCAACTGTAAGTCAAAGAACAATGGAGTGATGCCGATGAGCAATAATTTCAACAGTAATTACGCTCATGATAATTTTTCTAATCGAACAATAAGATTTTCCTGTACATAACTCACACAATCTTGCGAAGAAATTGGGAGCCTGGAAGAATTTCGATGACCTCAAAGAAAGTTACTACAGCATGTGGGTTATGAGAGTACCTGATAACATTGAAGAGAAAAACGTCTAAAATCAGTTACCGCACCCGAGGCGGCTAAATAGATTTCATTGGACCAGAAAAGAAAGGTGGGGGCGTCTTTCGGAGACAAGTGTTAGTGGTATGTGAGTTAGTGGACGGGACTATCCGAATACAGTAAATCATCTACTTCAATGTGCTGTTAAAATATCCTTTTTTTTAATGATGTGAGGAATTTTTTTTTTTTTCATTGTAAATACTTCATTTTCACATCGTACATAGAATATAATTATCTGACTCACGAAAATTCACGCTCATGCGGGTATATCGAATATTCATACTACTTCCAACCGACAGAGAAAACATGGACTTTGGCATAGGCAGGTTATAAAATTAACCATCGGATTTAACATACCTGAAACAGAATAAAATACAATATTTTCAAGATCACCATAATCAGTATTTTTTCATCATAATTTAGAGAGGTAAATATAGTAGGTGCATCAATTAATCAATGGGAATGAGTTAAAATAGCTCAAAAATATACGCACAACTTGTCATTATTTCTGGCATATTTTGGGGCTTGTGAATTTTCAGCCACAAATTTTCGTAGCGAGTGCTTTATGATGACGTGACATGCTATACTTCTAAGAGAACTGAGAATAAAATTAAAAAACAAAAACAAATACTGTAATACCGTCCCATCAATCTTTCTTTCTGTTTGAGAATAAAATCTTCGTCAATCGAAATACCTATGTCACAAAAAGAAACATGAATACTTTTTTTCAATGTCAATGAAAACCCTTCATGATTCATCAAGAGATGATCAAATTTTGGAGGCAGAGAAATTCAATCCAGGGTGTCTACAAAAATTGAAAAGTAAAAATGAAGCACTGCAGGACTTTTTAGTCAGCCTAGATTAATATTGAAAATTTCAAATCTAATTTTTATAACTTGAAACACCACCTTAAGATAAAAATGAAGGACTTGCGAACGATTTTTCCAGAAATTTCATTACTTTTCAGGACTTTCAAGACCCATTTTCAAAATTCATGACTTGAAGCACTTTTCAGCACCTATAGACACATTGCAATCAATAAGTGACACCAAAAACTGAGGTATGACCAACAGAAAATGTTTTCTGATTCAACGCCTTTTTTTTCACACAATTTTAATACACCTATAAGGCTTTTTCAGCGTTCCATATTGCATACTTATTTGCCTGATTCTTATCAATACGGTGGGCTTCCTAAAATTGGTCTTATGGCAGATTAACACCAGAATGAAAATGAGTATGCAATCTAGCAATGCCCATAAATTAATGTTAGAAAGCCCACCGCATTGATGAGAATCAGGCAAATAAGTATGCAATGGAACGCTGGAAAAGCCATATATTGCATTGCCGTACAACAAATAAAAGACGTAATGTTGCTCGTTTTTCGCTTTGTAACGATCTGCAAAATAAGATCTTAGACTCGTAAATGTGTCCGTGTGTGCATGTGTGCATCAGATCAATCTGTGTGTAATTCCACGACGTACGAGTACGTCATGGACGTATGTCATTCATCGAGTTTTCAAGAAAACGAATATGGTTATCTTCAAACTGACTTCAATATCGAATTCTTTATCGAAAATAGTTCCTGAAATTCAACCATAGATCCTAATTCTATAAATTTTCGACGAAAGAAGATATTATAATCACGAAGAAATATACTCAAAAAAGTAAAGAGATTTTATTGCGGTTCGTGTATCTATCTCTTTACTCTTTTGAGTATATTTCTTCATAATGAATGACCTTAAACTTGAAAAACGGATTGATAATACCTTTATCGTGATTTAAAATTCTGAAATTTTCGTGACATAAGTCATTAATTTTTTGTACGGCAGTACAAGTGTTTTAGGATTCCCAGTTCAAAAATTAACATGGAGGTAAAATTCCACGCACGAAAGGATTTCGCGCAGTGTACTCGCCGTTTTTGCGTGAGACGACACCGCCCATTTCATTTCGGCAAAGATAATCGACTCGTCGAAACGAAGGTCGATCGTGTCAGCGACATTTTGAACCGGGCATAGCAAACGACATTTCGGACACGACGCGACACTCTCACCCACCCCGACTCTAATACATAATTCATTAATTCGATTCCTCCACTCGCCTGTGACGTTTTAAATGATTTTCGTATCCAGATTCCACGAAGAAGTTACCGCTTCATCGACGATGTCTCCTAACCAAATCTTCGTCTAACAACATAAAATACAGAAATATTACCCTGAAAAAAAATTCGTAGCGTAGGGCGTGTCACCTTGATTTTTGATGAGCATTCTCTCTTTTATGGTAGACTTATTTGCATTTAGGGAAAGCAAACGAAGAATTTCAGCCGAGAAAGGTAAGCTACATTGTTATACGGTAGCGGGCTTCAGTGTGTCAAAGATGCAGAAAACAACTAACGAACCTTTCCTTTTTATACGATCGTTAGCTCTCGATTCTCTGAGTTTTTCATGTTTCATCTCGTTAAATTTTCCTTTTTTTCATTTTGCGGTAACTCCCTTCGCCTTCATATTTCTTTATTGCTTGCGTCATAATTATAGGCTACCTCAGAGATATACGTGATTTAAATTAATAATTTCAGCCTTTTGTCTTCTCGTTCTGATTCTTCTGCAATTGTCCACGCCTTAGAAAAAATCTTCCAAACAAAATCATGCTGACAATACTTATTGCGCTATGTCTCCCCTGTTTCCATCTCATACACACACACACACACACACACGCGCCTCACACGCCTCACACGCAGGTACCTTTGGCGGTAGGTACGCGTGCGGTAAAACGTTACTTATTGACGTTCGCGAATTAATGCACATAGTGGATTCAATTAATGATTTTTCGTTACGTAGTTTTCCGCGTAACTGCTTTTTCCACTTCTGTCCTACGACGCACTCGAAAGGTAAATTTACTCGGTATACTTAATGAAAAACGACAATATGGCGCCCCGTTTACACATATCAAAATGAAAATTATTACACAATCATGTAGTGGGATTGTAATTCACTTTTGACATTACATGAGCATATTCACTAGCGTATAATTAATGAACACTGATTGATCCCTCGTTGAGACTTTCCGTGAACATACACAGAGCCAGATCTAATTTCAAGCTTTAAATGCTAGATACAAATCCTGACAAATCCTGAAGTCCCTCATAAGTTTCGATGCAGAGACAAAATGACTTCCCTGAGAGAGGAGAAAAATGAATAACAATACAAGATTTCTTTAGTAAGATCATAACATTATGAAGGAATAGTTCCTGACGGCCTCTCGGTATCTTTCACCGACTATTGTGAGCCCGGCAGCATGGGTACTACGACTCTTATAGTACGAAGCACACAAGTTTTTGGGCACTCGTAAATGCGTCTCCGATCTGGGTAACATAAGCTCGGATACACGATGCACCGAAAACGAACGATCAACAATTTATTTTTCTATTTCTGAGTTGAAATCGGCAAAATGGAATACCTAATATGATTAGGGAAGAGACAAACTACAAAAATAACAATGAAAGGGGACAAAAATCAGAAAATATTAAATGGCTCCTGCATACAAGCTAATTACAGACGTTTGCAAGAAAATTGTGGAAAGTAACGATGGGAATTTTTTGAAAACTACAACCGTATTACAGGAAAGGAAAAGAATAGCAAGATCTGATAACCTGGCACTTGAACGACTGACAATGAAATACAAGGCTTCTTACTGGGCGAATTGTATGGTTCTGATGAAAGCTGGGGAGGCGGTCTAGGTTTAGGATCGGACCTTGCTGTAAACGAGGCTTTCTGAAAGTCTTTCACGTTTATGAATATCTACGTCAAATAAAAGCTAGGCTTCGATGGCAATTAGTTTTGAGCAAATGCTGAACATGCGTTAAAAATGGGAAAATAGAAAGAAAGAGAGAATGAGGTTGCGACGAGCAGATATGTGAATAGAGTAAATGGTTAAGAACTATGAATTTTCTGAAAGTGGAAAAAACAAAAGGAGGAGCAAGGTGAATTCTCGTAACAAAATAATGACTAACTTGAACTCATCCTGTACAAACCTACAGAAGGAAATTTCTTCTACAATTGCAACGAGATAGATACTCGAGCGTAGAATATTGGAACAAGCTGAACAAGGCCAATTAAATCTAAATCGTATTGGATATAATTAGAGCAAGGAATATTCGGCGCTATAATAGGGACTCTTTTCGGCTCTGAAGATCAAATTTTCGACATCATTCGGCAGTTATAAAAAAATTCACAAAAAAAAACGGTTTATTCCGCATAAAATTATGATTGATTACAAAAATTTCGAGTTGTGCATAACAATGAGTTATTTTTCAACGTTATCTGGCGTAAAACTTTGGCGACGATCGCTCAGCAAGTATTTATATTAAAATCTATCAACATCGACGTATACTAGCGGAGCACTAAAAATACTGGAATCTTGTGAAATGTCTGAGTGAGTGTTGTCGTGAATCAATGCGTAACTCAAGTCTTGTCGCGCGAGGAACCCTTCGTTTTTTACGAACACCTCGTCACTTTTCTTTCTCAATTGTGCACCTTTTTGCCCTGGAATGTTTTCTATTTGCATGTGCAAATGTTCAATAATGTTCACCTGCGCATGTAGTGAAAGACCACGAGTTTCTAAATTATTAAGGGCCTCAGAAAAGTAAGTATAGTATGATTCTATGAACGCCAAGTCGACAGGTAAGTTCTTCTTTTTCCGAATGAGCGTCTGTAATTTCACTACACGTTGAGAATCCGGTGGTAGTTCGGAAACGACATCAGCCAAACATGTCATTTCTTGGCGCTAATTCATGCAGCAACAGAATCTACATCATTTCTTCTAATATGGTTCAAATTTCTTTATCATTTATTATTCTGTTTCCTCTTCCTTCCCATTTTCTGAAATTTTTAACCTTTTGACCCGTTTTCAACATTTATTCGCATTTTCGGCTCTTATAGCAACTTTCGGCACTTTTCGAAAAAATAAAAATTCAACTACAGCCCCTCCCCCACCTGATTCGTACTCATTTAAACCTTTCGAAGTAACGGCTTCTCCAGAACTTAGCACATGCAATGTAAAACTTTTCTTCGCACATAGCAAGGTACATGCACTCGGGGTGAACATCCGACTGAGGAAGATTTTTAGTACAGGAGACGGGCGATATATTATATGTACTCTAATTCTTGTCTAGATATAAAGTGCAATATGTACATGTTTCTCGTAAAAACGAACTAGGAAGCAAAACGAAGAACATTATCTTATCGATGTTATTTATTAATTCCGACGGGATGGTTTGAGCACCTTGGCTATGATCGTCGCCAACAATGCGCTCCGCGAAATTACACGGTAAAATGTTAAGTCAAAACTTTCGCTAACTGGAACTAGAAGCCAACTTCTTGCCAGTTTCAATTACACCCCAAAGAGGGAGACGACAAGACCGGGGTCATTCTTCGCGCACGCGGTGCGAATTTATTCAGTGCCCTATGTGCTGTAGCCAGAAGACGATAAATTTTCACTTGCCGGAAACACGCGCATTTATTCTGTTCGCGAATAATGGCGAATCGACTTCTAAATATTTTAGCTGCTCGCATAAATGAGAACAACGGTGGCGTTTATTGTTTTTATTCTTGTCATAGCGGTATTTTATACAAAAATTCTGGAAATAAATGGGATACAAGACAAAAAAAAAAAAGGTAATTGTTCAAAACAGACCCATGCGTATTCGCAACGTTTTATGGGACCTTGACAGGATTGTACACAACGTTTGTTTACATATTGTATTGGCGATCCTCGTATAACTTACCAGGGTATATACAAATATCTTTGACTACTCAATACTGGCGTAAATGGACTGAGCTTTACAATGTTTCATTTTCAGTTTTCATTGAGGAGAAAAAATTATGTGGGCAATAATGTACTGGACAGAAAAGCTAGTCGAAGTGTCGTTGAACGAAATATTCGTATTTCGGGCAATGAAACTTTGGACGAAAAGTTTTTGAACCGTACCACTATTATCTCCCTCCGCAATCAACTGCGCTTCCTACTTCAAGGGTTTTGCATGGTATTTTCTGATCACATCTTTTCCCGGATTCGAATCTTTACAGCTCAGTCCATAATACGCCAATAATAATCGCCAATGAGGGCGGAGTGTGCTCTGCTACGCGAAATTTCCCCAAAGCTTGCACTCGAAGTTGGTGATGAGTGCTTAGAGGCCGGATTCCTCGGCATTTGCCGAATGAGTTCCTGTGAAGGCAGATGCGTAAAAATGAAATAGAAGTACGTTTTGTGGTAGTAGGGGCCCAGGAAAAAAATTTTATTTTGCCGACAAATGCCGAAATGGGGGGGGGGGGTAAACGCCGAAAAATGGCGAATTAGTCATTTCAGAAAAATAATACTTCATCTACACATAAACAACGCAAAATCGGGAAGCAGTCTACAATAGAACCTCGATAATCCATTTCAATTCGTTCTCAATACCCATCACGCCGATGATGACGAGTATATTATCTGTAGAAGTGACTCAGAGTAACCTCGAGATGCACCTTCTTGTGCTACATAATAAGAAGTTTCTGTAAAAAAGGACAAATATTTCTGTATTTTTCAAATTTTCGCGACCTGATTCTATTTTTTCAATTTTCGTGACTTAATTTCCTGATTTTCAAACGTTTTTGCCGAATAAAGCCAAAAATGCCTTATTCAGTGTCGAATTTTGA
Source organism: Aspidiotus rigidus (assembly GCA_035079385.1). Classification (NCBI taxonomy): domain Eukaryota; kingdom Metazoa; phylum Arthropoda; class Insecta; order Hemiptera; family Diaspididae; genus Aspidiotus; species Aspidiotus rigidus. The sequence goes on along the minus strand of JAVHKY010000044.1, from coordinate 1,774,507 downwards.
TTTTTTAGTGCCGAGAAATCCGGTCTCTAATGAGTAAAAAACGTATTTTCTTTTCGCTCTTCCCTCTCGTAAAATTTAAATGGAAAGCCACCTAAAAGAGTTTTGAAATTGTTAGAGCAGACTCGGCTCCAACTTTTGTATATCTCATTTTTTAAATTCATTGATCAATTAAGCAGTGAGAAACTTTTAAAAATTATTCCTGGGTTCTTTATAAGGGACTATTACACACCATCACCTTTGAGTGTAGTGTGGAAAGTGACGCTCTTAGCAGAGCTCTTACAGGCGAATATAGTCAGAGTAGTTATGCTACCCGAAGGCAACTAGAATGGGCACTAGCGAGGGTCCTGCTTCCCGGCTAGTTCATCGAAATACACGGTCCACCAGTTCGGTATTCTTTATGTCTTCACTAGCTGGGTAGCAATGCTGTTGATTGCAACACAAAGACATAAAATATATTTTCTTATAGGTAAAATTATTGAATTTGTCAAATGTAACCTCTCCTTCTCTCGTATATAATTATGTAAGAACAAATCTAAAGGGAAAGCGCAGAATTGATTGATACTAACAATCGTAGGTCCTGTCGGAATGCAGGTCAGAGTTTGCTCTCATCCTTGGAAAGTAATCATTTCTGATCTACTTTAACCTTTTATAGACGGTGCTTGTCCGTTCATCTGTGAGTAGCACAGCAATGAATGTTACGACTAAGACATTTTTCTAAGCATTTTTTAATGACGCGCATTTGCATACCGCAAAATTTACACAACCGAAGCGTGGTTATCAGTCACTTGTATTAGCAAAACCGTGAAGTCATCATTATTGTTTTTTGTGCATGAAAGAACAGTAATCGATTTCAAAGAAACATTGGAAATTTTTATCCTCCCAACATACTATTTGAAACATCAAATATTTTATATTATACAGCACTATGTTCGGAATTCTCCATCATTTCTCAAAATTTATTCGATAAAAGTAAAACATCTTTCATACAAAATGATCTTAATTCGTTACCTAAGTATAAAAATTGTGAGGAGAAATCAATCTGCGGTCTAGATGAGTAGGGGTATTGTGAATATGAAAGTTTTGGAATCTACAATTTCACAATGGACTTGTACTCGATGAATTTTATTCCATCGACAGGGCCCAAAAAATGAAAATGGAATTGACTACAGTTTATTGTTGTGGAAACCAGGGCTGGTTAGCCAACGTACAAATTGAAATTAAATGAGGGTTAGTAAGTGTATACGATTAAAAATTGAGTAAGATGTCAAATTCCAGTACTCCACAGAAGGATACGAGTACAAAATGTAGTTCCCATTCGCCTCAAGCAAAGGGAATGAGAGCAGGCGTTAAAAACTCGTACGTATAACATTTTTGAAACAAATAAAAACATAACGACCTAAACTTGACACCAACTTATACGAGGCGGCATTTCTCTATATTACCTGTCAACAGGGAGCCGGCGTAAAAAGTTGCTCACGGAGAATAGAGGAAGAAAGATAAAAAGAGAAAGGGAAAAAAAGGAAGAATAGACGTGTTACTGATAGGTCACGACGACGAGTGAATTTTCGCATATTATAGTGCACTCGTTTTCAAAACGAGCACAAAAAAAAAGACGACGCGACGCGGACGGGAAAAAGACGAAAAAAAAACTAGACAGGACAGATAAAAAAGAAATACGCGGAAAAATGGAAAAAACGGAGACAGAAAAAGAATGGGAAAAAAAGTAAACACGTCCGCCCATTTCCATCTATCAGTTATTTTCTCATACTAGCGAGATGAAGAGAGAAAAGAAAAACCGAGCGAGAAAAATGCAGACATGGTTAGACCCTTCTGCGAGAACAGAAATAAGCACAGAAAAGAATCGATCTTGTTACAGTACAATCCATTTTGCGAAATATTATCGAAACAACGTTTTAGAGAAAGAACGAAAAAGAAAAAAAAAAGTTAATCGAACACGATTTTTTCCTCATGCTAACGTTCATTCCGTTACAATTTGTTAGCCGTTTTTCCTATAGTTAATTTATCGTTGATTTATTGCAATTTCCTTATCTCGTATCCATTGCTGGGTATGGTGTTTTATTATTATACCGTGTACACGTTACATTACGTTTCCCACCCTCGAGTCTTTTACGTTATGCTCGCTATTTCGGACCCGTTACCTTTTCCGCTCGTATCGTATACGAGCGAATATGGCGCGCGGTAGCATTGATAGCCTCTATTTCAACGCTTTACAACTCGTTTGAAAGATTTTGTTTTTGGAATCTTCTTTTATTAGAGTTGAATTGTTTCCAAAAGTTCGTTCACGTAGTGAATTTATGCGGAGTCCTTTACAATCAAACAAGTGTGCGCCCAATCCGGAGCAGAGTTTCTCGAATCATATCTCATATAGTTTTTCCTCGAATATACGAATACATTACACATACTCGTATTGTAACCCTTGCCTAGTTGAAGCTTTGTAGTCCATTTCAACGAATTACGGCTCTCGAAGTCATTCGACAATAAGGCTGAGATAAACAAAATTTGTCTTCTCTTCTCCCTGTTGAACGCCCGATTCTCGGCGCTGTCTAACCGCCTTTTACTCGAAAAACAATTTTTACTCGTAGCTGGGAACTCGGCTATCTCTTTTGTTAGGGGATATTCTCAGAAAATTTCTGCGAGCGCGCCCAATTTTGATGACGTCATCATTTTCGAAAAAAACTTGGAAATTACGTCATCAACCTAAGTCAAAAGAATTTGTCTAGGTCAGATTTATAGAATTTTTTCTGGTCTGGATTAATGTCAGAGAGACCCTTCAAGAAATATTTTTACTGTTTTGTATAGAGCAACGTGATGAATACTTCATCGTATGTACTGAGGTATAGTACAGACAATCCTAAAACAGATTGCTAAGCATATTAATATACACTCTCATACGGCTGAAGCCAGTCCCGAGAGCGGAGGTACCTGTCTTTGATCTTGTTCCGTATTTTGTTCGAATGGTTTACCCTTTTTTGTATTCCGTTCGTTCTCAGTTTCTATTTACTCGTGATGAAGTCCGGTGACTTGGACGAAACGTCAGTGTTTTTAAAATAAAAAAATTCTGTTTGAGTTGGTGGAATTAGCCGTTGTCTTATTTTCTTTGACAGTCTAATGGAGTCCCAAAATGTCGGGTTACATAACCGAATTGAGTCTCAAAGGGAGAGGGGACGGTAAAATAATATCCGAATTGAGTCCCGAAGTGTCGACGGTACTAAGTCTGAGCAGATGTGTGAATTTGTTCATTTTCCTTCGTCCTCTGCTGTAGGTAACTCAATGTTCATCATTGAATGAACAATTTTGCTGCACAACCCAATATTTACATTCTCATAGATACTCTTCTTGAGGTCCAATGCGACACCTATGCCAAAATCATCGACATTTGTAAGTCAAAGGAACGTTTAGGCTCAGTTAAAAAAGAGGCTGTGGTCGTAACACTCATGACGTGGCGTGACCTTGGTGAATTGTCGAGACTTGAATTTAAGAAGCGCGAGTCCTTCAAATTTCTGCCTCCGCCGATTAAAAAAATATGATTATACCCGAATATTTTCCAAGGCCAGTACCTTCCACGGGTACTAATGTGCTCAAAGCATAGCCACGTGCTAACTCATTTTTAATCGCACCGATGATGCATACATCGACAGTCCTAAGTCTGTTAAAGCGAGAAGGGAAATGAGAATTATTCGTGAACTCGGGTCTTAATTTGGTTGTATACCCCCGCTACCTCGGGACTCAATTCGGTTGTGTACCGTCGACATAGAAAGACATTCCTTTTCAACAGAGAACCTGTTTTTTGGGGGGCTTTTTGAGAAATTTGCCGTGCGCCATCCAGCAAAAAAACTTGAAAAAATTTCGACTCTCGAGCTATATATGATAGGAGGGGGACTTGGAAAAATGTTAACTCTCGAGCTGTCATATATAGCTGGAGATTCGAGAAAAATTTAGACTCTCAAACTATATTATACTAGGCTAATAGTAGGTCTAGGCCTTCTTTATACTAGTTTTATCTAGGTCTAGGCTTCCTTGAATTTTCAATACCAAATCCCATTTGACTCATAAAACAGGTTCCCTGCGTTCCTTGTTTAACTTTGTTAAGGAAGCCGTCGTTTTTTCTATCCCCGACACTACGGGACTCAATTCGGATATTATTCTATCACCCTGTCCCCCTCCCCCCCTCCAACAACTCGGGACTCGATTCGGCTAAAAAAGATAGTTTGGGACTCAATTCGGCATCGCCCGACTTAATACGTCTACTCACTTGAATATGAAGAAACCAAGATTAAGACAAGCCATTGCTACTGCGAAAAAATAAATAAAAAATACGAAATTTTGAGAAGTACGGGAATGTCTATTATGCAAGATTAAAGACACATACACGGGTTGATAACAGATAACACTATCGTATACGATACCTCTTTGAGAGGACGCAGATGAGTAATATGAATACCTGCATACAAGAAACAGGAAACCCAGCTAAACTGGTATGCGATAGTGTGTAAGTCTAACACTATTGAATGAACTACAAAAACGGTTTTCCATGAAGCCGCAAAGCTTCTGGTTTCCCTGCTAACATTGAAAAAGTCTATCTCTAAATTTTTGAAGTAATCTCGCTGGAATGTGGGTTCTCAACAATATCGACCCACGACGATACCTGGTGAATAAATGAAGTCATTACGATTTCAACTTCCTAATAAAAAATGAAAGTCGGTATAGTTTTTGATATGGGCTATAATATTTGATCAAAAATCGAATACCGTATTTAAATAAAGAGGATTGGTTAGAATCGGAAAGAATAATTTTGTTTTGGAGTCGGCCGTAGATGAAATTTGCTCACACAGAGTAATCCAGGGGACTACTATTACTGTACATCCAGAAAAATTTTCTGAGTAGTGGAGGGGACGACTTGATGGGCTGGCAGCAGTGGCATCACTCTGGAAGAGCAGTACGTAAAGTTTTTGTCCACTTGATAAAAAAACTGAGTAAATTATACTTTGACTACATTTTGGTAACAGTTACCCCGACCCATAACGCGTTGCAAACATCATACAAATACTCGAAGCAGTAAGTGCAATTGCCTAAACGTGGCCTCTTTATATCATGCCATCTTCCGAAGACGCACTGCTAGTCCATATTTAGTCAAAGGTTAGACCAAAATTCAGCTTTCACATGTATACTACAATTTAATTTATGAGTAAGTTGATGTTTTGCAATTTCTATAAATTGTAACTCCACGACATAGTCAAAGGTGGACGCGTACGTGCGTCTGGTTTTGGTGAGCTTTGTTACTATGCAGCGGAACTCGACCAATTTTCTAAAGACTGTTGAATCGAAACCAGCCGATAGTGTATCATTTTGTTGTTGAGGCTTACTACAAATATAACTATTCATTTATGTACTCAATAATTAGTTGATGTTCGATACATTCATTATTTATTCGAAGACGAATTCTAACAGTACCTACGTAACGATACATTCCACGAGGTATGCCTCGGAAAATACAAACGCAGTATGTCTGAAAACATACGAGAAATATATGTAAATTTTTCAAAATAGATATACATAGATTCATGATGTTTTGATGAATATTCTCTTTTGTAAATAAAAAAGCTCCTCAAGACGATGGCTTCAAGATGAATCCAATCCAGAATGTAATCACGCCCAGAGTCTAGAAGCGCTTATTCTAACTCTTTCAGGTATGTAATAGATGATGTAGAAATTATTCAGAATGTTCACCGTTTATGTTTCTATAGATAATCCAGTTCCGAATTACCAATTTAGTCACAACGGAGGAAGTGTGGACGTGTGATCGTAAAATGTAGCTATATTGTGTCAGCCAATCAAAATGTAGAAAATGGAGGACACATCTTAGCGTCAAACTAGTAACTTCTAGGTAACATAGAGGAAATTTTTAGGTAAGCTGAGTCGCAGGTGTGACTTGAGACACTTACGGGTTATATATGAAAAATATTGCAGTCACATCGAAGGACTATAGCTACTTTTTTGTGACTATTTAGTGGCAGTAACATTTTGTTTTCGTGACCATGGAATGACATATCTGTGACCTTTCCGTAACAACTGTTCGTAGAATTATTGTAAAGGTTCTTTCTCTGTAAGTCATTTACCTTATCATCTTCATCCCACAACGCTTCCTCCTGCATAGTTTGCTGAGTAAGGTGAAGATAGCAAAAGAGATGGTGTATTTGCCAGTATATGTACGCCAACGCTCCGTGGGAATGTCACGTACGATACAAGACGGTTCCTCTCATGTAGTCATTTAGTGATCTTGTTTTGCGTCTTGGGGTCACACATACAACACTTCTGAGAAACACTGTATCGAGTAGCTGACTTCCTGAGATGAGACTATATTGTTCCTCCGACTCGATCCAGTTACTGTTGAGCTTCATAAAAAGTGGGTGTGGTTGATATGGACGTCATAATGTGATTTGAATGTGTCCTGCCATCTGCCCTTACGTAGCGCGTTACCATAAGGTGTCCAGGTCACAGCAAATATTTTCCACGTTGGGGAACTTCTTTCTGAAGTACAATGAATACTAGATGAATTTTACTCAATGAAAATTTCTATTTGTTGAATCCAGTAAGATGACTGATTTTTGTAAAAAATTGGAAAATCAATTTTATTTGTTTCTTATGAAAAAAATTATCGGGAGAGAAGAAAATGTGAGCTCAAATCAAGTATTTGATTGACTACTGGCTTTCACCTTTACGATGTATACAACATTCTCGTTCGCTAGTATACCCTCCAATACAACAAACACAAGCTTTATTCAATTTTCGTCTACTCAATAGAGCTTAGCAGCGAACAAGCTCTTATCTATTGTATTCTTTGAACTAATATTATCGTAATGGTAAATATTTGTTATCGGGTACACGAAAGCGTTGGTCCGCTTACACAATGCACACAGGATAATATCCTATATACGCTGCAGCCAGCGTACCCACGATAGCGACTTAATGAGATATACATTCCGAGTAAATATAATATTATACGTAGCTACGTATGATGTGGCGAGAGCTTATACGATATTTTCGCGGCTCTCTCCATAGCACTGGTGCTTCTTCGACAGTACCAAGTGGGGAATCCATATTTAATGCGTCAAATGTTTTAGATTTATATGGAAGTGCAAATAAATTCATTTAATTACAGTGATGTGGGTACGTTGCATCGCGCCATTTTCAAACAATAACGAACGTTCTTAACATAATTTCAAAGTTTTCAAATTTGATTTAGTGAATGAAGCAAATCATTTTTTAAAACTGATGCGTGGGTACGAACGGAAGAGCGAAAAAAAGTCTTGGTCTTCATTGCATACACATATAATGTCACATATATGGTTTCGAGAAGTTTTAATTTATTTACAATCTACCATAGAAACTATGATAGGTACTATATTTTTCATGTATTGTTACGACTGAGCTGTGCCTGATAAATATAAAATTCAATTCTCTTTCTGTTTAAATTCATGCTATTGTTGAAAAAAACTAACCTTCATCGAAGATATCGTAAATGACAAATTTACTCTACTCATACACCTATACCCTTGATGGCGGGATGTTAAAAATATAATAGCTCATTCAACAGGATTCAAACATAGAAGATGCAAAACCATGGTCATGCTTTTGGGAGGCGTTTATGCACTCTGTTGTTTTCTTTCAGCACTGACTGTCTTTTTGAAACCTCTTCTGAAACTCGATACTGTCTACCAGATCACGCTCTTTCTTGACGACCACTTGAAGCAAACCATGACCACTCCAAGTTTCAAACGTAACTCGACACTGAACATCGAAACTATAATAACAGTTGTTGATCTTATGAAAAGTACGCTCGTATCTTCTGCTGTACATCAGGTAGGTTCGTGGCGCCAAACAAAAACTCAAAATTTGATTAAATTTCGATACGAGCAAACATAGATTCGTCCTATTAAAATGAAAATGGATCAACTGTCACCAGCAACAAATCGGCATTTTCAATTCTTAGGAATTTGAAGTGATACTAAAACCAAGAACGCTGAAATTCTTCGTCATATGGAGGAACTTGAATCAGAGCATTGATAGATGATATTGAACGACTTGGTTTTCAGTGAGATCGAGGACAAAGGAATATCTGATGATGCATCAATGCTTTGAATGATAGCTTTTCCTGCTCAATTTTCTACCTTTCCACATTTTTAGAAGCTCAAAAATTTAAAAACTTCACTTTTTGCCCTCTTTCAGCAAGAGCATCCATCAAAGGGACGAAGACTTTTCAGTTTCATTTTCCCCGGTTTCTAGTATAATTCATACCCAATTTGGCCGGACTACTATTAAGTTGAACAGTGGTTTCAAACTGTACAGTTCTGATTCCATTCTACATTCCGTAACGTATTTCATTACGTTTCTGTAGGTTTAAGTATTGTGTCATTTGTCTGCTCTACAGGAACTACCGTAATTACGTCCCGTTTAGCATAAAACGCGGGTTAAGCAAAATGCGGGTTTTAAAATTCACCGCGAGATGTATGTTCTTAATGCTTTCTCACGACGAGACACGGAGGTCGAAAGGACGGCTCGAGGACGGTGGTTTTAATTAACGATTACCAGGTGGTATCGTGGACAGTTACATACAACAATGTTATCCCTCTTTCACAAATGACGGTTAAACACATGAGCGACGCAATATCTGAAGCTGAAAAGAAGGTGGAGACGCAGACGTCTCGGTATTTACATACAATAATGTTCAGAGTACGGCAAGGTTATAAATCAAAATATGAGGATTGAATCAAAACTTTCAGGCTACACACATTAAATCTTCCCTCCTAGATTAAAATGCACTCGGCAAAAAAATTACCCTCGTAGATGTTGTCCTCTCCTCAGTTCATTGGTAGAAGAGAAGAAGATTGACTGATAGAAACAGGGGCTGAGCAGTACAAATCTCCTTCAGATAACTTCGTCCTCACTTCACAAAGATTTAGTAGTTCTATAGCAAGTATGCGCAGAATTACGTTTCCATCGAAATACAACTTCTGACCATGTATAAATTGTAGCATTTTCGACGAAATATGTGGTCTATTCAGTTTGCGACTTGCTCAGAAAATCTATTCCATTACATATATACAGTATATTCAGTATACAGACTTACAAGATATACAATATGCATACATAGTAGAAAGCTTTTCCCAAAATCGACGAAAAGTTTTCCTTCCTTCTTCTTAAACCCTCTTGAAAGCATACTAGTCTCGCTCGTATATGCTTCTCTTTCGTCTATTTCGATCGTATCAAAAAGACATACAAATACGTATTGGAGCTTTATTTGTGAACCTAAATAACCCTGACACGTGTCGTGAGGTTTAAACAGAGCGAGAGTACTTTCAAATCTTACTTGCAAAAAAGAGAAAAATAATATCAGTCGTTCTTCCAAGATAAATTATGAATTATAGAAACGCGCATTCCATTTTCTTTTTTCTTTCCTCGTGCGTTCGACTGAAAATTTCATCTACTAATACACATAGGTATACCTAGTATTTGTAAACGATACGGCTTGAACTGATGAGTAGGTGACATTAAAATAATACGAGAAAAAGGATGAAATGTACATGGTGCGGATATCAGCATTAAATCGTCAAGGATTCGACATCTTTTCCACTCCACTTTCCGAATATATAGGTTGTCTCATCAAACTCGCTATACTTGAAAGAGAATATGAAAAATACTGCAGTAGAAACATTCATTGCTCATCTCAATGCTTCACCAAAATATTCGATGAAGACAGATGTTAACACTATAGTCCTAATTTGATAGTCACAACAAAAAAATAATACCCACCTCAACAAACTTCTATTATCTCGTCAAGTTCAATCTCTCAACTATGCTTCCTCATACGATCATGGAACTCGCTCTGGAAGAATCAACTCCATAATAAACTTCTCCTTATCAAAAGAATCCCCATCCCCTGGTCACCCTCTTATAGGAAATCGAGACGTGAAGAAGTCATCTTCACCCGATTAAGAATTAGTCACACAAGAATTACCCATTTTCACCCAACCAATCCTCACATACTTACTCCCCCATCTCGCCCTCACTGCGAAATAGACAGTTTGACAGTTGACCATTTTTTCACCAGTCCTCAACTCCTACCGATTCACACTGTTACTAATATCCCCTCTTCCCTCACAAAAGCCCTCAAAAATAATTCTGACACCATCTCCTGCACTTTACAATATCCGCAACTAACCAATTTTTACTCTTACATCTGACCACTATACACAACAGCTAAAGTTTTCTAATGTTTTTCTCCTCAAAATTTAAATATTTTAATAGCATAATATTCTGTACTATAAATAAGTAGTAACGCCGAGCTAATAGCCCTATGTAAAGCTAAGGCTCGTTAATGTAAATAAATAGTAAATAATATTCTCACCTTATATTCACTATTTGTTAATCTAACAACCTATAATTAATTATATGTTTTCTTTATGACTCGTCATCAGATCCTTTCTTTGAAAAAGGCTTAATACCTATATACAATCCATAACAATAAAACCTTCCCTCATTTTTTGAGCGCGAATGTAACGGAAGAAGGAAAAAAGTTCTTAGACAATTGATGAACTTGATGTTCGTCACCAAGGTGCAAATATTTTATTTATAGAATTAAACAGGTGAATTACTTACACAGCTCGGCTTCGTAAATATTTCCCCCAAAATTATGCATCATTCTACTTCTTTCAATAACATTCAAATAATCAGAATGTCAAGATATCAGATTTGGTCCAAAAGTTACTTTTTTTACAGTTTTTGGTTTACTGCAGCTTGCTTTGACGTCTTTTGTGGACAAGTCGAATAGACCACGATCGTCAAATTGTACATTATCATCATTACATCCACTGCCTTGAGCGAACGAGAATTCTAACGGAGTCGTTACTGGCAAATGGTTTTCAGTAAGTTCTGTTTCTGATTGCAATTCAACTTGTTTTATAGATTCATTGCAACCCATTTCTTCTTCGGTAGGCACTATCATCTTATTTGATGGCGAAGGATGAATTTGTAAATCTAATGACTTCATATCCTCAGTGTTCATTTCCGAAACTCCACTTCTCACTTCTTTGGTCTCTCTTGACTGCGACGGCACGTATCTTTCATAGAAACCAATATGGTGTAATATTTCTTCAGAATCCGCTACCATACTTGCCTTCTCAGCAAAATATACAACAAACAACCGGTTATCCACAAATTTGTACACAAATAAAGTGTTGTAACTGTAAGTTCTTGAGACATAAAAAGTGATACGTTCATCGAGATTAACAATGCTAGAAGCGGTACAACCCATGGTCCATTCTTCAAAAACTTTAGTGATCGCTATTTCTCTCGCCCAATCGGATTGAAAAGCTACAATCCTCTTTTCACAAGAAAGATCAACATTCTCCAAAGATGGCGTGAATTTAACCATTTTTCTCAATTCTGTTGAGTTCATAAAAACAGCACACAATCTGAGCTTGTTCGATGGAGTTAATGAGCATATAGGATCATTCTCAGACGTTTCACCTACAAGGATCAGAAATTAGTTGAGGGTAAGGACTTTCATTACATAATCAAGCAGATAAAACAGGGGCCAAAATTTTAGTCTGATGAATATCTAGTATTCCTTTATGAGCTACCCGTCTAATGACGAGCATAATTATGTTCACTTACTAGGCACGTACGGATACTTTTCTCTAGTCTCTTTGTAGAACCATTCAACGTCGTTCAGTTTTTTCAGATAGACTGGCTTGTCTGCTAATGCGTGTACCGTCAATTTGTTGTTTTCTTGATCAAGTAAGAAAATGAATCGGGCACTGATAGGTGATAAAAATCGCGTGGTATTTACGTTATAAGCTCTGGATACGAAATATTCCTTGATTTGATTAGTCCGGCTTTCTCTGACAAGGCACTCAAATGCGTAATCAAGCCGCTCCAAATTACCGATCGAAACATTGATGTATTTATACCCATCCCTGAATACGTATTTTGATCCATCATTTCCAAAATATCTCGCAATGGGATTCATCGTCAATCTATACACAACTTTAAGCAAGTCTGGATTCTTGATTTTCAATGACTCTTTGAATTTTCTGTCGTCGACGTCAATCCATTCTTCCCCATTATTCATTTCAAAATAATCACTTCTGAATATACGTTCGCATAAGTTTCTCCTTGTATACTTGTCAGTTCTCTCTTTCAGCGTTAATGGTCTGGGTACTATTCCTATAGTGTTTTGTACAGGGTGTTATCACCATACATTTCAGCTTTTCAAAAAGAAAGGTATGTACATATAAAATAGTGGAAGACGTACGCGAAGTTCGTTGGGATTTGTAGAAGTTTTCGATATCCTCGAAACGAGTCACCGCTATTAAATCTATCGTTCGGTCATCTGGAAAAGGATTTTTGCACGTGAATGTTGGCATATTATAGAACAAGGCGATGGCTCGAACCAGCAGAACGACCAATTTCATACTGGATACGAGATTGTTTGAAAAAAGACGTCGATATTTCACTGTTTCGACGCCTTTCCTTTCACAGCTTGGTACGTCTGCGAAGAATATATTCTTATACGCGTCGCACATATAGGAGACCGTTCTATTTACTTTTCTCGTTGCACGTTGAAAAAAAACATAGAAAAGTCTTTTCATTCTTTGTGTACCGTATGTTTCAAGCCAGAATATTTGAACAACCGCAAAGCGTTCGATCCGCAAAGAATTTTTCTTGCTGAAACCCGAGACAATTAATCGGAAATTTTTAGAGCATTGGGCGAAAAATTCACGCAAGTTTATAGAAAATTTTCGATTGAGACTAGAAAAGAATTAATTTTCGAAAGTCGTTAGAAATTTAGACTAGTAGGAAACAATAGAGATTTTAGATTGAAAACCTACTTCGTTAATTGCTCGGAATTACCTTGATTAAATAACTATGTTGATCGAGGCGAACAGGGAACGTGTTTTATTGGAGTCTCTTCGACACCTGAAGAGTCTAAGCTCGATATTCGAAATTTTCCCAAGTCCCTCTCCTATCAGACATACCTGAAGAAATTTCAAGTCTCACGTTTTTGCGAACGGCCTCCGGCCTTCCTGTTTTTTCAAATGACACCCCTTCCCCCTCCATAAAACACTTTTTCTATAAAAAGTTTCAGCGCATACAGCATAAGAAATTTATAACACGTGAGAGTACAATTATACTATGACGAGAAGCTTGCGATGGTAAGGACCTTTGTTCTCATGATGTTTTGAGGTTATCTTCTGAACTTCTTGAAAATTACACGGAAATCACTCTACTTTTGTATGGATTCAATTAGTCATGGTCTTGGATCGAGATGGTATAATAAGAATTGAGAAGTGACTGTCCGTCAACGATCTTGCGTGAGATGATAAATATCCCTTTTTCAGACAGCTGAAAATAAATTTGATTAGAGACAAAATTATTCAAGGTGACATATAGATCAGGGATATTCAATTCGTTTTTACTGGTGGTTAGTTTTTCTTGGTTAGTCAGGCGCAAAGAAAGGAAGAAAGAAAAAAAACGAATAAATCATCAACATAAACTACAGGCCCGTTTATTAGCGGCCTGCAGGCCGCATTACTTTTCAATGAATCTCGCGGGCCACTCTCGGTGACTAAGCGAGCCACCTAATTCAATAGGCCCGACATAGAGCTTTGACGAAAATAAAATACTTGTGCTGGTATAGCTCTTTGGCCACATATTGCCATACTGATAAGAAGACATAAAGAATCCAAAAGTAAGAAATACCGAAAAGTGGCACTTTGTCGTAATCAGCTGATTTCTCCTATATTTTTGCTGGAAAAGAAGGGGCGCATTTCGACACTTCTCAAGTTCTTATCAGTATGGCATATCCATGTATAATATAGCTACAATTGTCACGCGTTTATTGCGTTCAGGTAAATAAAAATATAACTCTAAATCTAAGAACCACTGTTGATAATGTTGACTCTTGGTTTTTTTTTTGTTTGTCTATTCTCAACATTTATAGTAGCGACCGATGAAACTATATTGTCTTCGAATTGCCTCTTCAGACTTTGTGTTTCCTCGCCCATCGGAGAAATTTCAGTCGCAACGATTTCGTCATTGTCAACTGGCCCGGCGAATCTAACATTGCCGAAGCGATTTTCTACAATAATTCCAGAATGATCAGTTTGCCAACGATAAAGAAATACTTCATTCGATACGTAGGCTCGCGAGAGAAAATATTCCTTCTGGTAACTGGCATAATACTGATCCGGCATGCAGCGTATCACCCATTCCTCGAAGTTTCCTCCAGCCGCACTGTCTCGAAATAATATTTTGTGTTTGAAACACTCCGACTTATCAATATTAGTTTCATAATTAGGCGTGAAAACGAGCTCTTTGACAAAAAAGTCCGCGTTCATCACAAGCGTACAAAGGCGAAGTCTTTGATGAATGCTCAATGAACACAACGGATCAACGAGTTCTTCTTTTGCTAAACAACAAAATTAGACACAAAGTTTTTAGAGGTGTCCTCACGTACAGCAAAAATATTATGAACTGTATTTTTTTGTCCGTATGTACAAAAACAAAAGATGACTAGACGAGATTTGGAAACCTCTATTTTCTATAACTATGTCAAAATCGACAATGTTGGCCAGGCTCACAAAATACCTCCCCCAAAGGAGTTCTACACACCAGTAGATTCTTCGTTTTTGCTTGTTGAAATTTATGCCCTTGAAAATTTTTGAATTCAGGAAAAACGAAATTTTTCAGAAAGAAAATATAATACTTTGACAACAAATGGATAGTCCGGGCAATCTTTCGTCATTCAGAAAATACAAAAATATTGAAGATTATCATTTTTTTGAACTTACCATAGGTCTAGAAAAAGAATAAAAGAGACAAATCAGAAAAATTACCAGGTTTATTATTGGCTCTTCTTTCTAAATATTCTTTTTCAACTACTCTACCCGGCTCTGACAAGGTTGTAGCGGGCTCTTCGGCCAGTCCAAAAATCTTGACCTTTTTCTGATAGTCCATGAATATGAAACGACCAGCGATGTTATTATCAGACTTTTTTACAGCGTCTTCATTCATATTGTACTCTTGCGAAACATAATGTTGAACAGTTTCATTTCTGGCGTTTCGACTGAGACACAAAAACGCGTACTCAAAAGTGGTGTTCTCGGGCTTCTGGTCATTCGTAAATGACAGCGCGACAGTGATCTTTTTCATAGAATTTCTATACACCAAATCTTTCTCTTCAGCAATCACAACAGAATTCGGGTTGGTGGATTTTTCATATAGATTGTAAAAAATGTCTCGTTCGTCCAACCGCAATTGGTTGAACAATTCGTGTAGCGGGACTCTTTTAAGATCTTTTGCGAAGTAAGCGCTACCAGTAATGTAGTGGCACAATCGCTTCTTATCATCCGGTTCTAAATCATCTTTGATTACAGGCTCTAGATCTGCGCAAAATTACAGAAACAAATAATTTCAGAAGTATTTGTTTTGCAATTACACTACTGAAATGAAAAGTCTAGCTCGCTCTATATGTAAACTCCAAGTTCATTTAAAACTTTTGGAAAGTTTTTGAGACATTTTCATATAGGTACAATACAATTCATATCAATTTAAATAGCCTTTTTACGTTAACATCAGACGATCATGAAAATAGCTGTCATAATTTATGACCTACCTATTTTCAATTTTTTTCATCTTTCTCAACTTCTACTTCCCTTGGTTAGGTACCCAAATACGAGTACAATTGAAAAAATGTTCTTACCTCTGTCAAATATAATTAAAAAGTTTGAAGTGATCAGAAACAAATGCTATAGACTGAATATCGGAGTTGAAGCCCCTTTTTATCGAGGCGATCGAGAATAATATGAATACTTAACCTGAGGGTACTGTCTTGATACAATCGATTACACTTCAATATTTTTCATCTTAAAGTCTGAGTAAGATTTATGATTTATGCAGAGAAGTAGGCCTAGAAAATTTACTTTCAGGCAAAAGAACAAGCAAAAACAACGAATCATTTTTGAGTGCAACTCACTTTCTTTTTGTATTTCATTGTACAACGCACTAGCAATGATCGAATTTGAAACCGCAGTAAGTTTATGAGGATCGCGCACTCTAGGAGCGCTAATGGATGTAAAAACACTCATAAAACTCAAAATAGGCAACAGGTAGCCCATATTAATAAGGCCTAAAAACTACTTTGATAAGTATCATAGCGATCATACATTCAACATACAAACAATTTCAACTATTGTAGATGATTTTTGTCAGTATTGATAGAACTTGGTTTAATACTAGAGTACTTAGAATAATTATTGACAATATCTGGTTGGTTTTGTTTACGTTCTACCTCGGAGTATTTTCAAGGTAATGAAATGAATGAATAGTAGAAACATTAGATCATAAGTTTACACACGGATTCAGAGTGCCAATTCTCTGTTTTTTCAACGATTCAGATTGAGCCTTTGTCACATCTGACTCACATTTATTTTACAAACAAACATGTCGAGTAAATTCAAACATATTAGGAGATCATTAGTACTCATTAGGCTACTATTGTATAATTATGTTCGTTTCTTAATTACTTCTTTTCTTCTCCTTCCACCTACTTTTTTTTCTTATTAATTATTTTTGGAAAAGGTTGATCCCGATTCCCCTCTTCAACTAACACAACTTCAAGATGAACAATTCAAGGAATATTATATAATTTTTAGTGCGTCACTTGTACACAATAGAAAAAGCAAAAAAATGAAGTATGTACCAACATTTTTGTTGCAAATATGACTTCATACAAAGGCATAAACATTTCGATAAAATTTAGGAAACAGGAACAGCTGCAAAAGTTACATTGAATTTTTTACTGAGCACCTTTCAGGTGAGTAGCTCAAATTCATAATAATTCAGCAAGTTTTATTTTTCCAGTTACTAATATTGTTTTTTCAAGAAAAATATTTGGAACAAAACTCCATAGATTTGAGTTTCCAACCTCGCATATATTTGAGTAGAGATTGAAAATGTTGATAAAACAAGACACTCTGATTTGATTGTTATTAACATACTTCTCGTCATCCAAAATGATGAAAAATTTAATAACACTTCGGGCAATTTTTTTTTTTGTAATTTCAAGTTTCTTTCTTTTACAAATTTTGGGAACGATATCGACCGGCAATTTCCTGAACGCTCGCTCTCAAAATAAACTTTTTCTGTGTATAAAGTTTTCATTCATTTTATACGCTTCCTCATTAGAATTGGAGGAAAAATCGAAAAAGATGAAAGTAAAGTCTTTACTAACTTATATACAAGGACAAGAAAATAAAAATAAAAAAAGAAATACATTTTTAAGCCTCATAGGAAGGAAAAAAAATGTTGGAAAAAAGTTTCAAGATGAAGTGGGCAATATTGAATAGAAATGACATAAATTATCTAATCAATAAAGGTTAACTTTGTATCCGAACTGAAGAAAACTTTTTAATTCATTTATTTACACTTTCTTTTTTCTTTCTACTTTAATAAATGAAGTTGGAAAACGCTCTCGCCTAAGAGAATTTCCAGGAATTCATTTTACCTTTGCTTTTTTTCTTTCCCTCTTAAATGAACTTTGTAATTGAGAAATTTGAAAGAGAGGGCCGTATGCACTAAGAACACAAAATAAAGAGAGAAAGAGCACACATTTGGAAGTTTACAGATTACACCGAGGATAGCTAAAAATTTTAAACGCTACAGCTCAATTGCCGAAGGTGACGACCGTATTCATGGATATAGTTAATTTCAGCTCTTCGAAGATTGATGATAGTAGCATTGAAGCATTTAAAGCGAAAGGGCTTGTCTTTTTTTTTATATCGAGTATTTTAAACGCTTATCATTCACGCGCACCCTCGTGCTTATTGACTACAGTTGAGGATGTAGTATGCCTTCTACTCTTCCCGACCTCGTTCATCTTCAACAGAACAAAGAACCTATACATAAGGATACTGTACATTCAATCAAAATCATTCACATGGTATTTTTCTTCGCGAAATATATTTTCACAGTTTTTTCACTTTTTAAATCGAGACGATATATAACGATTATAAACCACGAGGTAAATATTTCTAAAACAATATTGTGTGAAAAATGAAATTAAAATTTCGGCATAACGTAATTTATATATTTTGATATAATGCTGTAGCTCTCGCGTAGCAGAAGATCTCTGTCTCACTTACATGGCCATAGTGCGTCAAAACTGATAGCATGAAAGTTGCACCCAAGAAAGTTTTGCAGCAAGTTCGCGTCAAAACTAATAAAGATTGTTTCGGATATGAACAGTTTCGATTTCCACTCTGGATAGCTATTTTTTCGATCTCTTTCTCCCCACAGAATATCTGACACTATAATGAGTACAAAACGAGAACGAACGCTCGATAGATTCTAAATCTTGAAAAGAATACCTCGCTTGAATTTTACAACGCCAGTAAACTGTGTATTTGTCGTGGAGTGAATACGTTCTCAACAAAAATTACCAGAGAACTATTATTTTGTTTGAGAAGGAAAACTTATGAAATCCTTTTCTATCTCATCGTCATTGTACCTTAATTTAATTCAAGATAATTGAATTTTCTCCTTTAGCCATTATCATTACTCTTCGGGGTTACGTTGTTGACAGAGTAAAAGTGTTTTCCAACTAGAGTAAGATGGAAGGGAAAAAGAGGTTTCTATTAAAAAAGGGGGAAAAAATATACGTACACGCGATTGGATTCATTTTTCGACTAAACAACTACTTAAAAATTCCACTTCCAATTTTCTCAAAAACGAGACAAAGTTGACTCAGATTTTGTTTTAGCATTATTACAGATTCGAATGCTTAAATTCATATGTTTTCGAATGACTGATAGGCAAAAAAGGAAAATGATCAAAGAGGATTCAAAGAGGGTCTGAATAGTGTGAATTTGTTTAGATACTCATGGACATACAACGTGGTGGTCTACAATGACGTAATTGTAGAGGATCGAATTCGCAAGTCGGTTTAATCTTACCAAATGGTTCCTCACGAGAGCATCACCACGTCATTCCATCCTAACATAGACCCTCAAGAGAATTTTATTTGAATTTGAACTCACTTTCAAAAGTATTATATCGTTTTTAGAAAAAGTGAAGACAATTAAATTTATTTATCTTAAATTTTCCTTTCACTCTGTTAAAATCTTAATTTCCTCATTCAGTGATAGGATATCTAATGGTCGGAATTGGCTGACCCTTTCTAGGAAGCAGTTTTTCACACATATTACACGCAGCGTTTGTCATTTTACTTGTTAGATATCAAAAGAACAGGCTGTAAGGTATTATTTAGAGTGTGATGGAACTCAAGAATCTCGACAGTTCCTCAGCCACTGAATAATCTTTTTTTTTTTTCTGTCTCCCGTACTATATAGGCTGGTGAGATCATCAGCTTTGGATCGCCATTCGTGTCGAATTGTAGAGGACCTTTTCGACTGCAAAAAGAGAGAGAGAGAGAGAAAAAGAAAACGTAGCGACGGGGAGAGAAGAGCAAAATTATAATAAAATATTTAAGATGAAATTTATTTTGCGGTTCTTGTCGAATGGCGATATTGTTCACAGCGTGAAGTATTACCAACGAAAGAATAGAAAAAGAAGAGACGAACTTTATACAACAGAAGCTAGAAGGAAATTCATTTTTGGAGCAAGCGAGAAAGAAAAAGAAATCCGAAGACTATATACGTACGATGGTATGTAAAACAATAGTACCGTACAAGTATTTTTCTATTTCACAAAAAATTTTATACCAAGCTGGAAACGCGCGCATAAATAACTTACACTGTACTGTAAAGATAAAAAAATATAGCATAAATAAAAACTAAGTTTTGCCAAGAAAGTTTTTCTTCTCTTTTCACTTCATCGTTCAACGGGTACATTGCGAGATGGAAGAAGAAAGAGGAAAAACGTTTAGCTATTATTTCCAGACTATTATTTTTGCAGGAAGAAAATTCGAATAAAAAGGATGGACTCGCTGTTCCACGATCTGTGAGACAGAGTCCTGTTTCTGTCTTTGCGCGATGCATTATGTGTACGGAAAAGAAAAAGGTGCGAGGAAAATGAGAAAGAAAAAAACGAAACTAGTTTGTTGGGAAACTTTTTTATGTTTTCATTTTTACGAGGTAAAAATAACTTCGTCGTACATTTTCCGCGAGAATATTTTTGCATTTAAAGTGTTTGCCAACGAATCATTTGGACTTATCGTATGAAACTAGAAGAGTAAGTCCGGCCATCGCGATAGCCTGAATTCTCACCTACCAATCTTTTAAAACCTCTCAGGTGGGATCTTCTGATTTGACGTTTAGAAAAATCCGAAACTAATAAAAACATACTTCAGGTGCGTAACAACGAACTTAATTCCTCTTTAGTAAGATTCAGGTGACATAATACTCGGATACGCAGGCAAATCCGTCTTAAATATCTGGGACACCATTCAAGCCACTTATCTTCAGCAGCATTTGGCGTCATCCAGTGAAACCCGAACATTAGTTTACGGGTCAAAACTGAAAAAACTCCTAGTATACTTTTTGCAGGGAAGTTCTGACGACTTGACTCTCTACTCACGAGTACTAATATTTCAGTCTATTATCGCTTTCACTTCCAACACTTACCCTCGTTCAATAACTGTCATAACAGTTATACTTTGTAAATGCGCTCCCGAGGATGACAACGTATTCGTCCAACACCTCTTCTTGTGTCCTGCTCTCACAAATATTTACCTTCCTCTTTCCTTCTATACTTTGATACAATTACTAACACTCTCAACTATTTATGCTCCATCTATTTCTACCGTTTACTGTAACCCCTGATCTTAATTTTGCGGCATAAAATTCATTTATGGTATCCGGACAAGTAAGAGCAATGCCGCGCTAGCATCGCCTCTTCTTCTTTTTCCGCAATGCGTCGCTTCCAATTAGGATAAACACAAGTCTTGCTATACGTTTCAATGGGAAAATCGTAATTTTCGATGAGTCTCAATCACTTCAGAAATTCATTGGAAATGTCAAATGAGGTGGAAAAGTTTATAGTAACGTCGAAATAATATGTAAGTAATAAATTTTTGCCAAAAAATACCTTAAAACAATTGGCACGAAATGTTTTCATACTTGTACATCGTTCTTCATCCACCTTGACGTTGATAACGAGCGATGTACGCGCGCGTGTTTGTAGAGGTGTGTGAATGAAGCTAGATGTCAGCCATTTTGCTGACAAGTCCGAATTCTAAAGGCGGAAAACTGTAACTGTATATTATTTACAATAATGACAGCAGACTTCATTTATGAAAAGCTCTAATGTATTGATGGTCACCATCCACTAGGAAATTTTAATAAATTAAAAAAAAAAATAAGGAAGAGATGGAAAAATGAGTCCTGATAAGAGGGTAAGTTATAAAAGAGAATATATACCTAGTTTCATTATTAAAGCTATTTCAGGTTTTCTACGCTGAATAGACATTTAGTATTTATTCATTCAAAATTTACCCATTCGTAAAAAGAAACGAGATTTTCAAGCGTTAAAACTGAATTATTCCAAGCTAACCCATTTCATTGTCAAGAGCTCTAAATCAATACCAACTTTCTTGTTTGTGGCACTGCAATGGAAATGTGCACTTTGCAGTAAGTATACGTACTCACCTGAAACAATAATATTAAAATTTAAGGTTACCGAGTGGATCATTAAATAAGCGGAACAATTATTATAGAAATTCAAAAGAAGAATATGTATTGCTAGCAAAATGAGACGATTGATAGTTAATAATAGAGAACAAGATGGTATGAATAATAGCAGAGACCTAAAACTCGCAGAGATCGTACCCGCATGATCAGAAATTCTTTCTCCAGGATCTAGAATATATTTATACTTTTTCTAAGTTTGATCGACTCCGTAATTTCAACTACACCAGAAGTATTTACTCAATGATTAGGATAGGAATGCGATAAAAAAGTTCATTTCTCCAACCAGGCGTTCCTTTGGGGGAGGGGAGGGCTATTCCCTCCACTGGGGAAAAAAATGTGCCAAAAATTTACCATTTAGTAATGGTCAATAAAACAGATTTATTTTCGAGCTTGAAAGGGAGGCGCGCGCCTGTCTCCAATACAAACAACAGTAATTCCTCTCATTTTCCCCTTTTTGAGATTAGTTAGTCTCTATCTACAGGATATACTCACAATAAAATAATAAGTAACTTGAGCTCGTTGGTCATCTATAATTGGAACCACCTGAGAGTATGGGGACAAATATTACATCGTCTAAATAGAATTACGGTACATCGATAACATTATTAAACGCCATAATATACAACTTGGAACTTGAAAACAAGCAAGTATCCTGATAACGAGCTTTGGGTTAAATAAATTATATTTTATTACAAAAACATATAATTGGTACGAGTATTCGGCATGACAATATTTTACTGGTGACGCGTGTATAGCGTATGCGATATTTTTTAGCGTTTACTGTTCAACAAAATTATAATGAGTCGACGTTCATAAAAATATGCGAGCATGTACAAGAAGAGAGGTCCGATGGTAATTTTGTTAACTGTGTACATGCAATCCGCGATTCTTGTAGCCCTGGGCTAGAAAAAATGAGAGAGGAAAAAAGATCCGAGCAGCTTCATGCATATAGCCAAACCGTCATATCTCACTCAGTATTTTTTGTAGTTTTGCGCAGTGCCCCCCGATAGGATGCGGAATTATTGTCGAGCAAACAAATTGTTTGTCCGCCCAGAGGTGATGAGGATTTCAAAAAGATATTTTTAGATACCGTATTTTTAGGTTATTTAAGTTGTATGTAATTTGTAATGATTAAGCGTTCGTGTAAAATATAGAAGAGAATGAACGCAAATACCATACAAACGTGGAAGAAGAGGAAGGAAAAAATAAAAAAAAAGATGCTAATCTACGAGTACAGTAGGTTGCTTCAAAGCGAACTTCTGAGCCCATGAGAATATTATACTTTTTATGAGCGGTATATCTAGAGCGCTTTATTTGTAGATGTAAATCATTCCTTCCCTAAGTATTTCAGTCTCGCACACCGTGTCGCGAATTAAATTAATTATTATTTTCATCTGCGAAAAAAGGCGCAGTCGAGCGAAAGACGAGTCGATACTTTTTGTACTCCCACCTACTAGAGAATAATTTTATAATCGTCCAAGTGAGAGATGAAACGAAAAATTCTTCAGATATAGGAAATGTAGACTTTTTACAGATCGGAAATAGTTCATTTTTTCACGGGTAATCAAGCACAAGTATAACAGTACAATAGTTAAATAATTAGTTACCAGGTACAAGGTAGAGCCTCAATATCATCATTGAAAGTATAAAACGTGAACTGATATAGAGACGATTATGAGAGGGGCTGCCTATTTTTATACATTTTTCTGATTTCTCCATCAAGTTTGTTCTGACGTTTGGAGAAGTACATACTTGTATTTGAGATTGCAATTCGACTTCTAAGAACCTATATGTGATCATTTCTTCATTATTAAGTATTATCGCTCTCCGGTCGATGAAATCAGTCAACTTCAAGTCTTCAACTAGAGTACTTCAATTCAGTTTTGTACGTCAGCGCGCTACTTAGCTCTCATTACAGATCTCTTAAACCGTACCTATTATCAATTGTTCAACCGTTTTGAAATGTTCTATTATCTTCCAAGTTTTGGTGGGTGGTGTGGAATAATTGTGAATTGAACACACTTCTTGTTATAATTTACACCGTTATGTTTGGTCGTGAACAAGGTTACTATAGGTATTAGGTATAAATAAGAAAAATCCCTCCTTCCGACACTTCTATTCACCACCGCACCGACCTTTCCAACTGCATACTATGTACTGTACCTACAATTTTGTAAAAATGGACTGCATCCGCACTCTCTGTTAGAGCATCACCGGCACAAGTCGTTTATAACACGTCATAATAATACGACGATATAATGATGGATTTCCGACGCCAATCAAGTATAGTAAGTATTCTTGAATAACTTAATTAGATTAAGCGATGAGTGCTTCCTAAGAAAACTTCAAGCTCATCGAATGCCTAGGTTAGATAAGAGTTTGCATAAGCTATCTGATCATGAGTATTCATTATCAATTACCTCTATATTGTCACCAGACAGTTCATTTTCTCCGAAGCAATTTGCTGAAATAGGAATATCCTTTTCGGGTACTCGGAAGAAGAAAAAGGTAAAAGTTGAACAAACGACTGCATTACTATAGACTGCATCTATACAGTCTACAACACTGTCATAAAAATAAAAATAAAATTCAACCGGAGCAATCGCCAATCACTCGAAAATCAGAATGACTCCGTTAACAAACAGTTTCGCATCAAAGAACCTTCAAGTTTGGTAGAAGCTGGGACCGGTAGAAGTTGTTCCCAAAATTCGGATCGGACACACAAGAACTAAAACGAAATTTTTCGATTTCTTGAAACCTCTTGAAAATTAATAGACCGATTCCCTGGTGACGTTACAGTGTTGATAACAGTGAGCGATAGAGAGTCAAAGTCAAGGTGTTTGAAAAGAGGTGTGCTCAGTTCGATTGTAAACAAAACGCAACCCGCACGCACATTTAAAAATACATGGGACGCGGAACCGAGTGAAGTCACCCGGTTCCGTTTTTACATTGTTTATTATAATAGGTAGGCTTTAAAAAGTTGCTTGAAAGTGGAGTAAAGTAAGCCAATGCTAATTTTTCAGATTCAAATTACATCTGCCCGCGAAATAAAAATAATGAACAATATTTTTTCAAGTTCAAGTTAATTCATTCTCAAAAAAAATGCTTACCGTTTTCTTCACTGGCACCACTGACGACTTGGCTCATAGTGTCACACTTTTAAGGCGTGTTTTCTAAATTCACTCACATTTTTTCCGTGAGCTGCGCCAGAACACGGTTGTACTTCTTTTCGTTTTTAGAACAACTTACATTTACTATTTTTACCTCTTTTTGTTTTTAGGACAACTTACATTTACTATTTTCAACTTGGTTTTATATTTTTTAGAATAACTTATTTTAGAATAACTTACATATAGCCGTTCTGTAGAATTCAAATATGTAGCTTTTATTGCTAACGTACTTCTTGTTCTTGAATACCAGTGAATGATGGAAACGTTCCCTGTGGTATTCGGACCGGACAGCGCTAGCATCGCGCAAAATTTTTGAATTTTTTAAAATTTCTCAAAAATATGATCATCTGAAAGAAAATTTTCCACTCTTCAATTTTGTTCCTTACGAGTACACGCCTAAATTCATTATTTTTTGAGAAATTTAAGAAAAACTAAAAAATCACCTTCCGGTTTCAAGTCACAATCACCGTTTGCTTATCAGTACTTTCTAGGCATTTTACATGGGCGACGCTAGCGATCCTACAATATGCCCGGTCCGAATTCTTATGAGATTCTAAAATGGCTGCCCCAAAGCCAGCAGCAGGGAACAAGCATTCAATCAAATTTGAAGATCTTGACGTCACGGGGAATCGGTCTAATGAAAATTTCACGCTCCGTCAACTTTGTTCTCTACACGTTTCTCCGAAATCGACTATTTCTGGAGAAATTAAAGGAAAATTGATGTTCGCCTTGTATTTTTGTGTTACAATCAGTATCACCCTTGGATTTTTGCATCACCGTTCGCTTATCAGTACTTTTCAATGTATTTTATACACGGTACATTATAGAGGTATTGACACGAACGTATATTAGCCGTGTTTTTTACTGTCGCCTGAGTTGTGTCAGTTGATATAATCTACGCTAGGAGCGTTGCAAGGTATTACTAAGCATGAAAACTACATGAATACTATAGGTAATGTAAATTCATCAATTTTTAAAAATTTGTAGAGGAATCAGGTATTATCCTAAAAATCTGAAACCTGGTACGAATAGACAACTCACCATGCTCTACTTATTTAAAAAAAAATTATCTTCTTAGGTGAATTTCTTCACCTTTTACAACCCTCGAAAATTTCGTCAATATTAGGGTACCTCCGGTAAGGTTCCGACACAGGTGGGGTGTGGAAGGTATTCAAACGATCGCTGCGAGCGTAGCGGAATTCCGTATGAATTAACACAATTCGTGCGACAGAAATTTTTCGTTGTGTCAATACCTCTATAATGTACCGTGATTTTATACATAGACACTAGCGCTCCCTCAAACATGTACGGTCAGAATTACCAACTCGCGGATATCGGATAAGAATCCCGCGTGGAGCGCCACTTGTTCCGCAAAAAAAGTGATCAGTCCCGTGGTCCTGTGGATCAGTGTACTGTTTTCTATTCGCATCTTAACGCAAAGGAGGCACTCTGTACATTTACTGTAGCGGCAAACTGTTGAAGATTGCCTTAAGGGGACGATTTCAAAAAAGTTACTCGAATAACTTGGAAATAGTAAGAAATAAATAAGGAATTCAACGTTGATAATAAGGATGTGGAAGTACGCAAGTGTTTGAAAATGTAGGTATTTTTGTTTTCTTCTTTTTAAGTACCTATGAACGAATGATCGAATTCAATTTTTTTTTTTCTTATGGAAATAAAGTCCATGTAAAAAAAGTTCGTTTTCTTTTTTTAAGCACCAGCGAATTCGAATATAAAAAGAACCCAGTTTGTTCTTGACTTCACCGTGGACGAGGAGGATTGAGGTTCTGATACAAATCAGCTTCAGTTAGCTTCCTTTTATTGGCAAAAATTTTTGAATGCAGGTCATGCTGGGTAAATGATATTGAAAACCTTTGACCTAACGAGTGAGTGACACCGTGGTGACAACCTTGGAAAAATAATGAGATCAACTTCAGCTTCTCAGGGTAGATCAAAAAATAACGCTGGCAGTTACCTGATAATTATAGTGATTGTCGAGTTTGGCATTGTCTTTCCAAAACTGGTTGAAGAATTTTAATCGTGATGCCAAAAGGATTGTAGATCAGAATTTTCCACCAAATAATCGTTAGTCAAAGGAAAACCAAAAGAAACGGCCTAATTTTAGTCCTTCTATAGTCTCTTCAGCTCTCAGGAAGCTGAAGCCCATAATATTTTCGGTTAAAAGCCAATAAATTATCCAGATTTTTTTAAAATCTTATTAAGCGCTATACTCTGTTCACATTCAGAAAGTATAGAAAGTAGTACAAAGTACATACAACCTCGAAAACGGAACGCTCCATGTGATTTCAATCTACCGTTCCGTTCTCGAGCCTCGAGGTACGTACTTCATACTACTTTCTATCCTTTCTTAACGTGAGCAAAGTATATAGGTATACTAGCATTCGCAATTACAGACCTACTGATAGTTTTTTTTTTTTTTTTTTTTTTTTTTTTTTTTTTTTTAACTACCAAAGGCGAATTTGCGTAAGAAGAAATAACTTGAGAAAACCGGTGAATAAAGATTCTGAAACTCCATTAATAAAATTTGAACGGAAAAAAATTACAGAATCACAAAAAACTAAATGGGCTTGTGACGTAGCTCGGCCATAACCATTTTCACCTTTAATTGCTCCTCAAATTTTAGCTTGAAGGATGATATCCTTATCACTTCGGAAAAAATTACTCCAAGTTACTCAATTTTCTCCTGTATCTTATATTACATAAGGAGAATATTTATACTGTGCGATTTTTCTTTTAATTTGTCTTGAATTTCTTTTGTTCAGACCTTTGTTTTGAATTTTCGGCTCTCCGCCTTTTATTCAATGAATGAAAAAATCCAATTTTCGAGCCCATCACATGTAATCCATATAGTCAAATTGATCAGAGATATACGCAGTATCCGTAAGTAGTTTTACTGATGCATCTTTTTGTTTCATTTCTTGCAATTCGTGATCTCCTAAAAAAAAAAAAACATTCTACATTTTGAACTTCGCAATTTGTTCCTTGGAGAATAAACAAAATTATATCGAGCGTTTTCTCCTTCTCTTCTTTACGCTCGTAAATAGACTCGTGAGGTAAAAGATTAGAAAGTCAAACAAAAAATGAAAACCAACTCGAAATCTTTCCGGAGGAGGACGGGCATTTAATGCCTCTCTTTCGGCTTATATTCCATCCCAAAAGTACACAAAAGAAGTCGCAGAGTTCTCTCGGCGCATTACACGGGTAGCAAGAAAGGAAACAAATCCTTTTTTTTTTTCATTTTTTATTTCGTCTGCTTCAACCGAATGGAAAAAGTGAATGTGTGATGCGATAACCTGAGCGGTTATTCCAAAGATTTTCCAACCGACTCCTCAAATTTAATTGATAACCGTACTTTGTTTTGTTTTTTTTCTATATCTTATTTTATTTTTCTTCTCTTTTTCTTTGCCAAATCAAAGATTGGCTCGTTCACGTTATTTTCTCTTATCTGCTTCTCAAGATTCAGAATATTTCATTTATTATCCGCGTAGTTACTGAGTGTAGTATTAGGAGAAAAAAAAGAAAAAAAGAAAAAAGAAAAAAAGAAAAAAGAAAAAAAGAAAAAAGAAAAAAAGAAAAAAGAAAAAAAGAAAAAAGAAAAGAAGAAAAAAGAAAAAAAGTCTAATCCAACAGCGATTTTGATTCACACTCGATGTTCCTACAAACGAGTGCAGTTGACAAGATTTTAAAAAGAATTTCATCCTCCCAACTGCTAATTTCTATGGGGAAAATGAAACTCTGCAATTATTTTTCCTATTCACGTCACAGAATATTACCTAAACCACGGTGTGAAAGGCGGATTAAAAGAAACGAAATGAAATTTCATACAAATTATATGTGCGGAAAATAGAACATTTGGAGAATAGCCAGTGAACGAGTGAAAAGGAGGAAAAAAAAAGAGCTGAATCCCTTGAACGCTTTTTATGCTTCAGAAAATGGAAAAAATTGCGTACCAATTGAAAGGAAAATGAACACGTGGCGAAGTGCAGTTAGGGCGCGATGAATCTAATTTTTAAATATCAGTATTCAAAATTTTGATAGTAATCGAAGTCGCTCAGAATGAATTTAGGGAACGAGTAAGAGTTTAATTCGTGAGTAGGTGCAATGTGGAGTGTAATTTAAATTTAATCTGACAAGGCAAGAGCCCCTACGCAATCGCGGGGAAAAAAAGTTCTCATCGGAAAAATGTGTTGTTATACATTCTCTATTTCTTGAGATTTAATTTTTGCCTGACAAATTTTAATTTTCATATACCTAGTCTTCGTCAAGAGAGACTAAGATAAGTCTTTGAACTCTGTATTGATGATAATGTATATCGTTTGATTAATACTGCAAGTATTACATATTCTAAGTCACCTAAGATTTTATTTTTGCATAGCATTTTTCTAATTTCTCTATACAGTCCTGGCGAGGTTTATTTTTGCATACCACTAACCGGTAGCATTTTTCAAATTTTTGTTCGATCTTCGAGAAAGTTTCTTCCGCTCGGTACTTCAATAATACTAATATACCTACCGTATGCATTAAGTCTCTCAGGTTCCGAATCTGAGTGGAATGAAGATGCGGATCTCTTGGTTTCCAGATAGAAAAAATCTATATCTCTTGAGCTTAACATCTTGGTAAGAAAAGAAGCTCCAGATCTTTCCAGTGTCCTCAATTTTTTCATCATTTTTTAAAATTGTTAAAAATAATGTGTTCGAGAACTCTCAGCCAAATCCTCACCAAAAATGACGTCGAAATATTTTTGTCGGCTTTCTCAAAAAAAAAAGAAGGAAAAAAAATCCTCTCTTCATTGTTTTTCCAGAAAAGAATGAAGAATATCTCGATGCGCACGTGAGAAGACTACAAAACAACGACGTACACACTCGTGCAATGCTGCCCTTAAGAGTGAGGTTCTGCGAACAAAGGATAGGTCCTATATTTCGTGAAAATATGAACCAATGCTCAAAATACTTAGTAAGATCGAATTAATAGACATTTTTAACGAAGAATGAAGGTTTATTGTTTACCACGGCGAATACAACGAGTTAGGAGTTGAGTGTTCGCATTCAATTAATTGAACTGAATGAAAGCACTCCATAACAGTAATAAGACGGAAAATGGATCTTGTATTTGAGAAACACTGGCCATTTAAAGGACAAAGAATTGGAAAAGAATATTCGAGTCAGATTGGCGCAAATTTACGCTCAAAATGTTCAATGCTGTAAGATACATGTATAGGCTATAGGTATAAGAGAGTGACGTCGTCTTTCTTATTTCGTCTCTCCTGGTTGAGCTGAAACATTTGAGAGAGAATCTATTTGAGTAGAAGGGTAAACAAACTAGAAAAACAAGAAGTTTACGCACCAAAGAGTAGGTGACGCAGTCCGTCGTTGGTTAGAAATATGGAAAAAGAAAAAGCACAAGTCCGATACAAAAAGGTTACTTCTTTCGAGTTACTTCGAGCGCGCAATGACGAGAGAACGTTTGTCTTTGCACTAGTTTTCCCAACAACGAATACCGGTAGCAGAAAATCAGGTTGCCTGAATAAAACTTACAAAATTACTTCCCTATCTTATGTATAATTTGCAATTTGGTAGATACGAATAAACAATAAACTACAATATTCAATACTGACATAAGCTCAATTAATACCTACAGAATTAAGGAAAGTTCTTTCTGTCACCTAATGTTTCATACATTCTCCTCCGAAATGTCAAAAAGGAAAGAACTATCCATTGAATTTCAAAGATGTGGGTAGGCCTATATAAGTCAAACTAAATTTTGTTCGACTTTTGTAGTAGACACAATGATACTACGAAGAAAATTCTGAAGTATGATGGGTACAATCGTAATACATACTTCTGTTGGTCAATGAGAAAAATTGATATCTTACGTAGCAGCTTACGATTGAAAAATTGTTATGAAAGAAAAAGTTAAATAGGAGTACAATAGAGGAAAAAAAAAAGAGAGAGAGGAGGACACATTTCTGTAGACTGTGAAATACAGACGAATGATGAGGAAGACTGAAGTTGGGTACACTTCGCATTACGAATAGTGAACCACCCTTTTCAGATTTCTTTCGGTATTTATACCGATGAAGGACAGTGATATTTCTATTAATTGCTCTTAGATTAATCCAGTACGTCGTTGTTTATGGCAAATGACTCGTAAACCACAAAAGGAAGTTTGTGTTGGCCGCATTGTTTATGGTATGATATAAAAATCGCAAAATTAATAATATTAAATAATCACACCTTGCTTCAACTTCGAAACTCAATTTGATCACCTTCTCCATTCGAAGATTCAACAATCGATGATTAATTTTAAGACCAACTTCGATTTCATCATATGAGGAGTTATCTGTCAAAAGGGCACCCGTCAAAGGGGTGCCCTTTTTGCGGTTATTCACATTTTTGAATTCTCTGAACCATTTACTATCAATATACAAAATTTTGAAAAAATAAAAAATTACATGTACGCTTATGGTCACTCAACCCCATCTCCATAAAAAGGGCACCCGAGGTACACATCTTTATGGAATTGTCCCAGATTCATTTCTCGATCAATTTGAAAAATAATTAGTGATCTGTAAAGATGAAAACACACAAAATATTTTTCGTCATTACAGATTTTTTGATAAAATGAATGTGGAATGAGTAATCTGAATATGAAACTTCAAAGACCTATTTTGAAAATCATCTATTGCTCATGGGTGCCCTTTTGACAGATAACTCCTCATATTATTTCTTAGCAGTAAGTACGTACCTTAATCATTATAAGTTTTTTAAAACTGAATTTTCAATTTTGTATGGTGGGATACTAATTCTAATACCTATTTATTTTTATGGAGGGAATTGATGAGTTGCTAGAGATATTAAAAACCAGATACCTATCTTATAACGAAAGAACGAACGACTTCATAATAATAATACAGTCTGAGACCTATAGATAAAATATCCCAATAATTCTTTGCATTTGTCAAAGTATAGGTGAATACCATACAAGAATATTTGATTGTATTTGTCATGATCTAAAACCACCTTAACTATGAAAAAGTTAAAAAAATAAAAATACCGGTAATGATACAAAAAAATAAAGAATTTCTAAAAACAACAAAATACATCAATTATCATTGGGCACAATTTTTATGCAGACAAAAACTAAAAATACCTAGATACACTAAAAAAAAAAAATAAACATGAAAAAATAAACAATAATGATAGGCTACATGTAAACAAAAATACTCAAAATTTCAATGAAGAAATCTGTCTCATAATTTTTTCTATAAACGAGGAAGGAAGAAAAGAAGAACGGCATTCAACATCGTTGAAGGTATCGAATCCACTTTACGATAAAATCACACTAAAATTAAGTCAACAAAAAATGTACATGGTAGGTACCTAGGTGTCTAGTAGAAGAAAAAAAAAAATTACAATAATTATATTAAAGAAAAGTGTTCTTACAGTGCAAATTTTATAATTATTAACCGTACCTAAATGAAAACAGAATAAGTATCTTAGGTAGTACGTATTTGCCGATCACGGAGGCTCGTCATGTCATTACTAATAAAGGTATCAATTTGGTTTATACTCGATCGTAAGTACCGGTATTCAATTTGAAGGATATTGTTGCTCTCATTGCAGCATTTTTCGTGACTTGACTAAAGAAGCACATGTGTACCTATCATTCGAAACGTCAACCTCCGATCGCAAAATTAGGTATGTGTGTCATCTTATTTTTGGAGAAAATGAAAAATAAAAAACGTATTTCTGCTTCCACTAGTGCTAAATATGGTTGTCATAAATAAGATGACCTTTTCTCAAAATTAGGTAAAAATAATGATGTTTTCAGAATATTCAGATTATAGAATTGAAGAAGAGAAAAAAAAAATTGTAAATTCTTAATCCATTGCAATAGATTTTTGAGCTCTTATGAATCAGTTCACTTGAGGATGTTCGCACTCAATAACTCCGGACTATATAACTACATTTTATCAAGCTTGAAACTCGTTTAGATTTTAGAAAACCTCAAATTACGTCCAGCGATGATAGTGCTCAAAGAATTCTTGTTAAAAACTTCAAAAAGAATCTAAAAGAAAATATGTTTGCAAACTATAATAATTAAGTATGTCATTTTTTTCCTCAAGGGACCGATGATAAGTGATCAAATGAAAGTTCGTTTTATACCTTGGAAACTCGGGGGAAAAAATCTTAGGTATTTTGCCAAAAAATGCCGAGGACGGAATAAGTAGATAAGAATGAAGAATGCAAAAAACGGTGAAATTGGAATATTTCACATCATAATGTGCATAAAAATCTCGTTCTCCAATGCATGTAGGCTCATTTCATGCGTATTTTTACTTAGGTAATAACCTACCTGTACTAAGAACGAGGAACGAGAGAGGACCGATACAAAAGTGTGTAGGCCGATTTCGCGTGTTTTTGCTCGATCACTTGAATAGAGAGCGAGGAAGTTCAGATTAAAAACTGATATTTTTAGAGACCGGGGGTAATCTTATACAGAAAATTGTTCAAATCTCATTTTGTCCAGACTCATTTTCATAATACCTAGTAGGTAATCTATCTATTCCGTTTCAGAATTTAAAACATTTTAAATTTCACTGAATCATTATTTTTTGTGGGTAAATTTTTTTGATTTTGTAATAGGATATAATGTTAAATTTTTCAATTTCACTGTTAAAAATCACTTTCAATAATGCCGTAAAATCCGAGCAGCTCCACTAATAACAAAGAAAATATTCGACTAGCAACACGTGAATAGATTTGCCATAGGACCATCCACTCGTACATCCTCAAAGAAATTACTAATTAGACTACGAACACAGATAAACTATTAGGTACTAAAGAAATGGAAGGAATATCATCCTACTGTTCAGAAGTCATGTCGGGTGAAGGGAACAGGACAATTCTTCGCACAAAATTCATAGCGTGAGAAATTCATAGCTTGGGAAACTCTTCGCGCTGAAATTCTTCGCATGAAAATTCTTAGCGTAAGAAATTCTTCGCCCGAACAATTCTTAGCACGAATAATTTTTCATTCGTTCATCAACTATGACATCATTGTACTATCCTTTTCAGGACGAGTAAATACATGATGTTCGAATACTGTTAATTACGTTTAATTATGCCAGTAGAGTTTTTGAAAAGTGAACAGAATCGGTTGATGCTGAATGAAAATACCGAGATAAAGAAACGTCTGTAGCTACACATTGGAAATATCAATAATATGCAGAGAAAAGATAAGGACTTTGTATAGCGAGGGTGACAACTGTAGCAGGGAAGATAAGATCATTCGACGGTGGAAAGATCATAGCCATACTGAAAATGCAGCATCAGTAGAGGTGAAGAAGATTAAGAAGAAAATAAAAATCGACTCAGAAAAGACTCGTCTCGCACCCCATGTCATCATCTCAAAAAACTTGGAAACGGCGAGTCAAAGTGTAGCTGTTTTACCAAAAATTTGTCACATAAATTTCTTACGCGAAGTATTTTTCAAGCGAAGAATTTCTTACGTTAAGAATTTTTATGCGAAGAATTTCAGCGCGAAGAGTTTCCCAAGCTATGAATTTCTCACGCTATGAATTTTGAGCTACAAATTTCGCGCGAAGAATTGTCCTAGACCCGTCAGGTGAAGCCGGATGCGTCGGCTGAATTTGTGGTTTACGTATTCACGTATGTATCGAGTTCGAGTATGACTGCTGGTGTGCACGCTTCATTGCAGCCCGTCTATGTAAAATGACAGAACGATGTGCATCCATTTTATTGCGGCGAATTGTCACAAGATATGAGTAATGCGAACGCGACACAAGACCAATCTCCAGTCATAAAATGTTTGCAGATATCTATCAGTGAAGAGTTGAATAGTCGTCGCGTCTACTTTCTCTTCTTTTTTAAAATCACTTGTACTCGTTTTTATTATACATTATAGCGCACAGTCTACTATAACGTCTCTCAAAAGATTTTTTTTGTTGTCCTCCTTTTTCACTCTAAAGCTTCGAGCATACAGCAACGTTTGTTCGGAGTAGTTGTTTGCTTTTTAATTCGTCGTCGTTGTTCGCTCGCGTAATTTCATTTTAAAAGTCGTATTTCGCTGGCCCTTTTTAGCCGGTAGCGCCGTTGGCCGCAATCATCCGCTTCGTATACTGTGTTATACGCGAAATGGCTTTACGTCAAAACCGAAAAAGAGAATCTTTTTTATCGCGCGTTTACGCGGTGACGACGGCGGCTGCGAGTATTTCGGACTTAGCGGCGTTATTCGAAAGCTGTATCCATGGTCTCTCTCGTTACGCCGGTATTTGGAAACGAAATTAATTTCTACTAAGTTACACCCCGAAGCTATATATCGTTGCCTTTGTATATACCTATGGGTAAACGTAAAAAAAAAAAAAGGCTCCGGGTAATAGACTTGACTTTTTTTTTGCAATCTTCTACGCTTGTGATGAACAATGCTGAGCCACAACGAAATCTATGCTTTGAAAAAAATATCTCGAATACATGAAGCATATATTTCCGCCTTCTCATTAATTGCTCCGTCAGACAAATGAAATGATATTTTCTATTAAGCGGTCGGTAAAATTGGCGAATTAGCTAATACTAACAAATGATTTATTCAAGATTTTAAGAATTTGATGAATTCATAATATTATTTTTTTTTTTTTCTTTTTTTTCATATTTTCTCCTATGATAAATACCGACAACGAGCATCATTGGGAGTATATAATATTATACAAATTTAATATGAGCAATCGGACTTCCGCTTCATTCAGAAAGTAGTTTCTCTGCTCCACTGAATAAAGGTATAGTTGATGACATAATATTTGTTTCTCTTGTATTATAAATCAATATATTTTTGTCCCTTGTATAGAGAAGTTGTACAGTATTCTCAGAACATTCAATGACGCGAGACCCCAAGAATCGTCCGTCATAGATGACTGTTCGCGTATTGGGAGCAATATCCATTAGTAGAGCTTTTATTGTACAGTACACAAACAAATAATATCGTTCAACATTTTTTGGATCAACTGCCAATTTTACTTTTCTTCTACCCACAAAATTGGATGTTTTTCTTCGGTCGATCGAACTTGTTGCATTCATCCAGAAGGAAAATGTTCTCTTCTACAGAGGAATATATAATAAACAGGAACGGGTTGTCTATACGAAGAGGTGAGGAGACGGCCTTTTTTATTCATATTTATTTTTTCTCGGCGAAAAAGTTGAATAGGGGCTTGAAGAAATTCGAACGGAAATTTAGAATATTTTACGTAGTAGCTGTTACTTTTTGCTAGATCATGATAAAAAAAGCTCACGCAGCAGCGTAAGCATCACCGACTTTTCAATAATTTGCTATAAAAAAATTTACACATGGCCCCCATATTTAAACTTCATTGTTTCTTAGTTAGGAGCTGATTGTGATAATAATAATGTAAGGTATTCCACTTACTCTTCTATTGTTCAATTCATTTCTAATCTTTTCAATAGGTACTATACAGGTATTCATGGGAAATAACTCAAAAAGGAGTCGATTGATAGCTTTCTCTCCCCATACGTCAATTAAACTCTAAATAGAAGAACGGGAACGGGACATGGCTCTATTAAAATTAAAATATAAAACTTTGGTGATTTAGAAGAATCTCAAAGTATTAACCTGACTGTCCATTTCCAGAAACACTGTGAGAGTATGCGAAGTCGATAATTACGAAAATCAAAACATAGATGAGGAAAATTGAAATGGCCAATGAAACTTCCACTTCTTTGTCTTTACCTAAATTTCATTACCCCCCAGTGTTCAGGCTATGACGGGTAATGAGAAGTTTTTACAGCCAATAGGTGTACGATACATCAGAGGTACCATCGGGCGAAAGGACTCAAATAAAATAAACAAGCGAGATTCAGCTCTTACGGCTAGACGTGGACTACTTATATTTTGAGATTTACTCAAGAACCACTTGTTCAATCGATACAAAAATTACAGAGCAATAAGATTGAATCCACTATGACGTAATGCAATGATATAAAGATAATAAGATTGATATTCTTTGAGAAACTACACTAAGAAATTCGAGGAAAATTGAGGACCACTCAACTACTCATCCAATCTCAGAAAAAAATGCACATGCCCAACTTCAGATAATCCACTACAACTTGACCAAACTTTACGATACGTATATAAATATATAAGGATACCTGAAATTTTTTTATTCGTCTCAGGATAATCTAGGACCTCTAAAATATCGAGAAAATTCTTTCCCCGGCTTCCCCGTCACAACTGTGTCGGGAGCAATACTTGACTTTTCATTCAAAAAGTCGGTAAAAAGAGAGCCACTATGTGTATATCCCTCAATTGCTCTCCTATCAAAATTAGATATGCAACTTTTCTGTCATTCAAATCATTCTCAGAAGGCGTCAGATGCGAGGGCGTTTCAGGCAGAGTCTAACGACATACTGTGATATTATTTTATTTTTAAAAAGTACCCGTACACCAGAAGCTTTACGTCCCTTTAAACTGGTCTATCCTTACCCTTGTAATGGCAAAATTTGAAGGAAATGATGGTTTCAAGATTCAACGTTCCAATAAAACTTATCAGTGCATCGTTACGAGCAGAGCGAGATAAAATCACTCACGGGATGATACCGCGACGTCATTTCGTCAACGAGAAAACGAAAAGCCAGATGGCTTCTTGAAATCTGAGAAATTCTACAATAAGGTTTTCGTAGGATAAAAAAGGAAAGTACGCCAAGTTTGTACGACACGAATAATATTCCTATGGATGAGGATTTAAACAGGGAAAAAGATGGAAAACATTATAAAAATTCACGTCGTCGTCGTCGTTCAGCCTCCGATAGCAATATACCGAATGTGTCCATAAATGCTTCTGAACGCATGATTTCAGTTGTGAAAAATGTACTAGCAACGGTTACGCGAATTTTCCTTTTCTGAAATACGTGCTTAAGTATGCATTTACACCCGTTTCTCCTTTTAAACCTATAACCCTTGTAGTCGTATTTATGTTGTTGGTTCTTACACTTAACACTTCGAAAAAGAAAAACGAAGACAAAGTAACCCGAAGAATATTTGGGAAGTGCGTGTTAAGTAGGAAAAGGACGAGAAAAAATGGAAGAAAGAAATGCCTTATGCCACTGACAGACACGAAAGTAAAAAAATTACTAAATTTAAGTGCCCATTAAGAAGAAAGAAAAGAAACCGAATAAAATAAGTACAAGATAATAGTAATCGTGTACATATCTCAAACTGAAAACAGGGAGAAAAGCTTGATAAGGGCACAAGTGAGCAGAGACAGTATTGTTCTTATACAGTAATAATATGGGAAGTTTTTTCCACTCATTGTTTACACTCTATGAACAGAGGTTTTTCATTAGAGGCAGGAAACGCTGTCGATGAAGAGATTCTGGTTAGCGGCGCAGAATACTTCACAAATCCGCGTTAGGAAGAATAACAATAGTAATACTGAAGGGGAAAAATGGGAAAAATTCATACGTATACGAAAATGAAAATCCGTGCAATCGATTTGTATACTGTAGGTGAGTTGCCTCTCTTTCATAAAATCTGCTCAACTTATGATGCTACAAAACTCCATATAGCTGCATGTGCATATCTTATAGGTACTTCCATAGAAATCATATTCAGAAATTAATCAGAAGGGAAAGAGTAAATTTCAGTTTTAAGATAACAGTTTGACAGAATGACAGAAAGAAAAATTGTAATGTATCTGTTTCTGTCTGTGATTGGGACCGGGCATATTGTAGGATCGCTAGCGTCGTCCATGTAAAATACTCAGGAAGTACTGATAAGCAAACGGTGATCATGACTTGAAACTAAAAGTGATTTTTTAGTTTTTCTTGAATTTCTCCAAAAATAATGAATTTAGGCGTGTACTCGTGAGGAACAAAATTGAAGAGCGGAAAATTTTCTTTCAGACGAAAATATTTTTGAGAGATTTTCAAAAATTCAAAAATTTTACGCGATGCTAGCGCTGCCCGGTCCGCATGAAAAGAGAAAAAAAAAAATAGCTGTTAGCAATTCAAATCATTAGGCCAACGGCTCAGCTAATGGCTAACGTGATTTCATTAGCTAGATAACAGCTAGCAAATTTTGGATTCAAAAATTGCTTGGCTAACAGCTAATGGCTTGATTGCCTTAGCTGGACACTGCAGCTGCTGCCGTACAAAGTGAGACTGACATTGACGTATAATCGTATATCGGAAATATGAATCTAGAAAAATGGATCTTCTGGCGGATTACCTACAAGTGTGTGCGTGTGTACTCCGTCTGTGAAATCATTCACAGCAGTGAACTCAATTTGGAGTATGAGACCAGCTGGAATGCACGCTGAACGAAAAACGTGAAACAAAATAACAGAATATCTTTTTTCTCTGTCTTTTTTTCCGTTGAGCGCGCATGATACAACAGAACCCAGTTGAACAGAATATCATCTTTCTCTCTCTTTTCTTTGTTCAGCGCGCGTTCCAGCAAGTCTCACACTACAAATTGAGTTCACTGTTTGAAAGTGGATATACGTTCTATAATTCCTTTGTCGTCAAATGGGACACTTATACGTGAGTCATGAATATTAGTAGGCTGGTATCTCTAAAACTAATCCCATTAACAAAAATTTAAAACGACCATCGGATTCTTAGATAAAAATATTATTAGAAATCGTGAAATTTGTAGGATATTGTAGAATAATTTTCTTGTTCTTTTTGAAAGAGTATTGGATTTTAAACCTGCACTAACTATATGGCGCTGCAAAATTACCTGCGCGGGTGAAATTGAGTGGGTGACCATCTTAGTACCATATATCCCATTATCCCAATTTTCATAGTTGCGTCATAGTACTGGTATATGTGTATCTTTAGTCTATATCCTATATAATTATGGTACTAAGGTGATCATGGACTGTTTCAAACGGAAATACTGTCAACGTCAGGAGGGCAAAAAATGATGGAAATTAGTTCTGAGTAATTAAATTGATTATAATTAGATTTTTTAACGTGAGTGCAATAAAATGTAGGATAAGTTTTCTTTTAAAATGAAGTTCTAGTTTATAAGGCTT
The DNA here is from genome assembly GCA_035079385.1 of Aspidiotus rigidus. NCBI lineage: Eukaryota > Metazoa > Arthropoda > Insecta > Hemiptera > Diaspididae > Aspidiotus > Aspidiotus rigidus. The sequence goes on along the minus strand of JAVHKY010000044.1, from coordinate 1,734,518 downwards.
TTCCAGCGTTCCATATTGCATAATTATCTGCCTGATTCTTATCAATACGGTGGGCTCCCTAACAGTGATCTTATGGCAGGTTGACACCGGAATGAAAATGAGTATGCAACCTAGCAATACCCATAAGAATAATGTTAGAAAGCCCACCTTATTGATAAGAATGAGGCGAATAAGTATGCAATATGGAACGCTGGAAAAGCCTTATTGGGATGTTAACCCAAGTTGCGTAAGTTGGTAGCCGTGCTCGAACATGTGGGGGATAATTTTAACGTACCATGCTTCATGATGGGGAATTTACAATTTTCAAATACGATTTAAATTATTACAATTCGTAATATCAAAAAATTATATCCTATAAATCGTTTAAACACTTCAAGAGAATCGATAACTGAAAGAAGTAATTCTAATGGTGAAGTATTGAGTCATCTACGACTAATTGAAAATCTCGTTTCTTATGGCCGAATACATTGAATGTAAAATCGTCACCCAGAAATTCAAGCGAGTGCGGCGAGAGAGGAAGGCGATTCTAGCGCTACCAAACATAGGTTAACATCACAATTAAGAAAGGCTTAAATTTTGCCGTAGTCTAACGGTGAAATTATCATAATTATTGATCGACAACACGCAGGGTGCCAACCTTTGAAACTCCAAGTTTAAATCCCAATATCATTCTCCAAATCGTTGTTTTGGATGCACGTCAATCTCACTTCGTACGGCTGTGCTGAACAAAGTATTGACGTATGTGCGAAAATAACGATCACCGAGAGTCGACTCGAGACGAGGCATTCCGATTAATTCGGGTCAATGGGCTGTATAAGTAGGCCTATGTGTTGGTAACAGGTAACGAAGCTTCGTATTCACACGTCAATTTCATTGACTGTATGCATCGCGAGGAGAAATGATGTATTAATGTACCGTATCTGAAGATGTAGCACTTGTTGTGGAATGAGGATCATTATCATTATGATCATTGAATTCTGCGTTGAAAATTGCTACAAGTGAGCAACTTAAGCGATCTTATGATATCTTTTGAACACATTTTTATATTCTATTTGATTCTTTTCCGTGCTCGTTGTATTCGCACGTACGTCAACTCAACTTCGTACGGCAGAACTGCAGTCCTGCCCGCGTACAAAGTCGGATTGACGTATTATCCAAATCGACGATCGGGAAGATGAAAAAGTTAAATTTTCTTAAAACAAGATTAATACGGCTATACGTCCTGTGGATCTCTCGAAAGAAGCTAACGTACTGACCAAGGAATTGAATTTAACTCACTGGGATAAATCTTATACCGTATACATGTTACCGGTACTTATACAAATCAAATAACTATTAGCTACCATTGCGAATCCTTATAACGCTGAGTAACCTTTATCTTTATACAGCAATTCAATGCAATACCTATGTGCTTCAATTTCACGACGAGGATCTCTTGAATTCACAATACCAAACTGCTTGCGTCTTGTCGTTATGAATAGTAATTGAACAAAAGTTATGAATGCTTAATGGAAGTAAGTAAACAAGAGAGACATCAATCATGTAATCACTGAGGTAAATATGTTGAAGTAGGTAAATAATATTCTTGTTATTATTCGATAGTAGATAGCCTATCTGGTCAATGACCTCACTCTCCCTCGTTCATTCTTAAGAGCAAATTCTTGGCCTTGAAAGATGTGTGTCTTTATCATAAGAAAAATACAGGATTTAGATTTGTCATTCACTGTTTTGTAAATCCACGAACTGCCATAGATACAATTAAGTTGATATAGGTACCGTACAAATTGACGGCGCATGGTTGTTGTAAGTGTATTAGTAAAGCTTTGTAATCACTTACTACCACTACTATCACATTTATATGACAATTTTTCTGACGTATCTGCATCGTCATAATTATGTGTTGTATCTGAAAATGGAGTACCTATTTAGGAACTAGATTGGAATACCTAAGTATTATGTTCATCTTAGTAGATTATGGATTCGTAAATCTGAATTGATTATTCTAATTGTATGACGCGCAAATATTGAAATGTGAATTTAATTTAATTAGGCATAGTAGGTGTGTAGATTTTTACGTTGAATTCGGATTCGTTCTTCGTCTTCTGATGCAGTTCGGATTTCTTTTGTTTTGATTCTGTTTACTTGCCACTTGTCGTTACCAGCCGTGAGATTTGTCATCGCGAGCCTTGGTCATACAGAGAAACTATGAAACAAATGTGTTCATTCTGATGACTTTACCTGAAAAAGATGTATACGTTTCTGATCCCTTTGACTCAATATCGAAGCATTTACGCCTGTAGAATATTGTACCTAGACGAATCGTTCGAAGGTTGACAATCTGAACCAATACTTCCCATTGGCGAGATCTAAAAATATTAGTTTCCCCCCGCCAACTAACTGGAGCGGGTAACCCGTTCTGAACCAAGTCAATTGAGCCGGATATGTGTAGGTATATCATTACTGGCGAAAACATCGAGAAGAATGTTCTCATTGCCATGCTCTCGACCATCCAAAACTCAGTAAATGTGTAATAACGTGCCCGTGTACGTGCAATACTGTACTCGCGTGTACACGTTCATTTACTTGGGATAAATTCGGATTCGCAGTACCCGGCATCATCACACCGGTACATGAACATAGTATCCAGTAGCGAATAACCTCCATCATTATTTACCTAAACCGGAGCGCAACATTTCATTATTAGATTTCTGGGCTTTTGTTTATATTGTAAGGCAGACGTGACGTAAATTTATCGCGAATACGTATACGGGGATTCCGCGTTGCGTTGCGAATTTTCATTTCATCGCCGCTCGGATCGACGAATAACGTCCACGTTCTCCATTAGAGGGTAAGGCAGAGTCGCTGCCGCGCGTCGTTCCGCCGCGCCGTTCATGAACGTGCTTGATGCTCGCGTCCCATCTGTCCATCTTCTGTATACGCTGTTACCGCGCCGTCGCTCCGTTTTTCACGTTTTCCCTCAGTAATTTCAATTTTCTTTTCAAAGTTTACATTCTACTTTCAAAGGTTTTACTTTTCCAGGTCAATTCGTGATTGGAATGAATACTTTCACACACGTTGCGTCGCTATGGCTATATGGTACCTATACAAATATTCCATTACAAAATGCTAAATTTTGTTTTAATATGTCAACGCTTCAATTTCGCGTACGATAGCGAAACTAGTGTAAAAGTAAGTCACGTATCGTCCCTTCATATGTTTTTTTGAAAAAGTTTGGCACATCCTAATACCTCGTAGTATAGTCATCAAGAAAGATACTCGAAAAGCTTCGCAATGATGTCGAATGATGTATAGTTTTTGAAAAGGCTGTCTTTTGCAGGAAATCGAAAATGTTTGCGTTCTGTTATGCGCGCACAAATCGGTAATTGAAACGAAACTAGGTCTACGTCGTCTCTACAAAGGTGACAAATGTTCGGTCATCATTTATATAATGTCATGACATGGTTTTCGTGCTCTTGTCACTCGCTCTATAGCGATTGCAAACATCGACGCGCGGTCGCTTCGTCAAACCCGCGGTATTTCTATTTAGACACGCCGTCTCGTCGCACACCCATTTTTGGGTTTGATTTTATGTAGTTTATAGACGCGAATTGAAAAAAATAACAACGAATACGGCGCCACACAATCGTCATCCGTCAATACGTTGATTATCTTTCAGCGCGCGCGGGGATAAATAACATTAATGAAAAATCTCATCACTTTACAACAAAACTGCTGTATAGGAAAGAAGAAAGCGTTCTGGTAAAGGTTAAGTGTAGAGGTGCCTGAGTTATTTTTCATTTGCGGAATCGCGTCGTCACTGCGTAACGTCTCATTGTTTTCAGCAAAAGATGGACGCGATGGCATTCGAGATGGAGGATTACATTTAATCGCGATAAAGTGATGAAGTGAAAAGAAGCGAATTCGCATCTTTCTTGCAATATTCTTTATCCGGGTTGGAGTAGAGAGAGGGTTGCGAGTGTGAATGAGAAAGGCGTACACCATTAAATTATCGAGCTACAAGCGACACAGTGTAACAAATGAAACAGGACAGGATAGCTGGCAAGCTGCCTAAATAGATAGCAGTCTCTTTCAATTATACACAGAGGCGTTTTTTTCTCCACTTCGCTGTTCCCTGTACACTTGTAGTCTATATTCTCTCGTGACCTCACTAGAACGATGAAAACAGTCGTACTTGACCGAAAATATTGTAATTTCGCCAGGGATGTATGATGTAGATTACGAGAGGATTAAATAGCGCTGCACTGCGGGGTATTGATTCGAAACTTCGACTACCGGTATTTGGAAATGATGATGACGAAATGGAAGAATGAAAGAATTAAGGAAAAGATGTTAGATCTGAGTATTTGCAATATAATATACGCCAATGTAATCGAAAGTATGTATAGGTCAGAAGTCCAAATTTTTTCAAGTTCGTGAACTAATTTTGAGCCCTCCCCCTCCCAGATTCCCGTGAAAATTTTTCAAGGTCTGAAACTAGGCTGTCCCACTCGGAACCACGATTCCTCACACCGATTTGACAGAAAGAAGACAAGATTTTGACATTTTTTCATACAAGTAGTTCGTGAAAGGAATTAATCTAGATAAGTGAATGAAAACTTGATCACTTTATGATAGATCGAAGGGAAAAAGAAGAGTGGGAATACTACATATGTTCGACGATTTTTCGTATAATATGTGAACAGAGTTGAGTCTCGGACTTGATGTAAGTGGGTTTGATAGCTCTTGAATTTTGACTAATTTAAGAAATACGTAGACCTAGGATGCATTCGGAATGCAAAATATTTGTCGTATAGAAATCAAAAAGTTGCTCGGTATAGCCTCTGTATGAATACTGACTCATGGTTTCTCGAAGTGAGTGATAAGTTCAAGTTTTTATCTCAGACTGTGAAAAATTATCGACTTATATCCAAACTCATATTCAGTTGAATGTTTTTTTTTTTTTTTCTTTTATCGTACAATTACCATGCTCTCGGTTCGTTGCCCAGAGCGATTGCTCAAGTTTGTTTATAAACGACTATATCCAGCTTGAAATGGGCTTGTTGAATTATTAAGTCGATGTTACACCTTTAGGAATGAGAAAAAGGTTTTTTGTACACATATATTTCATTCGTTGGAATCCTCTATACGACTTGAACTCCTTTTTTTTTTCTGTACTATTTATGGTGAAGTAGCAACCACCTCAACCGTAAGATGTCTCACGTATTTATATACGATCTCTTTTCACGCCGCTGAATTTTTCATCCGCCCATATCGTCCGTCCCGAGGCACTCATTAATTTCTTGTTCACAGGACTGATTCGAATGAACGCGACGGAAAAATGTTCTTTCCATTTTGGAAACGCGACGAAAAGTGATACTCGAACGTCACGTTCTCGACGGGACTGCTCGGGAGCAATCCGTTAGGCGCTTCGCAATTTAATTCAATTATACACTTTTATATTCTCGGTCGTGTTAAACCTCTCGGTCCTCACTTTTCAAATTCCGGTACCACATTAGTATACGATCTAGAGTGCGAGTACGAATAAGAAATGAGCTGTAATACATACAGAGTATTTTTTAATATATTCGCACTTATATTTTTTCGCACCATTCGCGTATCCTCGTCATTTACCTACTCGTAGATACTACATTTAAGACTATAATATTCGAATATATAGGAGGCGCACAGCTAGGCAGCGCTACGACACTATTTCATGCAGTATACATACTTTTTTCTGACGTTATATACAATGTCATCGCGTAAACGAGGTAGCTTTTTTCCTTATTCTGACAGATTGATTGAATAAATTATAGAATAATGGGATTTTCTTGTTTTAGAACGGGCGCGTATACTTTTCATCAGTGCGCAGTATACGAGAATATTACAACGCCTTATTACTCGGCCATTCGCAAAGCCACAATTTAGTTTCGACCTGCTGTTTTAAGTCGACCAGTTATGAAGCGAGAAATTTATTAAATTGTTCCTCCTTTGTTCTTTATATTTTCGGAAACATAAGCCACAGATCACCCTGAAAGTCGAGTCTCGAAAAAAAAAAAAAAAAAAAAAACGGGCTAAATAGGTACTCTTCAATGACGACATTGCAGTAATGATGATTTCTTTGGTTGAGACTAGAGAATGAATCAAATGAAAATATTTTTTTGCAATGAATGGCTGAAATTCCTAATCACTGGAAGGCCGATAGTGTTTGACAAGTTCCTGGAAAATATTCCATGCAGAGACTGCACGCAACTGATTACTGTACAGCAAGAATATTTCGCTTCTCCTTGAATCACTCTGCGGTTTTGAGGTCGTGCAGTAATACTTCTGGAAACTCTACCCTCCGATAATTTGTGCTATAATTTGTTTTAGCTACAGGAGTGCATTTGTGGATTTTGAAGCAGTGAACAGTAATAGAAGTGATGTATAACTGGGCCGCCTCTACAAGTAGGGTACTATAAACACATCTAAACCGACATTTTCGTGAGCTAAATCGACTATGTGAGTAGCACTCTTGTCTACGCACGGTTTTTTCAATTATTCAGAAAAGGCTTTTCGTGATGTACCATTGCAGTCAAAAATATTTCGTAGAGCTTTCAAAACAATCTCAAAAAAAAAAAATTGGAGTTATATACAACACGCGACTTCAGCTCTTGAAAAACCTTTGTTTCTTCTTGTTATTCTTATTCTAAGCACAAAAATGGCGGTTCAGTATACCCGAGTGTACATGGTGTCTTACTACTAGAAGCACATGCTTTAGCTTAACTTTACGTCAGCCGACTTTTTTGGACATGTGTTACTTAGCTCTAGCTAGGCAATGAATTTTGGTAAGCCAATAATTAACTAATTGTTGATCTATTAATCGTTGGTTATTAGCATTAGCCACTAGCAGCGGCTAATAATGATTCTGCACCGCACTTTGTACAATCACAATGTACACTATGAAGTAACAAAGTTTAATCCAAATAAACTATCAGGGTTACTGTATCTTTTAGATAATAACGAGAATGACATTTCTCCCTGTTATTTTCAATATACGTCAATACTCAATTCTCATGCTTGGAAAAAGGGTCGGAACACGGAAACGGCAAGTTCACTGACTTTGAAGGTACGAGTATAGATAATTATGGAAACGTCGACAGTGAATTTTGAGAATAACACTGACTTTTTATTGTATTTTTTATTATCAGGGTTCATAAAAGCATTAACCCCCCCCCCCCCCCGCCCAAAAAAAAAAAAAAAAAAAAAAAAAACAGTTCCGACTCCAAGCTTTGGCTCATTTGACCGGCTCCAGCTCCGGAGCGACTCCCCACCTTCACCTTGCAGGCTTATGAAAGGTTAGCTTTAGTCAAAAGTTTGAAGAGCTATATTAGCAGAAAACATGAGAAAATAATAGCCATTAGGGAGCTAAACTTTTTTTTCTTTTTAACTAAAGAGCTATAGCGTTAGATTTAGCGAGTTATGATTGGCTAACCACCTCTGACTAGAAGGCCGTATGTATAACTTGAAAATTGGCATTGCTGCGCGACCACCGACGTTTACATGCGCTCGTATGGAAAAAACACTTGAAAGACACGTTAATTGTTAATTTGCGAGTAGTGTTCGATTCTAAGATAAAAGTGAGTGAGTATATTAAAAGAGCTTTTATTTCAGAATCAAATACTAGTGACAGATTAACGATTAATGTGTCTTTCAAGTGTTTTCTCCCTCAGGGCGTACGTAAACGTCGGCCTACTATTTTCCCTAATGCAACGTTGCCATACTAGTTTATAATTATGGTCTTCTAGCTTAGGTAGCCGCCTGTGTAGTTATAAAGAACTAGTTGCTGTGTGTGCAAGAGGCAGAGGGGAAAAGCCTAAAGAGGTGTGAGAAAAGATCAGGATGAGTGAACTGGGGTTCAGAAAGAAGTGAATGGGGAGTTTTTCTTCACATATAAACTCTTTATTAGAATATTAAATGATATTTGCTTTCATTAATGCATGTTAAATTGAGTATAATATCATCAGTTTACTTCTGGATTACACTGAAAAATGGATTCATGTAGGTGGATAGCTTCATGATTCGTCAGTAGAACTATGTCGTTGTGGGCGACAAACGGTTTCTCTACCAATTTTTTGAAATTAGATTCGTGAACAGTCACGTGGTCTAACGATCTACGTGCAAATATTTTGTAACATCAAACTCTCTCTTTCACAGGAGTTGTAGGGTAAAGGCGATCTACCGAAATTTTCTCATCCGATCTCAAATTTCTCGTCTACTTGTAACATTTACAAAAAACTTGAACAAAATTGGATATTGGAAGAAGTTTGTATTGCTAAATCTCGGGGCGTTTTTATACGCGTCTTCATCATCATCTTCAATGTGTATACAGTCTGTTCTACTCATACAAAAATTGGGTAAGTTCACGAAACTGAAAGTTTTAGAAAGTATGTACTGGTATCAAATGAAGAATTCGTTTCTTCTGCGTGCAAAAATCAGAATTCGACATCGAAAGATACTTCGATAAATTGGTGTCAACTATAATTTTCTCTACTGTACTATATATTTTGTTGCATCGTATACAGTTTGGGTCGCGTCCAGGTTTCACAAGTAAAAACAACGATATTTCTTGCACTCTTGGACGTATTTGAAAGTCAAAGTAATTGATTCTAACATTGTTCGGCACCTTAAGAGAGAGAAAAATAGTAAGAACTATTTGATTGGATTGTTTTTGAAAGTGAACAAACTTTTTTTTACGCTGCTTCTCTTATTTAAAAGAAAAGAAAACCTTCTTTAGGCTTATTTGGCTAAACATTCAAGTACTTTTTCTACATCTTATATTCGAAGTTTTTGATCACGGTAAAACTGAAAACGGATTTACGTAATAACTGGGATGCATTGATAGTGTTTCAGGAGAAAGAAAAAAATTTGAACACGAAGGAAAACTTTGTCAATCATTATCGAAGATAGTTTCCCAAAACTAGAACTCTTGGCTTTTGGTGTGAGTGCTAGTCTTTAGCTAAGATCAAAATATTCTTCATCGAAGCACGATTTCTAGGTTTTATCTCTAAACTATACTATTTACTTCTATTCAAATGTGAATGAATAAATTTTGATTGCCAATTGCCGAATGCGCGCTCGCGTCCTAATTTTAATTTTAACTGTACGGTTGCATTTTTTCTAATTTCTGACACCGCAGCCTCTCTCATACCGTGTGGAGTCAACCTAATATTTACTTTTCATTGAAATTGAAGAGTAAAATCCTTCGAAAGATGTTCATTTTCCCAGTTGTGCTGTGTAGAAAAAGAGAATAGGAATTGGGGTTCCGGGAGATGTGCGGAGGCTCTGATTCAATTTGAAGAAATGAAAAAACTTTGACCTACTTCAAGCTATCGGGAAGAAAATTCCAACAATTTGAGGATTTATCTTTATACGAAGGGGAAGGAGCTAAACTGCAATCCTAATGGAAGCAGAGATAGTAACCTTCAGGGATTTCAAAAAATTTCAACCTTCGAACTTCACCTTTCAGAAGGAAGATTTCGAACAATTTTCCTCATCTATCTGGTTATTGAGCTGCGTATTGAAGGAGGGGTGCTGCTTGGAAAAATTTCGATCATTCAATTCTATACATATATGAGGGAGGAGGACTTGGAGATATTTCTTTTGAATTGTAAAGAAATTTATATAATAAAATAGATGGGGAAAATGAAATCATTATATTGTAATATTGGAGATTCACAATGAGCCAATGACGCCGTTGAATAGAGTCGAAGAGCTCTCATAAAAAGAAAAAAAAAACTTGCAAAATTATGCCCTCTTAATTTTGAAAATATAGAAACTTACGTTCTGGTCCACTGCAACGTGAAACTCGTAATATTTTGTTTTATTCATTTGTCCTTGCTAGAAAATATTGAAATCAGCCTAAAAAGTAGAGAGTACTATTATATTCGTTCTATCTTCAATGTATCGAGGTTCTTTTGAAAATCAAAACATCATAAAGAGGAGCAGTTTCCAATAATATATTTTCGTGTTAGAACACGTGTACCGATAATTCATGTATCCAGGTTCGATACTTACGCTCGAAATGTAAATTGGAAGGAAAATGTCGGCTCTAAAACATCTGTCTATATCATTGAGAAATTGTCCTCGTGTCGTCAATTCAACGTTTTCATAGCGTATCGTACATAGCTCGCGAATTTGCAAGACAGACATTTACTAAGTCTATCGCGCGAAATGAGAATGTATCGCCAACTATGAAGCACTAACAATGGGTGAGGAATTCCGTCACTATCGTCTTTAAAGACCTTAAAAACGGATATCGAACGAGATCAGGTTCAAATAAATGACGACGTTGACGTTCAAAAATTTTGCGTCCTGACAGATTTGCGTATTTTTTCCTCGAGCTCGATAGTTCGTCAAATACTTTACATTTACGTCAGAAAGTCTTTCTGTGCTTGTACCGGTACAATAAAATTACGATTTCAAACCAATTTCCTCTAGAATTGGTGGAGAAAAAAAGAAGAAAACAAAACAATGGACACGGGTTGTAATTTTACGACATTCTTCTCGGAAATGTGTTTTCTTCCTTTGTACCTGAAAAAAGTCACCAAACAAACACAAGCATTCCATTTACACCTTACATGTATGTTTCCTAGCTAGTTTTAATATTTAGATCGGGGACAAAAGTACATCGTGATTACCTAATTTTGTCTTATTCTACTTTCGCATTCTTAATCGAGCTTTAATCATCTCCATATTTCTCCCCTCAGTGTTGAACGCCGCAAAAAACGTTTTTGTAACTATCGTGCTTTCCATTTGTTCAATTGCCTTATAGCTGTCAAGAGAGCCGATGTTTATTTCTTCGCTTTTCATTTAGTACATACAAAAATGTGAGTCTGGAAAAAGAAAAATAGTTTCGACGTGCGAAATGCGATAGTGATAAAAAAAGGCTGTTAGAAGGAGGAAGAGAAGGAAAAAAAACGCACGTTTGAGGAAAACTAGAATAAGTGAAAACGGAAAAACCAGTGCTTTCATAATTTAAAAAGTAATAAATCACTCAGTGAGACGTTAAATTATACGTCTCTAGAATGAAATCCTATCAAGAATCATTTGAAAAAGGCGAAGTAAATTAGAGTAAACGCACTCAACTCGCATTAGCGCCACCCTTCGTGACAGAATTGCGGATCGCTTATGTAAGTTTCAGCCGAGCCGAATGGAAGTGTTATAATTTAGGCGTCAAATTACATAACCATCGTAGACAAAATTGAAAGACGCGAACGCATTCCGATATAGGTATACAAATAAGAACATACTATTCACTTTAGGCTAAGTACCCATTTTTGTGCAACGGTATCTAATAAAAAAATTTTCAGGCGTGAAAACCGCTGCTGACTTCTTCATACGTGCGCATTTTGTGCATGTTGAAGTTAGGAGTGGGCGCGAATCATTTATTATCGAATTGAGTCATGATTTGAAATCCTTTTTCGATGGTTCGTGATTTGTATTCAAGTCATTTTCAAAACTGGAAAATGATTTGTGATTTACAAATATGATTCGAATTAATTTGTGATCAGTCGAATACTTTTTGAATCCTTTGCAAATCACACAGAAATTCGCGAATAAAGGCAGAGTAGATGCCCTCTAGATTTACCATGACGGCAATTTGAGGAAGCTTGCAAAGTGTGATGAAATGAAAAAAAAGTATTCAAAAAATTCAAAATTACATTCATCTGAAAGAAAATTGAAAGGGCAACAGTTTTGTTCTCCACATTTTTCATGAAAAACAATCCCAAACAAGTAGCGCTCCTAGCGGGACCTTTATCCGCGAATGATGAGAATACAAAACAGTAACCTGGAGAAATATCGTTATTGCTCATAACGTGTAAGATCTTTTTGTCCGCATTGCCGCAGTCGAGTGTGTACCTATAAGTAATGTATTTGTACAGTAAGAAAGCGCCGAAAAAGAAGGCCAAACTTGGTTGAATTATCAAGTTTAATGATAATCTCATTGCTTTTAGAATTGCAATCACATTTTTAAACATGATTCGAAAAAGATTTGATTCACATCCTTTTCAAATCACAAATAATTTTCCCAGGCAGGGCTGTTCAGCTAAGCCGGAGCCATTAGCCATTAGTGATTCATTAGCTATAAGCCATCAGTCATTAATCATAAGCCATTAGCCTAGCAATCTTTATAGTCTGTTCCAAATATTAGTGTCAAAAACCTTTGGGCAGACCACACTGAAAAATGTAGCGCTCGAGCGTTCGATGTGAATCTTGGACTTCCCTCTTCCCCTGTGATACCACATCGTCTATAGGTTTTTGACCCTCTTATTTGGAACAAATTATATCCAAAACTAGCTAGCCCTTAGCTAGCTAATGAAATCACGTTAGCCATTAGCCATTCAAATTGGAATTGCTAACGGCTAATATTTTCTCTTTCTCACGCCTCACCCCTCCACATTAGCGTCACCGCCTCCCCTACTTTCAGCCATTACTTTTTAGCTCTTAGCCGTGAATCATCCTATTTCGGCCCAAAATTAGCTAACTCTTACCTAGCCAATGAGACTGGGTTAGCCGTTAGCTGATAGCCAAAGCCAAATAGCTAAGTTTTTTGCCAATACAATCGGCTAAGCAGCCCTGTTTATATCTGAAATATGGAAATAGTTCGTGATTTGTGACTCGAATCACTTCCTGATGATTCGCGCCCTCTCGGTTGGATAGAATTAGAAGTCTCTAATATTATTAGGTACTTGTTATATTCTGATAGGCGATGTTATCTACCTATTTTAGTATTTTCTCTTGATATATATGAGCTTAAATCCCGATTCAACAATATTATACACCCACCATGTTTTTTGTAAAATACTTACCTATCTCACTAGTCTTGAGTGAATCCTTCTGGACCTTACATCAGAATATTGTGTTCATTCCTCCCGTATTCAAGTTCCATGACCAGAAGTAAGTTTATAAAATTTCAACGACACTGTGAATCACTAATGAACAAATTTCAAATCTTTTGAATGAACATGAACTATCTAAGGAGTTTCTAAAAGTATTTTTCACGCTGAACACTATGCCGTTGACCGTTTTTCGCTATCACATCGGAGTTCCGAGTAATTCGCGTTTGAAAATTAAAAAATCGCCAAAAACTGTACCTGTATAACACGGTATCATATCAAAAACAGAATAATGCGGTATGTTCCACAGCACGAAAATGTAGTTTGAACCTTATTCTATAACATATTTAAGATCAAGAATAATCGCACAATTCTTCGAGCAGTTATGAACAATATCGTACAAGACTATTTTCACCTTCAAATGCGGGGAAACACGCGATTCTGCGTCGCGACGCGAGGACGTACATTGCCCCGCGTTCAAAGCTGAAAATAGTCTTGTACAAATATCGTTCATATCTGCTTGAAGAATTGAGCGATTATTCTAAATCGTAAATATGTTCTAGAGTAAGATTCAAACTACATTTTTATGTGGTTGAACATACCGCATTATTCTGTTTTTGATATGATACCGTGTTATACAGGTACAGTTTTTGGCGATTTTTTAATTTTCAAACGCGAATTACTCGGAACTCCGATGTGATAGCGAAAAACAGTCAACGGAATAGTGTTCAGCGTGAAAAATACTTTTAGAAACTTCTTAGATAGTTCATGTTCATAAGATGCTGTTCAGTAGTAATTTGGCAAGATTTTATAGCGAATAGTTTTCACTCTAGATTGGATTCAGTCTAAACTAAATGGTATACTCAAGTGTATAATATCTGGTAATTGATGGAGTAACACAATATGTATTATTGCCCGAAATGAGGTACTCTTTCAAAGACTTGAAAGAACATATTGAATTTTCTAACTTGCGCGTTTCTATGTTCCGTTTTTAGGAATTTACAAACGTTAAATAGCGAGACGATAACAAGTATAAGCTTATCATCATCTCTTGTTAGTGTTTCTTACAATGAATTCTCTGAATTTTCATCATTATTCATTCGTTCCTATTTGAGCCTTGACTGTTTGGTTTACGTAAGCATGACATTTTTCGTCGCGCTTTCCTTACGAGATTACATAAGGCTTTCCTCGTATTTTTTTTTTTTACTTATATTTCATTTCATCGGTAACGCCTGCGATTATAATTTTTAATTAGAATTTCAATCATTTCTTCTTTCGTCGTCGGGCCCGTCCTTAGTTTCAATTTATTTCATTTTTCGACTAAAAGGAAAAAAGGAAAAAAAATTAAGATAACGTGGAAATACGCCGCTAAAATTATAATTTTTATAATTGTTGTCAAACGCAAGGGTACGATTTTTCCCGCTCGCCATACCCGGTGGTAGCAAATTAATCGTCGCTGACGATTATTTTTTCTCTTTATTTTTGCAGCCTGTCCCCAATTTGTTTTCTCAAATTTCAATTTCCAATTATTACTGAGCCGAAGCGTGATATTTTTCAATGGCATTTCTCCTTTTCTATAAGAATCGATTGGTACCGTCTTCTCAAAAACTGGACATCGATTTTAACGTCGAAAAATTTAAAAAAGGCAAAAGAGGGCATTATTATCTCTAATATTGGTTCACAAGTTCTAACCTACAAAACGCTAGATTGTGGTTTTACAATATCGAGTTAGAAGGGCCCTCTGACGGATTAAATTATTGAATTAGCCAGATTGGAGAGAATAACTTTAGGTTATGGAATAACTCGCAGTTGTAAAACTAGCCCGAGGAGAGTTGGAAACATTAACGTTTTCAGAATTCATACCACCAAAAAAAAATGTAAAAGTTGATATAATTCTTCTTTTTTAGAAGAGGATCAACTAGAATTTGTATCCCGTCTCCGCGTCCGTCTTTAAATTAATTGAAGCTCAATTAGGGACTTGCGAAAATTTGTCACCCAATTCCGGTGAAGGAGAGCTACGCACTAGGATGAGAAGTGATAGCCGGCAAATTTAGAAACTAATAAAGGGGGGGGGGAGATTGTAAAAATTGTTCAAAATTCGCAATTTTCAACTTTTGGACCAAAATATTCAGAAAATATTCACTTTTCTTCAAAATATTCGCAATATTCAAAACAAGGTGGGTAGGTGTAATTTTATCAGAAATCCTCTGAATCAAAAAACTATCCAGTCAGTTGAAAAATAACGATGAAATCTAAATATTTATTTGAATGTAAATCCACTCTTCGTTTATAACTGTTCTACTTCATGTATAAGCGCCATATGATATCTATGTATGGTTTGCAACCATACATTAGTGAGCCAGGAAATTCTTCGTGACTATTGTAAATAATAAAGAGTCGACAAAATCTAAGAAAATTGATATCTCTGAAACAAAAACCTGCTTGAATATCAGTTTTGGTTTATTATTTTCGTGCTGTTTGTAAAATTTGTGTTTGAAGAATCTATGTAAACTGACACTCCTCCTGCATAAGTACCTTAATGTGCTTTCACAATTTTATATATTTTTAGAAAATAGTAATATTTTTTTTCTTCCACAGACGAAATATTTGGCTTTGATGCAACATGATCCCCTCAGTGGATGAATTAGCATCAATCAATTATTCTCTTCAGATGAATACTCGTATTTGATTCGTACCTGAAACAGAGCGAAAGAAACCTTCAATTTAATCTTCAGAACATGTACAACAGGTACTTTAACATAAATTGTTAGTATAATGATGTACAAAGACTTGCATATGAATTCACATGAGGGTGAAACAGTTATCCAATAACGAGAAATGAGAAAGCGTAAAGAGCTGGCTAGCCTCATTGGTTATTCTTTCTGTATTTCTTTAATGATGATTTCATTCTTTCCACATTTTGTTCTTAAATATGTTACGAGTGAATCGGACATCCTTCATTTTTTATTCAATGTCTTCCTTAGGCTCCTTCTTATCGTACTCCTTCTCTGTTATTGTGACAGGTCAATGAACAAATTTAGTGCGAGTCATCTATTATTAGTACGTGTATTTTAGAGATACGGAAATGCAAAGTGGCGAATTTGACTGCTCAAGGTCATTGAAATTCTCGAGCGACGCGTAAGTTTGAATCATGTAACTTCTTTTCAAAAAATTTCTCAATTGGGCTAGGATAACTTGAAGTTTAATGTCTGATACCCCTCAGATAAACTCACTAATGTTTTCAAGGAAGGGGAAAAAAAACGACGGCTTCCTTAACGAAGTTGAACGAGGAACGCAGGGAACCTGTTTTACGAGTCAAATGGGATTTGATACTGAAAATTCAAGACTTAGATAAAGCTAGTATAAAGAAGGCCTAGACTTAGTATAAGGTTAGTATAATATAGCCTAGTTTGAGAGTCTCAATTTTTCTCGAATCTCGAGCTATATACAAATAGAGGGAGAACTTAGATTTTTCCAAGTTTTTCGGTGGACGGCGCGCGGCAAATTTCTCAAAAAATCCCCCATAAAGCAGGTTCTCTGTTAAAAACATTGTGGTAGGTATAATTTCTTGGAATGAATTGTGCTAATACGAGCACAGGGAAGTATTAAATTTTTGCGTAGAAAACAGTTCATAACACTAGGTAACAATTGGAAATTTTTTGAAAATTGCTGAAGTGAGATAGGTTGTATCTAGAAGTATTTTTTGCGCTGATTTCCGAACCGTTTCCCGTTTTTTTGATTGAAGGTCGCGTTTTCTTGTTATCACTTTGTTTAGTTTCCGCGCATCCTCGCGAGACGAAGCGTTCCTTATCGAGCGTTGATACTGCCATGGTTGATCGAAGCTCGATAAAGAACGCTTCGTCTCGCGACGATGCGCGGCAACTAGACAAAGTGATAACAGGAAAACGCAATCTCTTGAAGCTGAGCAATACTTAAGTTCGGCTTTACGTCCTCTTCGTAGCCTCGTTAAATTTTCAGATAACTCTCAAGTCTCTTATACACGTTTATTTTAAATTTTTGACGAATTAATTGAAGCTCGAGTGATTTTTCTTCGCCTAGTATAATGCAGACAACAAATATTTACGTCACGGAATACGGTGTACGTGCGAGAGATGCAATCGTAATAAATGAAAAAGTGAAAATTGGATTTCCACCTCCGCTAAAAATTTCATACAGTGTCTTCGTTACATTTTACACGCGTATTACATCCAAAAGTTTCTCAAGTCGCCCAACAGATTATACTCGTATATACATACACATAACAGGCTTGTGAAGTTAGCATAAAAATATGAACGATATTCGTCCTACTTGATTTGACCTTTCCTCCTTTCTTCCTCGTAGTCATTCTACAATTAGGGCAGCTGCAAAATCGACTCTGCTTTCCCAGATTTTTGTACGAGCGGCTGATTAATTTTCCCCGAACAGGTCGAGAATAAGCTTCGGGGTTATTTTTATAGAAATACCGACGGACAGAACTTACGACTTTGCTTTTCTCCCACGCACGAACATGAATGCGAACGTAAACAGAAAAAGAAATCACTTTCTGTTCTAATTCTCGCACTCTTTTGCTAACCCAATTACAGAGTGCGAGCGTGTGTACTATAGGGTTGATTGGACTGCATCACCTATTTATTACGAAGAGAGAAAAGAGTGGACGGTGGAGAGAATGAGAAGGAAAGAGAGGAAAAAAGAAATAAAGGAAATGCCGAAAATGAGTGTCGAATGGTGACGAACGTGACGGTTGAAAAGGTCGCGTCGTCGACTACGACGAAGAAACTTATATATTTCCAGCGCAATTCCATCGAGGGTCGATTAATTAGCATTTGTGAGCTCGATCTGTGCGTTCCGCGCGTTTGTCTGCATCGTTTTGTAATTCTGTGGTTGAAACGAGCGAAAGAGATAACCGAATGATTATACGAAGAGAGATGAAGAAGAGGCGAACATTTCTTTACTGTGAGCCATCAGCTCAAAAAGCGTGAAACTATTTTAGCTGTGTTGATTTGTAAGAAAGGCGAACAAAAGTATCGATCTTCTCCTTTTGTGCTCATCTTTCCGGCCTTCATCTTTCTCATCGTACCAAAAACGAGTAGAGATGAAAACTTTTACGCTCGTTTCTTCACAAAAACAGAGTGAGTGAATATTCCTTTGCGCGCTGCGCGTAATATGATGAAAGCTCTCCGAAAGTCGCTAAATGAGAAAACAATTTATCCATTTACAAAAGTTTAACATTACTAAATTAATTTATGGATTTATTGTGGTAAATGATAAACGTTTACGCGAAGATATGGAACTAGCGATTATAAGTCATAATATTTCAGAAGCTGTGCTATGCTCAGATAGCTAAGTATTTTACTTCTCGGTATGTTTTGAGATGACAGTATTGTACTGAATATAGGTACTTGTTCTCGGATCGTAATGTTAATTTATAATCTGCGTGAGGTGTTGTCTTTGGATCTCGTATCTCACCAGCTGTACATTCCAGTGACAATACATGATTTATTCGAATGATTGCTTGACTGAAAGTAAAAGGCAATAGACATGGAAGTGCGAGAAATATTTCTATTCAGGGAACCTGTTTTATGGCGGGGTATTTGAGAAATTGCCGTGCGCCGTCCGGCAAAAAACTTGGAAAAATTTCGACTCTCGAGCTACATGTGATGGGAGGGGGGGAAGGGAGGCTTGGAAAAATTTCACCTCCAAGCTATATATGTTACGCCGAATCCGTCAAATTACCGATTTTATCAAATCGGCAACCCAAAGGATAATTTTGCCGATTTGATAAAATGGACAACTGAAATGTTGAAATTGAAAGTAATAATATTTCTGTCGCAAACCTAGTTTGAGAAGTCTCATAGCGCTCCTGTATGTCAACATGGGAACTAAATGAACGAATTTTTCCTTTGAATAGCGATCCGTTCGATGGTTCTAAACTGACCGACAACAACTGATTCTAGTGTTCAGCTGAGAGAGCCCTATATAAGGAGCCCAATGGGGGCAGAATGATCATTATGTATTATGTACTGACATTTAAAAGATTAAAGACTGTTTAACTAGTTTCTATCTCCGTTTATAGCTTATTGAGTGTCTGGGAACCAGCAAATATAATTGCGCATAATATTGCGCATCTCATTGCGCAACCTGTATGTACATTTACGTGCAGATACGCAACTTTACGTATATTCACATAACTGCTGGCACATTGCGCACATTTGCGCAACTGTGTTACTTTTCTATTTCCATGCTCTGCGCACCTGCGCAACTTACTTAGAAGTATCAATACTTACCTGTTGATTAATATCTATTTAGTTTGCTTCATTTCAGGAGTGGGATAGACCTGAAAAATGTTGGGTTATGGTAAGAGTACTCATGCTACGCGGCGCCGCGCTCAACTTACTGATGATGACTTGAATGCCATTTCTGTGGTTGATTCTGAAGAGAATGGAAATGAAATGTTGCTTACTGCAACGCAGAATGCGCCAGATTCTCTGAGCAATGTATCACCGCAATCTGCGGTAGAAAAGTCGTGTACTGCGACAAGACGGTTGCCAGCTGCAACAAGACGTAATGTATCCCTGCAACCTGCAGCAGAACAATCGCGTACTGCGGTCAGTGAGTTGCCAACTGCAACAGAAACTACCAATGTAGAAGTACATCGTACACAAGATGGAAGAGCTCCCAAGAGTGCAACTGCCAAGAGTGCGACTGCCAAGAGTGCGACTGCCAAGAGTGCAACTGCCAAGAGAGCTACTGCCAAACAAACACATGCGCAGAAAAAAGTATCCAGCACAACACAAGAGAATGTAACAGTTGGGAAACAGAGAGGACGACCAAGGAAACGTACAGTAATGGAAACTAGTGCCAGATTGGTTCCTACCAAAATGCGCAGAACAGAACAATTGGGATTGGAAGCTGATGTACCTCTTATGGAAGCAATGTCTGAGGAGGATACAATGAGTAGAAATGCAACAGATGTATCCAGTGAAGATGAGTCTATGGAGGAACGTGCTCACATGGCCAGAAATACAACTGCATCAGCTCCAGACAATTCACTGGGACCTGGGACACTTGGTGGTATAATGGAACGTTTGTTACGTGAACTGGTTACCAGAAAACCTCCTGAACGATCAAGACTTGATTGTGTACCCGAGTTTGATCCATCTACAACATCGCTAACTCTGAATACATGGCTCCACAAGCTTGAACAACTACAGGCAGTATATGAATGGTCCGACAAGACCCTAATTTATCACATGCAGGCCAAGTTAAAAGGAGTAGCACGGAAATGGTACGACAATTTGACAGAGTATGATCTTACTTGGGAACTCTGGAAGACCAAATTACGCAATACCTTCCCAGATCACAAGGACGACGCTGATGTTATCCGTAAAATGATGAGAAGAGTTCAGTTGCGTGGAGAAGAGTATGCTGAGTATTACTTTACCAAACTTGCACTGTTGGAACCATGTAAATTGGACCCTAGACAAGCGGTATCTTTCATCATTGATGGTTTGGGGGACCGTACAACACAACTAAGCGCAAGAGCTGGAGGATTCTTAACACCAGAAGCTTTGTATTCTAATTTTTTGGTACTATTATCCAAACCATCTTGGCAAAATGAGAATCGAACGTATGGGGCCAAGTCAGATTACAATACCTCCCAAAGAAGTGGATTTAATAAATTTGCTGGAAACCAAGAACAAAGAAAACGTTTTGACAACACTCGTTGGAATCCCAAGTTGGGACAGACAGCCAAATGGAAAAGTGACAACGCCAAGTTGACTGATACCCCTGCAAAAGATGGTTCCACTTTACCTAGACGAACTAATTGTTTCAATTGTAGATCTCCCAACCATCAAGCCGCCGCATGTCCCAAACCCGAAATTAAATGTACCAAGTGTAACTACCTAGGACACGAAGCAAAGGACTGTCGACGTAAGGTGCAGCACGTGAATCAAATACGCAATTCTTCCCCAGAACCAGAGCCAAATGTGAACACTAAGCAAGTTCAAACCTCAAACAAGGACACAAAGTTTGTTGAATGTCTTATCAACGGAACGTTAATTACTGGAGTGGTTGATTCTCTGAGCGATGTGACATTAATGCGGGAGGCTACTGCCAAGGAACTTGGACTTGACATTGATACTAATGACACTCTTGTGATTAAAGGGTATGGGGCAATTTTCACTGGCTGTACAAGAGGAAGCACCACAGTAATGTTAACTTTGAATGATTTTTCCGCCCAAGTTAAAATACAAATCACACCAGACCACTTGCAATCTGAAGCCATACTTATTGGTCGAGACATAACAGAAAGATCAGATATAATTGGTATCACAAAGATGGGTAAATGGTGGTTCTTTTCCCACAAGGAGATAACACCTTCAGAGTTTGCGCCAGAGTTGATTGACAATGGAGAACAAAGTGTACTACGGGCAAGAAATAAAATGGATATCCAGCCGCAAACAATCAGGTTGTGCCCAGTATTTGAGGAAAATGGTCATCTTCATACTGTTTACGTGGAGGCAAGTCTTAGACCCAGACCAGGCCAACTTCATTTTATACCAGAGTGTGTTACATCTACATCGGGTTTGTTACCTATCATCAACTACTCAGACAAGCCTATTACTTACTATAAAGGACAAATTCTTGCACGCGCAGTGAGGTGTCAATTAGCCAATGACCAAAAGGATTTTGTACAATGTACACGTTTACAAATATCGGAGTTACAACCCTTTACTAGTGAGGACATAGCACCACTTGTGGGACCAGAACTGGATGCGGATGATCGCTTGCGGTTACTGTCCCTATTGAACAAATACAGAGACTGTTTTGCGCAATCACTGGCAGAGTTAGGTACATCAAAGTATGGGTGTTTGAACATCAAACTAAGTGATCCAACCCCAGTGGTGTATAGACCATATCGTTTGTCTAGGCATGAGCAAGAATTTGTGATGAAACATATTGCACAATTAAAGGAGCACCAAATAATCCAAGACTCTAGTTCTCCATGGGCAAGTCCAATTTTACTGGTAAAAAAGAAAGATGGAAATCTCCGTATGTGTGTTGACTATCGAAGACTGAATAAGCAAACTGTGGCCTCCAAGTATCCCCTTCCTCGTATTGATGATCTACTAGATAAACTAGCGGGAGCTAACTTTTTTACAACATTGGATATGGCAAATGGGTACCATCAAATTTTAATAGACGAGGAATCTCGCCCTAAAACTGCGTTTGTCACTCACCAATCTCAATATGAATGGATAAAGATGCCTTTTGGTTTGATGAACGCACCGGCAGTGTTCCAACAAGCGGTACACCAAGCATTGGGCGAACTATGTGATTCAACCGCTCTTACGTACCTGGATGACATTCTGATTGGAGCATCAACATTAGAACAATCCTTAAATAATTTGGAACTGGTACTCAAAGCATTGCGTAACGCGGGACTTACACTAAATCTTGCAAAATGTCGCTTTCTGGCAACACAATTAACCTATCTGGGTCATGAGATTGATAAAAATGGAATCAGGCCAGGAAGAGAAAAGATCTGCGCTGTTGCTGAATTCCCAATCCCAAGAGATGTCCACGCAGTGAGACAATTCCATGGACTTGCAAGTTATTTTCGAAAATTCATCCAAAACTTTGGCACCATAATGAGACCAATAACTAATTTACTGAAGAAGACTAACACTAGTTTTATTTGGGGAGAACCACAACAGAAAGCATTTTTGGATATCAAAAGAAGATTGACGGAAAGACCTGTTCTAGCCCTATATCGTCATGAGGCCGAGATTGAAATTCATACCGACGCTAGTAAAGATGGAATTGGAGCAATTTTGCTACAACGACAAGAAAATGGTGTACTTAAACCAGTCATGTTCTACAGTCAGAGTACCACTCCAGAAGAGCAGAAGTATCACTCGTATGAATTAGAAACACTTGCTGTTGTGAAAGCCTTAAAAAAATTCCGTGTGTACGTTTATGGAAAATCTTTCAAACTGGTGACTGATTGTAACGCAGTACGTCAAACCTTCACAAAACGTGATCTGACCCCACGTATAGCCAGATGGTGGCTAGCTGTACAGGATTATGACTTTGAGATTGCTTACCGTCCAGGGGCAAAAATGGCGCATGTGGATGCGCTAAGCCGCAACCCAGTTGAACAAGCTGTATCTGATAAAATGACAATTTGCATGATCAATCTTACAAGAGAAGAATGGGTACAACGAGCACAAGATACTGACTCTCGTTGCAAAGCAATCCGCGAAATACTGGGAAATGAGCCTGATACTTCCTCAAGTAAAGAAATTCATGAAATGTATGCCCTCCGTCATGGGATCATATATCGGAAAACCCCAAATGGACTGAAATGGTTGGTCCCCACTGGTATGCGAAAACAGATCTTACAACTCTGTCATGACGATTTCAGCCATCCCGGAATAGACAAGACACTGGAAGTAATTCAGCAAAAATATTGGTTCCCAAGAATGCGAAACTATGTTAAGAATTACATTTATGCATGTCTAGCCTGTATCTACAATAAGTCAGCTGCTGGCGTAACTAGAGAAGAGTTATCACCAATCCAGAAAGTCGCAGAACCATTTGACACACTGCATATTGACCACCTTGGGCCTTTTGTTAAAAGCACTTTGAGAAATTCATACCTACTTGTGTTGGTTGATGCGTTTACAAAATATCTTTTTCTTCACCCAGTCCCAAATACAAAAACAATTCACGTTATTAAATTCCTAAATCGTGTTTTTGATGTTTATGGAGTCTCAAGACGTTTGATTTGCGATAGAGGTTCCGCTTTCACAAGCAACAAATTCACTGAATATTGTAATGAATTGGGACTGAAAAGGGTTCTGACCGCCACAGCTACGCCGCGTGGAAATGGACAAGTTGAAAGATTAAACGCCGTGATTTTAGATCGTTCAACAACTATTATTAATGAAGAAAGTCATTGGGATCGACATCTGGAATCTGTACGTTTTGCAATTAATAATACACAGAATCGAAGTACTAAATTTACGCCGCATCAACTTTTCATGGGTTACCAACCGCGACCAAGATCATCTGCCTTTTTGCTAAACTACTTAGAACCCGAAGTAGGGAAGGTGAAAAGTCTATCTCTAATCCGCCAAGCTGCTACGGAAAATATTCAGAAAGCGCAACAAAAAGAAAAACTAAGAGATTCTCAACGACGTCATAATCCACCTAAATTTCAAGCAGGAGAATTGGTTTTAGTACGTACATCTCACCCTGCTGATGGGACAAGTAAAAAACTAAAAACGCGTTATCGCGGACCTTACAGTATTAAAGATAAAATAGGCAACCGCTATCGCGTAGTTAACTGTGAGAATACACGTAAATATGCTAGTACTCATCCTGCCGAACATCTGCGTTGTTACAACGTCAAGAATGACTCCAGCAATGACGACTCTAGTAATGAAGAAGATACGACGCAATAAACCTAGCCTAGTCATAGCAGTCAGCTTATCAAAAGAGAGAGAACGCATTTTCTTTTCCTGTTTATTCAAGACGCACTTCCTTTTATTACACTATAGAAGATGATAGTATTGGTAGTTGGAAGAAGTTTATCTATTGATTTTCACACCATTGTTGACCACTGTCCTGTAAAGTTGTCTTGTTATAATTGTGGTGCTATATAACTACTTAATTGTACATTGGGATTTTGCGGTGTTTGTTTTGTACATAATACCATGGCACAAGCTGAAGTTGACCAACATCGCGCAAAACAAATCTCCATCCGGCTGCACAAGGAGAACCGGGCACTTAAGAAAAGGATCAAAGAATTAGAAGAACAGTTGCCAGTTCAGATAAGTAAAACCCAAAGTGAAGGCCGCAAAGAAATGCGCAAAATTGGAAACCGCGAAGAAATGCGCAAAAGTAGTACAGTGAAGATGGAACTTCGGGACGAAGTTATATCAGGGTGGTCGAATGTCGCAAACCTAGTTTGAGAAGTCTCATAGCGCTCCTGTATGTCAACATGGGAACTAAATGAACGAATTTTTCCTTTGAATAGCGATCCGTTCGATGGTTCTAAACTGACCGACAACAACTGATTCTAGTGTTCAGCTGAGAGAGCCCTATATAAGGAGCCCAATGGGGGCAGAATGATCATTATGTATTATGTACTGACATTTAAAAGATTAAAGACTGTTTAACTAGTTTCTATCTCCGTTTATAGCTTATTGAGTGTCTGGGAACCAGCAAATATAATTGCGCATAATATTGCGCATCTCATTGCGCAACCTGTATGTACATTTACGTGCAGATACGCAACTTTACGTATATTCACATAACTGCTGGCACATTGCGCACATTTGCGCAACTGTGTTACTTTTCTATTTCCATGCTCTGCGCACCTGCGCAACTTACTTAGAAGTATCAATACTTACCTGTTGATTAATATCTATTTAGTTTGCTTCATTTCTTTATCCTATCTTCCAACTTTTTCTCTTCTTCTTTTTCACGGTTTTATGAGACGAGCAACTGAATTATCGCGGTAAATTGAAGACCTGCGTAATATTTTTCTTTTTTCCAAACGTAGTTTTTTCCTTCATTGCGTTCAAGTGATGAATGAAACTAGTTTGTACACATGAAGTTGAATCATGAAGACGTTTGATATTGTTGAGGAGTGAAAATAAGTGGACAAACGCACACTTTATTTAGACCAATGACATCGGCGCTAACATGGAGTACTCCTTGCGCAAGCTCGTGCGTGTGAACTCAGTGGGCACTGGTCAGGGGTACAGTAAGTGCTCGTGCCGTACAAATTGCACCTCCAAAAGAAGGTCACTGACGCCGTCCTATTTCCAAGTCCTTATTTTATCTTTATTCGGTACAAGATTTCGGGAAGAAGAATGTCCTTACTTCACTACCGCGAAGAAAATATTGGATATTTAAGGTTTTCCGAGTCGTCTGCTTTAAGGTCGTCTAGAGCTCTTTTTTTCGAGGAACGCGAATATGTTAGTCTTCCAAAAGTATAATTTTCTTTCGAACTACTTTCCCCCCCCCCCCTCACCAAGTCTCAAATTCTATCATCATTACTCTTTCCAATCAAAAATCTTCATATAATTTTTGCTTCAAGTTGATCAAGTTGGATTCTTACCCGTCTCAATTATCAGTAGGTAACCGAACACCATTTCTCCTATACTGCTTACAAATTTAATGAGCATATTTTTTAAACTGTGGTGCTCCAATGTGCAGAAATGTGCAGTGAAACAATGAGAACTACTTCATTCCTAGAATGTCCTTGGGAATGCTCCTCTCTTTTTTCATATTCATTCTTCGCTTTTATTGTTACTGAAGTAGCCATCAGTAGTATTGCGAAGGTACCATGGGGAAGGAGGGGGAGTGGATGAAATTTGCCAATTCGTAGACTTCCTTTTTGCCTCTCGTGTACTGATAGTGATAACGATAAAGTCCTTATGTTTCTTGCATATGTTAAGAGTATCGTGATGAACTCATGTATTATTTTCGAATAGAAGAAATTTTTTGGCAAAAAAAGCAATATTCAATCTTTTGTCTCACCTCACCACAATTTAAAAATCTGCAAGTACCCCCACTCCCTTCCCCAAATGAGCGGATTTGATAAATTTTTGGGTCAATTTTCCCCTTATATCCCGTAGTGATCAGAAATCGGCGAGTACGCCTGTACACCACCTTTCTTCCGCCAAATTAAAGAGCAAATTAGTGCCCCCTCCCTTACATATACCCCGTAGGTGATTCAGAAATCGGTGAGTGCACCTGTACACCACCCTCCCTCCGACAAATTAAAAAGGTAATATTTTTACTCTCTTATTGGTCTAAACTGAGTATTCTTAGGTAAGCCACACAGTCACTAAATTCTGACCAAAACTTCCAATCGATTTCTGGTCAGATATCTTTAGAGATGAATAAACAGTCATGCTGCTTGCAAACTCGCGGACTAAAATCGCATTCGTCTCATTATAATCCTGCTAACGAGATCGCTATCTCCATAGAAAGTGGTCTAAATATAGTAATCTGTTTATATTACCTAACTGGAGACAGTTTTATGGCGTCTCTATCGTCCAGAAATCGACCGATCTTCTTTGTCAAAAGTGGTATATTTGTAGTGGTCTGTTAATATCGTTTGAACATAGACTACAACAGACTAATTGTCTACATTGCTCAGGAATGGATCGATTTTTTCCGTTGAAAGTGGTCTTATCATGGTGATCTGTGTACGTTGCTCTATTACTGACAATGAGAGACCATTTTAAACGATCTACATTGCTTCAAAATGGACTGTTTTTTTGCGTTAAAGATGGTCACCATTACTCAGGATGGACCATTTTATAGCATCAATCAACTGATTTTATCTGTCGAATTTGTATTAAAGATGGTTAATCTGGTCTGAGTATGGTCAAGAAGAACGGAAGTAAATCGACCATAAAAATTGCAGGTCTACAATTACCAATTTTTCCTTGCGATCTCACATGTTTACTCAAAACTGATCGAGATATTTGGTCGATTTGGTTTATGATCGAAATTGGTACCGTTACGTAGACGATGTTTTGTGTTAATGAAAAGGTACGATTCCCCAACTCTAGGATTTCCTTCTTTTCATCAATAGTTTCTACCCCTCTATTAAATTCACACCCGAGTATCACTTTCTTAGATCTCTCTATCGCCATCATAGATGGCCGACAGGAATTCAGTATTTTCAGAAAGCCCACTTTGCCCAGATCATGCGATTGATGGCTCTTCTTTCCACCCTCCTTCTCACTAGCATTCTGTCTTTCATTCAATGATCCATCGATTAGTTTCTATCCCCCTCACTTCAGCGGCCTTCAAAAAAGAACTAGACACTATCACTGATACAGCGAAGACCAACAATGTCAAATTAGACATTCATGAGTTAGTCCGCAAAAAACTCACCTCACGCACTCTCAATTCAATTGGCCCTCAATCTTCGGGCAAACAGAAAAAGAAAAAGGAAAAGTGGATCCGGCTTTCCTACCTCGGCAGTACTTCCCATAAAATATCTCGTTTACTCAAAACCTTCCATTATATCGTCCTGCTTTCTATGCTGTAGACACCACAAAACGTCTGCTTTCGAAAACTGGAATGCAGTGATTGCCCTATACTGTTGTTTACATTGGCGAAACAAGTTGTAAACTGAACACCAAAGTCTCAGAACATAGCAGAGCCGCCAAGAATAATACGTCGGAAAAGCCTGCTTTCGCATCCCATCGCTCCTGAAAAGAGGTCATAATTTCGTTAAGAATAGTGGTGTTCGTCTGCTCCATGTAGAGAGTCCTGAAGAAAAACCTGCACTGGAGAGTAATGAAACCCTGAAGGCCACCAGTTCTAATAACAATGTCATCTTGGTAAACGAGAACATCCCCTTTCTCACACTCGCTCATAAAGTCTAGGAATACGCGTCAATCAAGAATGACGAATTATTAGTTTTTCCATGTTTTGACTTTTCTTTATCTATGTTGTTTTGTGAATTTATTTTGTATTCAACGTTTTCTCTTCTGTTTAAATTATCTTCGATCGAAACGCGTCACATGTTCACACTGCTGATTTCAGCGTATACCTATATTTTTCAATAATTTTTTTTTCAAATTTAGTATTTTTCTTCTCTTTTACTTCAGAACAGATTTCATGGAAGAAAGACATTTCAAGGGTACCCAGTATCTTAATTTATTTCTTAGCTGATACAATCTTCTTCGCCACTTGGATGAACTCAGGGCTGGTAACTGACGTGTGCATTATTTTCATTTGCTCGAGACCCTATTTTGGTACAAAGAAGCGAAAACTATTTGAGCTAATTAACATGAGCTTTCTCGTAAGGGAAAAAAATTGAGAAAGTACCGTTCGAGGATGAAACAGATCATTTATTTTCAGAAACTTTCCCTGACGAGCTTTGTCAAAATTATTTCGCTCAAAGTAAACGACAGATGGCTCTAATTTCAGCAATAAACGAAGTCTACGATATATCCTATGACGGAGGTAGAACCACAACACGATATTTTCGAAAGGGGAGGGGGCGGAGGCAATAAAAAACACGAGTTTTCGCCTTCATAAAAAAAATATTTCCAATCTTCTTTTTTTCCACCTCCACCTCTCACTTTAATATTCTGAAAACGATATCGTTTGGATTTTTTTCCACTCTCAACGCCGCTCGTTTCGTTTTTCGTTTCATTTTTTGCTTCACTACGCTTTTTGTGTACTCGCAGCCTTTTCTGCCTGTCGTTCGTTAGCTTCAGTATACATCTGTAATGTTCGAAAAGTAAATGATATACGTAGATTCTTTCTTTAAATGAGACAGCAAAATTTATCTGTTCGTTTTTCGACACACCATCATTAGTTCGGCTTTTTCTCTTCCTCTCGCTCTTTCGTGGCATCCAACTCGATTGAGAAAGAGTGAGAAAGAGGAGGGGCGGACGAAAAGGTACTCCGTATTACGATGCGATGTAGAGCTTCTACGTTTTCATTATCTTTTTAAAACTGTCTTTTATTTATTTCTACGTTCTTGTCTGCAATGTGTGCGAGTATTATACCGTTTCGGCCGCGCACGTTGTTTCTCCTCTTTTTCTATTTTCCACCTCGATTTCCTCTTCTTTTTTTATCGCACATGTCATACTCCTATTATTCCTTCTACGGAGAAAAAATGAACGACGATAAGAAAACGCGATCTCGAAGAAAATATAGTGCTGTATAGAACATGTTTGTAGTTGTATGCTCTCATGGGGAGGGGGAAGGGAGACGACTTCATAGCGGATACGTTGTATATTATCGGAACCGTGAAGTTGAAAACAGAGAAACTTCACTCGTCGAAGGAAATAGGTAACTACTGTATTTACGTTGGTGAGATATGTATGAGAGCATGCGTATCTGCTGTACTTCTCACGTGCTCCTCGCAATCTATGAAAATTCTATCAATAAGTTCGGTCCGTGCAAGGAAGGTCGTCGTCGCGCAAAAGGTAGAAACTTCGTTTCATCGATAGCTTTTCTGTCGTCTTCCTCGGCGGATATCATAAAAGAGGAACAGTGCGCCTCAGTCGACGAGAGAGTCGAGTGCTCAGAATGGGGAATGTAGGACGAGCTGATATAGGTTTTTGCGATCAATTGAAACATTTGCCAAATGACAAGTGCATTAAGCGTGAATGAGTAAGTCTCGAGGAATGTGGAGATTTATTATTTGCGGTGAAGTAATGGAATGCGAAAGGTGGAAATTGTTCGCACGTTTCGTCGATGGCGCTAGAGACCTTTTTGTGATTTAAGGTGCTCGTCGTACGTATAGTCGGAAGATCCCCATTTCCGGTCACCTTCCTCTGCTGATTTATATCCTTTCTCCAAGCCTTATGCATATGTTAGTGGGAAGAAGTTTAGCTTGCGGACAGTTTCATTAACTAGACTTTAATCGAGGACTATACAAAGGTAGTCTATACGAGAATTTAGAAAGGGTTCCCAGATTGAAAAAGAGAAGCTGCCTCTTATCGGGATGGGACCAACTGGACCTGAGGTATATCCTACATTTGATATCGTCGTATTCCTGATTAAATTCCAACTTCTATCCTTACTGCCTCATTTCTTTGTACCTATTAAGGTTCGATTAGAGTAAGAGCACGACTGAGACTGCAATTTTCGATATCGTTGACAATTTCAAGTCGAATTGCTAAGTAAACCAGTGACTTTTACTTGAGAAATTCCATTGCTAAATTTCTAACACATCTAAAGATAGAATGTGAAACCTGTCTTTATCTTTCGGGTTATTTCAATAATGTCACCCTTCTTTTCTTTGTGGGTTTATAAGCTTCCTCAGGATTTCTTATCTCTCAAACGATGCCTCATTTACTATCATTCGAGGTTTAGTAACGACAACATTTTTTCGTTATTTAATGGAATTCAAGGCGCAACGATTTTCCCGGCTTATCGTAAGTTGCGTGCGTTCGCTTCATTCTTTCTCTGTCTTTCTTTACATTATTACGAATTTCCGATTATACTCTCGCACTGAGCTGAAGGAAGGAAATGTGTTTTAAAATTCTCAAATACTACTATCGTATAATAATGGTCTTCAGCTTACACTATTGCAGCCCGCCAAAAGGAGAACGGATTAAAATTTCCTGACGATTGGATCCGCTGTATGGTGTCTCGAGACAAAAAACAAAAAGGAGGGTGCATAAATTTTCTAGAAGATACGAATCGCTACTAGAAAACGGTACTCTATTTTTTCCCATTTTTTCCTGAATGCTCGTTGTGAAGTCCGAAGAAAGAGATGCAGCATAATTTAGATCTGTACCATACTCTATTGTCTTCTCACTCATTTATTCGACATACAATACACTGCACTGAATCATGAAGGTATTATATTTTTGTTTTAATATTTATTTGGTCGGCTTGATCGTCTGTTTTTTTTTCCTGTACATTTCGCAATTTTTTCAACGCCGTCGACCTTTCTTCTCTTCAATGCTCCTCTCTTTCTCTTCTCTTGCAATTTTTCGTCTAATGAATTGCATTTTTTCGCTCTACTTTTGGCACTACTTGTTGCTTGCGTGTTCGTGTTTGTTTACTTTTTCTCGGTAACTCATTTTCTCTCGTTTGCAATGCCTGCGGGAATTTTTTCAACAACCTCTATGGAAAAAAACAAAATGTGAAAGGGAAAAGTATGAAAAGGAAGGTAGCATCCGTCTGGAGGGATAATTTGTGTCGTATGATGGTTAAATCAAATGTAAAATGAAAGGGAGGAAAATGAGCGAGCAAAAAATGTACAAATTGAAACTGGGACCTACTTCTCGCCTCTTAATATTATTATTATTATTATTATTATTATTATTATTTAAATTACATGTAGTAAAACAGTAATCGAAGGGAAAAATGTCGGATACGATGAAGAGTGGACAAGAAAATGTAATTACGACATAACGAGGATGTGAAACAAGACAAAGAAAACAAATTGAAGAATTCTACCTGGATTAGAATTTGATGTAAAGAACAGTACAGTCTAATTTATTTATTCATTTATTTATTTGTCTTACACGAGTAAAACTATATCTATCGGGTAGCATTAAAACTCATTGCGTTTTCGTCACACGCGTTTGACTCGTGACCAGGAACCTTTGTAACTGTTTATGACGCTTACTTTGATTGAAAGAAGTTCAGGGGACTGCTTTGCTTTCGATTGCTCCAAGTTTGTTTGAATGCTAATTTTTCCAAAACTCATGCCAGGAGTCAAGTATCGGGGAACGGTAATAGTTTTTAAGGTCAGAAGCAGGGGTAAGTACAGGTCAAACATTATTTGGGATAGAAGGGAATCATTGGCGGCAAAGGCAATCGCTTCATGTTCCGGGAAGATAATGTGACCCGGAATTTACAGGAAGGAGACATAGTATCTAGAAGTGGATGGTAGTGATTGCAAGAGTATATAGATGTGCTAATAAGAAAAATTAGTTGAATAAAAGTCCTGTATAGCCAGGAGAGGAGTTAGTTAACAGTAGAAATTTGAGCTGGCGTGAGGAGGTGGGGATGAGAAAGAAGGTGTTTTGTTTGGTAGCGAAAATGGTGGCAGAATTTTTCAATCATTGACTGATTATGACGCCATGGATCGAGTACATGTATCCTGTTTGGGTTCAGATTTAGATCCATCGATAAAGTAGTGCTGATGGGTTGGAGAATTGGTATAGAGATAATGTTTCTAATGAGTTGTCTGTATAATATAGTGTTGTGAGTTTGGATATTATCAGCTAGATGCAGTCGGCTATAAAGAAGTAAATGATATGATAGGAGGTAGATGGTTCAGTTTGAGGTAGTTGAATAATTCGGACTCATGAGTAAGGACGAGAGAATCATGTCAGTATAAATAGGAAAAAAACCTGTCGCGACGGTTCAATGTAACGTAAAAAAACCTGAATTTTATTCTCATTTACGTTATGTCAGTATAGTGCGGGTCGGTGAATTGGAAGCTGAGTGAACTGAGTTGTGGATACAAGATGATCGACAGTGAGAGTTAGGAAGTGGCATTTGAGGTGAGGAGGTACCAGCTTCAACGCAGAGGATGAGAGTGGAACTGGATCGTATAGTGCGCCGAGGGCATGATTTACCTCAAAAACGAATGTATCGACTGACAGAAAAGAGTCGCATGGTTTATTGTTGAAGAAGAATAGATGATAAATTTGTCGAGTTTTTGCGTTGCATACTGAATAGTGGATGGAAGAAAGGAAAGTCGGATGGGTAGAAAAGTGTTGAGTGAGTGGTCACTGCTTATTATACCAGGTAGGAATATGTGATCTTCGACAGATGAATTTCTTTTTTGATGAGTGAGATGTCACAGGGAAAAACCGGGTGTTGAAGATTATGAATAAGTTTATAGTTGACAATTGGTTGATAAATATCGTTCTGTGTTACAATTCGGGCAGTAGGGTCACGAGTCAAGTGAGAGAATATGATATGTGTGTTGAAGTGTCTATAGTTTAATTCACTAATCTGTTACAATTGCGGAGGTCATTACAAGTTCCTCCCTGTACGAAAGTCCAGAAGCAGGTTTTCTTCTTCAACGAGCTATACGTATATGTGTAGGCTTTCACCTAGTAACTCTCTCGTTTTATACGCTCTTTTTCTCGAAGTAGGAGATTTACAGCGTTACTGTCGTTTGGCTACTTGCGCGTCAGGATGAGCAGTCATCAGTTTGTTCTGATTTGACGTTCATATTTAGAAGTCATAATCATGATTAATACCGTTAATATAACCAACCATTATCACCTACTATAAAATGGGTCTTATTTCTTTCTCTCTTGATTGGCTTATAGTCAAAAATTCTTTTGCGATTCTGACTCTTTCCGCTGTTTCACTCGTTCTTTCACATCTTTCCGAATCCCATCTTGTAATACGGAGTTTACAGAAGATTTCTAATTCATTCTAAAGCTTTTATCGCTATACGCCTCTAAGTTCAGAAAAAAAAAAAGGTTAGCCTTAAATAACTTCGAAAGGAATTTCAATTCTGACTAAAGCATTCACAAGTAGAGGGAACACAAATTTCACACGTATTTCAAGCGCGCCGTTCGAAAAGTTATCTGATTGAACGAGTAACACTAATCTAAATTGAAAGAAACATTTTTGAAAGAAGGGAGAAGGAGAGAGACTTTTGTCAAGAACGCACGAAGACGACCGCGTCACATTTTGCGATTGAGACGAGGACGAATTGAAAATTTTCTATCTGCTGGTTATATTGAGTTGGAAACGACATCAGCGAGAGAAAATGTGAACTCGCTATGAATGAGCGCTAACGAATAGCGATAAATTAACTTAACGGGTAAAAACGGGCGTCCGTAGAAGATGACGTATGAAATTGACCGGTATTGTCCGCGCGCGTCATAATTAGGGAAAATGTTATTAAATTCGAATGCGTACGTTCGAGTGAGAGGTTGCAGAACTTGACAATTTTCTTTAAAAGGGTGCCATTGTCGGCTGCATTGTGTCTTTCAAAACGTCTTCGGTTATTATGCGTTAAATTTGGTCCTTTCAATCTGTTGGCTGAGCCGGAACAAAATATACAACAGGATTCATCCAAAAATAATCTTATACTCTTGGAACTAGAGTTGTTTTTTTTAAACCACCTCCTCACTAATTTTCCGCTGCCAACGAAGTGGATTAGACAGCGAATAGACACAATATGTGTAATTTACAGAATCGCCCTTTCTTAACTTTACAATGTTGACGCTTCAAACAGATTTTCTACTTATTACAAGTTTCCATAGGCGGTGTTGCAGGTTGGGAGAAGGGGGAGTACGTCGGCGCTGAGGCTCGTTTAGACAAGCAGGAACCGATATTTAATACAAGATCAACGCAAGAGAGCAGAAGGTAATATTCATCAAATCAAACTGACAATCGTGAGATTAGGCTAGGAAAAACATATTTTAGGTCGTTGATTAATTTAAAATTACGCGAGGATATTCTCTACGTCTATACTCAGACCAGAAAACTTCATTCCTTCTTCTTTACCTCCTACCGTACGTTAATATGACATTTACGTTGGAGTTGAGAGGAGAGACTATCAACTTCCTTGACTTCAAGGTCACCATTAAAAATAATGATAATATACCGTATGATAATTTTGATTACGACATCTTCGGGAAACCTACTACCACCAACTCCATTACTAATTGTTTTTCTTCACATCCGCACACTCACAAGAGGGCAGCCTATCTGGCCATGGTTCACGGAGCTCTGAAGGTGTAGTTACTACAGCGAAAAAGTGAGCAATTAGCAACTGACAGCTAGCAATTTGGGAACCTCGTTGTCATTTCCGTCGAACGGTATCTACAAATAGAAGAAGTGCAACACCTTGCAACGCAGACATGCATCCAATCAGATAACAGCGTGTGCGTGTGAAACATCTAAGAAGGCAACGAGCAACCGAACTAAATATTTTTGTTTCAGTTGCTCGTTGCCTGGTTTCGCGTAATGTAGCTGCTGCCTGACTATACCTCTCGATAAAAGTAATTTCAACGAAGAAATCTATATCATTGCGAGTACGCTGCAAACAATAAATCATATTTCTCTAGACGTTGATAAGATTACCAAAAAGAAACTATAAGCTAAAACTCATGAACTTACGTCTAGTCTACCTATAGATTTAATGCCAACAAAATGGTCATCGTCGGTGAGAATTTCCTTTCTAAAAAAAACTTCCTACAGGATTGCTCGCGTCCTCAGAAAAATTAGTTGTAGGCCCGATTTTTATACTCTATATAGTCAGCGCACTTCTCAATTAGAGGACCACGCGCTCCTCCTGATGGAGAGTGGTGTCTACAGTCTCGACTGCAGTGATTGTAATATTGCTTACATAGATCAGACAAGTAGACCTCTCCTCTCTAGAATCAAGGAGTAGAAAAACGAATCGATGCGTTTACATATTTTTGCATATCAAAGAAAAACTTGCCTATTGAAGAATTTCAACTTTTACAGCTCACGCATATCTGACTTCAAGGGTGAGTTAATTATCGTCCCCTTTTGACATAAAGAATCAAAAATTGATTCATTAAATATTTAAAGGAAAGAAGAATGATGCGGACAAAAAACTGAGCCTAAATAATTTAATACATTCACTCGCCTTTTTTCACCGCCCTCTGATTTAATCTCAGAACTTTATAACATTCAATACGAAACAAAGCTAAATTACCATCAGACATTTCTAATACTGGTGTCTTTCGCCTACACGCCGTATGGAAAAGTACGGCCGTATTCGCCATATGCGCATTCGGGAATCTAACTTTGTACAGGAATTGAGAAACAAGACACGCGCTAATCCGCTTTCGGTAGGTAACGAACTTTCTCGATGTCGCAAAGTCCGCTGTGTGCTCAGAATAATTGTGCAAGTGTACAGTTATCCTATGCTTCAAATTTCTACCACTCGGTGTGTCGACTCGAAAATAAATTCATCACCAACACTGCAACGAGAAAGTATTCCTAACTCTTTCATATCAGAAACCAACACCCCGAGGAAAGGAATTTCCGGTTGAACAGAAAAGACTCTAAAAAAAGACTTGGTAATCGCTTTTTCTAAAGTAATATATGTAAGACAGTGTTTATATTTGTAAACCAACTGGAAGTGAGGGTTCTTTTGCCAATCTTGGTAAAATTTCATAATATCCTGCGTTTATTCAACTCATAAATTTTGTACTCACTTCTATATAGGTTAGCATAATATCAATTTTACCGATCATATTAAATCTATTTTATTATATTGACATATCTATGTTGACGTCAGAATAACATCTTCCTCTGTCAGTGTTTCTTAGCTTAGTATAACCAACATTTTGTATGCTAGGCTGAGGAGCTCACGAGCGGAGGAGCCCCATTATATATCCAGTATATTGTATCTTGGGCTGAGGTAACCCAACTAAATTTTCACGTACGTACATTCAACCATTGCACTGGGGAAAAATTTTAATGTTCTTATTTGCGTATTGTTTTCACCTGAAATTTTGCATTCGAAGAAGACTGAATGAAATTCGTGAAAATCAAACTTCAAGATTTTTTTGTTGATTTGTTTAGACTTGAAAATTTGACAAAATTCCTACCAAATATTAAAATAGAGAATAACTCATTGCAAGGTTAGTGAAAAGGTGAAATTAAGTGAAAGAGTACGAGTATTTTGCTGCGTCACTACGTGAACGTGAGGTACCGTCTGCCACTGGCGCGCATCGTAGATACTCTTGCAAAAGTTGAGATGAAGACTTGCTAAAAGTGTACAACTTGACACAATAATTAAAAACATATATGTTTTCTTCATTTCATGAAGTCTTCGGCTCACAAGTTTGGAGCGAGTGGGGTTGACCAGAAATGTAATTTACGAAGTTCAAAGGAGTACCTATCAACCTATCTAGTGTAACGCAGTAGAATGTTATAATGAGTAAGGTATCTTGAAAGAAATTTTGTCGCTTTTTCTCAGAGTCATGGCTTCACTTATAAATGACAGTCCCTTGTAAAGTTTTTGCGTTGATCAAATTCAATAATCAGCTGACATCTACGAGTGAGGCTAGGAAAGACGAATAGAAGATGCGATATCGTGTAACTAAAGATGTTGATATAATATCATTAGACAAAGCCGTGATGTTTGTGTTTTCTTTTGTTTTGTTCTCTCGACCCGATCGTGTAGTATGCATGGTAAACATGGCATCGCACAAAGACATCATATTGTACACCCCTAATAATTGAATACAGTTTCGGCACGCGCAAAACGGCGGTAGCGTGGGTGTATCTAGGCCCGGTGAGAAGCGATCAATTTTTGATTAACCTCTGTTCGTAAAACGTGAGTTATATCTTGCACCGGTATATACGAACACGAAGTGTATTAATATTTCCATCTTTCCAGAAACGAAGTGTTATCGTGTAGGTCTACATAATGCTACATTGTATCCTTGTAAGGGTAACTTAATACTGCGCTAAAAATGCTCGAGGCGATGACGCGTTCGTTTTGACGCTCGTGTATGGCGCCGTGCCATTATCTCGCCAACATGCCGAATAAAAAGCCAAATATTTACTTTGGAGAGCGTGTGAAGGTTGAGGCACTTGTCGCCTTCATTTCGTTAGTAGGTATCCGCAAAAACGTTCACTCACCTGAAACAAGAATACGAACACAAAGGGCTTGCACTCAAACAGTAGGTGAATTACTGGATCATGATAATTTACGAGGAAAGATTGGGCTTAAGTAGTATAGATGGATGGATGGATAAATGATGTTCCTACTCTAATGATAGGTTCATAACAAAGACTTTCTCTTGTTGGAATATCTCACTTCATAAACAAAGAGACGTACTCGTATTTGTATGAAGAAGGTCACAGTAGCAGCTCACGATAACGCGATGCTATTTTCTTGTTTATATCGTTATCGCACATAGCTTATATTTGCACCATATCGAGTTTCATATTCGTATTTGTACTGTTCCTACGCGTAGGTAGAAGCTCTGTCGGGTGTTTCTAAGAGCCGCTCATTGAGTGTGTCACGAATTGAAACACTTTCTCTCTCGATAAGGCGTTTCCATAATAACATGCTCCGAAAAATTTTTATAGCGGCTAATTGGAAGCGAGGATTTCAAGTATTCACAATATTGGTCACTACGATGGTTACTGGATAGTGAATGGCGAACTCTTTCACATTTAACACCCTTCTCCCAAAACCACTTCTATATTTATATTAGTATTTCAACTTGATGAAATCAGAGATTTCTCAAGAAGAGGGCCTTCAGCTCTTGCTTCAATTTTCATGTTTCCCTCATATCCAATGTATTCTTGATTTCATATTTCTATCTTTAGTGTAGTATTCTCGATGGGATGAGAACTGTATTCATTTATCATGACTGCCCCTTCAGTGCATGCGAGTAAATAATGGTTTTAAGACACTGTAACGGAAGATATTGAGGCCATGCTTTACCAGCAAGGGAATTTGTAAACGGTGCAATACATGTTGCGTTGGTTCCCCTACTCCCAATAAGCAAATTTTGACGATGCGTGCATAGTATAATACG
Organism: Aspidiotus rigidus; assembly: GCA_035079385.1. Lineage (NCBI taxonomy): Eukaryota > Metazoa > Arthropoda > Insecta > Hemiptera > Diaspididae > Aspidiotus > Aspidiotus rigidus. The sequence continues at coordinate 1,695,619 of JAVHKY010000044.1, read as the reverse complement.
AGTACCATGAGAATTTGAAGAGGTTTTTGCTGGTTTGCAAATTATTCAGAAACTAGGGCAAAATTGCGTTTCAATCGTCGTACTAACGCTCGAATTACTTCATAAAAAGGAAACCATTGTACTGTTACTTATGTAATAAGCCGTGTGAAGTGACGAGTATTTTGAGAACAATTTATAACTTTGCAGTTGCTGATAAATCAGAAAATCTTGAATATAGACGCTAAAAAAACAATTTGCAGTGTATCAGTGATGTTTTTGTGTTCGTCAACTGTAAATTTATCAAGTTTCATAGCATTCTGTATAATATCAAGAGCAGGTTAAGTCTCTAGCAGGTAGCTGGACCTGCATTCGACTTCTGCGTTTTTGGCGAAGAATGAGTCATCAAAGTACCTATAAAAAAATAATACAAATGCAGCCACCAGCTGCAGACTTAATTCTGTACGAGATAGAGTCCTAGTATGTCCCGTCACGGTGTCTTAGTCAAGGTTTTATCATTGCATTTTAGTGAGCGTGCACACCTTTTTAACAAAAAATCAATTTTCGGGTTATGATCGATTTTTGTTCCTTGAGGAGTCATCTTTAACGTAATTTAGGCGGAAAAAGTCCCCAAGAATTTCCCATACTTGAAATACCAAAAAATACGAAAAAAACTATGAAAAATGTGCGAATGTGACCAAGAATACAACGTTCTCGGATGGTGTTTACACTACTATATGATACCATAGCTCATTGTCATCACTAAGATTTCCGCTTTCGTGAACACGTCTCGTCTTTTTCCAGTGCTGCCACCGTAAACAACCTCAAAATTTTCTGGCCTTACCAAACGGATACATGAAGCAGCTGTACGACGTGGGCCGACTCTAAGAACATTTTTGATTGACCGCCCAACAACTCACAGAAATATCTCACCATTTGGTGAACGAGTATTCATGCACACACAAGTTATATTTTGATTTTACCATATTGGTAAAATTAGTTTTTTCTCACTAAATCGGTTTCTGAAATGAAAATGAGTGTGCGGCCTACCAAAACTCATCGATGTAAACACTAATGCAATGTAGGTTAGGTACATAATGCAGTACCGAATACTAGAAAAGCCTTAAAGGAACGCTCGTGAGTATTGTAGACATGAGTAGTTGTTCAATTCCTCGACTTTTCCACTCTGTAAAAAAAGCTTTTTGTAGAACTCGGGCTTGTGTGGTTTTTAAAGATTATCTCTTATTACAGTATACATGGGTTACATTTAGAATAAGTTTGAATTTGAAAAGAAAAATTGGCAAATGTATTTCATTCAGTTTTTCTCACCAAATTTTTTTTTAATAAAGTGCCGAGTGCTTCGAAGTACCATAAATCATTGTCGCGAATTGTCAAATATGACAGAACAACGCAATATTAGCATTCAACGATCGAGAGTTCATTTCGTAGGTTTTTGTCGTTTTTCGCGGTTATTAAAATTTAACGACCTTTATCTCGCCTTAGTAAGATTTCAAAATTGCGTTTCCTGACAAAATAAAGAATATAAAAAGTTCTCGTCGTGAAGAGCCTCGATATTTCAAATATCTTAGATTCGTCGTAAGATTCAATAAAAAATGTAAAATAAAAGAAAGGAATTCGAAAAAAAAAACAAAGCTCGCAAATCTTTCGAATTCTTTCTATTCATATTTTAGTCTCCGCTCCGTAAGCATATAAATATTGGAATTCTGAAAGATTTTTCAGTCCGCTATTGAAAAATGGAAACGCGTTATCGTTGGCGAAGGCGGACAGGAAAAAATTAATAACTAAATATCGCAAAAATGTGTAAATGAAAAATATAGACCGTATAAGTGGAGTATTTTTAGTTAACGATAAATACAAAATAATTTCCGAGAGCGATGAAGTGGAAATATCGAATGCGGCGAGAGAGAAGAAAATAGGATCGATAGGAGCGCGGGACGGGGGTAGATTTTAAAAGCCTATTCGTCGTGGTACGTAAGACTGAGTCGAGGAATTTGACGTCGCTAGCGGTGGAATAACGTATCGGCTCGTCAATTAGTGGTGGGAGAGGAGGATTTAATTAAAATTTTTTCCGCTCTTCTGGATTGCGATTTCTCATTTCCGTATCAATTTCAAACAGACTCGAGGCTACAATTAAATATTAAAGCCACCATAATTACCAAAAATTTGCATCGAATGAGTTGACATTATTTTTTGAAGTATCTCATCGAGTAAAAGTCGCTGATTAAAGATGTGGGTTGATCTTTTCAGCTAAGAAAACTATTGAATTCCCTTGTTTATAAATGTGCAGAATGAGAATACAAATGAATTCCTTAAGTGGAATCATTATCAGTTGTGGCTATCTCCATAATTCATTTAGCTGTAATAATGGAAATGTGATGTAACTTGAATTATTTTCCTACGATTGTCTGACTTCATAAGTCGTGGGGTAAATTTAATTATCAAGAACTATCAAAAACTGACTTTCAATCTGCTCGAATGGAGTTGACATTTCTTGATAGTATACGCAAGTGATTTTCAATAATTTTTCTCCCAGCATTTGTGCTTAGAAATAATTGTTTATTGAAGAAAAAAGGAAAAAATGAGACTCACCATAAATAAGAAAAAAATATAGATTTATCGAAAAAAATTTCTGAACGGGGGGTTATTTTGAGAAAGTTGACGGATGCTATGTGATGTCCGGCAAAAACTGGCCTACCCAAAATTTTTCCCAAGTGAATCTCATCTATGTAGTTTGATGGTCAAAATTTGTCCAAATCTAACAGCTCTATACAGCTCAAAGCTGGAGCAAGATCACTCTGGAAAAAAAGTATGAGACGAAAAGGACAGCAATAACTTACAGTAATAAAGTTCATAGGGACAATGGCAGTCTAGACAAAGCTGGATAAGAAATAAAGTACGGTAATCCGTGATGAATAAAACGCCAAACCAATCGTAAGAATTTACGAACAAAAATATTATCTGGCAAACTTCATTTATTGATGATGCTAATAAATAGAGTTGATGAACTCTTCCAACGCACTTGCCGGACACATTTTCTGCACAGACTATTTTTACAGAGCAATAACGCCTTATTCACTATAATATTCTATTCTTTGTCATTAAGTCGCTGACGAATTTGAAATTTCGCTTCAATAATTCTGAAATAGCCTGCACGTGGTATTCCGTAAGCATCCGAATTGATTACGATGAAAATTGTAAAAATAATACGATAATAATTTACTAAAGAAGGATTTTTTGATTCAGCTATCTGTGATGCTGAAAATGTCGCTTTCATATTTCAGAAATATTTTAAAATAATGTAATTGCGGACGTTGCGGATCGATTATTTTCTACACGGCGTTACGTTAGGCAATTTTATTAACGTCGACACTTATTCATCGGGAGAAGCAGCAGAGTTCTTCAGTACGCCCTAATAATAGCTGTAGGCAACGCTTGCTAGTTTTACGCAGGAGAGAGTGAGAAAGATGTCGGTCGAGTGATGTTTTCATACAATACGGATCTTCACGTTCGTGCTTGCTAATTCTAAAATTCCCGCATTCTTTTCTCTCGGACGACGAGAAACGTTAATCATTAACGGCTTTTTGTTGTCGACGATGATGACAATGAGAAGAGGAGGGTGAGGAAAAAAGAAAAATAGAAACGAAAATATATCGACATCATAGAAGAAACTGGAATGCGCTCGGTAAAACAATAATTCACTTTTCTTTTACGGCTGTGTATTTTTTTCCTGCCGGCAAAGATTGACGCGGAAATTATCAGCGATCAAAGCGAGAAGAGCAGTACGGACAACGCGCTACGGCTTGCGATGAAGAAATCCGCAACAATGACGATATCCGCGATGAAATTTTTACGACGACGTATTATTCATCGTTTCTAGTGCGTATATGGGAGAAAGACGATAGCGTGCCTGGTCGTTGCCACCACGTTCTACTTTGAACAGAAAGAAGAAGGAAAAAAAAAACAATACTCGTACGATAAAAGCATAGAGAATGGAGAAAAAGTAGTAAGATAAAACGAGCGAAGAAAAAGAGGAACGGGGAGGAGAAAAAAGAGAAGCAACGCGGTCGCATAAAGAGAGAAAGAGAAAACAAGATATATATATATACAGTAGAATATTCAACAAACTTTCGGCGCAGGCGACACAGCTGGTAATGCAAACCGTATGGCGAAAGAAAGCTAAAACGATATATAATTTCCTTTCGGTGGTGATAAAATAACCCGTACAAATTTGACAACGAAGAAGCGAAAATAATAATACAGGGAAACATTCTTGAGCTAGGGTTTGAATATACATATGTCGTATGTAACAGATCTAGAGTATTTCTACACTTGGATTAGGCTTAAACAACCGTTTTCACAGGTCGCGAGAACTTTCTTATAAATTTTTGGGGAGTACTTAATTTGAAGCAAATATGATTTCGAAATTCTGAACCTAGGAGCAAAGATAAGTACTTCGAGGGCATCTATGCGAGCAAACATTCTCCAGAAAATTGGAGAAAGATTCACTCTATAATAGGCAACAGTGATATCCAATTTGGTACCCAATGGTGTAGCCCGGATTATATCAAATGGGGATTCTTAAAATAATGAGGAAGTAAAGAAATCACAGCTAAAAATACGGGAAAAGAACAAACAACGGTAAAATATTGTGAATTACACGACATAATGTAAGACAATTCTAGAGAAAATATTTCAAGCGAATGAAAATGCTAGCATCGTCACGACAGAGGAGACAAGTCAAAAAAAAAATTACGGGTTGTTTAACAGAATTGAACGAAGGGTGGTAGGGAACCTGTTCTATAGGTCACTTGGTATTCAAAAAATGTGACGTTACAAGGAGCTGAACTATGACGTCATCAAATTGTGATATCACAGACCCGGATTCTGAAGCTCTATATAATGAGGTGAATTTTCGAGCTCCGAGCTTTGCCGGCCAGCCAGATGGCGGACGTTTTTTCAACCCCCCATAAGACAGGTTCCTGTTAAAAATCCGTTCTGTGACGTCAGAAGTCCCGACTCCAAGCTATATATGATAGAAGGAGGACTTGGAAAATTTTTGACCTGCGAGCTATACCAACCGGACGGTGGACGTTTTTCCCTCACCCCCTCTCCGATAAAACAAGTTCCTATTGATCATCCATCTCTGCGTTAATGAAGCCCACTTGGCGTATATTTGCTTCTGACTGCAAAAAGCACATTACTTGCTGCTACAGTATGTGTTCACGTACTTTTGTTGGGTCCGCATTCCCAGATAATGTGCCGATGATTGATGAAGGCTGGACAAAAACGGCGTAAATAGATGGAAATTTGTGTATTCAATTGTCAATTCGAATATTTTGCTTCTTGCACTGAAAAGTGGTTACAAATAAGACGTTTTTCGAGCAAGTAACTTGAAAAATAATACATCGCATTCTCCGTCACCCACCTAGCTCAGTTTTCTTTTTCTGTTTCTGTGATGTACTGAAAAATGCATACCGTTCTATTTTTTCATAATTACCTGAGCCGGATGTCGGGTTAATGGGTAAAATGATAACATTCGATATCATAATTTGACTGTGATTTATGAGTCGCAGAAACGCAATGTCTTCCCGTACAAAATTTTTTCCCTACCCGTGCAGTTATATATTTCCCAAATTGAATTAGCCAACCAAAATATTCGAGTATTAACGTGGAGGATCAATATTAATAAACCGAATGTCGTGTTCGTTCTTCGAAAACTACGTAAGCCCCACAAATGACGTAAATGGTTTTTACGTGGATTTTGATACGTAAAAAATCAAGGAATCTGAATTCCACTACCTCGTATGTCCAGAATGCGTTGAAAAGTTTCGACAACTTTGATTTACAAGCTTATCATTACTCTCGATTTTGAATCTGAAATAGACATCTGCGTAGGTCACATCCACTTCATTTAAAAACACGTATTTTGGACACCAGTAATCGACTAACTTGTGAGTTCCGTCTGTTGTGTGTATTAAGAATTTATAACAACAAATAATTTAAATGAAATCGAGGTACGGTACTATAATTTTATCGGTTAGGCAAATAAAACAAAAACAAATTTCACTCAATCACTCGACGAATGTGAATTTTCGAAACTTTTTTTCACCTTAGAAAAATTTACTTTGCTGAACTGACGAGATTTCCGTGGACTATCCACGCAATGATGTTCGAGTATTTTGTGATTCAATCGTAACTGAGCGCAGTTTATTGGTCGTTTCGTTTCATATGATTCAAATTTCATTTGTGACCTGCGATGAGAAAAGGATGCTCATTGCCTAATGACGCAGGAACACCATTTCTCTCTGATTGGACATCTAATCAGAAAGAAATAGTGTTCCTGTCAGTGGACAATGAGCATCCTTTACTCATCGCAGGTCACTTTTGAGCTTCTGTACTCACCTCCTGCTCAGATCGCAATACTCAGACTCGTCCCTAGTAATTGACTATTTTTTTCACAATAAAGTCTGACTGATGCGATTCCCAATAGAAATATATTCATATTCGCGAGATTTGGTAACTGTTGATAGATTTCTTGCGCGTGCCACTAATTAAGAGAGAACAAAATGGGATATGAAGATCTGAAAGTACAAAAGTAGAGTCATACTAGGAACGTGTATCGAAATTCTTCCAACGCAGAACTAAGTTTTGGTAACAAAAGATTGATTATAATGTTTGCTACTCGTAGCTTTGAATGCCGTGCGTCATATTAGGGTTTGAGCATGTTGAACCTGAGGCTGAATGTCAAACTAGCGACGTTTTTCGCGATATAGAAGACGAAGATGACGTCGAAATATACGTATTGGATTGTCAATGTGTTACTGTGCGAGTAATTGAATGAAAGAACTGGCGCGCTGTCTCTTGATGTTGGGATTTGAATTCCAAATCGTAACGAACGTTCGACGTGTCATTTTGGAAGTTGCTGTAATCATTAAGCTTCTGACTAGGTCGAAAATACAGACGACAATAGGTATGTGTTTTTATAAGCAATAGAAAATAATAGCGAGAAATGTGCACCTAGTGAAATGGTTTTCATTCTCTATCGTGCAACTAACAATAATATTTTGGGTTACTTTCTTCTCTAAACATTCAGTCGATATCCCCGATGAAATGCGTCTGTAGTCAATACTGGTACAGAAGCGATTGATCGCGAAAGTAGAGGGATGGTGGAGGAAAATTCGAGAGTGGTTTCGGAGAAACATATCGTTTTTGAACTAATGGAAATTATATTCCAATTATGAGATTGTTTAATTTAATTCTTAGAATTGATAGATTTTCACGACTCACAAGACGGCACCAAGAGCTTTAGTTTTCGCTGCGCATCTCTTCTTCGAATGTAGAAGAATCAAAGAGGGACGTTGCTGATTGACTGAGAATACTGAATCCGAAAAGTGACCGACTATTTCGACTGCACAAAGTTGGATTTTAATCATCAATTTTAGGAAAAAATGATTCATTTTTTTACTCGAATCATCTTCAACGATGAATTTAATGACAGTGTTCAAAATCCTGGATAAAACATCTACTTGTTCTTAGCAATTTCATTTACATTCAAATTGATGTACTTATTGACACAAATTAAATAGGTTGTTTCAAAGATCTCATTTTCCCAATTCTTCAGTTCGTAGTACGGCAGATATCTCAAAGTAACATCTCCGCCATTTGAGGAGCAGGTCTGAATGATACGAGTGCCAATTTCAAAATTTTACTCCTACACGTTCGTATCTTTGCACGTCCTAGCGTAGTTCGTTCGATAAATTAATTTATATTCAATGACGAAGGTGCGAAAAACGTAATATTGTGCACGGGATTGAAATATAGAATAGTATGAACGCGAAATCATTTAGTATTAACGTGTGCTGTGCGTCACGAGCAATATTATAGAGAACAATGCAAAATAGAAAAAAATAAAAAATTGCAGCGTTATAAATAAAAAACCCGAACATTAGAGTAAATAAAAACGGAAGCTGGTGAGATAGAGAGAGAGAAAAAAAACGTAAACAAACAGGCAGATTTTGGATTTACAGTTTAGCAACAAACCCTCGGGAAAATAAATAGAAATTTTAAATCCCCGACGAGGAAAGCTGGTTAATACAATAAAACTGGTAAATAGGACCTGTTAACATGTAAAAACTTCAGAAAACGCGAGAGAGAGCACGGCATTGAAGAATGAGTCAGAGGGGATTTTTGTTTCGCCGTGTACAGGATATTTTTTTAGGGTATTCTCGTCATTCCTTTTTTGTTTTCTATGAATAACTCATTCTTCGTCGGTTTTTTGTAGCCACACTCGAATCGTTTGGAGACAAGTATAAAATTTATCGGGATCATCATTTTCATGTGGGTGGAGTCACCTATAGCTGGGACAGGAATCTACTTATACCTGATACTGCATAGAATTTTCACTCCGCTACTCTAGAAGTTAATTGACATGATGGTGTTATCGTTAATTAATGATATCTTTCGACATTCGATTTATCATACAAACTTTCGGAACTCGAATAGATATCAATAATTCTGTTGGATGTAATTTTACAGTGTTGTTGTTGACGTCAGTTCGAAAACATGAATTGTTATAACCCGAATTGAAATTGTATGAGCTCTCTAAATAGGCATTCATGGGAATGACTAAGAATAATGACACGATAATAAACTGGTGATGAGCGGTATGATGAAATTGTCAATTTTTTACAGACACGTACGTCATATTGTAGCGTAAGAGTTTAATAGACCGATTTGCCAATGACGTCATATGTACAGATAATACTAAGAGCAGAAATACTAGAGAAGTGCGTAAGAAGTCATTCTATAATTTCAAATTTTTGGAATGAACATGAACTAAAGAAATATTTTTCAGACTGATCAGAATGCCGTTTGCTGTTTTTCACTCCCTCTCTAGGTAATTGCGGTTCAATGCCTGACACTTTTGGAATACTGCATTGTATCATTACAAACCCCAAGATGAAGAAAAAAGTGTTCAAAAATGTTACTCATACTTTTCTTTAGAACAGGCATATACATATAAATATTTCATGGTTACAGCGTTCTACTAATTTTTCTGAGAGCCACTGCGTAATCAAATACTGATGTTCGAAAGAGGAATGTCAAAAAAGTCATCCCGGTCACACTGATTCGCGCGCCTGCGCGTTACTCACCCAGAAAATTGTGCGTCCAGTGAAGCAACCTATATTCCCATCATTGATAAGACGTAATCAGTGTTCTCGCTTTAGAAAACGTATGAGGGAATTGAGGTTATTCCAGGTGCATTTCATTTTTACAAATAAATTCAAGACTAAGAAACAGTTAGGAATATTATATGACCCACATAATTATATTTTTATTTTGTATCAGTCCGCAAAAGCCTAGAAATTACCACAATGAAAAAGCAACTAATTTGAGCGAGAATGGAATGTTTTTTAGATTCAACTCTGAAGTGGAAAAAGTTGAAATGTAAAAAGCGAGGGTAACCATTCAATTCTCATTTAATTTGTTTAATAATTATGTGGCATGCTAAGGAAGACCTAAATAAAATGTTGACATAGAGCAAAGAACTAATTTCATCACCAAAGTGCTTCATTATTCGCTGCTAGGTAGTCAATTTTTAGCCTTTTACAAACTTTGAAATGAAATTCTAAAAAACTGAAAGAATATCCCAAGAAACAACCCGTCATCGTGTTCAGTGTCAAAAGTTCTTTTAGAAACATATTTTTCATGAAAGGTTGAGTTCCAGATTATAAATACATACTTTTGATTTTCTATTTTCTCCTTATTTAAAATTATTCTTATAAAATTATCTTTGCTCTGTTAATGCATTTGAATGAGACAACATTGGATAGTTTAGCTCTCAATTGCTCGCGATCACTTTGTAAGATCAGTCACAAAGAATCGGTCAACTGGAGGGAAACTGGAAAACTATGTATCTTACTACACCAGCCGGTGATATCGCCAAAAAAAGATATTGAGAATTGACTTCTTCTTTTCACATGAGGATTTATACATGAAAATTAATTTGTAATGCGCAAATTACTGCAAAATGATGAGGAAGGAAGAAATGAACATCTTTCCCTCCTGCAAATCCTTATCCCCACGCAATTACAAAATTTTGTTTCCAAATTTCTTATACACTTCTCGATTACTATAATTTCTACTCAATGTGAAAAAAGAACAAAGATTTTGTATCTCCATAAATTCCTAATTTCGCTCTTTGTGGCCCAAATTTATTCCTTAGTTACGATCCCCTTTATTTTGGATTATTCACAAATCTTCAGAATGGTTTGAAAAGTTGGGCTATATTTAATCTAAAATTGTAGGATTGATTCATTTCTTCAGACAAGTTTGGGAAATAAAATATTTGAATTAGGATAGGTACCTATTTAACTTCTGACTGGATGACCATTACGTGTCTGTGTGTTTCTTTTTATCATAACAATAGCTCGTACCTATGAGGACAAAATTGAAACTAGTATAATGAAAGTTGAAGGCCGAAATTTTTTGTCTTCAAAGTAGGTCAAGGTTATTGATGATGTTGCGCAGATTTCTGGCTAACCTCAAAACTCCCATGTAAGAAATGTACAGGGTAAATCGCATTTTGATAGTTCTCAAAGCTGGAGTCCGCGATGAGTTGGCCAGTGGGTGATGACTCAGAGGCTTTTATTTAAAAAAGATCAGCCCGATCCACCTAGTAGAAGTTGCTTTCTTCTAATTTTTTTAAATAAGTATTTAGATATGGGAAAAACTTAATTGAGGAAAATTCAAAAATGCCTCAAGTGAGACGGTTGCCGATGCTTGATGGCTCATTTTGAGTATTAAACGAATAGATTGAAACAAATGAAGCGAATTGGAGACAGACTGTCATAAAGTTATTTTCGAAAGTATATTAATGTATAAAATTCCGGTGCTAACTCTTGTGGTTGTATTTTATGTTCATTTCCTTGTGATATGGCGCTCAGTTGCGGTACTGGACCAGACGTGGGACACGATTTCAAAATATGACCAGAATATTATTAAATAAATACCGGTAGCTACTTTTTTGTATTTTAGTCGGTCACTCTCAAACGTTTGTTTAGGATGAACGACGGGAAAACTTTGGCTGAATGTCGGTTTCTTGCTTATATTATTTACGACATTAACCGATTTTAAGGGAAGATGAAGGAAGTGACCGAGCGTCGATATTTTAAGAAGATAATGAATAATTTATTGGGGTAAACAAAGAAGCAAACTGATAGTAATATAAGGAGAGAATTATCTATAATTCAAAAAAGTTTTACGTTGGTACATAGCGAGTTTCAATCCGAAAATAAAGCAAACGTAGCGTAATTCTCTTTCGGCACCGGAGAAATTTTATTAAATTTGACGAAGGTTAAAGAATAAAAATTTGATCGTTAGATGAATGAAAAAAAGAAGATGAGAGATGAATGAGAATACCTTCAGCAAATTTCTTCCCTCTTAGTGTATTCTGCAAACGCAGATGGTAATATCTTAACGGTTTACATCTAACAGGTAGTTCAGTATTAATGCAGATGATAATTTTGAAAGGGTATGTTGGGAGACTAATTCCTGTAGGCCTTCTGGTTTACGACGAACATGGGTATCTAAATTAATCTAACGTAATACGAACGCTGAAAATTGTACGCTCATTATTGGTTCTCTCTAAATACAGGATATGTTGAAATTACCATAATGCACTTCAGTTCGAACAACGCTAGGGGGCTGGCTAATATTCTCCTTTTCTTGACAAATGAAACAGTGTAATAATGGTTAGCGCGAATTAATTACAATATGGCGAAACCATCTTAATTTAAGCCTGATCCTGATGTACTACACCTGAAATAATATTCTAGCGTAAAAGATGATCTTGAAACAATACACTGTGTAATAAATATTGGTGGCATTATCAGGCGGGCCTTTAGATGTAGAAATATTCCTTTATGCTTTGAAGGAGGAAGGTAAGAATTTAACACTTTATAATTTATTTGTTGCTGAGTGAGTCTCAATGACGCATTGCTGCATATAGTTCAGTATCACGCCCGTTACTCTCCTCAGAATTTGCTTATCCATCCCTCAATTCTTACTCTAATTTAGTGTCGACGTTGCCAGCTTATTCATCAATGCTCTCTTATACGATGCGTTAGTCGAGTCGTTTATCTCACTATTCGAGGCTGAGAAATTTATTTCGCTCCTCGAAACGTGTCTTTTTCCTAACATCTGTCAATTTAAAAATAAAATTTATCGGTTTAATGATGTTCTAGTTATGTTTTTATTTTTTAATATAAAAAAAATAAATAATAACAAAAAAATAGAAGAATTAGAAACAAGTATATTATGATACAAATGACGAGCAACCGGTTCCAAAACAGCGATACGGCTAGTTACGGAGGAGTTCACGAGCTGACTAATGGTGATGTAGTTGGTGTAGTAAGAGGAAGAAACAAAAGGCGAGCGAGCCGGAGAAGATACAAAAACAGAGAAAGCACAACTTAATGTGTAATGGTTTTTTAGATAAATTAAATAATGGTTTAATGAAACAATTTTCCACGTTGTTGAGCAGGGCCGTGGAAGGGTCTTTGAAAGCACGACGAGCCTCAAGTTCCTCCAGTCTATTCTTGGCATGCCTTTATGGTTTGTAAAAAAAAAGACACATCGCGTGTGATTATGTTCTGGGAACCGTTCGTATCGCCCTCTGTTGGAATTGATACATCATAAACCTATACCATTCATTTATCTGATGCTATTTCTGTGAGGTCGCCAAAGTTGTTTATCCTCTGTTGAATACATCTTTGAATGGAACAGTTTTCACCTCAACTTATTCTACAAGAAAAAAGTCCCAAGAATGAGAGGAACTTTATGTATGTAGGTGAATCCAAACCATGTTGCGTTGAATGCGGAACAAAATTTGATAACTGTCTCATTAAAAACTCCAAAGACTATACTAGGAAGCGGCTATCAAGAGGACACACAAAGAAAATTGACACCTTAAAGCCGTATTGGGTCAGAAGGTCGTACATCCTCTGCCGGACTAGCGCTAGAGTTAGGTGAAAATACGATAAAGATATCTTCGTCATAGGGTGGAGTATTCTGCCACAATGAAGTGGAGAGTGGGAGCGAGAGAGAGTGAGAAAATTATAGTACGCGAGAACGAGTGAGTGATTTGAAATTAGAAAAGACGCCGTCGACGGACGGAATGTATTAACCTAGAGAGCTACACCCTTGTAAACATAGTAATATACACAACGCGAAACTCTGCTTTTCGCTTTAAAAGGAATCGATACTGCGTTGAAGCTAAAATATACATAGTGTACTATAAGTTTCGTACACATAAACTAGACTCGGTGTTGTAATTTCAAAGAAAAAGTGAGGGTATACGGGACGCCCCAACCTTTACGCTTTTAGAGCTTATTTTAATTGCGGTACGCTAAACAAAAAGCGCCGGATAATGCGTTTCGTAATTCGCGCAAACGATTTTTTGTTCATTACGCTTATATCCGCCGTCCTCGCCTTTGCCACCGTCTTCCACCCAGCGCCATTTTTTGCGAGGCAGACAGTGCAATCGTGACAAATACAATACGATTTCTTAGGGAGGCTCGTCTCACGCTTCGTTCGAATGGACTAACATTTTCCTAACTCATACTATACTGCACACAATTTTGACTATACCAGTATACGCATACTCGTACAATCTTACGTTGCTCTTCTTGACGAGTGCAAGGTTTGCATATGTAAAAACTTTATCGGATGGGAGACAAGTGGATCAAGCTTGACGTCGCGTCGGAGTGTGTCGACGTATGATGTGTGTTATGAGATTGTAGTGTCTAATCTAATATATCTGGATGTCATATAACTTGATGTCAAGGAATTATGAATCAGCAAAAACGTAAACAAACCAAAGTATGATGGGGTTCGAAGTGCAAGTGTTGATAAAGATTAGGCTACAATTCTCACTCTCAGATTCTAGAATTCTATAATTGGATTTTTACTTTTGCATATGAATGAAAAAAAATCGTTTTTTTAACGTTAGCTTGGGGTATCTTCTTCCCTAAAATGTACTTGAAAACTAGGAACTTGAAAAAGTTTTTCGATCTCAAAATGAAACTTTTTACGAGAAATTGCTCCTTCCGCACCTTGCAAATCCACCAGTATTTTTCTTCAAACTAAAAAGTAATTAATTTTCAATTATCGACCAAATCATGAAACAATCATCTTATAACTTCCTTACATGATGCTAAGCACTATTTATACATAAAATATCGAAAAAACACGCAAAATTGTGTATACAGAATTCGTATTCATATTATGAAGTACTATCAATTCCGCGCAAAAGCCTCGAACTAATCCTCTTACAGGTGAAAATTTTACCCTCCTACTCCGTATTTCCTCGTCAGTATTTTCGTTTTCAGATTAATTTTAAAGGCAATACCCCTGCATAAGTATCAGTTTTAGCGCGCAGCGTATTTTTTTTTTTTTTTTCTGTTATCTAATTAAATGATTTATACTCGCAGAGTTCGATATCGAAGTTTATTTTTAGAAACGTATAGGTACGATATAAATTTTTCTACGAGTACTCTCGCTTCCTCTCTTACAATTTTGTGGTTTCTCATCGCTGCAAGTATTTTTCGTCGAAGCTCACCTCTAATTTAAGCTTGCAAATTATGCTGATTTTCAGACTTTTTAATTCAATTTAATGTAAACGGTGAGTCGAAATGAACTCGAGATTTAACAATGCAATGTTTCATACGGATTCACCTTTCAACTTTAAATTTCTGGAATTGGGAAGTATGGATGCTTATATATTTAATTAAAGTCCATAATTTAATTTCGCCTATTCACTTAATATAAAAAAATACAGCGTGAAATTTATATGCTTTTCTTTTATAGATACTTAAGCTAGAAATTTTCTGTTAACCCTAGGAATGTACCTCTATAGACATTTTTCAAGTCCCCGATGACGGTACGATCCCTTCCATACAGCTGAAATTGACGAATACCCTTCTCTCGGTAGGAGTTGACTCGGAGCTCAACATTCTCTCATGACAAAAAGATTCACACACAAAATTTTTCGGAGTCCCATCATGATAATATTGTAACCTCGACGTGGACGCAAACCTAGACGTTGGGATTTTCCGAAGTCCTCGAACTGAGTAGAGGTTTGCCGGTCCCGTAAGTTTCCTGAGTATGTACCTCAATCAAAAGTGGTTGGTGCGGGCTTATTTTCGTAATAGAGATAGTGGAGAACATTTTACATCAGTACGACTTTGATTGAAAACTCGCTGAGAAATAATGGAGACAAGCAGTAATAAAATATATCCAGATCCTCGCTGTATACAATTCTATGATTGTAATAAAATTAACTTACTGCATTTTGTCGGTTATACTTGTTTTTGAGGACTCTGCACATACCGTCAAAATAGGTTTATAGAATTTGTTTCGAAATTTGGATGCAGTGTAAGGATACAAGACTCACCTGAAACAAGCCAATCAAAGTACATCAAGTCAATACTACAGATTTCAACAAACAATTATCAGTAATTACGTTCACCATCTTATTCATATTTTGTCATAATATACGATGTTCTTCTAGCTTTTCGAAATTCATACCCATCTTTTTTTTTTTTTTTTTTCAATCACATTTGTATAATTTAGATAATGTGAAGAATCAGATTGAAACTGTCTGCGCTACAAAATTTTTGAGGACCATAGGGGAAACTCCGACATTAATACTCTCATATAAACGCATACATTAACTCTGTTTTCAGAATCAGAGAAAGAGTTCTACTTTTCTTCCATCACAGTATTGAAAGTTAAGGAAGATTCAATATTCTTTAGATAAATAATTTGCAATTTCTAGGAACGATAATATGATGATAACACTATCAAAACACGATATTCCGCGAGCTCGCGGATTATTGATTTGAGGAATATTGAACTCCTTGAACTTCATCATGCCACATTTTCATATTCTATTTGTTTTTAACATAATCATGATTATTTTCTCGAGGTATGATAATTCTTCATTTTTCTCATGAAAAACGTGACTTATTAGGAGATTTTGAATCAGCTTAGAAAATATTTCTAAAATCATTATTCGTCTGAAGACTAGGTAACATCTAAATTTCAACTGGATAGTTCAGTAGTGTTATGATCTTCATATTCTCCAATTAGGTTTCCTTTCATGTATTCAAGGTCATTATGAGACCTCATCTCATCTCGTACACATCGAGTATTCGAGAAATATTGTATGTACACATGAATGATAACCTATGTCACCCAATTGCGAAGGCACAGCGACAAAACTGAGGTGTTGTATTTAGAAAGTTGTTCAAAACTTCGCTGCTTCAAGTGCAAAGATTTCGTGATATATAAGAAAAGTATTCTCGAACGACGAGAGAGATGAAAGTTTTTATTAATTAATGTTATATACAAGATAAATTTTAGAAAACTGCTAAGACAACGTTTCGATGCACAACAAACTTGAGAATAGAAAACTAATGTAAATTTCACGACGTGTCGACGGATAATGATAAACTGATTCTACTTCTCACTTAAAACTAACAAAGCGATCAAATCCAAATACAGATTTTGCATGACCGAACATGACGCGTATAAAATATAATAACCTATATGATAACTGCTAGCGAATGTGAGAAAGAAAGAGAGAGACCGTATTAGTCGGTAACGATAAAGATAGGTTTAGATCGGCCTATCTTTACACCTGTGCGATTCTCCACTCCCCTCCTCCTATTCTTGACTCGAGAATTCAGCAAATTCCTTTTATGTATCAGAACTTGTGACTTATTATCGATTCAACTCCAAAAATCCCCTCTGCAGTCTAAATGGTGAATTAAGCTTGACGCTTGAGCAGTTTCGCCATCTAACACTCATGAGCAATGACACTCATAGCAAATAAGATATGAATTGCCATAGCCTCGTCGTGACATGTCAAGTCACATGGATAATTTGGAGCTGTGCCTTCCTACCGACTCAAACTATCAATGACGCCTTATCCGATCCTCTAGACTTAATTTTGAAGGCGTCAGTATCCGTACAGCCTTGGTCTTCGCAAGTTGTGATTTTCCATTTCAATGTTTTGTTTTTGTTTTCTTCTGTTAGCGTGTGTTTTTGTTTCAAGCAGAGGTTCACCCTTCCCTATTTCCGAGGCTCTTCTTGTGGCATTGCGAGTAGGGGAAGTTCATTTGGTTAGGTTACGAGCCTTACCAAATCCTAGAATTGTCTTGGTCACATTTATTTAGATTTTCGCTCTTAGTAAACCTGTCTTAAATTTCGCTAACTGATGTCTGCAGTTTTGTAACTCCCAAAAGATGACCTTCGTCAGTTGTCTCTATTGCAGTATTATCTGTAGATGTAGCCAGCGTGTTATCGTTTTGAGTTGGAATATCAGCTGTGTAAAATAAGTACAAGAAAGGGATCAAGGACGCATCCCTGTGTTACCCCAGCTGGATTTGGTTTGGTGAAAGAATCGCATGTTATATTGAACGATGTCTCTGACGTTTGTCGGAGTACACCAGACGATACTTTTCAAAGGAAACTGTTGACATTCTCACCGCACGGATATACGTTTCGTGAAACAAGATTCATTTATTTCTTTAGATATTCATTGATGTCGTTTGTTATGCACAAAGGTTGTGGAATTATACTTGAATCTAGTTATATTTATTACCATCTGGACACGAGCAGGTAATCAAGTCCAAACTGGCCTCAATTGACTGTGCAATAAATTTTAAATTTTACCCGATTGAGCTACTTCATAAAATATACATTAAAAGAGCGAGCGTGAAAGAGACCCAAGAATTTCTGTGCTGACGCAAATCACCAATCGAGCAACAAGTATAAATGCACCACAGAATACAATTGCTTCGTTGCATCTCAAAAGAGGGAAAAGAAATAAAAAGAAGAAGTCGAAATACGCTTGTCATCAAACTTTATGAGCGCGCCGTGATACTCGAACGAAGCACTAGAAAAGAAAGAATGAACGACGATCATCTTTTTCGATAAACTCGTAATTAAAAGCGGGCTTTCAGGCATTTATCGAAGTTCGAGAAGAATCAACAGTATATTCCTTGTGAATAGATGGTATTTTCTGATCGTGCTCAAGTAGGTCTAACGTTCACCAACATCAAAGTAAAAACAATTTAAGAAGCCAAGGAGGGGGAGCTAAGAAAAAGCAAGGCGAACCATTCGACGAAAATTTTCGTGAAAATAGCGACAATGGTTACCTTTTTTTTTTTCGTTTCCTCGTTTTCCTTCTCCTTTTAATATTAATTGGAATTACACTACACTCTACGACTGTACACTGCGCAATCTTCTATACTTTCCTAGCATCTTTAACGACTTTCTTTCTTTTGGCTTTTTTTTGCCCTACGCTTTGTAATACGCTGGAGACGGTCGAAAAGACTCGTTTAAATTCCTCCTCGATGCTTACCGCTGATCTTTCTTTTGCCATTTTTTTAAACTCTTATTTTCCATCTCGGTCTCGCTCGTAGTCCGTTTTGCTATTCTTATTTTCGTCGAATAATTACGGTTCGTTGCTAATTTACATTTCAAAAAAGCTGCTGCTCTGTTGGAAAAAAGGATTTCTGGATTCAATTAAAGTTCACAACGAATTGAGAGAGCGAGCGCTTTTTGGTACGACCTAAAAATATTCGATTAGGCGAGAACAAGACGTAAAGTATAAAACTTTAGAAAATGAAACCTCGACGATTGATAGAGGGAAAGAAAATGTAATAGAGGCAAAAAAATAAAATTGCTATAAAAATTACGTGTGGACGAATTAATCCTGTGTTCTCTCATCCTTCTACATATCTTCATAATTATCATCGGAAAAAGATATTTTATTTTCTTGTAAGTATTAATTACGCGATTTATACGCCGCAACGGACTTTCATGTGCCCATTTCACGCTCTTTATCCTGTTAAGAATATCAATTCTGTACATATTCGCGAGTTTAAATTAGGATGATTCAACGAGAATTTGAATTTTTATGTGGGCGCATAATTTGAGAAAATATTTTTTCTTCGTAGTATGTAACATATTTTTGCTCAAGAGGAAAGGAAAATAACTAATTTGTGCGTACAACTCGAGAATTGGTGAGCTTCATCTTCTCGAATATCGAATTTCTCGCGAAGTCAGCATCCTAAAACAGAAGGTGCGCTGTTGCAAGATGAACGATGGTAGAAATTAGGTCGCAATTTTGGTAACCAGAGGCTATTCGATTGTGAATTATACGTAGGTAAGTACGTACATATCAAAGCGAGTGAGGTGGTATAAGCACGTAACGATAGACAATAATTGAAACCACTAAGTGGTGACAAGCAGCGTATGATAAATAAAAATACTGTAAATCCAAAATCAAGAAGTGAAAAAGAAAAAAACACAAAATTTAGAATCAAGGTCCAGAAGGAAAATTTAGAGATGAATTCGTGTGTTTATCTCTAAATTTTCCTTCTGGACCTTGATTTTAAATTTTGTGTTTTTCTTTTTCACTTCTTGATTTTGGATTTATTTTTATTTATTATACGCTGCTTGTCACCTCTTAATGGTTTCAATATTATTGTCTTATCGTTACGTGCTTGTACCACCTCACTCGCTATAATATGGCTCGTACAAACGAAGAGAACATCCAATTCACGTACATTTTAACGTTAGTATCGTACCTAGGCGCACAATTTTACGGCCCGAGTGCTTATTCAATTGAGTATCAGGTTTCGAAAAATACAATAATACCTATGTTTTAAGAGGCCCATACGAGACAACTGGACGAATTCCCAATCTTCCTATAATATAGCCTACATTCTATGGTCCAAGTTTGTCCATTTTCCATATTCTATCTGCAATAGTCATCTGAAAACGCTTTTCTTCGTCTCTCTTGAATTTTTTCTCCAAGTACCTTTGGGTACATGTCGTCGCATTCGATAAATGAAAAATCAATATTAGAAAATTTTTGGTTGTTAAGAAGGCAGCAGATGGAAATTCTTCGTAGAATTTGAAGTGTTTGAAGCTCTGCTACTCGCAAATTTAAAGTCAGTTTTCATGAAAAAATCCTACTCCTTCAGAATTTTATCTGCTGCGCCAATCACAAGGCCTGAAAAACGGGCGGAAAATTTTCTTAGGCGACTCGCAATTCACCTTCCGCTTGGTCATTGCTTATTACTTTTATCGTGGGTGGATTGGTAAGGATAGCCACATTTACAGCGTAACCGCTAAACGCCTTGATCGTCTTCTTTGTGTAATTTCTTGTGTACGGTACTGATCCGGAGTACTTTCTCGCTGTGCTATCCTGAGTTCCCTTCTTCACTTCCAGGACATCCTTAACCACACCTCTAGAGCAGCCGTTGACTGCTGTAATCTTCTTCATTATCTCGATTCCTTTTCTTTTCTCTTCATTGTTGTTCGGGAAAGAGATTGCTCGACAGCAGTAGTTCTGAATCGCCGCTAACTTGTACCTGGGATGGTAGCATAAGTCGTTTAAGATGACGTTTGACTTTCTGTAGATTTTGTATTCTATCCTGTTGTCGTCCAGTATGAGTGTTAGGACCAAATAGTCGATCTTATTGTACTTTCCTACTGCGAATTTGATGCTTTCGTTCATCGCGTTCGTTTCAAGAAGGAATTGGTCTACCTGTCTATTAATGCCTAACCACATAATTAGGATATCATCTACGTATCTAGCCCAGCACTTAATTAAGTTTATGAACTTTGTCTTTCAATATCTTGTTTTCCATGAAACAGATTTCATTTTGTAATACCGTATCTTGTAAATGGGTTGCATTAGCCAAAAATGAAGTTTTTTCCTGAAATGGAGTGCAAAAAAGTTGGTTTGCCCGAGGCGACAAAAAAACTAGGTATGGGCCTGTGCTCCTGTGCTTTAATTGGTCGTTTGTTGCCACTCATTGCCATCACATATAATCGCAGTCTGCAGTCTACTCAGATGTTTCTCTATTGTCACGTAATTTTGGAATGAGTTTTTCCGAATCCATCTGGTGACGTCATGCCCTCCTCCCGCTGCCTCCTTCATAGCCTCGAATAACTGTATAGCTCGAAAACCAAAATGTTACATGATGAAGAGGAAGAAACTGAGGCAACTCCTTTCAAACTGTGATTCCTCCTCCCTCACCAACTCCCATTGCGGCGTTGCAGAAGATCGATGGATTCGCCTTCCTTTTTTAGGGAAGTATTCTGATCTTCGCAACGGACTCCGGAAATATGGCTACAAGACTGGTTTTCACATCCTGAAAAGACCCTGTCCCAGATGATGATAGATCGTGAGTATATCGCTTATCCTGTAATTGCGGGAAAGTATACATCGGATAGACCGAACGGGCTCTACGAGCACCGTCTCGACTACCAAAATCTGGTTGGAATAAAAATGATACCTCCTTCCTGCACACCAATAATGATATATCAGCTTTCGCTCGACACTGTATCACTTCTAAACATAATTTCGACGACTTAAAATGAAAATGAATATACCCATCTCCGAAGAACGGAA
Source organism: Aspidiotus rigidus (assembly GCA_035079385.1). Lineage (NCBI taxonomy): Eukaryota > Metazoa > Arthropoda > Insecta > Hemiptera > Diaspididae > Aspidiotus > Aspidiotus rigidus. Next base: position 1,674,126 of record JAVHKY010000044.1, on the reverse strand, counting down.
ATTTAAATCGCCTCAATGAATACGAAACCATCAACGAAGTTAAAAATTCTAGTCGAGGCGTGTTAAATGATTTATCGGACACCTCTATAAACCCTCTAACTCGATTCATGCTGGGTTACTCACCGATCGGTTCGTAATCACACATTTCCCTTTTACCGACTTTTCTAACTAGAAAAGTGAGGTATTACACCCGTAGCAAGGTCAACAGGGGGAGTGGGTAATGAACTTTCTCGACGTTTTAGGGGTCCTAGATCACAACTAGCATAAAAAAAAATTTCAGGTTTCCTTAGATTTTTTTGTCCGCGGAACTCCTCTGAAACTACCCGATGGATTTTTTTGTAACTTGGCCATATTGTAGTAGTATATCTGAAGATGTGCACCTGCAATTTTTTTGAAAATCGGATGAGTAGTTCTCGAGAAATTTTCAATTTGTTGAGAAATTTTGCAGTATTTCGAGTACCTTTTTGTCCGCGGAACTCCTCCGAAACTACCTGATGGATTTTTTTGTAACTCGGCCATATTGTAGTATTATATTTGAAGATGTGCACCTGCATTTTTTTTGAGGATCGGATGAGTAGTTCTCGAGAAATTTTTACTTTTGTTGAAAAATTTTTCACTATTACGAGTAGCTTCTTACGAATAGCTGCGAGTAGCTGCTTACGTTAGGAGAAGCGGATTTTCCTATACGTTTACCACTTTCGTTATCAGTACGTGTATTGTGAAGAACCTTTCATCATTCGACAGGTTCATTCTTCGTTCGTTCTTTACCAAGGGTTCATTGGATTTTATTTCCGATGAAACCTTTTCGTTCAAATTTAGTACACTTGTATCTCGCTTCCCACAGCCCCTAGAGCGTTGAATTTTGTTTTGTCAAATTTTATTTGTTTTGTTAAATTTATTTTTGAACGGATAGTGGCAATGGCGAGTTGTTCATTTTTCTAGCTATTTTTCATTATTATTAGTCATACTCGATAGTTTTTTTTTTTTTTTTTTTTTATTATTATTTTACGAGCATTATAAACTGCACGAGGGTTATTTGCTCGGCGTTACAATCTTATTTTAGAACATTACTTGAATTAGGTTAAATTAGGTACGTATTGGTGGAATTGAGTGGCGATCGAACGGAATTTGTTGGTGAATTATATGAAGTTGTAGAATTGAGTGGTGCGTAAATAAGTTAGGGTTGAGTCGATGGTTTCGGAGTTGTTGTTTAGTGCTGCATTGATATTGGAAGATATATTTAGGGAGGTTCGAGTGGGTTGCAGGACGGGGCATGAGAAAATAAAATGATCAACTGATAAATTTTCTTGGAGACAGTGAGGGCATGATGGAGGAGCGAGATTAGTGAGAAGATAAGTATGAGTAAGACGAGTGTGGCCTATTCGCAGCCGAGCTAAAATGACCTCCTCTTGCCTTGAATTTCGTTGGGATGAGGACCAAAATGTGGGTTCACGTTTTATTTTTCTTAATTTGTTATTCGACTGATTTTAGTGAAAACCTTGACTTTGAATGATTAAGTACAATTTTTTAATCTTCATCAAGTGTGCTGATGCGAGACTACCTGGGTGATTTCACTCTTAATTAATAATTGATTTATTTGTCATTTTTTCATGTATGGGTACATAATTAATAGTGGTTCATAGTTGATTTGAGGTGTCAAAAGAGATGGAAAGATTATTTTCAATTTGGACTGGCTTTTTTGAGTGAGATTTGAGATTAGACTAACGAGTAAACCGGGCTTGGGTGCTATATATTTTTACCGAATTTTCTAGCTAGAAAAGTGAGGTATTTTGTTAATACGTTTGGAATGGTTGAAGCGTGAGGGAAGGAATGAGGGGTTGACTATTGGGTGATTGGTTGCTTCTTTCGTTTCGACATCGATTTTTTTAGTTTTTCGGGATCTCGTTGTAGCTGGATTCCCAGATGAAGAATTTTGGGGTGGAGTGTGCATAGAAAATGGTGATATGATAGCGTGAAGGCAATTTATGAGTGCACGAGAGGAATAGCAGCTCGAGATAGCTTTAAGAGATGCCAGAAATCGGAAGTGATAAAGAATTGAACCACTCATCCTAATATACAGTATACCAGACTAATAATATGCTAAGAATAAGGTATGGGAAAAAATGATTGTAGAGCTCTTTTTTATTAGAAACAACTGTTATAGCCTCGTAGCAGTTTGGACAGGGGGAGGGGGAGTGGTTTTTCTGGCGACGTTTTGTAGGTTTTAGATGACTCTTAGCCTAAATTATAACAAAATTCAGGTTTCCTTATTGGATTATAGGTATCTTTACTCTGTTATCTGTTGATGTGACATCGTAGTGATAGAATTTATAAACTGAGTTTTATTGTTTATTCTACAAATGTTTGACATGATTGACAGGTCATTGGTATTTAATTTAAAGAGAGGGAGTGACTCTCTCAATGTTTCTTGCATTGTGGGAAGAAAAGTCGTGTACTACTCACGCGACTGCGTGAGTGTTTTTTTCTTTTACTTTTTTAAATTTATTTTCTTTTAGAATTTCAATGTTCTTAGACTTTGGAATTTAAAAGATTCTTACTCGTTATGTTCTTATGTGTTTCTCCTCCTGCTTATGATAAAACGTAGTTTCGAAGAGTCCATCCAACTTAATGCATGTGCGTTTAATCTTGCTAATCTCTAAGGGTCAACACTCGTATTTTTCACGCGCTAAAAAACCATACAAATTTGGGAATTCATCCGCGCACGCAATAATACAGCCTACCAAAAAGTAATCATCAGCAAAATGCTCGCTTATATGGTATCCCATTTCAAAAATGAACATCACGAAACGACTGAAAGTAAATGATGCGATACGATACGCTAAAGGCGCACACGAGACCGAAATCAGTCACCGCGCCTAACTTGGATTAAAATTTTTGGGAAAATGGGTCTACGCTAGCGCTGCCATACCACTCCTCATCTTCGTCGATGTAGATTTGAGAAATCGAATCGTATAAATTGAAGCGCGAGCTGCCAAAGCTTAAAAAATATTTCGTAATAAATATTCGAATTCTAGTGCTAGTGTACAGCATTTTGCAGTTTATCAGCGCAAGCGGCGCACCAGAAAAGCAAGTTTTCACCTTCCGGCGGTGTACGCGATGTGTAACGTTCGAAATCTAAAGAAGTGGAAGCAGTTTTGCACTTGCCGTGAAATCGACCTTACGCGCTTCATTTAATGGATATTTGTTCGAAAACAATTCTTACTATCTTTTTAACCTTATTTTCGCTTTCCTTCGTAGCGAGCAGATTTGCGACATTTTCACGAAACCAACCGCAATTCAACAATGAATTAGGAGAAAGGATATAAACGCGGAAACAACCGTGCGAATGAAATTTTCAAATTTTCCAATCATTTAGGAAGCCTAGAGAGAAGTCGAATCATCTATAGAATGGAAACTGCGAGTAGAAAAGAGGGAACGAGTCTATATGCTACTTGAAAAAAGAAAAACGATAATTACGAGGTTGAACTTGATTTACTAGTTCTAAACCGTAATTTGCGATCTATTACAGATATTAAACGTGAATAATCTGTGTAAGAAGAATTTCAGGTGCGATCTCTTCTTCTCCACGTACGAGTTTGATTATTTGAATTTTCTAGGAAATACTATGACCGGCAGGTCCGTAGCCTGAACTTTTTCTCAGGGAAGGCGTATAAGATTTTAGGAGGGCATATCTCAATACCTACTTTCTTTTCGATAGTAATGGCGAAAGAGCCCATTCTCGCATGCCTCTGGCTACGAGATTGATAACCAGTAAGATGAATCTTTTTCTATTCAATTCAATTTTCATTAGGCAACTTTCTTTTGTGGTTTCCATATATTAGGTACTTCATGAATTTGCGAATCTTTCTGGACGTGTGAAGTATTAAATAATAACCAAGTCTTCGTAACTAAGTGGAGAAGGGACTAACGTTGAATCTTCGTAATAGACGTAAAAAAAAACAAACGTATAGGCTGGGTACGTATTTTTTCCTTCGGTCATCGTGCCCCAATTCCTGATACAAGGATTTTGTAAGCCCGTTTGAGAATGGATCTGGTATATTCATGAAATATCGACATACTCTGTACTCTTCCTGGTAGGTTATTCGCGCTTCAGCGCATCAGCTCATTTCGATAACATTGTCTGTGTGTTTCATTTGAGTTCGATAGCGTAAGACAAAAACCGTATTGTAGACTATATCATGGTGCACAATACCCTATCTATTCGCGGAATAGAGAAAGAGGTAGGAAAAAGAAAAGAAAAAAAAGGAAGTAAATTGATATAGAAATGAAAAAACTGCTCATCACTTCTGGTCGTTGCACTCGAATTCAATTTAATACTGCGATGGTACATAAATAAGGTGAAGCAAACTCCAGTATATTACGATGTTCGTATTCGTGTTCTGCTTCTTTTCTAATCGGGCGCTATTTTGTACGCGCAAACGGGATCCATCGTGACGGCGAGAAGTTGAGCGCTATATTTTCACAAACTCTTAAATCTTGAATGTATACGCACTAGGCACGAGGGGAGGAAGCGATATGGAATGAGTTTTACAGGAGCATAGCGTCCTGAAAGAACACGTATTGGTTGCGTCGTTTTGGAAAAATTTCTTTCCACTCTCGGGGGCGATACAGGACGATGGATCGCATATGCGAGAGTGTTATAACTTTTATTCGGCGAGTACCTATAAACGCGACTATACATACATAACTTACACCCGAAATAAATAATGAAAAATTTTGCGAGAAAAAAAATAAGAGCGTACGAATAAATAAGAGTAATATGCAAACATGTACGACGGTGTACGAATATTGTACACGCTTAACCACATTGTAATAAGGTGGAGCGAAAAGAAAGAGAAAAAAGAGCAATTTTTTTTCTTTCTCTTCCCTTCGAACAAAAAACTTTGATACTAACGCATTTCTCGCTCCTCCATTCTAATATCATCAAGCGAAAGATAAATTTAGTTTTTCTTTTTTCTCTCTTTTTCTGTACTCTCGATATGATAGAATAAAAATACTCTCTCACGGGGTTTGAGAAAGAAGTTAGCAGAACTTTCAATAAGGTAATTTTATAGATAGATAAATAATATTTTCGCAACGACGTTCACTCCTTCCCTCATCTCATCGTCCTTTTCGTCGTGTTCTTTGTTCTATACGAGAGTGAAAATGAATATTTGCTTCGTATGTGAATATTGCCGTGACTGCTTTATGACCGCATAATACTCCGGAAATGAGAGTCTCTTCGACGTGAGACTGTCAAAAGTTTCAAAGTTGCTTTCTACGATAAAAATAAAAGTTATTTCGCGTCTATTTGTTCGAAGTTTTATCTTCGTAATAATATTTCGCACTAGTTCTCATATTTCGTTCTGCAAGATGGTATCGTTGAAAATATTTCCCGTCCGGTAACTGCACAGTAGAATACTCATGTATGTTCTGGCGCAGTGAAGAGCAGGGGCTAATTATTCCCATTTTTACGAGCTCTTCAACTACTCAATGGGTCATTAGCTCGGGGAGAGATGTTCGGATTAAATGGATTTGTAGTAATAGATGGATCGGATGAAGTTTGAGGTCTTGGTTATGGTCTCTGCGTTATTGGAAAGAGCAGACGCAAGGTGTGGGAGGAAACAGAAAATGAGTGTCTGATGTTTATGAGAGAAGGGCAGAAGAAAAAGTGAGAGACAGATAAATTCTCAGTTTAGCAGTATTGGAAGAGGCAGAGAGTCCAAGGATAAGGAAGCAATAGTGTGTCCTATTTGTAGTCGAGTTACAACTATTTCTTCGCGGCGTGAGGGACCGATTGAAGAGGACTCGGGGGTCGGGTATTTCTTGATTGAGCAATGTTTGTTGCAGGGTTGAGAAGGCCAGAGGTTATGCCATGATGAGATGATTAGAGAACGGTAGTAAGATTTTAAGTCAGAGGCCGGAAAAGAAGAGCCAGCAGTGATTGAGAGAAGAAGCAAGGCTTGCTTAGCAGCCCGGTCCTTTGTGTCGTATTCCGGTAGATCGATATGACCAGAGATCCAGAGGAAAGCAATTGAAGGCCGGGAAAACGTCAAAATGTGCAGGACTCTGAGAATGTGCTGTACGATAGGATTGGAAGAGTAAGGGTTTGGCATGGCTTGGAGAGGAGAGAGTAGATATAAAGTATTCGTTCTGCGCCACTCGTGCGCCAGCTCCACTTTTCTATGCGACAGACCCATTTTCAATTCTGCGACACTCATGCGTCAGCCTTATTTTTCAACTCTACGCCACTCATACGACAACCTCTCTTTTTTTCTATGAACCAGCCCCATTTTTCAACTTCCAAAAAATTCGACACTCATGCGCAAGCCTCATTTTTCCATGTGAAAGCCACTTTTTCATCATACCAAAAATAACACAATTTTCCGGAATTTTCAACTTCTAATATTTTACTATTTTTAAAGCAAATATTGATCCTTGTACACAATTTTTCCTCACTCACTACTGAAAACTTTTGTATCATTTTCTATCAATTTCATCTCTTTTCTATCATCTCTCCGGTCGAGAGGAGTGGTGTATACAGGCTGGAGTGTAAGGACTGTGACGGCGTGTATGTGGGCGCGACGGGTCGCCAGCTCGGTATTCCTGTAGATGAGCACATTAAGGCCTGGAAAAAAAGAAATGTGGGCGAATCGGCCTTCGCAGACCATCTTATCTCTAGTGGTCATTGTTTCAAAGAAGGACCAGCTACCCTCCTCCATAAGGAGAAGTCGTACTTCAAGCGTGTTGCGTTAGAAAATATTGAAATTGTACGTCACTTAGGGTACTCAACAGGTATATAAATTCCCGACGAAGGGCTGGTAGAATTAATCTACAGTATGATTCAACTTGTGATGGTTCGCCGATCCTGCCTTCGTCGGTGATCTGTTCTGTGTACCGTACAGTTGGGTCAGTCGCTCTTTATAATCGCCTAATGATGGTTTCTTAACCGAAAACGTTCGCGACTGTTTATTTACTGCGGTCTTTTGCAATCTTACTCATCGAATATTTTCAATTGGTGGAACAATTTCCAGAGAGTTCATACTTTTGTATCCAATTTGTATCAATTTTCATCCATTGCTCCTGCTAGGGTGTGGTATACCACTCTCTGAATTCTATTGACATGCATTAAAATTACACTCACATTTTTTAACACTTTTATAAGTACACAATAATTTTCACAACTAAACAACACTCAAAGTCCAGTGGACACTATCAATAATATTGAAAATTTAGTTTGAAAAACAATATACTCAATAGATTAGATTTTATAAAAATTAATATTACTCTTTCGTCTACTCTATAACTTGAAGGTTTTGTAGGATCTTGTATAAGAAAATCCCTAGGACTCAAATAATATTTACCTTAACTAAATCCTCTCTTGTTCTGCTCAATGGTATAAATTTCATGTTTCATACTCCTCATCATCTTCTGTTTAATAGTCTTAGTTATTTTATTTTCCAAACATATCTTGTAATCATTATGATATATCTGGTTTTTGATAATATTTTTCTTTACTCCTTTAGCTTTCTTCATTTCATCATCATATTTTGATTCAAAAACGTTATTGGAATTTAATTTTGAAGCTAGTCCAATAAATTCTTCCAAGATTTTTCCATTCATCTCATCTTTGAATTTACCTAACACCTTTCTATTAACTTGGTGTATCCATACATATTATAGCTATACTTCCACATAAATTGGTTGATTGAATGTTATTACAGTTCGTTTCATATGTACAGCTGCAATTAGGTTTTTACCGAAAAATGTTGACTTCTCAAAGTTAGGTTTTGATACATACTTAGTACAGTAAAACTTGTCCAAGACGGAACGTGTCGTACAAAACGGAAATCTGTCTACTACGGAAAACAATGATTCTCCCGGCAGCTCTTATGGGGTTTATGTACAAAATGTTTTGTATAAAACGGTATCTGTTTAACGCGGAAACGGAAAGGGTGGGCAAGTCTAAAACTGAAAAATTACAGATGTGTGGACGATAAAAATTGGGTGAGTTGTCTTCATTTTCGAACAGAATAAATTCTTTGACGAGTAAAACCCTAAACAACTTCATCATTCATGAGAAATCATTCTTTGTGAAATATTTTGTCGCACATTTAGTTTATTCAATCGACTTCCATACGTCTTGATGTTCTTTTTACAATGTCTTCGAAAAAAGCACTAGAAGTCGCCAAATCTTTGAACATCACCACTTTTAAAGCTTCTTTAGGTTGGTTGGACAGCTTTAAATCACGACATGGTATCGTCTGGAATCCAGTTTGCAGGGAAGCTAAAGACAGACCAATTTGTCGTATCAAATTGGAAAGAAAAACTTCCGTCTCTCGTTGAAGGATACGATCCAAAAAACATTTTCAATGGTGACGAATCCGGTTTATTTTTTCGTGCGCTCCCTAGTAAGACGTTGGCTTTAAAGGGTGAAAAATGTGTCGGTGGCAAAGTTTCGAAATATGTACAGCATAAATTATGTACACTAAACACAAACGCATGATGTAAATTTCTGAATTTTTTTACGCTTTACATAAGACGTAATTTTCCGTTTTGTAAAGGTTTTCTTCAAAACGGAAACTTGTCCATAACGAAAATTTCGTCTTCTCCCGTGCGATTCCGTTTTAGACAAGTTTCACTGTAGGTATATTCATTACCTTCAGAATTCAATTTTATATTTACATGCTTTTTAACATTTATCATTGTTCTTCCAAAAAACAGAATTATTCATCAACTTAAAGAAATCTTTTTCAAAATCATTTTCAGCCTTTTGTCTTAATTCTGTATTTTTTTTTTTCAATATATTATGCTTTCATCCAATCCGATTGATCAAATTTTATAACTCTATGAATTTTCTCCAATTTTAATCCTGCTTCAAGAGCTTGTTCAAGATTTAAGTAATGACAAACATAATTTTTCTTATCAAATAATGTTGTAACTAATTTTGGCAGCTGAGTATCATTATTAATTAGATTTTCGGGGCAATAGGGTAAATTAGAATGTTTATCATGTAATTCTCTGGGATATTCTAAATCTACTTCAAAGAGATATCCAATTTTCTGATCATCTTTCATTTTTAGAATTCTTTCTTTACTAAAATATTCTGGTTTTCTCCATTCAAATCCTCCATAAGGTAAATACTTACACGTAGCTCATCCATTTAGGTACATATAGCTACACTTATTACTTTTTTGTTAGTAGTGATACAACGTGTATTAGAGGCGCTGTTGTAAATCCGAACTAAGAGGATCGTAGAACTTGATAAAGTTATCATAATGAAACTATATTTAATTATAGTGAAAGTAGCTTTAATTTTCTTGAGTAAGCAATTTTATCTAAATATTCCATTCAAGCTTCTTACGGATGGGAGTTCTTATATGTTGTCGATGCCCCGCATCTCGCGGCAAATATGTTGTTTGAGGAGTACTATTTGAATTTGAAGTGAAATTCGTTGAATAAAACGCTAATTGTATGACTGATATTTGTTTTGTTCTCTCTTTATATAGGTAGGTGTAGATATTCATATACAAAATTCATCTCTTTGAAATAAACTGTACACAGTCCACAAATAATGGTCAACTCTGATAATATGCTTTTATTTTGAAGACATTAAAAATAGATTTTTATGCTCTTTCCGAGATAGATGCCATAAAGTTAAGTACTACAAAGACCAGAAAGTACGACTGTACCTCATTTTTATAATCTATACATCTTTGTTCTCAGGTTTTGCAGCAGCAACAACCGACATTGAGTTCGTGTTTGACGTTATCTTGGCGACAGATACTTAATCCGGATAATGGGAACGTAAACCTATGAAATACAGTAGAATAGATCCTCTTTATATTACTTGTTGTATACGGTAAGTATAAATATGGGGATGCAAAGTACAATACGAATATCTTGTCCGAAAATGAGAGAAGATTACTGTTTTAGTTCATGTTTACGCGCCGTGGCCGATAAATAAAGCTGTACAACATACAGCATGAGTATATATCTGATTCGCAAATGTTCGAAAATTGAAAACCGTTCCAAGTTTTTCGATTTGCCGTGCGGTGGTAGCGGTGGTGAAGAAGGAAAGAGATGATGTGCTTCGACGCGAACACAAAATTCCCAAATCGTTCGCTCGTACAGTAGATTATTATTCTGCGAAGACTCCGACAGCAATTCGCGTCATCATCGTTTTCTCGACTTTCACGTATATGGCGGCTGATTCAATATTAGCTCTCATCGATTTGGAATGGAAATGAAGGTTTTTGACGAAGCACACGGCCGAGACAGACCCGCTGTCACTCTTCCATTCTATGTACGGTAATAATCCTGTCCGTCTGATTTGAAAGTTTGCCTCGTCTCCGCGTTAAGTATACGAATGTGTTTGTGTGTCTTATTACAGTGCGGAGGTTACGGTATCCAGCCTCTGTAATCTCGGTCGTTTAAATAGGAACAAAAAACCTGAAGTAACGCGCCAAGTATGACTCGAACAGGAAAAGCGAATTTTACGGTATTCGTTTCGAACGAAATCCTCTCGCAAAATATTTATTCAAGACGAAAGAAACTTTTGACTATACCTACTGCACAGCAAGAATTATTAAAGAACGCCGAAGAGAAGACGGTACGTGGTGGCTGCGGCATCAGCGTTTAAAATCAACTTAAGTTTCGTGTAAACCTTGGAAAAAACGCTTCCAGGTAGAGTAACTTTTTTTTTAATACTGTATTAGGTTTACACGTTCCTTCTTTGTACGTAGGTAGGTATACCTTCTCCTTCGTTGCAGAAACGAATAATAAATCGTTCCAGTTGGATGGTAGAGGGAGGCGAGTCTCTTTCGGTATTAGAGTTTTCAAGCAAAAAGACGCTAGATCGACTATTTTATTTGTATATGTATAGTATATACTGTAAACCTCACGTATATAAAGTATACCGTACACAGCCTTTGTCGCGAAAAGACTTATTTACAAGATCAACGATAGATTATGTAACGACGATAAAAATTCTCGAGTATAACGCGAATGCTTTGGTGGAAGCGTGAGAGTTGCGCTTAAAATTGCACACGGCGTTGCACGGTGCACTCTTTTTGGTCGATACACTGAGGCAGAAAAAAAGAGCGAGCGATGAAAAAAAAAAGGAGAAAAACTGCTAAGAGACTAACGCGCCAACACTCGTCGCTTTAGTCTTCCATGTTCGCGCTCTGTTAAGCTCAAACGATTTTCTTTTTATTTTTTCTGCGTCAGCTAGGGGTGGGGTAAAATGAACGTGCTATTGGAACGTACAATATTTGTTTAAGAATCATGCTCTCATAAATGGATACTGTGGAATAAAAACAAATCCAGAAAGAGAGAACACCTTATCGCGATACGAATTACAAATATACACTAGAAATAAGTGGTTCAGAAATCTTTTATAAATAAGAACTTATTCAACCTCGAAGACTGTTGACTTTTTGAGGAGAAAATCTTCCAATTTTCAATCCATTTCAACGTATACGAATATGATGAGAATTAATGTACGTAAAAGTGGTGGAACTACAATTGATACATTTTAAATTTCAGCTGTAATACATTATCATGATAAGATTCTTGTTGCAAAATTAGGGTTATCATCATTTACTGGACTCTGTTTAATAACGAATATTTTTAGCGTTCTCATAATTGTAACGAGGAACCTTATTCGATAATATTTGACGTCATTAAAAAAACTTCATAAGTTCAAAGCTCTTGAAAAGCTTTTTGCTGCGGTTAAAGTAAGTTGTATATTTGCTTTTGGCCGCCCGCCGTCTATGGTGGAGATGGATGAAGGTTGCGTGTGCATTAATTTTGGTATAGCCTCAGAGTTGGAGGAATCTCCTCGGCGAACTCCCTCTTCTACTCGGTAACCGCCAGGCTGCTGTGTCCTGAGGTACGCAAAACTTTAGAACACACGCCGTAACAAGACCACCTGCATAGACTGCTATTGGAGACTCTTCTTCTTTTTTCAAGGTTGAGACAGATGTGGATGGTACATAGGTGTTGAGTGGGCTATAGCGTGGTTCTGCATTTACCTATTCCATTCCAGATCCATCTTCTTTTTCATGATAAAGCCTGCAAGAGCAGATACCTGGTTCCATGCTTCTTTAAAACCTAGTATGGCTGCCAGAAATTAGGAGCAAACGATTCATCTACCCTAATCTCTCGAAAAGACCGACTAAGCTTGCCCGCTCACGCCTCACACTCAAATAAGGTGTGTGCTGTGGTCAATCATCCCGCCCTTGGTTACGGTGCGAACACGTTGCCTGCTCAACTTTCCTCAACTTCTCGTAAAGGTATTTGTTGAAGCAGCCATGGCCGCTTAACATCTGCGTCAGCTGGAAATTCAGCTGACGATGGTCTCAGTTCATCCACTCATCAAGGTCCCGTCTTAACAAATGGGTCTTCATTTACCCAGCTCTCTCTGAGCTATTTTTGCCTTCCATCTCTCTAGCAAGTAGCGCGTGGCCTCCTGCTTGACCCGTAGAGCGATTTTGTGGGAAATGGGAAGAAGGGGATTAGTTAGAGTGGCTTCAAGCAGTGGAAAACGTGCTGAAATTTCATCAGAAGAAAATATCGAGACATATAAATAATTACAAAGAGCTTTTGGTGAGAATTTAACAATTTGAATTTTTAAATTTTGTTGTAACGAGCGGGAAACGTGCATTTGAACGATTCTCGGAATCTGACGGACAGAAAATGAAACATCCATCCGCCAGTTTCGTAAACGAGAGTAAGGTTGACGTAAGAATAAATTTAAGTCAGATTAGGGATCGTACTACAAGTCCTTAACGGGTTAAACTAGAACAATAAGAGATTTTAATTGTCTACAGTCAAGTACTTATACTTTGATTGAAACCATCACGAATTGCTGAGTCGGCTTCTGCTGATCCGACATCGTATCGCAAATGTTCGTCATCGTCAATACGTAACTTGTAACCAAAATTTGTAGGTAGCGAAAAAGTATTAGTGAGAAAGTTTGGCGGGAGAAATTGAAAATGTGTTGATTTTTCATTGCTATCGACTTTGTTTTTTGTTTATCAGCCGAATGTTATCGCGGCGATGAAACTTCCACTCCGGGAAGGAGTTGAAGTCGAAAATCGCATTTTCGACCCCTCTTGTTCGGTGGTTGTCTGTTTTTTTTTTTTGTTAAACACGACCGCCCTCTCCTCAGTAAAGAGCTTGATTGGTGATGAACATGTTAACACGCAAAGAGCGTCCGTCGAGACAGCGCGGTAGGCACTAACACACCTCAGCGCTGCTCTTTATTGGGTCTTTACAATCTCTCTCCATCTGTAAGGTATCTTCATTGAGTCGGCCTATACTGGGGCACGATATAAGAGGATCGACGAGGCGGTGCTTATGATGATCCTTCTTCTTGCTTCTCTCGGCCTTCCTAGGTTCCTTATCAGGCTGCTTAGGTGTGTAACTACCCTGCCTACCTTTTCCACTGCCATTAGAAAATGGTGCCTGAAGCTCAGCGTTGAGTCAAACCAGAAGCCTAGGTACTTCATCATTTTCTTGGTAGTCCACATTTTAAAAGCAAAGGGTGGGTGGACTGAACTTTCGACGAGTAAAATAAGTCGTATTATTGAAAGTATATTCTTTCCAACCCACAATTTTCGAATATAAAGATGCAAGTTTTGAGCGAAGACCATAAAGTAGCGTTGATACTCAGTTGTATTCACCAATGAAATTGTTCAACACGTTCAAAAATTCTTTATGGGTGTAGAATAGAGTAGAGGGAAGAACATCAAAAAATTTTTTTAATTTAGTCCGAGAGTCATCTTGACTTAGTTTTCTTCTTATCTCTCAAAATCAATCAAGTGCTACCATCGTTCGCTGAAGAGCGAATGAGGAAGCGTTAGAGTTCATCTTTGTTCCAACCTCGAATGCGTTTCTCTGAGCGTCCGAATGAATCGTCAATAATTCCAATCGCCAGAATAAATAAAGCTGGAGTACAGTTGGCTGCTAAAACGCCATAGCAAGGCAACGTGAATGAGCTGCAATTCCGTGAATAAACCGGCGCAAGCCTCTAGAAACAGTGGCACCATAATTTTCATCCATTATTGCGGATTTATTTCTGGAATATATGCCCGGGTAGTGTACAAAACGAGTCCACAACCACCATCGTTACCGTTTATACCGCGCGTAAATAATCTGTTCGGCACGTAAAAACTCGTATTTATGCGCCATAATTTTTTTCCCTCTCTCTATCACACACACATACACTGTTTTCCCACTTCACCCCCGTACCCCTCTCATTCATTCTTTCGCTACACTCCTGACTTCTGTGGTGCCTGTTCAAATTCAATCATGCTCAACAAAACCCGCTTAGCGCCAATTCAATATTCAAATCGAATAATATAAGTTCGACAAAACGCAATTTCAAATAGAAATAAACGCGGAAGAAAAATAAGACGGGAGTAAAGCGTCGCGACACAGGGTATGGTACAGTTTTTGTGCACAGCAGCACAGAGAGAAGTCTCAATCGACGACTCGATTTGGGGCCTGCATAAATCAAGCCGTTCGTTATACCGTTATATCCGAAAACGTTCGCTTCGATTCGATGCAGCAACGAGACGATAAAATTTACAAATCTATTGTGTATTCTCGTACACATACACACATCCACACACGTTTGTCAATATACCCCGCAGCACACCGCTTTATCAGTTGCCTGCTGTACCTAGTAAACACCATAAGTTATACTTTACTATAGAGGTGTGTACGGGTACCCACTACCACTACATAATAGAGTGCACGAAAGAGTAAATGTCGATGAGAATGGCGACAATAATTTTGTTGTAGTAATTCGAGAAAATAATTTCTTGTCGAGCAATAAATAAACACCAGCTGCAGAACCAACAGCATCCAGTCTGCCAAAGAGTACATCGTGTAGTACAAAAGTACATTATGATGATAATTACGAAGCTTTGTGCTTTGTAATAAATGGAAGGTGGCGTATTTTATTATCGCCACGTGTAGTGAATATGGACTTAATAGCAATTGATCGTCGCGAGAATGAAAAATGATGTCTCAAATTTGATACGACGTACGCGTCAATCGGAGATGATGACTGTTAGCATAATTCATGTCTAGGTTTTTACAGAACCAGGTAGAAAAATAGGAAGGAACTTGGCGAAAAAAACGTGGTCAATTTTGATTTGCTGATAAAATGCTTTAGTAAATTTAGCCATGTCTTAGGTGAGACGTTCCTCAACCAATGACGTTTCATCATCTTGACACTATGTTTATATCAAGCAGACCTAAGTATCTCTCGTAGACAACTAGTATTCGCTGCCATTCACGGCAGGGACACAAGTATTCAAGGTATTAGGACCGTGGTAATCCTTCTGTCGATTCAGCGCACCTATGTCCAATGTTATTGGTGATCTTTAGAGAGAGTAGTTGTTCTGGCAACTCAACCTCTTCTACAGGTTGAGCTGCTATACTCCCTACTATAACATTATTACTGTTCAAATCTTTCAGCAAGCAACACAACGCTCTCTCACTCTTAAGCCACTTCTGTGAATTTTGAAGGGCGTTTTAAGGTACGATCGAGTATTTCTTCAAAATAAAATTACCAATATTAAAGAAATTGTTTTCCTTCCAAAAATCTCCAGTATCATTCCGCGGCAACGGGCTACATCTCTTATGGTCGAGTTTATTGAAGACTTGTAATTTATCTGACCGATAGAACGTACAACAAAAGTAATTTGTGAGGCTGCCTACACTACACCATTCCCTTTATTCGTCCCCGTTTTCTGCAGATTGACGTCTCAGTTCTATATGCCCGTCATGGAGAACCATTGCTCGCCAAAATCAGTTCAGGTTCCTTCAAAAGGAGCTCTTACATAACAGACGTTTCCTAAAATATGGGTACGCGCATGTAGCTCCGCTGAAGTGTTCACATTCATACTAATTTTGTAAATACCCTAATAATGTTTCTTAAACTCAGTGAACGAAGACCAATTGTCTTCTAGCGCTATACATATTTGGAGAGTGTGGTATTTGTAAAAGGCTGGTTAGAAGATTCAAACATAGATAACGGAGTGAAAAACGTCTTCCAACCTCAAGTTCTATACGGTTTCTGTACGACCTGCTTGTTTGTAACCGCGCATTGATACGCGGATGTCCACAATTATAACGGCGTAGTAGGCGAGATATTGAAATGGAGGTAGCTGACAGTAGATGGATCTCTTGATTCCGACCAATCATGAACTAATTTCCAAATATTATTTAAAAATTGCCCAACTGGCAGACATTCCCAAAGCGTGTGGGAACTCGAAATTACTCCATTCGGCCCCTCAATATCGTTGTTGTACTAGGATAGCCGAGCGCTGCGCCTTTGAACCACTGCGAAATCTTCTCCAACTAATTGTCATTGAAGTACTTTACAAATTGAGCAACATGTGGCTTCCATTTTTTGAGAAATAGATTAGATGCGACACTGAAAGTAGGACGATCTTTACTTGTCTGAAGATTATGCTGGTCTACTTGAACTTGGCTTCTAGTCTTTGCATTCATTACACTACTGAACAGCTATCTTGTATCCTGAATTTCATTATACACATCTAGAGTATTTTTCAACGCTGAACACAAATTTGAAGTTCATTTTTCAATCCGAGCTAAATCTTTTATGGAATGACGTGAAAATCTACTCGTTCATTTGCGGCGTATCGTCGCGGAACGGAACACGAGTTCTTGATATCCGATGATACTACGTTCGTTAAGCGCGCGACGATACGCGGCAAATGAACGAGTAGATTTTCACGTCATTCCATAAAAGATTTAGCTCGGATTGAAAAACGAACTTCAGATTCGTTTTCAGCGTTGAAAAATACTTAAGAATCATATTCTCTTACCTCGGATACAAGAAAAACATTTTTAATTGTTCAGTAGTGTTATTTTGAAGTAAAGCTCAAGATTCTGCTATACGTGCAAGAACCACATGCAACTTGCAGTACGTTTCCTATAGACTTCATCATCTGATTCACTTTCCTTAAAGTCGTCAACATATGTGTATTCCGACTCCGAATCGTACACGCCCATGTGGCAGGCAGGCGACTGCTTTGGGAATGATTGAAATTCTTGATGGACATATACATTTGTATGTAAGAAAACGGAGCTCGTTTAATTGATAAAAATTCACGTGGTCGCAAAGACTGACATGTTTCACATTAATGAATTTGCGCACATAAATTCACTTTTCCAACACGCTACAGTAGATATTTTAGAAAACTTCTCCTTGAATTATTGAACCGGATATATAGACTTAGTATTTCACAAGCTATGTAAACCGCTGTGGGTATTGCCGTATTGTGGTTGAGCCGCAGTTGCAGAAACTTCGTTCTTCTTTAGAAGTTGATACGGATAAGTAACATGGGTCATTCGGCAACTTGAAGTTAAATCAGTTTGATGTACGTCATTCCGCATCACAAATTACCGAAAAACGCGGAAACAAACGCTATTGCTGGCCTTATCATTTTTCCACAACTAGGTAGTGGATGCGGTATAACTTACACGCCGTGTCTCAGTGGTAAACATTGTAAACGATGACAACCGCGCTCGATATAAAAGTTCGGACGTCGCGTCCTCATGCGACAGATTATCCCTGGAACTATTTCCATTCACAATTAAAAGCGCGACGAAAGTTCCAGTCGATGAATAATTTTACTGTAAATGACAGTCGTGTTTCAATTTAATAAAACTTTTCTTCCGCGAGTATTCATTCGTGGCTTTCTCTCTGAAACAGTGGCCGTACCCCACAGTATATATGAAACTATAGACGAACGATAAAGTTGGTATATACATCTGTATAAGTATTGTACTATAAGGGCATGGGAAATTTTACAGCAAGACAGAGTTAGCTCAGACAAACGACGTTAATTAAGTTTTAGCCAACTTCATGCTCGAACACGTTCTTCAATTTCGATAAGTTTTACGAACGAATTCGCGGATGATGCGTTTCACCGTATGATGCATCTACATCAGTTGTAGAATAAAGTCGATGAGATTACAAATGCGTCTGAGTACTGTAGTCTTTCACAAGACGTTCCTTTGTCTTCTTCACTTTCATGCTTTATTGTGTCTTTTAGAAAAGATCTCTATTGCGTTACATTCTACCATTCTGTTATCAATACTCTAATACCTCGTGAAAGTGGATTCCAGAAACTATTTCAGATTTACTCGCGAGTGAGATTATTGCATTATGATGGAATTTGGTTTGTGAGAACGAGGAGAAGAATACGAAGATACTGATGTGTTAATACTATTTCTTTCTTCTGTACTGGGCCTAGAAGACTGATGCGGACTTCTGGAAGGTTTTTCATTTGGTAAAAAACAGTTTTATGACCTTTTCAGTTTGACATTGCATTGTATTCCAAAATTTGACTGGAAAAAATGAAAATGACCACACAAATGATTTTGTTAACGCCTACGGTGGAATCAATTTTTAACGAAGGAGCGTTGGTTTTTTTTTGTCAATCGTTGACTACTATCTTGTGATAGGTATTTTTAAAAGTTCGCGTGTAACGAAAAACAAAATGTAAAAATATTACCTCGTCCATCAGCGCAGTCGAAAGTTAAACCTCATTGAAGTATACACGCTCATAGAAATATTTTAGTACTCATTCCTAAAATTAGAGTAAACTGAGGACAGTATAGATATTTTGTGAATCATTACTATAATTTTTACTTCTCATCACTATATTTTTAGTCAATATTAATAATCTTTCGACTCAGTTTACTCTAATTTTAGGAATGAGTACTAAAATATTTCTATGAGTGTACTTAGAAAAATGTACTGGCCGAGTCAAATAAATCAAGCTCATCTTTCATGTATTCCAAGCTACATTAAAACAAGAAAAGGATAATAGTATACTGTATGTCAGGGCATTTACTCGTGGTTCATTCCTGTTTTATTAGGTGGGCTAACCTGTATAATGGTACGTTATTTCTTAAAATAAAACGAAAATGGTCCAAATCCAACATTATTTACAAAAATTGTTCATGTCCCATCCTATCATAATAGCTCCGATTGGATATAGAAAAATTTTGACTCTCGAACCTTATTATTATTTGAAAGGAGAAATATTTCGAAAAATCTCGACCTTCGAGCTATATATGATGAGAAAAGGACTTGGAAAAAGAAAAACAAACGACTCCCTTGCATCCCAGTGTATATAGCCTGAAAGTGAAAATTTTTTCAAGTCCCGTTCCTATCATTTGGTCCCACTTCTATCATAATTATATTACGGCTCAAGAGTCTAAATTATTCCAAGTCCTCCTCCTTATTATATATTATAGCTCGGGAGTTGAAATTTTCTTCTAAGTCCAAATTTTTACAAGTTCCTTTCCTATCATGTACTATGGCTCTAGAGTCCAAATTCTTCCAAGTTCTGTGTTAATCATAAAGTATGGCTCGAAAGTTAAAATTTTTCCAAGTCCCCCTTCTATCATATATTATGGCTCGAGAGTCAACAATTTTTTTATAGTCCGTATCCTATCATATACATACCTACTATGACTAGAAAGTCGAAATTTTACGACATTAATGTTGACATTTTGGAGTCCAAATTCTTAATTAGGGTAGGTCAGTTTTCGCCGGACATCACACGATGCACGGCATAAGACAAATTTTTCATGAGAAAAAACATAGAACAGATTTCCTGTTAAAACTTGGACTATCGTAATATAATATGATAGGAGAGGAACAAAAATTCCGATTTCCGAGCTGTTTATGATAGGAGGGAAACTTGCAACTTCTGGCGGGCGACTTGATGTAAGGAAGGGAATTAGGACATGTAATATATGACAGGGAAAGGACACGGACAAACAATTCGACCCATGGAATAGGTTTCCTGTGTTCCTCGTTTAACTTCTTTAAGGAAGCCATCGTTTTCAGCCTCAAGTCTAGTATAGTGCATGTGTGAGGGCTCCAGTTGAAGCCTAAGATAAGCTCGGTATAAAGCTTTAGTGCAGAAGGGTAGGTCAGAACCGTACGGACGCAAATCCAAGAATTCGAGTTTGGAGAAGTTGCTTAGGATTTTCTTCAGATTCCAAGTTCGACCACGGATACAAATTTCGGAATTAGGAAGGGAGTCAGAGCAAAGATATGAAACATGTTGAAATTTCGACTCCGGAGTTGTATTTGTATAAGAACAGTCGATATAGGGCTTTTCCATGTCGGCGCATTGCATACGTATTCTCCTACGTGATTTGAGTATGCAATCCAGCAACACCCATAGGAGCAATGTTACAAATACTACCATTTCGATAACACGTAGGAGAATACGTATGCAATGCGCCGATATGGAAAAGCCCTATTGGTCTCGAATCGAGAGGGACTCTGATCTACTCTAGATACTTGAGGATGACTCAAGCTTTCCGAGAAGGAGAGAGAGCTCTCACCTTATTACTTGAAACAGAATAGTTTCGACGGAAAAATTTCTTATTTAAGGATTATATTTTCGGCAGTACCGTCAAAATTTAAAAAACGACCGACGTTTCGATAGTTACAACTACCGGTATCATCTACCTATCTTAAACTATACTGAAAAGTACTGATTGAAAAAATGCTAAAGAAACAAACAGAAATTTAATCTCAGTGATGACTCTTCTTGAGTACAGCCATACATTATTGACATCTGTTTTGAAGTTGTCGGCGTTACGATGTTTTCTCATTTCTATCACTTCTAGGCTATTAGGAAAATGAAATGCCGCTTCAAAATCGGACAATCATTTTTTAAAAATCAATATGAGTTTCCTATAAGTGTTATTTCAGTGCACAAAATTAAAAACTTGTCAAGTTAGGTACGGTACTCTGGAAACTTGAGATATAATTTTAAAATACAAATACGTACAAACAATAATACAAAATTTGAGACATACACTAGGTACTCAAAGAAAACTTTCTTTGCGATTTTTATGGGGCAAATGTGTCGGTTATATGTCAAGATTCATGTGTAATATTCTGTATAAAATTTGCCGCCCTAAGCTACAGCCTCGTTAGCCTAATGGTAAATCCAGCACTATCCCCCATTTTTTTTTATCATTTCTGGAGGCTTTTTCGAATTGGAAACAGTGACTTTTACTTGTGGAATTATTTGCGGAAGCAGTACCACCGTTTTCCCTGTAGAGAATTCGAAAAATCTTGACTCTCGAGCTATGTATACGAGATGGAGCCTTAGACAAAATCCGACTCCTGCTGTCGTTTATTGGGTACCTGTGGCTCCGCGGAAGGGTTTTGAATTATAGATAGTGAGGTGGATATTTTTTGGCAGTAGAGGAAGTTTAGAGGCAAGGTATTGCGGGCACTAGTAGAAATATACAAGTAATGATGTTATTGAAGGGGGGGGGGGGTTATGGCAAAAATGGGAATGGTGGCTTATGGTGAAGGGAAACTACGGACGCAACAATAATTTTTATACTATTATCATTATCCTGATCTCAAAAGGTCGCGTCAGTGACTCCCGGGGCTACTCTTCTATAAAGAGGCTATCAAGTCTATAGATGGTGTGTAATCTCTTTGCCGGTGACTCTTCTGGCTGACAATTTGCGTGACATGTAATGTTACTGCTTTTTGAATTAATTGCATTTTGTTTTTCTACAGCCCAGTTCGTTCAGATTCTGTGTAGTTGTTCTTGGAAAATTGCTATGAATACTACTGGGAAGGTTCGTGTTTGCATTCTCCGCTGCTTGGCTATTTTCATCGATAATTTTATCTTTGCTGATATTTTGACTCCCTATTTTTCATATTATTTTGATATATAACGAGTACCTGATTCAATTATGCTTGATCAGTGTGGCAGTGGTGGAATCGATCTAATTTTTATACATATGAAAACAAGGAGGCTACGTTTTGAAAATCCAAAGAATCTTCGCTCTTGAATCGAGTAATTAAAATCTTTGAAATGAAATATGAATGAAATATTTTGTAAAAATATCAAAACATCCGTTGAAAATTACAATATACCTGAATGGAGGGCTTGAGGAAGTACTTTAATTATATTTAGTTTTACTAAATCAATTTTTCTGTGAGGAATATAAAGGATTAATTTTATGGAGGAATCAGAGAAAGGTCTTTTCTCTCCTGTACTAATTTATTTAGAAATTTCGATATTTCCACAGTAATGCAGTTATTATGAAACATCTGTAGATACATACTTGTTCTAGTTGCTGTCTGGTAACCCAGTATTAAAAGAGATCAATATGCAAAATGCACTAATAAGCAATATACGATGAAGGCGCGGCGCCGACAAGATCGGTCAATATAAACTTGGCAGCATTACACATTCTAATTCTTTGAGAAATCGAATCTCAATGTAGAGCGAAGGATTTCATATGGGACACGGCTTGCTTCCGAAATTCATAATTGATTATTTTCGACTGATTTAATGTGGGATGAGAACGATTTCTTAGTTCTATAGTTAGACTCCTTTTCAATGAGGTCTTGTTTAAGTCGTACTGCAGAATTGAAAATAGAACTTTTCAGTTTTATTGCTATACCTTAGTAAAACGTTGTGATACAAAGGGAAATTTATTACGAGCCACTGAACTGCTGAGGCCATCAATTCAAAGAGCCTTCACAATTTGTTAGAGAGTTTTATACGGGTAAACTACGCGAACTATTGAGAACTTGACCTCCAAATTTAAAATTCATTTTCTCGCAAATTATTTTCGCTGTTTAGAAAATCAAACTGTCCAAATTCTTGCCCACTATTCAACTTTACCCGCTTTTCGACGTGCATGATAATATATAAAACAGTAAACGGTGTCTGTAATATAAAGGACTCAAATAACTGTCTCTCACCCGCTTCTCTATATCGCTGTCGTTTACTTATGGATTAAACGTCTGAGATTTAAGCGCGATAACCAAGCGACTCGTTTATTATTAATTGCCAAAATGGCCCATTTTGAAAGTACCATCTCGAATTATGATGTCGGGTTACAGTTCGACATTCTTTCAGACATCTCCTAGAGAGGACATGGTTCTACTTATTGAATGAATGTAAGAGTGATGATGACGTTGGCACGTTATAATAAACGATACATCGCGCCAAGAAATAGTATACTGTTCAGAATAGTCTTAGGGCCCGCATACTTCTCACCGTCGTTTACTACTCAACCCAATTTATAATGCCGAGCTCGTACCGTTTTCCCCCAAGAGATTCCACAAAGACGAGACAGAAGCGTACTACAACTCGTGCCATCAAACGGAAACAAAACTGAAAATTTTTGTACTATACTGTATATAGAATGGGAAAACGTTAAGCAAATACTCTATAGACTAGAGGCAGCAAAGGGCATCCCGGGAATCTCAAATCCGATATGAAACGTGATTTTCATTTTTTTTCACCTCTCCTCTTCTTCATACATTTTTACTGAGACATCAAAATGTATACTGTACTAACGATGTAACACGTTCGCCAGCTAGAATTATTTTACAACAATCTACCAGAAGGGAAAGTGCGGAATGAGGAAAAGGTACAGTAATGTACCAGGAAACGACTTCGGTTAACGTTGGAAGGTGTTGCGAAGTGCACCTTGTCTGTTTGTTTCTTTTTCTCACTTTCTCGAAGATATACGATTCAGTTAATTTATGTCGACAGAATGTTCTTCGCTTGGTGCGAATTGTGGGCAAGGGGCGAAGATAAGTTGTGATTATTTATGGAGTGAAAGGAAGAAGAAGAAGAAGAAGAAGAAGAAGAAGAAGAAGAAGAAGAAGAAGAAAAAGAAAAAAGGAAAAGTACAGTAAGAACGACTAATTCATCGCTTTGCTGTTGAGGCTCCAACATTGTACCCCCGACGGTTTCGAGTTAACGAGGTGAAAAAGTATACTGCCAAATTTCCCGCGGAGTTTTATCGGTTTCAGCGAGAAAAGGATTCTTACCTCGTTTGTCGAACGTAGTGTATGTGACGACCGTAGACCACAAGCCTGTGCTGATGAATAAAATCCAAAAAACCAGCTCGTTCATTAGACACCACATTATTCATAACGATGTAGAAAAAAACACTTTTCGCAATAATTTCATTTTTAATCACGTTCGCGTGTTTCCTTGCTGCGACGGAGGCGGCCGCGGCGCCTCTCACGTACTCGAATAACGATTCACGGAGTATTCTTTTCTCTCGCACCGTAGGCAACCAGAAGAGAAACGAATCATCTACACGAGAAATGAAAGGAAAAGATAATAATTTTCCGCGACTTTATTATGAAACATATTATATAAAACTCGAATTCGATCAAAAAGAAAAAAAAATACCGCACAAGCAGGCACGACCCTTATCAGCACGGCCAAACGAAGAACTGCGCCGAAATGGCGGTTATCACGCAAAGGCTGAGGTGGATGAGTGCTTCATCTCTGTTGGCAGCGTGAGCAATTTCGTTTTTGCAGACGAAGAAGTTTTCGCATTCACCACCTTCGCAGCCGTCGTGCTTGCGCGAGAAGAACGCTCTCTAACGACATGATGCTGATTCATGAGAAGAGGCCGACGCTCTCTCTCAACTCTAATAGTAAACTTTTCCGTCGTTCGGAACGAACATTTTTCGCGGTATCGGTATCCCCCAGTGACCCGCTTTCTCCACGGGCTTCATTATTTTTTTCCTTTCTTGAGCAACGATTGCAGTCGAGCGAACGTGCCGACGAACTGAATGGTATTTAAGCGGCCGATCGACGAGAGCGAGCTTTGTCGTCACTGCCGTAACTGTGCTCTCAGTCGGAGCAGGATAATTTACGCGTGTGCAAGACGCCCTGTGAATTGGGCCGAAGGATAAACGTGCACTGTAGATTTCTCGTTACGGAAACTATAAAATGCAGTACGAAGCACGAGGCGGAGTGCTTCAATTCTGATTTCGATTGGATCTTCTCGGACTGGATAATATGCATTATGATAAGGATGGGAAGAATCTACGTGTGGGAGGTGATTTGCTCCAGATGAGGCATTTCTAGTGGAGGGTACTCTCTCGTCTCTGTTTTTGGTATTGTATTTCAAATAGATGTAGTTAAAC
Organism: Aspidiotus rigidus; assembly: GCA_035079385.1. Taxonomy (NCBI): domain Eukaryota; kingdom Metazoa; phylum Arthropoda; class Insecta; order Hemiptera; family Diaspididae; genus Aspidiotus; species Aspidiotus rigidus. The sequence continues at coordinate 1,649,114 of JAVHKY010000044.1, read as the reverse complement.
ATTTTGAAAGAAGAAATCTGCGTAAAAAGTGGGACTTGCTGAAATATTTAATGTTAGATGTAAGAAATGGAAGTAGACGATTAATATAATATGTACGTCAGTAAGTATTAGAGCTGAAAAAAAAAGGAAAAAAATAATAATTATCACTCATCTGTTGAAAAATAGGAAACAAATCAACAATTTCCGTTCGTTGAGAGACTTTATTGGAATTTGGGCCAAGAGGAAAATAGGGTTCAATATTAACGAAATGAATCACAGGATTTATGTTTGGGGGAAGTGATTAATCTGTAAAAAAAAGTAACTCCATCAGAATATCAAGTCATCATAACATGAACTTCCATTGGCGAGCAGAAAAGGAGCTAGTAATCTTATTTCATTAAATCTTTGTTTCTTTGAATTTTCTCATTTTTAAAGATCTTAAAAATGAAAAGAAGGTGTCCTTCGGAAGGGAATGTTCATTTGTGCGTAAAGGATTACGACTTTTTGACCATCCACGAACAACGTCCCACACTTTTACCAAAAATTGGCCAACAGGAGCACTCTCTCGGATTGCATGCTGCCTTTTGATACAGTCATTTGTGGCCTCCAACTCATTTTTGGTGGAAGGATATCCCAAAGCTGCGCCCTCATACCACCTGCTACTGCCACGAAAATATTGCAGGAAGGGTCTGATTTGAGGGTCTTTATTTGCACGTCACTTCGTTAAAAATAATTGTGATGTTTTCTGGACCGTCTGATCATCCGGACTACTTTGGAGAGCATGTACGTCAATTTTCAACTGGCCACAGATACCTCCCTTGATTAGTGGTTTCAGAAAACTTTCAATATTGTGTAGTACATGGTAGTAGTAGCAGTATAAACGTATTTCGGGTTTGCCAAATACATGCTCAAATCCTAAAGTAATTGCCTCTTTTCCATCTGCGAGGACAATAATTCTCTTTCCACAAGAATAACAGCGAGTTAAGTCAAGAAGAATGTATTGCTGGGTATCTATTGAAAATTTAATTTGTTGTTCGTATTTTTTGCCTATGCAAATTAGATTTTTTTGCTGTTGAAGGGTTTGATGTTCGAATTTCTACGCCAAATCTTGCTCATACTTAGTCTAGGAAATTTGCCTAAGCCAACATGATTCTGACTAATATGTATAATATTTGCAACGATTGTTGTTTACTGATGCTCTGTGTTATAATTTGATCCACTCGTTGATGACATGCAGCCCTCGTAATATTTCATTTTCTCTCATCACCTCGAAAATATGTGACAAGAGTATCCACTTCTGTATTTATTATGGTTCCATTGTTCTTCATCTTCCTGTTAAGAACTTTTCACGCACTCCGAATTCCATACCTCAAACTTGAAGATAATTACACATGTGTATCGAATACGATAGAATTATGAAAAATGATAAAGCAAACCTCTCCATAATATAGTTAAAAGTTAATCAAAATTCCGTTAAAAATATGTTTCTGTTTACATTTTAGGCACCAAAAAAATGAGTAAATAAAATAAAATCGAGCAAAATCATATCGTAATTATTGCGAAGAATGTGACCCACACGTGTGTGCGTGTGTTTTAAATCATACATTTTGATGAGCGTTAGATAATGTTTTAAATTTTTTTTGTGTGTTTTACTGATGAAATATTATACCTACAGTCAGTTTTGTGTTACCGAGTACAGTTGGCGAAGAACGAGTGACAGTAAGAAGTTGAGAATACTTACTATTTATCAAGTAGGTACCGGTACAGGCGAGAAAAAATCACTCAAAATATTTTAGAAGAATTCATTGGAAGAGAAATGAGAAATAATGCATAAGATAATGTGATACGACGGCTAAATGGAGTAATTAAAACTTGGATGATTAGAGGTAGAGATGTGAAGTTTCACCTCCCATCAGTCCTTTTAAACCAGTGTTTCTCAAACTTTTTACACTTGCGGCGCGGCGTACAAAACGCACAAAATAAATTTTGCGGTACACTGAAAAAATGTTTATCATACAAATTACAAAATTATTCAAGTTTAAGAACAACATTATTGAGATTAAAAAAAAAGGAAACCTTGATGCTTCAATCTTCAAGTTTAATGGGATGGGTGAGCTTGTTTTTTTTTTTATATAATTCTTGAATGTTTGGCCTCACCACCGATAAAGACACCCGCAGTTGGTGTATGATTCACTTTCATCAACGGTATCTACACGTACTTTCAAACTTGCATTATTTTTCATCAACTCCATAATATATTTCTTTTTATTTTGAAGGTTTATTTATTTTTTCCCTATGAAAATTTCGCGGCATACTTGAGAAATTTCGCGGCACACTTTGTGACGTAGAATTGAGTTTGAGAAACACTGTATTTAAACAAACGTATTTTTATGTATTTTCGTACAATACTGCTGTCAGTACCTACTTTTCGATTCATAAGTTTTTGTTCCCTTCCGAAATCAGACTATTTTGCAAGTTGAATTTCTCGAGTAAGTACTTGTTCATTACAGATTTTAGAATTTACCATGGGATTACAGGAAATGTAGTGTAGTATAGCTAAAAATATTTTGGTAACTCAAGAATTATACACATAGGACAGAATATATTAAAAACCATAATCTTAACAACTTTACTTTTCAAATGAGAAATTTAATTGGCTATTACATACCTAAAATGAAATAAGGGGGATCGATTCTCCTCAACACCTTTTGATAGGGAACCCGTTTTATTTATTTTTAAGGGGAGGAGGGAATTTTCGTCATCCACCATCCTTCCGGAATATTGTGGTTCCCTGGAAGACGGGGCTGCGACCTACTTTACAGACTTGAAAAAGTTTTATAAAATTGATCTAAGATGTACAAGGACTTGGGGATTCAGAAAAAGAAGGAGAAAGAGAACGAGTAGAGACGTGAACATAATTGAGACCGACTTTCGGGTTGTGTACAGGAATTTGTAGGCTACATAACAGGAAACTGTAGGCTACGTGACGAGGATCTGACTGACATCAAATTTCTAAAGGTTGATCTTGATCATAGGTATTCAAGGACTTGGAGGAGAAAAAGAAAAAGGGTGCAAGATGACATGGAAAAATTTCAAGAGCGGGACTTGGAGTACATTTGACTCAATTTTGTACCTACATAAAAAAATCAGAAGATAAAATGATAACCTTGCCGTAAGTTGGTGTGGCAGAAAGTTCAAGTGTGGGTTATTTGCTAGGTTCAATTAGTACAATTAATAAAATTAGCCTCCAAGCATCGAAATAAGTGTATTTTTTCTTCGTCTATAGAGAGTTCTTTCATTGCCTTCTTAATGTTTCTTATCTTGTGGGTACTCTACGTATAACCTCAGAAAGTTTGTCCGCGCAACCAAGCAGGAAGGGGAAATTTTAGTTTATTCTTAACCGGATTGTAGTTCATTTTAGTTCATAGATAGCAAGACTCATTTGTCGACCACAAAGCTTTGAAATAGAGCTGTCACTTTCTACCTCGTCGATTTGTGATGGGATATTTTTCGCTCATTCTTCTCGTTAGTTGAATTAGTGCTATTGCACATACAGTATTTGTTTTCTATCGCGAATTCAAGTACAAAAATTGGTTCGTACTTTCATTTCTCGACTTTAAATCAACATCGCGTCACGTCAAAGTTTTAAATAATGAAAACTTATCCAAGGCGTACATTGAAATTGATTGGTGAAGAATACTTATTGGTCGTTTGACGGCTGAGAACTAGCAACGTCTACAGGTTTATTTCCTTTCTCTGCTCTTGAGTCCAAAATTTTCCAAGTTCCCTTCTTAAAAGTTTGAAATGTGATATTTTTTAGTCTCTCTCAAATGATCGGCTGTCTTCCCTTTCGTCCTTTAGTCAAAATCTTTTGAAGTTCTTTCGATGAAATCATGTTCCATGAGGACATAGGTAATCGCCCGATAAAATTACGCCCATTCAAGTCACCAAAATAGGTCAAGGTCATCTAGATGGACACGCATGTGGACGCCGACACTTCCAAGGATATACCCTCTCTAGAACATGATAGCGAATTCCGGAACCTGTTCTGTGTGTATGTGTGTGTGTGTGTGTGTGGGGGGGGGGGGGGGGTAGAAATTTGTCGTGCGTCGTCCGGCGAAAATTTGGAAAAATTTTGACCCTCGAGCTATATGTGTACCTCGAACTCCCTAAAATAGGTCCAAGTCACTGATGATATCCTATTTTATACTAGGCTTATATTATAGATCTAAGTCTTCTTTATATGTACTAGGTCGAGGCTTCCTGGAAATCTCAATACCAAAACCAATTTGACTCATTGAACACGTTCCCTGCGTTCCTTGTCTAACTTCTCTAGGGAAGCCGTCGTTTTTTGATGACTATCTCGTGATTTGCGTGTAGCTTATAATTAGCAATAGATTTAGCAGCCCGGCTGATAAAAGAAAAGCAATAGATATGGAGCCTGTTTTAACGTGTGAATTTTTTGGACCTGTTAATATACGGAATAATTGGTTTGGTCGAGCGCTATTACGAGAAATAGTTGGTAAATTCGCTTCGAACTTGTGTCTATTTTATACTATATCACATTATAGGTACCGTTAAAAATGCTGCTTACCCAAAAACCAATATTTATTTGGATCAATAGTTGTCTTTTGTTCAGTGTTACCGGCAGCTCATTCTACAACTCAAGGATCGAAGTAGAACCAGCCATTTTAAAGATAAAACCTATCTTTCAAACTCGAGGTACGTTCAAATTTTAAGTTTTAGTGATCACAATTCTGAAAAATAAGTGACTTACGAGTTTCAGGATTTTGGCTTAATCCTCGAAATATTTGGGTGGATACTTCCGAATTCGACAATGCCGATAGTGAACCACAGAAATGTTTCAGCCCGGAATATGACTCCTGTTTGCAATGGCAGGATCGAGCTGAATTCAAAATCACCAAAATAAACGACAATTGCGAAGTACACGAAATGAGCACTACGTTGAATAAACCGCTATCGATTTTTTTCAATCTGAACGGCGTACAGCTGTATGGAGGAACGGAAATGGGTAACCAGAGGTGGCCTACGCAAAAATCATCCTTGGATAATGCCGCTTTTGTGACGGATAACGGGGGCATTCACGTCGTACTCGAACGATATTGGTTGACTTCCGCAGGCCAGTACGTGTACGTTGACAAGACCGTTCCATTATTCGTGACCCAAAATCAAACTACCCTGGTCTTGATGGCCGATTTACGCCCACCTTATTTACGCAAATTGAATAAAACCATTCTCAAATATCGATACTGCGCTTTCGACAATGCGAAAGAGGCGCATCTTGACGCGATCTCTAATGTCTTTTCAAAACCGGATCGCGTACCAGATCGCAGAATGGTGCAGTATCCAATTTGGACGACCTGGGCGGCGTACAAGAAATATATAAACGAGAGTATTGTTCGCGATTTCGCCACAACAATTCATCGTCACGGATTTCCAAACAGCGCCTTGGAAATTGACGAGATGTGGGAAGTGTGTTTTGGCAGTCTGACTGTAGATACGAACAAATTTTCAGACATGAGGCGTTTTGTGAACGAGCTGAAAAATCTTGGTTTTCGCGTAACTTTATGGACTCACCCATTTATTAACGAAGGCTGCGAGCCCTGGTACACGATTGCTCGCGAATCAGGCTATCTCGTAAGAAGTCAGAACGGATCTTTGCACACGCGTTGGTGGGAAGGTGACGCGGCCGTTATTGATTTTACAAATCCAGCAGCCGCCAAGTGGTTCACAGATCGACTAAAAAAATTGATGCTCGACACGGGCGTAGACTCTTATAAATTTGACGCCGGCGAGTCGTTATTTTCGCCTCAAGTCGCTGTTTATTCAAATATGGCCGATGATCATCCGGATACCTTTCATCGAGCTTACATACATGCAATCAGCGAATTCGGCACCATGATTGAAGTAAGAACGGCTGCCGGAGTTCAGGATGTTGGCATGTTTGTGCGTATGAATGATCGTGATACCAAATGGAGTGGTTATCTAGGTTTCGACTCGATCATACCGACCTTACTGCAAATGAATATCATTGGCTATCCTTTTGTCCTACCAGACATGATAGGAGGGAACGCATACAATGACGACAAGCTGACAGAAGAATTGTTTGTGAGGTGGGTGCAGATGAATGTTTTCATGCCGGCTATGCAATTTTCGTTATCACCGTGGTTGTTTAGTTCGAAGGTAAATATTTTTATGATTATTACCTCAGTTTAAATTTCAATTCATATTCAACAGCATTACATGAATATGTTTCGGCTTGTAGGCAATGGAAATTACTAAAAATTGTATCAATTTACATGCAAAATACGGTGGTATAATTTATGAGCTGATGGAGAAAGCTACCAGAGATGGGACACCAGTCAATCTTCCTTTGTGGTGGATCGATCCCCACGACTCGAATACATACGCTATTGATTCAGGTAAGGGGTATGATCGATATAGAGCTGTAGTTTTGTTCCACGAGAGTATGCAAGAAGCGTGGCACGAATGTGTGCCTAGAATATCTTGTTGTTACTTTCTCGTTCATCGACATGAGGACAGATGAAGTGGTCGAACTTAAAGTAATAAGCCTAGATAGTGGATATGAGAACCTCCGTAGATATTTTTGATCCTAAACTTATGAAATGTCTATGGTGAATGAACTTAATTTTCAAAACCTGAAGAAATTGTCTCCGCTGATAGAAGATTATAATTTTTCACAGCGTGACAGAAAAAAGTGTTGTGAACACCGTTTCAAAATAGACAAGACTCATTCTCATAATAAGAGAGAGTTTTCGAAATTGGAAAGGGATTACCATTTATCGCATTAATCAGTGGCATTCCTGGGGAGAGGGGCAGGATAAACAAGAAATAGCCAATATAAACGAGAAAATCATGACGTGCAATCGCGCCCGTGTGGTTTGGGGCTGCAGAAATACGGGAAGAAGGAGAAGTAAAACTTAATTTTTAATATTTCTTCAATTTTGGTTCTAGCTGCACAATCTAAAATTTACAATGAATTTCTGACGTTGCGACTGCCAGCAATCAATCTTGCGTAAATGTCGAGGTATCCCTCCCCTCCATTCTTATCAAATTTGTAACGTGAAAGGTAAAGAAGTGACGAGCGTTGCACCTTCGAATATTATATCAGACGCGGTTACAACATACCATCATTATATCAATCTCAAAGTTTCAATAAGCTTTATTAATATTATTTTTTTTACAATTATATACAAATATGCTAAAAGACGGTGAATTCTCTGACAAATTTAATTTTTTTTTGGTCCTTAACAGAATTTCTTTTAGGAGAAGATATTCTGGTGGCACCCATTCTCGAAGAGGGAGCCAGGGCCAGGGATATTTATTTACCAGCAGGCACATGGAAAGATGAAAATAAGCCGGGATCTTCCTTAATCGCTGGGCCAGTCATGTTGAATAACTATAAAGTGGAGTTGGATGTTTTGCCTTATTTCAGGCGTATTCAACGTCGCTTCCGATCGTGGGAGTGATTCATCCAATAGCTTCAGATATAATTTATTAGCCCAATTTTTGATTTTCGGTGTTGCTTGAGTAGGTCGAGTCAAGGAATGTTATCGATCAACTATAAATATTAAGAATATTCCACTAAACTTAAGCTACTTGTACTGCAGCTGTGTTTTTAATGAGACCCGGTGAATAATTTGTGTCCTCAAAAAACCCGTGAGACGAATGACCCATTTTAAGTACTCAAAGTATCCTCATTTATCCCGATTGAAAATTTCATGAAACCTTCTCGACCAAACAGAGCCCAGAGACTCAGAGTGTTCAATTCTGTGATTGATGTCCTCATAATGTCCTCATGGAAGAACCCCCGTTGTATCATCATTATATCCTCATAACGTCCTCATAGAAGAACCCTTATTGTATCCTCATTATGTCCTCATAACTTCCTTATAGAAGAACCCTTAATGTATCCTCACAATGTCCTCATCCCGTCCTCATGGAAGAACTCTCATTGTATCCCCATATGAGGAGGGTTCTGGCAGAAGGGCTTACGTCCCATGAGAAATACATTGTGCGGAGGCCCTTTTGCCAGATACGTCCTCATATATGGTCTATCTTCCACTTTGAGGTCGTACTTCTTCTACATAACCACTCAGACTTTTGTATCAATCACGTGGAAATAAATCTTCTTCATTGCAGTCACATTGCAGTGAAGACCGTGAATCGACATAAAAAGTCGAAGGTCCTGTAGAAATGCAGTTCGGCTGACTGCTCTCCAGGAATTATCATCTTCACACCTATTTCATCTTATATAGATAACACTCGCTTCTTTCTCTGCGAGTGTTACTGCAACACTATCAACAAACATTTTGAGGGTGTTATGATATCATCTTTATGTCCTCATAATATCCTCACTGGTGAGGACACTTAACGGGTGTAGTGAGGGCACAATGCGGATGTCACAGTCTCTAACATGTTTCCTCATTATACCCTCATTATGTCCTCACCATTGAGGATACTTTCAGGGTGAAATGAGGATATAAAGGAGATATCAAAGTCGTCCTCTTTATGTCCTCATAATATCCTCAAAAGCGCGGACAATCAGCGGGTGTAATGAGGACACAATGCGGATGTCACAGTGTCTAATAAGTTTCCTCATTACAGCCTCATTATGTCCTCACCATTGAGGACACTTTCAGGGTGAAATGAGTATATGAAGAGGATTTGTGAAACTTTTAATCTGCTTCCTCATTTCACCCTTTAAATGTCCTCGATATGAGGACACATTGAGGACATGAGGGTAATGAAACTATTTTTCAAAAGAGGGCGTGGTCTTCAAATTAATTTTGTTGTATCCTCAATACTTCCTCATTATGTTCTTATTGTGAGGACATAATGAGGACATTTTATTCACCGGGGATGTGATTAGAGTATAAGTTATAATTTTCGAGTCGTGATGGACAATTTTCATAATTCATGTTGTACCATAGTCAGCAACTTTAAAAATTTGATACGAACTAAAATTGTAGAGTTTCATCATTCTGACGTAAAGATACTTATTTCTGATTATTTCAAATTTGTATGATTTTCTGTCGAGAAACGTCGTATTTTGAAAACTAGAACAGTCGTTGATTTTGAATTATCCTCAATATTATGACGTTCTCTCACTGTGTGTAAGTGTTGTGGAACAAAAACTCGTAAATAGTACTTACTATTATCTATCAGGAAGAATGCCTGGTTACCTGTTAAGGATCATCCGTAGTTATTTAAACTGCAGAGAGATCGAAGCAGAGACATCTGCTGGCACAGTGAGAAGAAGCGTCACATGCGGTGTTCTTCAGGGCTCTGTTTTGGGCCTTACTTTGTGGAACATCGCATTCAATGGCCTATTGAAGATAAAGCTGCCGCCAGGGATGCAGCTAATATACTACGCCGACGACAAACTGGTGGTTGGCTCAGCCGACACTGTTGCCGCGGTGGAGACCAATGTGAACCAGGCGCTAGAGGCTGTGACCTGTTGGATCGAGTCTGCCGAATTAAGCTTGGCAGTTGACAAGACGGAGGCCATTGCTTTCACGGCCCGTGGAAAGAAGACACTGAAGTACCTGGGGCTTTGGTTCGACGGCAAGCTCAGCTTCCGCCATAATTTTGTGGAAGGGGCAGAGAAAGCTTCCAGGGTGGTGACACGCTTGTCCCACCTAATGTCGAACCAGAGAGGACCTAGAGAAGCAATGTCGATCCTCCTCTATGTCCGGTGTGGGCCGACTCCACAAAGGTTGATATAAGAAGGGAAATGGAAAGAATCCAACAAAGAGCTACGCTTAGGTTTGTTAGTGCCTACCGCACCGTGTCGACGGACACCGGCAATTGATCTGTTGGAGCAGTGGTGATCGAGGCAAAGAAGACAGGGACCATGGTCAAGCAAGAGGCCAGGCGCTCCTCGCTTGCCAAGCAGAAAGAGCGACTCACCGAGACAGGAAAGGGCGAATGGACCCGCGTGCTAATACGTGATCTTGACAAGTGGATGGACCGAGACCAGGGCTAGCTCAACTTCCATCCCACACAAATGATGAGCGACCATGGGTGTTCCAACAAGTGCCTACATAAAATGGGGAAAGTTGAGCAACGTATTCACACTGTCAGGAGCGGGATGATGGACCACAGCACACCGTTTTTGAGTATGAGGCGTGGAGACGTGTGCGGGGTAAGCTAAAACGGACTGTCTCTGAGATCGGGGAAAATACAGAACTCACCCCAAGTAATCTGGTTTCATGTATGCTCAGAACAACGCAGGCATTGAGCCATGTATCTACATTTGCCGTTAGGTAATGAAGGAGGAAATGAGCGCGGAATGGGGAGCGGCAGATGTAGAGTCACGTTATGGCCTCTCACATCTACGTGTACTACCCCAATGCTGCTACTGCATTCATCAGCACCATCTTACACAGGGCTCTCAGGAGGGTGTGCCAAAGGAAGGGAAGAAAAAACAAAAAAAAAAGACGAAGAAGAGAAGGAAGAAACCCCCGCCTGAGAAGCCAGAGCCGCAAAGCATTGCTGGTGAGCTCCTGGTCGGTCCCCAGTGGTGACTCATAGCTCTCATGGAGGACTATCTGAATTCCAGATTGAGTGCTGAGCACTCCCTCGGTCAGTAGGATAGGCCCTTGTAGTACTTTGCACAGCGCGCGGAACCTAAGGAGAAAATGAAGCCAAGCCACGCTCAATTCGAGTCCTCCGGACTACCGACGCAATGCCCTAAAGTGTGGATACCGGTGTCGGAGGTGCGGTTTACAGGGGACCACTTTGGGCGTGCGTGCACGCTCATACGCCCCTGTTTTCAAAGGCGATTACCTATCAGGAAAGTTCATAATGTTTATTCAAGTTTTGCTTCGAAAGTTACGTACCTGCCTGCAATATATGTAAGTCTGGACGTATCCATCTTACGCTCTTCATAGAATAATGTGGGAATGGAATGATCCGTGTACCCAGTGCCGGGAGTGGAATATTATCCGGGTACCTCAGTCTTTCATTAAAAATATGTTCAGCACCGAATTCTGACAAATCAACTGACGCTCATTTTAACTCTTCGACATTCTTATGCCATACAATTTCGCAAACTTCCTCTGCGAGAGGTGAAGCTACCTAATAGACGCTATTTCTTGCTTATGACTGCGTACCGCTTATTCTACCTGCAAGATAAGAATATGATCGCAGTGTAAAAGCCAACATGTTCTTACACATATGTACTTATCGTTTTTTCAATTTCATACCTTTCACTATTCTGTTCTTCAAATGACACAGTCTGAAATCGTTCTTCCCATCAACTGAAGGTGCCTAGTAGTTTTGCCATCTTAATTTATGAAACAATTATATTATAGTTTTTTCAATTCATTAAAATTTATTCATTTTATTGGCGTAATAATGAAGGTTATGCGATCAACTATATAATATGCTTTGGGCTGAGAAAAATTTTATTTTTGAATTGCAGCCGTAACACAATTTTCAATCCCGTAAACAATTGACAAATCAATGTATTGACCTGCTTCCAGTCAGTAACGATTTATACAATTTTACCATGCGAAGAGGGGTATTTTCTAAAGTAACATGATTTTTTTATTCAAGCGTAACGAGAAAAAATGGTAATTGGGTGTGAGGTATATCCATTCTTATCTACGCCGCTGCTTCCAGTTGTTATAGTGAGATCAATTCTGAGCCGGTTATACATTTTGTAGCGGTAACACAGTCTTCAATGCGGCTATTGGTGAGTGTTTGGGTTGGCTTCCACCTGTTTTGATTTTCCAAAGAATGATGAGATACAGGATCAACTCTGAGCCTAAAAGAAGTTGGAAGAATAAAAATGAACTTGAGTTTGTACAAATACAAATAAGGACAAAAATACTGTGACGAGAGATAGAGACGAAGACTGTATGACAACCTGCTGAACGAAAACGTTGACGGCCACTATTAATATTTTTCTGCCATCCCATAAGAATAAATATTAAAATTTTGACACCGGTTGCAATTTCTGTGAAAAAGAGTTTTGATACCACCCATTCAAATGTATTAGACTCGGGTTGAAGACAGATAGTTTGGACTTTTTTGACACGCTTCTTACTTTGGAAAGGAAGATTAGTGCTGATCAATTAATAACTCCATTGCCAATGATCATAGCCTATCGAATTTACTTAAATTGTTTTTAACAAATTTTTTGCAGTCAGCCTAGCATCAGAACTATCATGACGTCATGTCGTAAAACGACTCTCGAACATTCTTTTCACCGACCTAGGTACTACGAATAGTGCACGTATTACTCACCGATCCACCCGCATATCAGGAAGACATTTTTCCTCTGAATGAACCATATTATAGCACTTCCAATGAGTGAAATGCAAATCCATAAAAATCGGTATTTTCCGTACGGTATCAACAGAGTAGGATTATTCTATAAATGAAGACAACACTGCTAAAGTGTAATTTTAAGCATCTTTTTTTTTTTTTTTTCATAATAATTGTGATATCACTGTATGGTCATAGGTACTTCTACGTTTCAGGATATCACATTTTAATAAAATGACCATTACCATAAATATTCCTCCAATTGCGAGTATGGACATAAGTATTATGAACGCGCTAAAAATAGGAATACCAACGCTCAAATCTGAAATTAAAGTATAAGAATTTAAGGATCAAAAAAGCTTTTCAACTCCTGTTGTAGAATTGTGGGTGTCTATACTAATACATTCAGGATTGATAACGATCAAACCAGAGTCAGAGTCTTCGAACATTGCAGGTAATAATGAACAACCGAGATTTCTCGAGTCAAGATTCCCTTTCCTCTACAATACTCAAATTGTTCCAAGTCTTTCAAACAGGATTCCAAAAATTTTGGAAGACGTAAAGGATTTTTTTTTCTAATGTATATTTCCGCATTAATCATGTCGACCAACTCCATTCTCTGCTATTGAGTCGAAATTTTTCCTATTTTCTTTCTTCTCAACCACAGTCACCTCCCTATCTGCCTTTGAGTTGAGATTTTTTCAAGTCATTTATTAATATTAAAACATCTGGACGGAGATCTTGCCAAGCTCTTTCCCCCTATATGACCCATGATGCGAAACTTTTCCTAGTCCTTTTTCTCGTGGGAGTCAGGGTGCGACATTTTTTCATATCTCCCTTTCATACGAGTAAGTGTTTAGGCCAACAATTTTTTGTAAGTGCCCAAATTAGCTCAGGGTCATCGGGACGCGGACGTTTTTTTTTTGAGGAATGTAAATGTAATACGTACACGGTAGAAAGATTGTAAAAAATAGCCACTCCAGTATGGACGTCCACTTTTCACCCAGTACTTTTGATAATTTCGATATGAGGGAACGCACCAAAATATCTGAAAATCTCTGCATCCATTTGTCAGTTGTTAACAATCCTAGGTATGAATCCATTATAGCTGACCAAAATAACTGAAACAATTATTTTCAATTACCGGTATTTTGAAAAATAACTTGAACAATCATACACTTTTAATGAATTAATTCGACGATGTGAGTCGGCGGTGAAATAAAGTTCTTCCTTCTCTTAAGACAAATCTCATCGCTCGAGAAGAAAGGCATTACCATGTCAAATCATTACATATCCCACTCAATACTTTTCTTCTACTACTTTTCCTTTTGCCTGCATATTTTGAATTGGGGAAAAATATCAATCTATGTAAACATAGCCATCGAAGATTTACCGCAAATATCGATGATATCTTAGGTACCTAGTCGGACGAATAAACTTCGAAGACTTTTTCTTCTATTATGGAATAGATTAATTACTTAGAATACGAGTATTTTCTTATTTTCTATATTCACCATGTTTTTAGTCGCTCCCTCTAAACTTGTCAGAATTGTACTGTCAAGTAAAATAGATAATTTGATCGATTTGAAAAGTAAAAGCTTTCTTCTTTCATTCTGAAGGTTATACGTAAGTAAGGAGGATTCTCAAATGGCCTTTGGAAAGAAAGGAGTACTCGACTGTAATAACCACCTCAAAGAAAGATTTTTTTAGCCTGTGAAAACTAATTGGCTAGGTATCCTCATCCGGCGTAATGTTTAAATCACTCTTAGAGTATTGCAATCACGCGAATTGAGATGAGGCTAGGCGTGAAAATGAAGAGCTAATACTCGTAATTCCCTGGTGAAATCACTTAAGAATTTTCTTTCTAATTTTTTACTTGAAAAAAATTCTTCGTACCTACATATCATTCTCCACGTATTTTATTAGAAGTAAGTATCATGCTAGGTATACCTCGCGATAAATCACGAATTTCGAGCGGTCGGATTTTTTCAATCACCAAACTTTATGATTATATTTGATCGTCAATACTATGTATGTACTTACAATAGTCGATAAAGGAATCGATGGAATCGCGAGTGCACGGCATATCCGTAGCTTTCCCAACAACTCTTTGTAATTATAACCAATGAATATAATACACATCGCAACGATTTGATCTAACCACGCGAAAATATTCCAGTACCGGTAGATTAACTTTTACAACAAAAACTGGCATCCTACTCTTTGACAGCCATTGAAAAAAACGTATAACATTTCTTTTTTCAGTTTCAATCAATTTACGAATTCGCTTCACATCAAAAACGTTTTACCGGTGTGACTGGCCACAAACGAATTCAACTTCGTCAAGCAAAATAAAAAAATAACGCAAAATTTCACTATCAAATTTCATTTACCATGAAAACTCCATCAGAGACGCCGAGCTAAACGGGAATAAAGATTTATTCTTTCTATTTTTGAGGTTGAAACTCGGAAATATTGAGATTTAGGCCCAAACTATTTTAGATATCGATAAAAGAAACTTCGATTTATCAAAAAGAATGACACAATTAATGTTAATTAATGAGAAAAATTAAATCGATAACGAGAAACCTTATGATCAAATGAATTTGAAAAAGGCGATCATCTAGAGTCACTTTCCCCTCCAACGAGTATTTTTTTTAGAACGGCACAAGTATCGATGATGTGAAGATTAAAAGACAAAAAAAAAAAAAAAGGATCATGAGCTTCTTATGTAAATATTGGTAAATCTTCATTCTTTATCGCGACCGCGATGATGAGATTAAGAGCTACAAAATTATACACTTCACAACTTTAAATATTTATTCCGAAATTCGAACGTGACCTGTATATGAATTAAAATTATCGGTTGATTATGTTATTACACGTCTACGGAAATGACCGGAACAAAGCATTAATCCCATCAACCAAGTTTTCTGCAACGGAAAGACTGCTATTTTTAATTTATTTCCACTGAATAGCGTATCGTTCTATCTATTTACTCCCACAGGACGCGACGTAAATGCCTACAGTTTCAAAATCATCACACCCCCCAAATTCTCATCGTAAAATATTTTCTTTGTTGTCAATAGTCTCACCGAAACAAATACAGGAGCTCTTGTTCTTTTATTCTAGTAAAAAATGAATATTTTGTAGATATCAAGAGGGAAACTTGGAGGAATTTCGACCTTCGAGCGCTGTATCGTGAGAGGGTGGGAGGCGAGAAGTGAGTGTAGACTTGGATAGATTCCGATCATCGAGCTACGTGTATGGTTAAAAGGGGACTGAGGAAAATTTTAACCACTGAGCTAAATTACGAAGAAAGAAAGGATGAATATTGTAATTCCGAGGAAGGCAGAGGACCTCGCCTACTTTAGAGAAGTAACGAAAAGAAACGTGTATCCTCAACGAGTCTAAAGATTGTGGAATTAAGGTTACAAACAATCATGTGAAATAATAAAGTTGGAACTTTTGAACACAATATTGTTCTCAACGTTATGAACTAGTACGAACACCTTTCGAGGAGAGTTCCCTGCTCATTATCAGGTGATAGAATTAATTTAACGGAAAATCAGTGGAGTGCGAAGGAAGGAATAGGAAGAGACATGAGGATAGGATGACTCAATAAGAAGATGAAAGAAAACAATGTTATGTCCGAAATTCATTAAAGGACGCTCAAAATTCTGAGTAGAACTCTTTGAATCAGGAATGTCTTAGAAAAACGCACAATTTTGATCATTGGAAGGATGAAATCGAGTAAAAAAAAATTACGTAATATAGTGAACGCTCCTAAAATTCCTGAAAGTAAACTTACAATTCATAATCGCGGCATTTTTGCAATTTCGCACAGTTGGAGAAAAAAAACCTCCTAATATCACAACACAACGATAGTTTATTGATATAAATTCATACGTCCGTAATGTAGCAATAGTCTTATTTCGTTGCACCAGGTAACAAATTTTTGAGCAGTTTGTCGGCAAATCGTTCACTTTGGCAGTTGAACATTGCTCAAGCACCACCAGGTGTACAGAATTTTTTACTTCTCCATAAATAACAATAAGAAGTACATCAATAGTTGAAAGTTCGCCACTATTAGATCGTTTTTCTTCAGACAGGATAGATCAAGTTTCCAACTAGAACATCTGTAGTCAATTTCTTCCACTGAATATCTTCAGGCCTATTCAGATTTCTAGGAATGCATAAACAAACAGTTTCAAACCATGATTTGCAAACAGGTTTGATTTCTGTGACTAGAGTACCATCGTTCCAACATATGGTATTTGTACTCAGTCTTACAGTGCCTGAATTAAATTAGAAAATAGGTGTCGTAAGAATGATATCTAATTTCAAAGAAAAACTAATGAATAAATAGAATAAACTTTTCTTACATGTTAGTGGAATAGGATCGAAAAACCACAACCACGTCACGTAAATTGGGAATACACTCATTACATGTCTAACACAAGTAAGAATACCGCCTATAAAAATGAGAATTATTCTTATCTGCAACAAAAAATTAATGGAGAAAATGAATTGAAACGCCGTAAGTATAAGTACGAGTACGTATGAGGAAACCTGAAAACCTCTATTTGAAAATTCTTAGATTAAGTACAAAGTCAGCTACTGACAATATTCCGTGGGCGAAGATTTTTTTTTTTGGTTCAAGGACAGGTGCAATTGGAACTATCTTTCAAAATTTCAAACTCCCACCACCACATCGTTTCTTCCGTCCATAAAATTTCTTTGCCATAAAGCATTCAAATTCCGAATTTTTGTTTTTTTTTTTTTTTTTTTTTTTAGAATGATAATATCTCAATATTTGAGAATACAATGTCGCAGAGATTGGAATTGAACTATTCGTGAATTATGAACGATAATTCGACGCACGTCACTAAGAAGTTTTCTTGATATTATCGTAACTAAGGTTAAAACTGAATTTTCTTTCAGATTGAGTACGGCCCAGTATTATGATATCACGTTATAAATTTAACGACTCGTCATTTCCTGCCAGACTCCTTAGTTTCAACAAGAAATAGATTGATTCGTTTGAATATCATACACACCGTTGTAAAAACGAAGTAGTAAATTAAGGTCGTCGGTAGCAAAAACAATAAGATAGTGAATGATACGGTGCCGAATAACAGTTGCTCGGTAGTGTACGGTAACGCTTGCGTTTTTCCGGGAAGCGGTTTACGTTTTCTCCCTATGAAGAGACGAGAAAGAATTTTGAGTCCTTCAATTTGTAAGAGATGTATTCTGAAACGGAAAAAGACAATACAAATTAAAATGAACGAAGCAGTGTTTCATCAAATGTAGGTGGACTCTAGTGCGTCAAAAACTACGAAAGAGAAAATTATTTATGGAAAAACTGAATTAATGAACTCATGAACAAACGAGACTCGACAGGTTGATTTACCTTCTGGCAAGTGATCGTTATTATTTACTACTAAAAACCTGATTTTCAATATCATCGTTAACATCTAGGAAAATAATTCAAGATTGATAAAATTATTCAATTGCTAAATCTATTTATGAACAAGAGAAGAATTATTATTATAACGAAAAAACTGAGGTTTGTTCGACTTAGATGAAAATTTATGACCATTCATTTCCAGAAAATAACTGTCATGAATTCACTACAACCTAACGTTAAAATACATATTTTTCATAATAGATCGTTGAGATTATTCTCCAGCGGATTCGAAAATTTGAAGAAAAATTAATGTGTAAGAACCATTTTAGGATATCTATATACATGCTGTACAAATATACGTCTATGGTGAAAAAAAAAAAAAAAGATACACCTGATAAAAATGAAATACGGGACATTGTGGCTAAAACAAATCACAAGAGGGAAAATAGACACTCAAACAAATTTTCTTTACATTACTAAATAACTAAAACAATGATTTTAATAATAATTTCGCTCACCTAGAAGCGTAAACGTAGATACAATACATATGAACGCTAACAACAGCCAGTATATCAGCCGCAATGGCTACTTGGAACGAGAATCCGAAACAACCCAAAACTAATAAAACATGAAATACGGACCTCAATATTGGATTGCATAATTCTGTAATATAAAGACAAGGAAATCAATACGAAAAAATATTTTCGAAGAAGCAATGATGGAACTGATAATTTCATTAATCGTCATTTTTCGGGGACGACTGTTCTTAGTTCAAAAGTATCATTAGAATTTATAAATTGATATGAATCAACAAGGACTAATATCTTTTTTTTGAGAGAGAGAGTCGAACGTATAATTTAAAAAAAAAGCGTCTACATCCATTTCCTTATTTTATCCACCAACCAAAGAAAAGTATCGATCACTATTTTTCTTCGAGATTAAAAAAATAATAAATTTACAATCCACGAAAAATGTTCTAAACCGAATCTTAATGGTAATCAGTAATCTTACTTACTCAGAAACGTTCCCCATAGAGCGATGTGGAACTGATAGAAGGGTCCGAGGATATTATTCAGCGGATAGTTCAATTTGAATCCTGCAGGACTACCCATTAACCATTCCACGGTAATCTCCAAGGTAACGACAATATACTGCAACAATAAAGAAAATTTTTATACCATGGGGGGGGGGGGGGCTTCATTTAAACTATTTTCGATTCCTACAAACCTCCTGAAAGCGAGTAAGACCATCAAAAATATCGTTTGACGAGGTATAACTAGTGACTAAGAACATGATCAGCACTCCCAAGATAGCGTCCGAAAGTCTGGCCCATAAATAGTTGACAGTTTCAACAGTAAATCTCTTGTGTTCAATGAAGTTCTCAATTAAGGCATTAGTTACCTCGAATGTATTTTTCACGTACAATCCAAACGAGGATATCTTTACACATTTGGAAATCCAACGATAATTGAAAAATACCAGTCCAGTATTGACAATAAGGGAAGCAGCTTTTAGACAACTTGAAGCAGAATAAGTGTTTGAATTAATATCCATGCAAGACCGAGTATATTCTTTATTGACTTCTTTCACTAGACGATAAATGTAATCCGTTTCCAAACGCGGTATTTTTTCAAAAAGTTGCGCTTTCTGAATGAACTGTTTGTCGAATAACACTACCGAAATAACATTCACAGTTCGTTCATTGTGAACGTGTACTTCTTCAACCAAGCCTCCATTGACGATAATTGATACGAAGTTATTCTTTTTACGTCTCAGATACCTCCGCCGGGAACCAAAGTGACCAACAATTTCATACCCAAGAGGAATTTCTCTATCTTGGTTGCCGAGAACGTAAATTGCAATACCAGAATTAAACTCTTCGATTATGCCAAACACGAATCCTTTCCACCGCAAGATATCGTTTTTAGGAAGGAAGATGACAAAACTGAACATCGTTCCTTTGAGTGGAGATAATCGTTTATATTCACACTCATCAAAAAGATTTGTAACTCTGTCAACAAAAATATCGATGAGAGATCGCGTCGAAAGTTCGGCTAGTTTTATTGCCCACTGGCAAGAAAAGGACAGGACCCTGCAGCGAGAGACAAGATGGAAAAATGCAGTGACATCAAGATTATGTATTCAACTTCTTCTGTCTACTATTTTTCGCAATTTTTCGAGCATGTCCTCATATCGGTTACCCTCATATCAACATTTTAGCGACATTATCAGGAGCTTCAGCAGCACGTTGTAACGTGAAAAAAATCATAGACAGAATAATAAATTGTTTAAGACTGTTATCATCTCGTGCGTAAAGGCGCTAGACGTGCGTGGCGTAGTTTTTAGTTACCAATTGATGAATAGGAGTACGAGAAGCGCTAATAGTCCATCTACGTCGATTCTGACAGGGAACCTGTTTTATTGTAGTGTGGGACTTCTCCGAAAAACGTTCGCCGTCCGGTCGGCCGGCAAAGCTCGGAGCTCGAAAATTTTCCAAATTCCCCTCCTGTCATGTATTGCTTGGGGGACGGAACCTGTGATGTCACAGTTTTATGATGTCATAGTTCAGCCTAGGTCACAATCTACATTTTTCAGATCCTACGTGCCCCATAAAACAGGTTCTCTGCCATATCTCGTTTAACTCCGTTGAAGAACCCGTGTTTTTTTTTCAATTCTCGCCATTTTGAACAGGGATGGAATGAGAGGTGAACTTCGAGAATTTAGGCTAAAAAATAATATTCTGTGGACTGCGCTAAGTGGCAAAAAATACGGCTCAACAATAATTTGTTTTACACTTTGAATTTGTATTTCTGTGAGTATTTTAATCTGCATAAGAAAAAGAATGCTAGACTTCTTGATTAAAAATGAAGCGACGAAAATGCTGTTTTAGAATTCTATGTTTAATTTTATTTTCAAATGACAGATGATTTTGTAATTTTGTGCTAGAAAATCTGTACAAAAACTCTTAATAATATTTTACGTCCTTTTACAATTTGGACCGGACATATTGTAGATTGGCTAGCGTCGCCTGTATAAAGTAGGTAGAAAGTAGTAATAAGCAAAATTGTGACTCAAATCTATAGGTGATTTTTTTGGTTTTTCTTCAATTTTTCCAAAAATAATGAATTTAGGTGTGTACTTGTAAGGAACAAGATTGAAGTGCGGGGGTTTTTTTCGAATTTTTCTTTCATAGTCACATGAAAGTATTTTTGAGAAGTTTTAAAAAATTTGAAAATTTCGTAAGACGTTAGAACTGCCTGGTCCAAGTAGGCCTACTTCTATTTCACGATGACAAACTTTGAAAAAAAAAAAGATTAAGAAAAAGAAAAACTTACTTATACTTACTGTATAGTAATTATTAATTAATTTTCAATGAATGATACCTATCTCTAATTTGCAACCTTCTTCAAATAATACAATTCATGTACTGTACGTATTATTGAGGAGGTATCTGTATGAAAAAAGGGCATCCATCTGGGTCCGTCCGCTCAACGTCCCATAAGAAATACATTGATTATAAAGCAGACGCCATAGACGGAATCTCCCCAATTTCACATTGTTTTGTACATACTTAGAATTTATATGAAATGTCCAAGTTGATAACAAATGAAAAAAAGTACACAGTATTATATAATAACTTACAATGAATGAGATTTAAATGGCATAATCCCGGCATTTGTTTAGGAGAACGCATAGGTAACTAGAATTTTTCTTTGACGTTTTCCCTTACGGCAGTTCCTTAATAATATCCAGCTGTAGCGCTGTATGTCTCTTTAAAATTGGAACAGTAATTATTCAATTACTCTCTTTAAGCAGACGTTCGGCCGATGCTTTTTCAATTGACATCTCTATGAAATTTGGAATTGTTGTCACATTATCCAGGAACTTCAACAGTGGGTTATTAAAATATCTATTTACATCATTGGCTAGCAAAAAATCAACATGATTCCATTTTTTGTAGCCAATCAATGTTAGTCCCAATGGTCTGGATACTTGTTGATAGATATTTTCTACGTCCTATAACATACATGGTAAGGTAGAGGAAATATCAGTAACCTCTTCAAATACAAGAAATTCTCGCACCTAATGATGAGTTCAAAAATTGTATCAGGTTATCAATCTATTTATATTTTTTGTTTCATGATTGCAGCTAAAATTTGGGGTCACACCATGGGGGCGAAAATTCTACGGAGAGGGCAGCTTATTGCGGTTTAAATTCTTATGCGAGACAGCTATATTTGCGACCAATGAGAATGAAAACTTGACAACAGGAAAGAGAATACACATTTTATTTCATCCAGTACCAAAGGAACCTAGAAGAATCAGTCAGGTGTGCATTTTTGATGTTTTTTGGATAATTTTTTCAATGGGGAACCCGCTATCCCTTTTGTTGGGGGTACTTCGAGGAAATTTTCGTCCGTGAGCGCGAGCGAGGTTGATGACGTCACGGAGAGGGGAGGGGGACTTGAAAAAATTTTGACTCTCGAGCTATATATGATAGGAGCGGGACTGGGAAAAATTCCGACCTCCGAGCTATATACCATAGGAGGGGGACTTGGAAAGATGACGGCTTCCTTGAAATTGCAGCGCGTTCAAGTTGTCTTGGAAAAACTTCAGGCTCTAGGGAACTTGGGACAGCGGGTTCCCCGCTGCCATTGCAGTCCTGCAGTAGCATCTAATTTTTTCTCTTTCTTTTACCTCAGGGTGTTTCCTATACATTCTTAGTTGGACCAAAATTTGGATAAAAATCACCCATCATTTGAGCCACAATCATCCAGCAATGAAAATATATCTCTGCATCATAAAGGTATTACATTACCTACTTACTTTCGGAACAGTCATTACGTCATTATTACCATAGTAAAACTTCATAGGAACCAAAATACTGCTGACGTTATACAGCGGTGGAGTAGGAGACTTATATTTTTTCATGTTTCCGATCGTCCCATAATCATAATAACGAAAGGCTCCTTGAAAATAAAATATTGGAATATGTTTCGTACTTCGTCACAGTACAATTTCTATAATTTTCATCACAATTAAAATACATCAAAGCGTTATAGTGGCTAGGACCTATATTGGCACTCGAACTCGAATTGCTCTAAAATCATCAAATTTGCATGTATTTTACCCAAATTGACAATTCCCTTATAGAAAACATTTGACAATGGTACCGACGCTGAAGTGGGGCTCAAGCCTGGATGAGGCTGATGCAGGTAAGGATACAAGAAATTGTGACAGCAAGGGAATTTTGTTCAGTACAATCATCTGAAACGATGACCAAAGAGCAAGGTAATAATAAAGATGTAAAATTTGAATAAAAGATATATATCCAATTCAGTGTATGCAGTAAATCTCAAAAAGAATTTATAGGGGAAAAAAGAAGGCCTATATGCAGCATAACTATACCTTAGACTGCACTACTTGAGAGACAATCATGGACTTTTTTCTTGTTATGTAATATGTATAGACCAAATAGGTAACTGCTTTAGCTCAAACTTTTTTTTGAAGTCTAGTGACTTTTTATTCAGAAAAAAGTAAGAATAAAAGTTGTAGAAAATTCTCGCAAAAAAACAATTTCTATCTCAATTTTTTTTTTTTTTTTTACAAAATTTATTTACGCAAACTGGAAAACTGTACTAAAAAACTGTTGGGAGTACACAAATTAAATCTTGATCACCTTACAATCACCTTTGTATTCAGGGCTATCAACATATACCACAAATTTAAAAAATACTTAGTTCCATCTCTTGATATTTACCAGAACTAATCAATTGTGAAAGATGAATCATATTTTTTGATGAAGATCCTGCGGGTATATGATTGTGAAATATATTTATCAACGTCTGAAATGAGTAAGAAGATCAGAAAATAGGAAAAGTATTAAAAATAAAAATGTTGAAAAAATACATATGTTAGATCCACATCTTAGGTAATGTTTAAATTGTTGCAGATCGCATAACCTGCCACAAGAGAAAGAAAAATAATTTTGTTATAATGGAGCACCAAGGCGCGGATTTACTGGGAAAAGGACGGTACGTCCTCTGAAATCTTCCAAAAATGCTCAAATGATACACTTTGACCATATTTTGTGACCAAAGCAAGGAGAAAATTGTTTTGGAAACCTCTCATGAATGACAAATAAATTCATTTAACTTATTTTCTCTTTTTATTCTCAACTTACAATATTAAATTGCTCTCGATCTTCACCAAACAAAGAAAACATGAGTAACTGTTCGCAAAGGTTGCTGTTGATGGCGCAGATATTTTTGAAAAAAAATGACATCAGTGTGTCATAGTGCAGAATTTTCCCTTGGTAATATAAATCTGTTAATACCTGCAAGCAAAAGTAAATTCCAATTCAGTCGCGCAGTGATAGAAAGACGCTGCAAAATGAAAGTTAAAATCTGTATTAGAGATGTTGACGTTCTTTGAAGGAGATTTTTTGTCAGTTTCAAAACCCTAATTTTCTATCACAGTGCAACTTTTAACAGAGAACTTGTTCTATGAGGGGCTATTTGACAAAAAAAAAAAAAAAATGCTAACTGTCTACCCGAGAGATTGTGGTTTCAAGTTAGAGATTTGGAAAAGCTTTTGAAGATTGAGCCAAAGGGGAGAGGGCTTGAGGCATGGAAGTAAGTATTTTAACTCTGAAGTATGTACAATGGTATTGTTGCTGGGTCTAAACAAGTACACTGGCAAGTGGAACTCGCAAAAATTTTGAATAAGTATAAAGGAGTACTTGAAAAAATTTAAGCATTTTTAATTTTCAAACGATATATATATATACACAACACTGATACCTAATGGGTACATGACTTCTTTAAGAACTTGACTCTCCTAACAACCGATCATTTATTCTACATCCTCCCCCAGAGTACAGGTTCTCTGCTCGCCTCAGTAAGGTAGAATCATTAATGAAAGAATTTTTATCAGCTGCAAGTTTCTAAATTAAGTATAGATGAAATTAACCCTCCAATTCGAGGATATCAAGACAGATGAATTTTTTTACTTACTCGAATTTCTTTAGTAAATGGAACAAACACTTTAACAATCGAAGTAGTTCGAGGCATAGCGCCTGCTGGAGCTATACTAACATGAATGAAAATCTTATTGCTGTATTCCGGACAAAGACTAGTGAACACAAAGAAAATCGATGCTCCTAAAGAGTGGCCAATATAAATCAATTTTTGGGCCGATGTTTTGTCCAGGATGTAGTCCACGGCTGCAGGCATATCGTAGATACCCATCTCATGAAAACTGAAAAAATCCCCCCAAAACACGAGATCAAATTCTAAGAATCGATTCACCACTTAGTATTTGTTGTTCAACATACGTAAAATCCCAAAATATTTCTTCAGTAGGATTCAGTGAGACATGCTTCCTAGAATAAGTATTACCACGAGCATTGGCAAGCCACACGTCGTATCCTTCGTCGGCTAATCGATAAGCTAAGCCTTTTCCGGGTCCACTAATTACCGTGTCGACAGATGCAGAATACAGTCCGTGATGAAATAAAATAGGATATGTGCGCAAAGTTGCTTTCTTATTTTTGCCAAAAGGTATCCTGTGGTACTCCAACAAATAGCCATCCTTTGATATTATGATATGCGTCTCTGCTGGATAACCATGTCGTCTAATTATTTCTGGCTGAAAAATAAGATTTAAAAGAATTAAAACGAAACGATGAGTTTCCAAGTATTTTACTTTGCATTTGTACGGATGACCTTCAGCGAGAAGGGATTAGTTAAACAGAAATCCTCCCCCTTTCTCATATCATAGCGTGTGGACGATCGAATCATAGAAATTTATCGACACAAAACTGAAAACTTACCAAAAAGTTTCCACGAACGAAATAACAGAGAGAGGAAATAAAATTAACGAATAGTTCTCGTCTCCTTATTTATCCAAATAACGTCTCCAAAGAAAGGTATGAGTATAATATTATCAAGTTGTACACTTATTCTAGGACACTCTCCCTATCCATTTTGAGTCTACAAAGTGCTGTATACGAATAAGAGACTCTTCCCAGAAAATTGTGCTAAAAACTTATCGCAGACCATGGGGTTTTCCCTCCACCCACTAATTTGACGAGAAATCGTTTGGTCGATTCAAGTTATTGGAAAGCATGTTACTTCTGGCATTCCATTGGCCATCGTACGTACACCAATTCCTCTCCCGCAATCAACCCCGGATTTAGGGGGGCCAAGGGGGCTATGGCCCCGGGCTTCCATCAAAGAGGGGCCTCCACCATCCTCACTTTTTTTTTTGGGGGGGGGGGAATCGGGTAGACAAATTTATTAGGGGCCTCCACCGCCGCTGACCCCCGGACCCAAAAATCCTAAATCCGGGGTTGCCGCAATCTACAATTTAATTCACGAATTCAGTTTACGGCTAGAATTTTTAACAATACCTTTCGTACTCACCGTGGTAAGATATGTATCGGGATTGTTGTTCAATTTTTGCAGACGATCAGATAATACGTGAACACACCGTAGGCCTATGCATGAAAATGTTAAAAATAAAAAAAAAACTATAAAAATAGGAAGAAAATTTAGGGCCATAATTTCACAACGAGACAATTATTTCAAGTAAACACTAAACATGAATGTAAGATTGTTGTATTTTATTGTCGAAGAATGGGAAATGTTTTTTCAGTGCAACACTCTCAAAGTACGCTGTTTAAATTAATGGGGGGGGGGGGGGGAAACAACAAATTGCGAAACTGCGCGGTCTGAGAATAATGGTCGAGAATGACATGACCATTTATCATTTTGAACTTGTTCTTTTAGTTGAAAATTTTCAAGGAAAATGAGTAACCAACGTGCGAGATATGCGTATATAGTTAAACATCAATCTGCGTGTGTCAGCGCTAACTTAATTGAGAAAAAACGAGATTGTAACCAGAAAAGACTTCCTCTATAGTTCAGTTAAGGGCTGATCATGAATTTAAGTAGGTACTTCAAAGTGGATTTTCTTTGGAAGTGAATGAATAGAATTATCGATGAGGGATGCGGGTTTGGTGAGAATAGACATAAGAGAAGAAAGTATTTTTGTGTTGGAAATTATATTTCACCAAGTTATTCATAATTAATTGCTTCATTTAGGTAATTATTACCTGCTCATTAATTTTTCATTTTATTTCATTTTACATAATTTCGATCTGTTTCACAGTGGTGCGACAGGCGACACATTTCAATAGAATATAGAACGCACACACAAAATGAAAAAAATTGAGTCGCAAATTTAATTAATACAAGGAATATTTTCGACCACCATTATCAGGTAGTGCCGTGTGAACAAAGTCAAACGGCACCCCTCTCCTCTCTTCTCACAGCTAAGGTATACAGACTTGTTGCTTTCAACTCCTGATATGTACAAACTCCTTAATAAGTTAATACTGAGTACCTATCTTGTTTCAATTTCCAGGTAAACTACATATTACTTTTACATTCTTTTATCCTCATATCCATAGGACTGGTTCACTACATGCCATTTATCAACAGATGGAGGAGGGGGCGCAGCCCCCAGACTGCCCTCACATGTGAACAAAAAAATGTACAAGAACCAAGCCTGTTTTAAATTATAGAGATGTTTTTAGGGTCAGCCCGGCCACCAAAGGCCGCTGTATTTCAATCACTTTTCCATTTTAGGGTCGGCGCAGGCGCTAACCGGAGGCCGACTGTACTGTAATCATTTTTTTCTTCTTCTTCCTTCTTCTTCAGGTCAGTCAAGATACTGATGTCGCAGTCGAGCAAGTCGTTTGCTGTACAATCTTGTATCTTTGACTCCTTAATTGCGTGTTATCCAACTTTGGTTCAAAGACTAGTAATAGACCTTGTTCCCAGTGACGTCACGTAACATTGCGGACTCGTCGCTGGGGTTCTCCTTTCCCCTGGCTCCATACCAAAGGGACAAGCAATATGTAAACCACAAATTTTATGTGTGAATTTCCGCAAGAAAAAAAAATAGGTTGCTATCAATGGTTGAAGATTTTTAAAGGTCATCTTGGTATGTAATAATTCGGTTCGTCAGCTAGAGCAGTGGTCCGCAACCTGTGCGCCGCAGCGCCCTCGACCAAAATGCAATATCACAAATAGAGCCAGGCTTTGACATTCTTCTTGGTACTGAATAAGCGCAGCCGTCTCATTAATTTTATTTCTATCTTTCCACTTTGCACTCCTACCCAAATTATATCTATATTTGTATTTATTGTTCAGCAAGAAATTGAGGTTATGCTCGCACAATAATTTAAATTGAATTGTATCACGGATTAATTTTGTCGCGGCAATTAAAAAAATTGGAAAATGTGTGCCTTTTTGATATGTTCCAACGTTGGGCGAAAAGGGGCGCCGCAAAATTTCGTCGACTGTAAAAGGCGCCATGGGCTATAAAAAGTTGCGGACCACTGAGCTGGAGGCGTGTATTGATATCTTGAGCCAGAATTCTTCCGTTATTTTTTTACCTGTAGAACTAACAATACTTGGAAAACCACTATAAATGTTATCAATCTATTAATTAAAATGGAGAAACACAGTTGTTCACATTTTTTGTTCTTTACTCAGATTCAGAGTGCAGGTTCAGCTATAAGGCAAAACTTGTGACATGATAGGAAAGCCTTTCACACTTGGCGTTTGTTGAAAAACGTTCGCTCTTTAAATTATTCTCTTCATTTTCTCCGAAAACTCCGTTTTATTTGCTTACAAACACGTACAAATCAAAATACTCGAATTTTATTGTTTTTCCCCATAAGCATCTATGTAAATCCGTATCCACTGATTTTGGAGTATAATGTTGTGACTTTGCTACATTCCGGCCTTACATAAAGTATGCTTAAGGCACTATAGCTACGCACAGGTATAATGGACCACCATTTTGATTCTTAGAAAACCAACGAGCGTTGTCTTCAGGGGTGTCCAGCCAATCCACACTGACTTAAACTTAGAGTATGGCTTTCAGCTCCTTTCTTGCATTGGCTTAAACTGAAAGCCAATGATCGTCAATTCAATTGGTTGACTTACCATTAACTAATAGCTTATTTATCTATTGTTCCGGAGCCAATATCAAATTTCTTTTTACCAATAATCATGCTAAATGGGCAACACTGCCAATAGCTTATCGATGATTAGCTGACTTTGGGCTGGCAGCCGAACTAGGGTTTGCAATATAGGTAACAGTTATATATAACTCAGCCGATAGTCAATCATGAAAAACTTGAAGAAGTTGATGAAATTAGAAATAAGCCAATAGCAGCTCATTGCAAATGGGCAAACAGCTTCTAAGCCAAAGCAAAAGTTTAAGCCGATGACCAGAGCATTGCAGCCGTATCATACAGCTTAGACTTTCAGCTTAAACTTAGAACCTTGAAAAATACAACTTTGGCTTTTGGCTTTGGAAATACCTAAAAAATACAGTTGACTTTCGGCTTTTGGCTCTAGCTTTCGGCTGTTTTGATGAAACACTCCGGCTTTTGACTTAAACTTACGACCTTGAAAAATATAGCTTCGGCTTTGGCTTTCAGCTTGGAAAAAACATGAATAATACAGCTGGCTTTCGGCTTTAGCTTTCGGCTTTTGGCTGGCTGCAATGCTCTGCGATCGGCTTGTCAGCACTGGCTAGGAGATGCTGTGCCGCGTTACGCGGCGCTAGCGCTGTCACGGGTTCCCGGCTGTTAGCGCTGCTGATGTGATCTGATCTGAATCTGATAGAATGATTGTTTAGACGACTCGACTCTAGACTCGACCTGTCGACCAGGACTCGACTCTCGAGAATACTGGCAGAATACCGCCCCGTGCTGATTACTGGTAGTCGTACAAGAAGTAATAATAAATTTAAGAAAAAGTAATAATAAATAACATTAATAACTCATGATCAGGTCACCATCGAGGTGAACCAGCATCAGGATAAAATTCACTACAAATCGAAGAGAGAAAGTTAATATTATTTCTATCGCTCCTCCGACTTTTTCAAATCTCGATTAATTTTCAAGATAGCTGATTCCCGTCATTTTCCACATTATATTCCTTCGAGAACAGCGGACTAAGCTTAAAGGACGAAGAAATGCCTTTTGGGTACGTACGTGCATACAGAACAGCTGGCTTCAAAATGCTTTCGTTGCTGTTCGTATCAAGGGTACCTTCATCAACTACACGCTGGAATTGCCATCATTAAAAGATAATAACATGATTTTCGAATTGACTTCAGTCATTTTGTTTTTAGTACTTCTAAATAGAGTGTATTACTGGTCTCACGCATGGAGAAAGATGCCGGTTGTTCGCGAAGAAGATTTAATTCGCGAACGAAAACCTGTTAGATATCCATATGCAGTCGTATGGACTCCTATTCCCGGACTATCGTGCGTATTTGTTTTTCTCTATTATTATTCATAAACTATTTTGTTCGATGAAGTAGTAATTTTATTCGTGAACTGTAGCTGGATCTGTCCGTTCATCGGGCATACAGGAATAACAACTGCTGAAGGAAAAATACGTGATTTTGCTGGGTCGTATTATGTAGCCGAAGATGATATGGCATTTGGTCGACCCACCAAAATCTGGAAATTGGATCTGGATCGTGTCAAAAATGGTACTCGCGGCTGGGATTATGCAGTTATCGAAGCATCTCTCGATTATGGAGGACGTATCGTAAGAAGAATTGACTATGTACGCGATACAAACAATAAGAGTATTCCCGTTTTTTGTATTGACCTTTCCATTTTTCTGTTCAGCATAACCTGTTCTGTGACAATTGCCACTCACACGTAGCAAAAGCGCTAAATTTGATGGAATACGACGCTAGCACTTCATGGAATATGTGTAAAATTGCATGGTTCATCTTCTTGTACGGGGAATATGTCAGGTAAACACTTGGCCATTTTCTTATCAATTCAACGTGCTTCCCGGGGATGAATGTTGAAGTGAATTTCTATATAAATTTATATAAAACGTTGAATGAAGTTCATATAGGCCTAATACTCATGCGTCATTAATTCCATTCGCACTAATGATTCACATCAAATTAGACAACCACTCGAATTAATCGAAGCATAAAATTTGTTCAGAAATCTATTATTGTACTCGAGTGGACATGGCTCCTCAACTTCTGCTTGTATTCTCGTATCTTATACTTCTAATATTCTTGGATGCTTGAAACATAAGCCTAGTATTGTTGTTTCTGTGCGGAACTTCGAACAAACTGAGAACTGAATCCGGAAAAAAATTTCTCTTCTCGATTATGCTCCGTAGTTCAAATCGGCGGACTAATCCTTACTTAACCCATTTCCCATTTGACACAAATAAATACTTGAGATGAGCTAGTCTTATAATAAAGTGGATTTACTCAGGTTCTTGTTTCTTCCGCATTATGACTAATCCTGATTTTATTCTACTCTTTTGTTACAGCACCAAAGCGTGGTTAAAATCTTGGGGTCCATTTTGGATAATTTCCATCGTTGTTGTCATCCTAACGTTTATTACGCGAGTGACGACGAATGCTTGAAAAAGATCTCAATGTAGAATCAACTTTATAATATTTTATGGCTACTTTTGTATTCAGTTGTATAATTTTATTTTAGTCTTTGTTTTCTTTTGTGTTCTTATGTTCGCTTCCTTGAAGGATTAATTGATGTTCGATTATATTTTTGCATACACAACAAATTTCTTAAAATCTGTTTAGAATTTATTATAAGAATTACTACCACAGTTGACGAGTGTGAGATAGTACTTTTAGATTACGAAGTTGATCATTACCCGCGCTCTTCTATCCTTTGATTTCTTCCTTCAAGAAGAAAAGTTGAATCACGTCATCGAAATGGAATTTCTGATTCGGGTTGTATGAATGAAAAGTATGGTTTTTGTCGGCAATTTACAAAACTATGAGAATATCAGAATACTTTCTGTTGTTTTACTTGAGAAAATACATCTTCTGTAGAATATTCTATCAATACCGATCCTTTAGAAGAAAATTGATTCCTCAAATATAAATATTCATCTCCCTTTTTCTTTGTATAATAATGTAGTGAAGGAATTTAAGGTTTGGTGGTCATTATTATTTTATACAAGGAGTGTGGCGATGACTTTTCATTCTATCCAACGAAATACCTTAACTCGTATGTGGACGATATTATCAGTAAAAGTAACCCAAGTGCAGTATTCCTTCAATAATTCTGTCGATTGATTGGAAATCGGAAGTTCCGTCAAGGCTGTCACCTTCTAACGACGATTTCGAATACATCGAATATGTTATTCCAATAGCAAAAACGAATAAAGGCAAGCCAATGAAACAATAAAAATTTTAAACAATAACAATAGAATGTAATTTCTATACACTACATGAATAAAATATTAAATAACACGATGACAAAATTGAAATAAATCGAACTTTCCAGAAAAGAAAAGAAAGTAATAATAATAATAATGAAACATAGTATCATTTCTGCTCAACCTCTCGAAGGAAATTTCGTTCCAAGGTACAATCATAGTCAAAAGTTTTAGATTCAAGAAGATTCTTAACCCGTTCCAGAGTTCGTTTGACATCGTCCAGGATCGGATCCAGCTCTGGGTTTTGTGATAATTCCAGAGCTGGTGCAAGCTTGAATGGAATACCTTGAAGTGGATGACAACTTTCTCTCGTAGTCGTCGTCTGTGTCGAGGTTGCTGGTAAGCTACTCACGGTAGGATACATGGGTGGGTCATTTCTCAGCGCATACGGAACGTTAGGAGTGAGTGAATAAGGTAACATGTTACTCGATACATTAGTTGTTGGTGGGTTATAACTATCAACCACAGGTCTAGGGTACATCGTTATAATTTCAAAATCGTCGTCTGAGGTAATCACGAAGTCGTCTGCTACTGATGATCTTGTAACATAGAGCTCATTCTGCAAATAAACAATATTATAAGAGAATGAATTATAACGGGCTCATACTGAATACCCGAATGAATGTACCTTATTTAAAATAAAACAACGATACGGCTCTACTAATCACAATAATTTTAATCAAGAAAAAACGAAGTTTCGACGGCGTAGCCGTCTTCTTCAGGTGTATAGTAGAGCCGTATCGTTGTTTTATGTTGTATGATTCTTATTCACGGATTAAAAAAGTCTTCTAGTACCTAATTTACTTAGTAATGGGATGACTAACCTGCATGATGTAAACTGTGAATAGGTATAAATCGCATGATAAACAAAAACACACAATTAACCACAACGTTCTAGAACACCCGCAATAATTTCCTAGTCTCTGTTCAAACTGTTCAACGAGAAAAGACTAATGTTCCTGGTCAGCGAATACGGATACTATAGAAATCTTCAACTTCTTTCTCTGATGATGAGACTGAATTGAAGAGCAAGAGATGAAAACGAGAGAAATAGAAAATCTGACAGCAAATTAAAATTACGTTGTTATTCTTGTTGACCATTCTTATCAGGACTCACAGGAGTACAGCAACCAGCCAGAACCTTGAAACGCGTGACACCACGGGCCCCTTTCTGCCGTACAAAGTTGAATTGACGTATATGCAAATAATGAATACGAGAAAAAGAGGCTAAATCAAACACACCCATAAACTCTTTTCCTCGTATTCATTATCTGCATATACGTCAATCTGACTTCGTACGGCAGTTTTGGGCCCACGGCCTACTCGGACGGGGCATATTGTAGGTGCCGCTATCGTCGACAATTTCTTGGATAATGAAATTCTTATGAGAAATAAAAAATTGCTCCCATTTAGTTGAAAATCAGATCATCTTAAAGGAAATTTTACGCTCTTTTATTAATTTGGCTCTGAGTGTTTTTTCTCAAAATCGCCCCGTTTCTGCCGTATATAAGCAATTGATTTTCCGAAATAACCTTCGAGTGTAGCGTGTGAAGTGGCGCTCCTAGCAGAGCCCTCAAAGCCGAAAAACCATGTTTCAGGTTCTACATTTACAGTTCGCCACGAAGCAATGCCACCAAATTGAAGAAAAATCTTCTATCACAGTGAGTATCGCTCTTCGAGCCGAGGAAAATATGTAGCGGTAAAGTTGCGGTACCTACTACGGAAAAAAAGAGCCACAAGTTTAGCCACAAGTTCTAGCGTTTTACATTTTGTTGTACCTAGCATAGCAAACGTAACTATTAGCGAATTGCCTGAAAGGTTTCACCGATAATCGCTAACCTTATCTATTGAACGTACGAATCAAAATATTAAAATTATAAATTTTGTCGGTTTGTTCGATTCTCTTTTCGTTTTTTAATTTTCGTATGAAATTGATCGACGAGTTTAGATGATAAGGTTGAAAATTTGCATTTCATTGTTCGCGTTTTGAAATTGAAATAATAATGATGTGAGTCGAAATTCGGGTTTTCAAAGTTCTTGTTTGTTTTTCTTCTGTTCGCGTTGTCGCGCGCCTTAGGCGATGATATCTTAAATCTTGGTGGAAAGTGTTCTGTCAGTTTTCCAATCGTTTTTCTACGAATCATTGTTTTGAAATTTTGCGCGTTAAAGTAGTCGCATGTAGGCATTTAGGTTAC
Source organism: Aspidiotus rigidus (assembly GCA_035079385.1). NCBI lineage: Eukaryota > Metazoa > Arthropoda > Insecta > Hemiptera > Diaspididae > Aspidiotus > Aspidiotus rigidus. The sequence goes on along the minus strand of JAVHKY010000044.1, from coordinate 1,614,894 downwards.
TCGATGATGATCATGATGATGTGAATTTCTTATCATAAATAGTATAATCGCATAGTGTTCGGTGTTCGCTCTGGTTTGAAAAGAAAAACTTTCAACGAACAAGGTAAGAATTTCCTACTTCCTCTACTTTTTATAACCCTATTGATAAGCCGCCCATCCCCACATCCCACGCGCCTATCTAGAAAATCATATTCCGCCTCAAAATTATATTGTGGGTAGATAGTTGAAGAGATAATAGTTTCAAATATTTTAGTAATTTCTTCAAATGCGAGCTACCTACACCAAATTTCTGTCCTCTGAGCTTTTTACTGTTCGGCAATCCTTTCTCAGCACTGCCTGAACTATAGTTGAAAGAATTGCTGGCTCGAGCCTGTGTGCGTACATACCGTAACGACGAATAACCTTCAGTGTACCTGACGAGGTACCATGATCAATCTAAAAATGAAAAAATACTACTGCTACTGGTTTTTCAAACAGAGAGCTGATTACGCTCACAGGTATCAAACGTCATCGTCGTTGTCGATAAGTGAGTCGTCGAAAAGCCTCTTCGTGGCCGATTTCACCGCATATTTTCAGCGACGGCGGAATCGACGGCTGCTGTCCGTATTGTGCAATTTTGCGATCAGCCTAATTCGCACACGTTCCTCGCAAAATTTCATACACCTTGGGCTGATGTACGACAATTGTCTACAGGTCGTGTTCGCAAAAATGTTAAAAAAAATTCGTATTCTCTGCATCTTTTTCTTTCGTCACTATAGTCCTCTATTCTATCAGCAAATTGCTGTTTGTGCTTACTTTGTTTGTACGAGCTTTGTGCACGGAAATATGATCTTGCGTTGCCGAATTATCCTTCCTAGCTAAGATAACCGTGTAGGTTTTTTTTTCAATTTATTTACGCCTCACTAGCAGTTACGCCCTTAGATCTGTCAAGAAGATGATATCGCACGTTCTGAAATTACACAAAAGGATGGAAGTATCGGAAAACCCGAAGTTCTCAATTGAAGATTCTTTTGGAAAGCTAGACGAGATTTCAGATTGAAAGTTCCTTTTTTTGTTTCTCACCAGCAGGGGAGGTCCATTTTCAATCTTAATTCTGTGGAGACGGTCGATTACTGCATAGAATTCGAAATAATTCATAGTTTATCCCAATGTTTTGAAGTGATGATTACGGAAATTCTCAAACTGTAAATCAGGGAAATAGAAAAGGGATCTCCTACATGGAAGGGAATTTATTTTAGCAAATGGAGACTTGATAAGAAGGCCGATAATTTGTCATCTTTATCAATATTCCTGAAGTCGCTGTAGATCTGATACACAGGTTTCAAGTTTGCATCTTCCTTGCACATTTGTTCTTCTTTTATGTTAGGAATGATGCAGATACCCAAAGTCATGATTCTGGTGATCTTAGCATAATAGAACCCATCAAAGTACTCGGAAAAGTTGTCACTTTTCCTTAATCTTCCAATCGTCTTAGCCTGCATTATAATCCTTCGCGCCTGGCTCTCAAAAAAAGTCAACTGTGGTGCGAGTGTGAAAACGTCGGTGCTTCAATGCTGCTGAGTGAAATTTATCTTTTTGACATTTATTGGGCTTGACTTTCTATGTCTCCATAATTCGAACATACCATGATCAATGATAAAAGATCTACTAATATTCGTGCATTTATAATCGCGAAACTTGAAATACAAGTCATTTTCGAAGGTCAAGTCTGCCTTAACTCCTGGTTTGTGTAAGTTTTGAATGAAAACAAACCCATTGAAAGTAAGGATTATACGATGAATGGAGAAAACATACCACTTCATTTTCTGTTTTCGATGATCTCGAGGCGAAACGTAATATTGTCGATTATGCTGATGAATGGTTGTGTGTACGTTTGTCACTGCGAATGGCGTAAAAGTGGATTGAATAATATGTTCCATTGTTCTAAAGAAGTGCTGATTTTAGTCGACGATTTGTATTACCTCTAATGTATTTCCAGAAATTATATCAAAATTAGAATTTGTTGTTAGAATTGCTAAGAAAACAAACATCGTTTATTATTGGAAAAGTGCTTGCAGAATATGTTTGATGTCTCTCTAACTCAATCCTCTTTTTCCTCCCACGTTGTCTCCACACCCCCTGTTTTCTCCCAAAAGTTTTTTTTTATTTTTGTTTTATTTTATTTTAACTAACAGCATATCATCAGGGTTCTAAGCTCGACAGTGTTATTAAGTTCAATGGATAGGGGAAGGAAGTGGTCAGTTTCGCAATGAGGGTCATAAAAGAGACATCGCTTGTTTCGCACGAGCAGCACCACCTGCCCTCCATGGTAGAGTGGGTTCGGGTTGCGTATGCATTTAATTTTGTTTCCACTAACACCGGAATCGACCTTTTTTGGGTGTAATTTCAGTGTGGGAAGAATCTCCTCGGCGTACCCTCTCTTCTACACGGCAACCGCCAAGCTTCAGTGCCCCCATCCGCAAAACATTACAACACACAACAACACCACCACCTTAGATATAGTAGCTCGCTGTTGGAGTCTCTTCATCTTCTTCTTTCTTCAGGGATGGTCTTCGTCTTCTTCCTGCACATCTGGATGTGGTTGGTACACAGGGGTTGAGTAGGCCGTAGCGTGGTTCTGCATTTGCCGATTCCATTCTCGGTCCATCTTCTTTTTCATGACGGTGGCTACAATCCCAGACACCTGGTTCCATGCTGCTTTGGAACTTAGCATGGTGGATATCAGGCTACTCGGAGCAAGCGCTTCATCTACGCTGATCTCTTGAAAAGACCGACTTAGCTTTTTCCCCTCACACTTCCACACGTCACACTTTAATAAGGTGTGCTGTGGTCCATAATCCCACCCTCGGTTTCAGCGCAAACACTTGCCTGCTCAACTTCTCATGGAGGTACTTGTTGAAGAAGCCATGGCCGCTTGACATCTGCGTCAGGTGAAAGTTCAGCTGACCATGGATTCGCTCCATCCACTCGTCAAGGTCGCGTATTAACACACGGGTTGTCCACGTACCCAGCTCGCTCTGGGCAAAAGCAAGGAGCGCCTGGCCTCTTGCTTGACCCTTAAAGCTTCTTGATTGGTCGTCGTCTTCTTTTTCGCTTTGAACACCACTTGTCTTTCCTTAGCAAGGAGCTCGATCGGTGGTGAACGTGCTAATACGCAAAGAGCCTCTGTCGAGACTGTGCGGTGGGCACTGACGCACGTCAGCGTTGCTCTTCGTTGGATCTTTACCATCTCTCTCCTTCTGCATGGTATCTTCATTGAGTCAGGCCACACTGGGGTACCATATAGGAGGATTGACGAGGCAGTGCTCATCATAATCCGTTTTTTTGCTTCTCTGGGTCCTCCTAGGTTCCTCATTAGGCGGCTTAGGTATGCAACAACCCTGCATGCCTTTTCCGCTGCCATCTGGAAATGATGCCTGGAGCTATAGATACCTAAAAGAGACAAGATAGCTAACTTCGTTAGTTCTAGTGTTCCACCGCACGCCAACACAGCGACACAGTATTCTTGGGCTAAATTAACATTGCGCTTATGGATGTTTTTCAGTTTTCATCAATTATCTCGGAAACCGTTCATTTTTATGAAAAAATGAAGAGAACAAAATTTATTCCCCTTGTAATTTCCTATCAAATGAGACCTACTTTGAATTTTTTTTTTTCAAAATATGAAATAGGTCTCATACGATAGGAAATTACAAGGGGAATAAATTTTGTTGTTTTCATTTTTTCGTAAAAATAAACGGTTTCCGAGATAATTGATGAATACTGAAAAACGTCCATAAGCGCAATGTTAACTTAGCCCTACAATACAGTGGCGCTATCTCTCGGCACGTAAATTAGCTCGACAAAAATCGGGTACCGGATTTTAACACAGCGCATATGGAGAGTTAGCTATCTTGTCTCTTTTAGGTATCTATACCTGGAGCTCAGCGTTGAGTCAAACCAGATACCTAGGTACTTCATCCGCTTCTTGGTCTGTATTTCCGCACCCTGCAGGCGAAAGGTAGGTGGACTGAACTTCCGACGGGTCGTGAATAAAATAGCCTCCATCGTACCTACTGCAAGTTCTAGTCACGCCGACTCGGTCGAACGCATCACTACCTCTAGGGCTCGGTTTATCCTGCACTACACCGGTACAATTGTTTCGGCAGTTCATACCACCAGTATGTCATCCATATAGCAGATAAGCTCAACACCCGGTGGCAGCTTCACCTTGTTGAAGATCCCGTTAAATGCAACGCACCACAACAGCGGGCTAAGGACCGACCCCTGCGGCACCCCACAAGTACCTGGGCACTTCAGTACCAGCAGACGACTCTGCTTGATGGATTTCGCGATAGCTAAGATAGCTGCTGATTATCCTGAGCAGGTATGCGGGCACTTCTGCGTCCATGAGGGCTTCCAATGTTCTCTCCCATGGATATGAGTTGAACACATTTCTCATGTCGAGGTTGACGGCTGCGCAAAACTGACGTGTAGCTATCGCTGACTCGGCTATCTTCTTCAGGCTGATTCCAGTATCTGATGTACAGAGTCCAGTTTGAACCTGCTATATGTCTTTCCTTCAAATAGCTCTCATATCGATTGGTTATAGCTCTCTCCTGAAGTTTCCTAACATTGTCCTGCAGACAAGTAAGTGGCATAAGGTGAAAGTGAGGTAAGTATGTGTGGGTCTAGTGTGTTTGATTATGAGGCGAGTGATGATCATTTTTTCTCTGCGAGTGAGTTGATTTGAGGAGTCTCAGAGGATGGGAATATTATTTGTAATTTGAGCTAATTTGTTTGAGTGAGGTTTTAGGTTAGACCAATGCGTCAACCAAACGTTGATATGTTTGAAGAGGTCGGAGCGTGAAGGAAGGAAAGAGGAGTTGACTGATGGATGATTGGTTGCTTGTTTCGCTTCATGGTCGATTTTTTTTTGTTCTCTGGAATGTCCTTAAGGCTGGGTACCTAGATGAAGAGTATTAGGGTGGAGTTGGTATAGAAGATGGCGATGAGGGCGTGAATAATATTTATGAGACGATGAAAAGAAAAGCAGTTGGAAATAGCACCAAGTGATCCTAGGACATCGGAAATGACCAAGGGAGAGGTGGGAAGGCCGATGAGGAAGTGTAAGTCTTATCCACAGAACGATTCAAAGATTAAGTGAGAGTGCAAAATATTCTGAAATAGGATTTGAACGCGATGTTTAATTTCAGGCTAAGGTGAAAAGTCGTGTGTTGCTTTCTCAGCTGCGTAAGTATTTTTTTCTTTGTTAATATTCAATATCAGTGTCATACATTTTTGTTGACGTGGTTCATGTCTTCATCGAGCCCCCCCCCCCTATAGGACCGGATTGACGAGGTGGATTATTGGCCTGGGCCCTCGTATCTTACGGGCCCCCGCTATGTTACAGTTTGGGGACCATCAATGAACAATAAAAAATTGTATACGTGTTACAAACCGCAGAGAAGGTTGAGCCCGCGCATTTTGAAAGATTACTTTTTTGGTGAAGTTTAAGGTGAATTTGGAAATGGCGAAAAGAAAGGTGCACATTGGAACAGATTTTCATGTGTGGACACTCAACTGATACTATATGATCGGAGAACTATTGTCTCTTTCACCGTCTTTCATTTTTATCCGAGGATCAAAAGCTGCGAAGAATATCGAGTATATGGAGAGTCTTCGCATGAAACATGTCACCTCATGTAGATGGCTCATTACGCGTGTACTGTTCTTAGTGTATTGATTTTTATGTAACTGTTGTTAATTTCTTGAATTACAGATGCACGAATAACGTCAGCGTTTCGTCAGCGACGAAAATTCAAATTCGCCGTTTCGAAGAGCAGACCATGTCAAGCGACTCGAACAACGGAGGAAACACAGGAACCAGTAAGTAGTGAAGTAGCAACTTTGTATTCCCGTCGACGAGATTAACTGGCTATCGGCCTATAATTTCATCAGTTTTCCTAGGTATTTTATTAATAAAAATGTTTTCATGGATCTCCTCTCTTACTTTTACAAATTTTGAAGAGAGTCCATCTAATAAATCTCGTGAGCGAGGTCATTCACAAGGAACAGTCGACTGGTCTAGAATTTTATCCAGCTGTTATCAATATTTTGTAATAATTCATCTCAGGTACACTATCGTCAATTTTTTACCGACTTTGTACTTGTAAAAAGTGAGGTATTACACCAGCCACAAGGTATACAGGGGAAGGAGGCGATGAACTTTCTCGAAGTTTTGGAGGTCCTAGATCACTTTTAGCCTAATGAGAAAATTTCAGGTTTCCTTATATCTGTTTATAAACATATAAGATTCTGTTGTCCTCGCAGCTCCTCAAGAATTATTTGTTGGATTCTCACAAAATTTGGCCAAGTTGTGATGGATTATCTGAAGTTGAGAATGTGCATTTTTCTTTTTAGATTGGATGAGTAGTTGAGTAACTCTCAATTTTCCCAAAATTTCTTAGTGTTGTATCTCGGAAAGCATCAATCGTATTATTTTCATATCATTACATTACGTTGAAGTGTATTCAAAATTATTGCTGTGTAATTTTGTGATCGATTGGTTCTTGAGTAATTCTCAAAATTTATGTATGAAACCGTCGGGGCTTGTTCAATTTGAGTTCTTTCGCCTAAAAGGCTTGACTTATTATCGACCGTATTTGATCGAGAAAATCAACATTTTATTGGATACGTTAAATACATATTGCGCGTGAGCGATGGATTGAATAATCAGCCGAGTATCTTTGATATGTAATTCTTGCTCGATTGATATTGGATTATCTGTATAATATACTTTTTCACCGATTAAAGTGAGACTAAACTTTTTTTAGCGATTTTTCTTCCTTCATTTGGGAAACAAAAAAAAATTAAGATCATAAAAAATTGAAATTGAGTTCGGTCATGTATCAGTTATATTGAAAAAGTCGGTGGTGCTTGCGCGTCTGCGTAAGTTTCTTATTTATTAGTGTGTGCGAGAATGAATGCAGTGATTCTTTGTGTAGATGATAGTGAGATGCTGAAGATGAAGAACAAAAACTTGAAACAACTGAAAATAGATAAATGCGGTGATTCTTTGTGTAGATGATAGCTAGATGGTAAAAATAAAGAATAAAAGTTGGGAACAACTGAAAATAGATTATTTCCCCGACGAAAATGACGTATGAGAGAAGGTTTCCAGTTATAATAGAAAATTTTGGTTCTTGCAAAAAGGTAAGGAGTTTGTTGAGGACGAAGAAAGAAAGCGAATTCCTTCTCGATTTTAAGATGGAATCATTCGTCCGTTTTATCGATTTTCGTTAACGTGGGTTTTACTAATATTGAAATAGAGTAGGTGCGTGCCATACTTCGTCCCTTTTTTTTTTTCGTTCGGAATTAAAAATAAATTTGATTTTTTTCTCTTTTTAAGCTGGATTTACTTTCGTCTGTTTCATACATTATTTATACTGGTACGCTAACGGAAAATTTAAATACAGAATCGAAGTAGATTGAGGATTCTCTGTGTTCTCTTTTTTTTTCAACTGCTGTATTTGCTTAAGCCGCACGCGACTAAATTTCAATTACAGAGTAGAAGCGTAGTATTCAAAAAAGTAGGGGAATAAAAGTTTTACTCGGTCGATTTGATACTTTTTCATTGGGTGAATCAAGCCACCAAAATATGACCGTAAAACAACTAAGTCAATTTCATGTTGTACACAATTTAGAAAATCTGTAGGTGTGAACACGTGAATAGAGTTTTTGCTTTTTGTCATCGAAGTATTCCTATACAAAATTCTCATCCATCGCTCAGAGAACGTCGAGTATGTTCGTTATAAGAGATATAAAAATGATATCGGCGAATAAGTCTAAAATAGTGCTAAAAATAAACTGTCTTCTATCACTGAAAAATGTATGAAGTAGGTACGTTTTTTCTCCTCACTATCTCGTTTATTTTTTGAAGGTCAACAGCTCAATATTGGTCGGTCGTGCTGCAATTAGGTATACCAGTAAGAAGTGCTGGTACTTGAAAAAAATTATTAAAATAAAAAATATTGAAATTTGTTGGCATCATATTATAGGTTTTTAATAGCTTGAAAAAACGCGGGATTTTCAATTTTCGCGTGTATTTTCCGTACACGTGGAAGAAGAATAGAATGTCCCTGGATGATAGAGAAGAACGCAATACTGAAACTAATTTTTTACGCTTCTGTATCGTTTATAATGTATAGTAGTCGAATTCAGAAAAATACGTAAATTACGCTATAATCGATGTAGTTCTTTGTTTGAAGTCGTTCGCTATCAATTGTTTGTTTTGATTAAAACGAAAAAATCAACTGGGAATGCGAATGTATGTACTAGTATTGGACTTGCTACATTTATCGAAGGGGCTCGGATATTTACGTCTCGACTTAATTTATTCTGCTGTTCGTACAGTGTGTTTGTTCTGTGAGTATAAGTGAAATATAAACAAAGAGGTTACAGGGCAACCAACGACATCAACATGATTGTTCCCGAAGTATCGTAGACAGAAAATATGGATACGAAACTAAAAAGTATTGACTGATGCTCAATGCTTGTGAAAAGATGATTATTATATTCCGTTTGAAAGTATGATATTACTGATTGCAGTAAAGCGGTAGTTGGATCAGCGAATTTCATTGTGTCATTCTGTACCTCTTTTTAAATTTTTAAAAATTCAAGAGGTTCAAATACGAAGTATTATTCCAAAACTTCATTCAAAGAACATCTAGTTGAATATTGTATATAAACTGATCACACTACACAATAACAACAACAACAAAAATTGAAAAATGCAAGAATCCGATTGTAGAAGTATTTTCGACGCTGATCACGATGCCGTTGACTGTTTTTTAAAATTGGCTCGGGTTATCGAGAAATGCCGCGAATTGTAGCGACGCGCAGTGTATGTTCTCGAACTCGCGAAATTCAATAGTTGGGTAACATACACTGCGCGTCGCTATAATTCGCGGTATTTCTCGATAAGCCGAGCCAATTTTGAAAAACAGTCAACGGTATCGTGATCAGCGTCGAAAATACTTCTCGAATCGTATAATTTCGTTCATGCATTTTTCAATTTTTTTATTTTGTTGTGTAAAGTAATATTATGGTGTCCATCATTCAACTCATGCCCAATCGTAAAAAGCCATACAATCTTACAACTCTTTGTCATTCACTTTTTTTACTTGACGACTGAATCTGCTGTGGCACCCTCTTATTCGGCTTGATTATTTGTATTTTTCTGTCCTGTTAATTGGGGCAAATAATCTTTTGACTGTAGTGATCCCACTTCCGTTCTTATCAATAATACAGAGATCATATTGGAGTCAATGCTGTATGCTGAGGAAAAAGATCAAACTTGAAGCTTTTTCTACTATTCGAGGTCGAATCCGTTATCCACAATAGTTGAACAGACTAGGTCCGTGTCCCCCAGCCCCCCTCCTCCATCTCGGAATTTCGGATCGCTAGTAACGTAATAATTTTGTTCAATTTTGTCCAAAAAATGTTTTCCCGCTGCATAAATTTGAAATTTGGGAAGCCGGAGAAATGTATAGCCTCCCCGTCTTTCAATTTCGGGTTCAGTGTGAAGCCATAATTTGAATGGAAATTGATTTTATAATTTGATTCACATTTTGTTCAATTTTTCTCAGGAAACAGTGGGTTCTGTTTACCCATCATTTCCCCGCTGCATACATTGACATTTTGGGGCCCAAAAGAAATGTACACTCTCCTCGTTCCTCACCTTTGAAATTTCGATCACAATTCACTCATCATTCTCCAATTACTCACGTTTTATATTTTTAAACCCACGGAAGTGAAATCCCTCCCCTCCTTTTCTTTCATCTTTGAACATTCATAATATTTTATTCTATTCAATTTCAAAAGCCAACTCCCCATCCCCCAATTTGAATGGAATTTTGAGGTCCAATGGATTGATTTATTTGTGCTAAATTTGTACTGGATTGTGCCGTACAGTTTTGACAGGGAAGCTGTTCTTTTGGAGGTCTTTTCGAAAATGGCAACGTTCCACCTTGCGCGGCGCGTCGTCTGGCAAAAACTGAACTACCCTAATAGAACAGTCGAGGCTTGGAAGAATTTCGACTTTCAAGCCATAATATATGACAGCAAAAAATGTCGACCTCTGAGTTATATATGATAGGAGAGCTGAGATCTGAACTTAGAAATAAAAACGACTTCAGAGAATGCCTTTGTTTTTTAGCCTCCTATTTAATTCATGTCTGAACTCTCCTTTCCCTCCTCATTTTGTATTTCCTTCCCCTTCAATATTCACGCCCCTCAAAATCTCTAGAATCGAAGTGTGTCACTTAGAATTACGTCCTCAATTTGAAACATTTCAATTACAATTATAAACGGAGTTCAGGTATTTTGCTCGTCCGGCAAGTGCCCGAAATATAGATGGACTAACCCCAAAAATTCCAGATATTCTTTATGCAAATAAAAATAAGTTTGGGATTACAATTGGGAAAAGAACTTGGCAAACAGTTGAATCTTTGTGAAAATATGAATGGAGAATTTGTCCGCAACAATAAATTTGCGTTCAAGTAGTACTCGTATAAAATTAATAAATGAGGAATGATTAACTGCAGAACGAGATAAATGAAAAAGTGTGGCAAAAAATGGATAAATCAATAAGAATCCACACATTTTAGAGGGAAAACGTTGGATTTTGTGTTGTAGGCTAACAATCGGCAGTTTTGCTTAATCTAAACTCTTATATTCTTTAAAAGTTTCCTTCTTTATGAAGATCTATAAGTTTCTGTCTCAATGACCGATTGGATTGCATACTCAACTTGCACAAATAGTGAGAAAATAGTCGTACGAAAATTATACTTGGTATTTTATATGACCAAAACGGACCTCTTCTGTCTTGGCTACGCCGCGCCATTGCTTTTTCCAGCTCTAATATCATTGTTTTAAGACAGTCTCTCTCGAACTTTTTCTTTAAAAAGCGTTCGGCTCAGAGGAAGTTTTATAGTTTGCTTTTGCTCTTCATAATTAATTTATCCTTTGTACATATAGTTTGATTATTCTAGAAAACCCATTTCGTTACCAGTTTGTAAGAAACTTTGGAGTCAGAACTAAATATCTGTTTTTCGAAAGTTCTACAAAACAGTTCTGTTCAGAAGTTAGATAACTGGCTATGTCTCTTACTTCATTGAAAAAATATTCTAGATTTTAGCTCGTAGTAAGATAATCTCGAGTATAGTCGACCTTGAGTTGCAGATTTTTAATTGCGAGATGTTGTGTGATATGGAACTTGTCTATTCTAAAATCCTTATCTTGGTCTGTGAAACGAAGAATATAATTCTTCGTCTATACATTTTTAAAGAACGATTCCAAACCTGACGGTAGTAATGATAACAAGGCTTATCTAGGTATTATAAGTTCTCAACATTTCTTTCCGTGTTCGTTTGTTCTTAGCGAGTTGACTCAGAATTCAAAAATAGCAGCAATTAAGAAACTGAAAATATAAAGGTGGTATTAAATTTTATATCAAATATTTTCTTAGTATTTCGACCAAAAATCATTTTGACATTGTTTATGTCTTTGAAATAGAATTTAGATTGCGCAATAAAGTAAGTTCCTGCGACTGCTGATATCACATTACAAAGTAGATAATAATAAAAATATAAAAGTAAAATAGGTTTAGAGAGTTAAAAATGCAAAAAATGATGGTGCTGAATTCACATGAGTCGGGATGTATTATGAGAAGGAAAAAAAAATGTACCAGCGAGAATGTGTCGTTACCTTTCCTCTTCTTGCATGGACTTTCTTATGAAATATCCCGGGAAACTATTTGGAAAATATTATTGGGGTTAATTTTGTATTAAGTCTCCAAAGTTATTCGAAATAATGAGACTGTCGGATGTACTTATATTTTCATTCGTTCATTTTTTGTCTTCTTCTTGCTTTGAGCCTTTCTGTAATTGCTTTTTAAGACTCTCCTGTTTCTAGGGGACTTCTAAAAAATAATTTGAACAATTGACTGTCTTCAATATCGCGTAACCTTTGAGGTCTGTTGCGCCCTTTTGAAAATTTATAACCTCTGATGTTCCACCGTTTTCAATTTTCGGAACCTGATTCTCAATTCCAAGCTTTTAAAGTCATTGAAAGTTATTTAAATGTTGTCATGATGGATACAACGATGATCATTGTTTCGTTTTCTATCTACATTTTTGGATTACGATAAGCCTTTGAAGAGTGCTTGAAATTCCGTTTAAAAATCGTACTCATGACGACCAGTCGAACAATTTACATTTTACGTGTACACTAGGTAAATCACGTTTTTATGTCATGTTTAATCGTACGTCTTCATTTAGCTCCGTTTGAAATCCTTGCAGATAAGATGGAACCAAAAAAACGTTAGTCGTATTCGATGGATATTTTACAGGCACTAGATAACGAATCTGAGTTAGCTGCATTTTGTCTATATTGTAGTTACAAAATACATAATATCTAAAAATATTATCATTTTTTTTTTAATTGTCGAGAGAATCGGTCATTAGTTCTCTCACTGATAAGTTCATGTCAACCTACTACACTCGAACTCCAAATTTCTCGTTCAGTAAGTACTCGTAAGTCAGAGTATTGACAGGATAAGACAATGTCAACTTTCTAACGTGTAAATTTTCGTGATGATGAAGTACATGAATCAAAACAATCATTAATTTCAGAAGAGTCCTAAATATAGAATAGGCCCTTTTCGCACTTTTGTTAAATAATGTGACCTGCGATGAGAAAAGGATGCTCATTGCCCACTGACAAAAACACCATTTCTCTCTTATTAGATGTCTAATCAGAGAGAAATGGTGTTCTTGCGCCAAAGAGCAATGAGCATCCTTTTCTCATCGCAGGTCACAAATAAATCTTTGATCTTTACTCTTTAAAACGCAACCATGCCAGCTTCGATACTTCGACGCTGCATATTTTTTTCAGATCTATTTTAAGAATTCAAGTTTGATGCTGGTTTCGAGTAGTTTTGAACTTGATAAGGAAAGATCGGTAGATCAACTGTTTTTCTGTTCGATTTTTGTTGATTTGTGCATCATTATTGAAATATTATTATTGATAAATTTTGTTTGTATTACTCTCAAAAACGTTTTTTTCCCTCCCCCTATTATTTTGGCTTTCTTTCGTGAGAAAATTTTTCACTTCAAAAAGGGCTTATAACTTGTAATTTCCATATTACATTTCTTCACTAAAAATATTATTATGAAAGTATTCTGTTGGCGTTTTCTTATAATCAGATGTTGTCTTCAGAACATACTAAAAAATCTCCGAGTAATTTCCATTTTGAAGCAGTGAAAATCACTCGTCAATTTTTGAACGGCTCTTTGAAAATTTGACATCGTTCAGATAGGACTTTTTTGATTTGAATAATTCTTCTTTATTACAAGAGTCCTTTCGCTGTCGTAAAAGAATATGAAAAAATCACATGCTTGAAATACGTATTTGTATTATCGATGAAATTTGTCCATTTTCTTTTTTTATATAACTAGGCAAAGGAATAATTTGAAAATTATTCTGTCCGTGTACTTCAGCGATAGAAGCCCAAACTACTTCCCGGAAAAATAATTCTGACAGCAGAATACCCACCTCCCCCACCAAAAAAAAAGAAAAATTACTCCTAAACTTACGCCTTTGTATCAGACTGAAAAATTTTGTGATCTAGATCTTTATTTATTTCATTTATATCTTTGAAAAGATTCTTGTCAGAGGACTTGTTCGTTGAAAATGACTGCGAGATAAATCACCCACTTCTCTAAGCCTTTTTTTTTTTTTTTTTTTTTTTAATAGTCGCATCCACCCGTCCTCCATGATGAAGTGAGCGCGGGTTGCGTATGTATTTAATTTTGTTTCCTCCAACACCGGAATCGACCCTTTCGGGTATTACTTCAGTGTGGGAAGAATCTCCTCGGCGAACCCTCTCTTCTACTCGGCAACCGCCAAGCTGCAGTGCCACCAGGAACGCATAACACTAGAACACACAACAACAACGGGCGTAACCGAATTGAGTCCGAGAGCGGGGGGTACCTGTTTTTGATAGCCGAATTGTGTCCCGAAGTGTCGGCGGTACTAAGTCCGAGAAGATGGGTGAATTTGTTCATTTTCCTTCGTCCTCTGCTGTAGGCAGCTTGATCCCAGCTTTTTACAGTTCATAGATTAAAGTACAACGCAACGCTTATGTTCCTCTAGTATTCTGTCTTCTGACGAATAAGACGATTGAAGCCTATGAAAGAGTCTTTCGACATATTGTGCATGAAATAATTAATCTCGCCTTGGAGTATGAACCCACGGGAGTGTTCGGTTCCTTCTACGCTGCACACCCCAATATTTTCATTCTCATAGATACTCTTCTTGAGGTCCAATGCACCTATGTCAAAATCATCGACATTTGTGAGTTGAAGATACGTGTAGGCACAAGAGAAATGAGAATCATTCGCGAACTCGGGGCTCAATTCGGCTACAAAAGATAGTTTGGGACTCAATTCGGCATCGCCCACAACAACATCACCTTAGATATAGTAAAACGCTGTTGGAGTCTCTTCATCTTCGGGGATCTTCCTCTTCTTTTTGCACATCTGGAACTGATTGGTACACAGGTGTTGAGTAGGCATCGCGTAGTTCTGCATTTGCCTATTCCACTTCCGGTCCACTTTCTTCTTCATGACGGTGGATACAAATGCAGATACCTGATTCCATGCTTCTTTGGAACCTAGCATGGTGGATACCAGGCTACTCGGACCGACTTGGCTTTTTCCGCTCACAATTCCACGCCTCACGCTCTAATAAGGTGTACTGTGGTCCACTCCTCATGAAGGTACTTGTTGAAGCAGCCATTACCGCTTAACACCTGCGTCAGGTGAAAGTTCAGCTGACCATGGACTCGGTCCATTCACTCATCAAGGTCACGTATTCAGACTCGGGTTGTCCAAGTACCCAGCTCGCTTTGGGCAATTCTTGCTTTCCATTTTGCAAGGAAAGAGCGCTTGGCCTTCTGACTCGTAAAGCCTCTTGATTGATGAACATCACCACTCTCTCCTCAGCAAGGAGACTGTAAGCCTATTGGGCATGGCTTATCCCTGAGATAGGTTTTCCAGACAATACGGGCTAAAGTCTAAACATCTTCTTTGGATCAGTTGCATTTTCTTCTAATTCTTACATTTAATCCACTCAGTCGGAGCTCTCTCATCCTGTCACAGCGGTTGCAACAGACTCATTCTTTCGGCTATACCTACCCTGTATTGTTTCATGAACCTTTTCTCCAATAATCTACCACCGAGCGTGGATTTCTATACTCGTAAATTTAATCCGGTATCCAATTCTCTGTAAATGTTATGAAGCTCTTCTGACATTATCATCTTGACAAAGCCTTTGACGCAACATCTAAGAATTTCAGATAAGTTTTTAGGTGAACGGCTACGGAGGACTTGTCATTAAGCTGCTCCCACTCAAATGGGCACTGTACGACAGCCTTTTCAACTGCCTCAATATTGCAACTGGATCTACAATTTTACTTTATGACCACGACTTCAGCTCTAAACTTTGACCCAGTAGGAGTTCTCTATTATTTCATTTATTCACCAGTTTTTTTTTTGTTCACCATCCTCACAAAGTTGACTCAATAATATTATAGCATTGTCCGACGACTTACGACTTTAATAAGACCCAAGTATAATACATACGTAAGGCTCAGAGGTTCAACAAGCAAACTTGTTCGTCCACCGCCATGTAGTAATTTAGAGGTAACCAATAGTGAACGCGAAAAACGAATACTCCGAAGGGAGAGTAAACAAAAGCAAACCGCAGAAAAATATAAGACGACGAGCGTTTTCGGTTGATAAACCATCTTCAAGCCTGAAATGAAAGCAACTGATGAACAGAAAAGAAGAGCAAGGTATTAAGATTGTCCAAACGAGAACGCGGTGTGAATCATAAGCCAGTTCGATCAGGCCATCTTCTGGAATGTACGAGTTGAGTACAGTGATACCGTCAGTGTTGAGATGACGCATTATCCCTATATGCTCGAGGGCGATGCGCTTACGATAGGAATTCTCCTTATGGAGGAGCTCTTCGGATCCCTCGCGGAAGCTGTGGCCACTGTTTATTAAATGATCAGCAAAAGCTGACTCCCCTAAGTGTCCCTTCTTCCAAGACTCCAGGTGCTCAGCTGCTCTAACCTTCCTTTGGCGACTAGTCTCACCAATATAAAAGCCTCCAGAATCCCCACATTCCAACTTGTAAACACCACTCCTCTCATCAACAGGTATGGGGTCCTTCAGTCTCACAAACAACCTCTTGACTGTGGTAGGGTTGTAAAACGCGGGTTTGAAGCCAAACGGGCGGAGGGCCCGACCCAATTGGAGGGAGAACTTCCCCAAGAAAGGGAGACTGATCCAACGCAAACGGCGATCACGGATCGTGTCTCGGGGGAGGGAGGTGGTGGAATCAAGAAGGCTCCTCGTAACTTTCCTCCGAACCATCACGTCAACATCGACATTGACCCCATTCACTCTGGCCAGGTGTTTTACTGATATTTTTCTGCGGTTTGCTTTTGTTTACTCTCCCTTCGGAGTATTCGTTTTTCGTGTTCATTATGGATAGCCGTAACCTTGAGGAACGTATTCGTGTAACCAATAGTCTCAAATACAACACATTTAAGACTCAGAGGTTCGTAATGCGAACTTGCTCTCACGCTCTTATGTATCCGTAGTAACTCAAAGATGACCTATAGACACAAATACAAAATTAATAAGCAGCGGCGCGGCGGGCGCTACAACTCGCAACTCTAAAACCCAAACCCACCTTTGTGTTTAGTGCAACATCACCAAAACTAAACGGTCAAAACCGCTGTACTTCCTATGTCAGGCCGGTCAGCGCTAGTGTCGCGCACAACGAAAACTAGGTAATGGATTGCCTGCGTGGGTAGTGAACGCATATTTCTCTTGAATCAATCAAAATTACAATTTTCTCGTGAAAGTAAATTTTTTGGAAATTTTACGCTACAAATTTTGTTCTCTTAGTTTTTTTTTTGAGTGGCTTCGTTGTGGAATTATTTTGAGATTATTCAATTGAAATCAATCGCAGTCCCTCATGCATTCCTAGAGAATGATCGGCCTAAATCAACATGTTGTATTTTGAAAATTGCTCTATCGGTACTTCTTTCCTGAAATTATAGGGACTTCGAGGTGTATGTGAATATTCTTAAAATTATTTCAT
Organism: Aspidiotus rigidus; assembly: GCA_035079385.1. Classification (NCBI taxonomy): domain Eukaryota; kingdom Metazoa; phylum Arthropoda; class Insecta; order Hemiptera; family Diaspididae; genus Aspidiotus; species Aspidiotus rigidus. Next base: position 1,597,674 of record JAVHKY010000044.1, on the reverse strand, counting down.
AAATCTAATCTGAATTATCTTATTATGTCGTGCAAAATACAAATACCCAAGGATTTTCATCGATAGAAGGAAAGGTTTAAGGCTACAATATTTCGTATTCTTCGTGATATGCCAAACTGTATACTTTTTGTTTATGACCTTTGTCATTGATCGAGGGATATTTCTACTGATAATATATGCTAGTGTTGAATAAGAAGAGTAGATAATAATTATTGTCTCATCGACGAAGAATATATTATGCTCTCAAAGGTTGATGGTTGTACTATTTCATCAAAGGAAAAACAAGAAGTGCGTGTAAGCCGTATACATTATAACAGGTTAATATAATACTCGTATATCATGTACGTTGGTGATAGTTGGTATTACCACCCGCGTTCGAGTTCTTGACAAATTTCCTCTGTCTATGGTGTGCAGCAATATGATATTTATCATCGAACGATAAATAAAGAAATATTTAAGGAAAATATATTAACAATGTATGTACGTACTAAGCGTACACGAGATCCTTGGAGAAAAAAAAGCTGCACGCTATTGTGACCAGTTGAACAAAAAGTAGTTCACTACGTAGTCGTGTAGAAGCACTAATGCTCATTGAAATTTTAAATGAAGAAGATGGCGCTCATTTAACCGGGGTACGTTGCGTACCACCTACGTTTAACGCGATCTCTATTTATATTGTCCTTATATTTGTCAGTTTTCAGAAATAAATTAGAGTGTTGTTTCAGCAAGACGAAAATAGAATTATCTACATGTACCAACAGAACGTTTTAGACGTACGTGTATTTTTATAATATTATACGTATATCTCATTTATTATTTGTTTATCATTGCGCTCGGAGAGTTCGAGTCTCCCTTCCTCTCCCCTTACAATTCTCTTCCTATTTTGTTTTCTGGTAGTCGTATTCCATTAATGTGATAACCATTTTGACAAATTGTCGTGCACGTATACTCAGGCGCGTTCGAATGTGATTTTTTTTTATCACGTGGACAAAAAAATCTTATTCCTTAATTATTTTACGAATATAAACGTTATCGTTCTTATTCTTTGGTCCTTTTCCATGTATATGTTGGAAAGATAGCTATACACTTTTACATCCCGTTATTTTTTCTCTTTTTCAATTTCGTATTTTTCAGTTTTGTGTGTGTATGTGTGTGTGCGGTTGAGTGATATCATCTTCTGTGTTCTCTCTTGAATTTCGGGAAATAATTTGCTTCTAAGAAATTGCTTTTTATACGTTCATATTGGTGATATACGTGGAAGAAAGTGATTATATTTTCCCGATAAAATTCGTCCATCCCGTTGCAGAGTTAAAGACTTATTGGTGGGGATAGAAAAAATCGAACCTGGACACTCAACTCGATGACGAAGAGACGGAATCGCATGCAGGTACTTACGATTTGATATCTTTTACCGAAGTTTTGAAAGAAAGAGTCATTGCCCCCAATGGATTAATGAGAGAGAGGAAGGTATTTTAAGATGTGAGGGCCACAAAAATACTGATCTCAGTCGAAGTTCTTTCAGATGATGTATCAAAAACGGTTGATGTTCGTCGAGTTTGCATATAGTCTATTTTTGAAGTTTAAAAAACTTATAACTCGCTGAGTTTATACGAAATGAAGATTTCCGAGTGGTCATCACAAGCAACTATACAAATTGAATTTATATATTGATCAAAATTTACGGACCGCTTTTTATAATTTTGGGCACAGTGAAACATACTTCAGCCCAACTATGTAAAACTATGTAATTGAGGGATGAGAAGTCACCGACAGTAAAATTCACCCATTGTCCATTTCTGTCTTCAGTTTTTATTGCTGCAAATGAACCTAGAAAGACTCTCTTTCCCTCTGCGAAAACTCGGTTTCTCAATTTTCGTTAATCGATTATTACATTCTATCATTCTTGACTAGGTTCATCTCTGACGTTCGCGAGTATTTTCCCTTTTATTTTGTTGTTACTAAATGCCAAAAATTTGTTTCGCGTATACCATTAAAACTGTTCGCGTTTTCTACTTCGTATACACAGACATGAAAGACGTTTAACATTTACATCTCACCGCGGAGCACTACTTTATTTACGTGTATTTGCTTATCAAGGAGGCATTATATCGTTTCTTTTCTGATGTGTGTACGCGAACGATGAAAAGACTGAATTTCGAGCAGCGTAAAATGAATAGTCTAATTTGCGAAATGAAGCAGGCATAAAATAGCTAAAGCACAGAAATATTCTCTCAACACATAATGTACAATACTTTACAAATACCGCGGCGATAATTATAATGAATTTTCTTTCCAATTGTTTCTCTTATATTTTTAAAAGTGAAACAGTGCGAGAAAAGAATTGACAAGGTACCAGTGTAGCGTATTGTAGATTGTGTATTGTAGAATTCAAATGTGAAAAATGACACTGCTAAGACCTTCAGGCTATCAAGAAAATAACTCGAAAATAATCTGATTATCCGTTCCTCCAAGAAACGGTCCTGGAACCCGTATTCCTCTTCATCATGTGGAGAAATATTAAGAGGTTATCGGGGAATTCGTCACTTCAACCTGCCATTCAATCAACTTTAAATTTATTTAACTATCTCTTATCCGCAGCATACAGCGAATTTACTTGCTTCCAATTTCATCAGATGAGAATGACGATAATCTTTTTTTCACTATTTAAACACAAGCTGAAACTATCCCAACCAATTTAGATTCTCACGAGTTTCATCCTACTCATTGAACTCCATTCAGATATCCAAAATCTTGGAAACGCATCCCTCGGACCTGATAATATTCACGCTTCCATGCTTAAAATCTTTATCTCAATTGCCTTTCGAACCTCCTCTAAATATTCAACTCCATCTTACTCCAAAGAACTTATCCATTACATTGGAAACTATGGCGACTCATCTCAAAACCCTCCAAAGTCCCCTCTCTTCCTGATTCTTTAGCGTACTCGAAAAATTATTTCAAAAGATACTATATAAAAGACTTTTATGGCTCCTTCAATCCGACAATATACTTTCCTACTCCCAATATGGTTTTCGGGGGGGTCAAATACTCTTCAACTTTTGGCAGATCTCCAACAACAAATTATTACCAAGGCAAAACACGGAGATTCAACACTCTACTCTATGTCTTTCAACCTTCAATAGGCGACAGATCCATAATGGTTAGCAACGAAGACCATCTCTCTTCTCACCAAACCATCCAGAATGGCGTGCTCCAAGGAGAGGTCTGGAGCGCATGCCCCTTTTTTTTTTTTGTTAGCTATAAATGACAACACAACTTGTAACTCTTTTCTCCTTACTCAACGTCTTTTCGCGGCTGACTACAGCATTTTTCTCCAATCTTGAAACCCTCATCGAATATCACGACTGTTCCAACAAACTTTGGGTAGAATAACTACATGGCATCAGACCGTGGTTTTCACTTCTCCTCGGCAATCTTACGAAAAAATTTCCGACCACAAATTTCTCTACCTTCTCCATTCCTTCAAGGTTTTTCAATCAGAATTCTCAACTCTTATAAACTCTTGGGGCTTACCTTTAAGCACAATCTTTCTTGGATCTCTCACATATAATCGTTCAAAGTTAAACGCCTGTATGCCCCAATATTCCTAAATATTCATCTTACCACCGTTTAGGATGCAGCCAAAAACTACTTCTCCAACTATATAAAAGTCTCATCCCGGTTTCCTGATCTACTCAGTCTGACAAGTCTTCTCTTCAACTGTATAAGGTTACTTAAGTGTGTTTTTGGTTCTTTAAGTCAACTTGAAATTATTTTGTTTGTTTCGGAATACGGCTATTTCTTTTTGTTCCACTTTCGTTTTCATTTACACCAACTACCTACCTTTTACTTTGATGAGGGAGGGTGAAAGGAGGTGCAATACTTTTTATCCTAAGTCGTGGACTACACCATGAACAACAAGCTAATTTTAAGTTCTATGTCGAGGATTTCGAAATTCGAGATAATAATAAATCGTAACAACTACTGAACATTGAGTAAAAGCCACAGGAGAAGTTACAGCCAAAACAATAATTCTACAGAATTTTTGTCGTGTAGAAAGATGAATGGTGAGGAAAAATATGGAAAAGAAAGGAAAAACTACGCGGAGTTTACAAAAATTAAATAACTTTTTAAGAGGACGCTTTCTTATATATTAAAATTGATTTACTTCAAGGCACTGACGTCCAATTATTTTATTACACAAAATTATATCACCGACGTTTCGATGACACCGTCGTCTTCACCGGGGTGACTGGACGTCAGTGCCTTGAAGTAAATCAATTTTAATACGCGGAGTTTGTTTCAATAATTAGGTGGAACTCGTTCATGAGAAGACTTTCCAATTTCAATTTCGATCATTGATTACTGCCCTGCAATCAATGGTTTGAGAAATTCGAAACTATCACAAGAACCGCGGCTGAGTAGATATATCTCGAAAATTCAAAACTTTCCAAGTCTCGAGCCACTTATTTATAGCCTGGTACCGTTATTTGTATACTCTTCTAAATCAAAATCCAAGTCAAAGAAACCGAAGAGAAAAGCGAGAAGGGGAAAAGGGGGAAAAGTTTTGATTGGTCGGCAGACGGTTTATCAAAATGACAAAAATAGGTTTCTAAGTGAGAACATCGTTCGAAGGCCCAAAAATTCCTTTACGATTCCAAAAGAAAGGGCCTTTCTTCATGTTGTTAATAAAAGAAAGTATGTGACGTGTCACGTGATTTAATAATAAACTTCCAGGCGTACTGAATTATTTTTGGGTGAAAAAAGTTGGAAAAATCCTTAGACAGATGTTGCGAAAGAGCTAACGTAGGATACACATTTTTTCCTTTCTAATATTCTTTCTGGCTGACAAATACGAATATCATCAATGTGGCATGTGAGTAAATTTGAACATTTGGTCGTGACGCGTGGAACTTTTCTTCATCGATTACTGAAATTCATCATGGCTGGTACACTTTCCTTTCCAGGAGAACTCATTTCACCTTAACTTGTTTTTTCCAGCTGTCAACGGGCGGTGAATATGTTTCACTCTTTCAGTTGTTCAACATACACAAAACAATGGTCGTCCTACGTATGATTTCCTGTCAATTAATACGAATAAAACTACCAATCTAGCTTAACTGATTTCACGATATCGATCTCGACTAACTTTTATATGTCGGGCGCTAACCAAGTTCTGATTATTGCATGTTTAAAAATTGAGTAAAAGAATACTATGTGTACCTTTTTGATTGATCTTCGAGGTACCAATACGCTCTTCCCTTCATTTCAAGATAATCCATTTGAAAAAACTCATGAAAATACTTAGCTCCTCTACTAAATGTTATCGCAAATTTTTCTTCGACTTGCCTAACGAAGGTCACAAATGAAATTGATTGTGAACGAAAAAAATTGGGACGTCTTGACTGAAGAAGTTGAAGGGATTCCTGTATACGATGTGAATATTTTCATTATTATTATTATACGCGTAGGATTCCATTGAATACAAATCGATTTTTTTCACTGAATTTTTTATTAATATCGTATATGTGCTGTATGTGTACGTGTGTTCACACGCTGTCTTTCTGCCTTAACTTCATCAAACAACAATTTAATTAAATTAAATGTTTTTAAAAATTCTGTACCTTCTCATTTTCCTTTGCTGTCTTTCTTTATTCCACCGAAAGAAGCCGCGGATGATAGAATAACAGAAATATTTGCGTGAATTTCTTTAAAATTCGCGTTTTTCATGTTTCCTTTTTCCGATTCTCATGAAAAATAATGAGGAATTATTATTGATAATTACGTCATCGATATTCCATAACATTCTCCGTATCCTCAGTGATACCTTCGTAATTGCTTTTAAACAAAAGTCTGACATCTAACGTGACTTACCATGAACTTACATATGTCTTACGTTGTTCTTTATTTTGCTCCTTTTCTCAACTTTTCGGTATGAGTATACTAGGTAAGGTACCCAGAAGCCGGGGGATTGTGTGATGTTCCGGAAATAAAATCCTTTGTTTTAGAAAACTTACGAAAATTTACTAATGTTGTTTATTCACCTGGGAGGTGATTCCAAAGATTTGATTAAATTAAGGTCATCAAATCTGTAAAAAAAAAAAGAAAGAAAAAAAAAGAAGCTGCCCTAATTAATAACAAATTATTGTACCGTATGTTTCAATACCAAAACCAATTCTATACATAGAACAGGTTTCCTGCGTTCCTCGTTTGACATTTTCCAAGTCTCTAGTCATTCGTCCATCATAAGATTAACAGTAGTACATCTTCGAAGTTTGTTATGCTTGTACAAGGATGTGTTTCTTTTCTCTTCAGGAATAGATTGGTAGATATTTAAATTTCGCGTGTATGAAAGACCAAAGGAAATGCCACTCAATTCCACAGTAAATTTGGAAGCGGAATTTCCTGTGTTGCCCACAGATATAATTATATTAGAGAAACTAAATCAATCAATCAATCAATCAATCAATCTTCATTTATTTGATGAGGGCGCTAGGGCTTAAGAGCACTCTGGCGCCGAGAAAAATTAATATAATAATATATAATACACAAAATTAAAAAAATTTATTTTATTTTTTTTTATTTTATTAGGAAGCTAAAAAACATAAAAGATAAAAAATAAATACTACTAATGATAATGAATGATAATACATAAAATGAATGAATAAATGAAATAAATGTAAGGCACGTACACAAGCAGGCATTCTGAACATTTACACAACGCGGTGTCCGCCGCCATCCCACTCAAAAAATTGACCTGAAAATTTCAGCTTTGAAGAATCAATTTTCGTTCACTTATTCAAGTTTAAAGTTGTACAGCATCTCATTGGAATTTCATTTTCTGATACCTCCAAGGAAGTAATATACGCTTAACGCCGCGGGTTAGGTAGCGAGTTTGATATCTAGGTTCCCTGATATGGGCTATGTGTTCTGTACCCTATAGACGAATTACGGCTAGCCTGTGCTAAATCTTATTTTAAAAACATAACGCAGTGTCAAGAATGGTCACGGTCCTCATCACGCATGTCTTTGATGTGAAGTCGATGATCAAAGTTATTGGATTTATTAGGGTTTTAGTGTGGTCAAGTCTACTGCATACATAAAAAACTCGTAAGAAGGAGTCGAGAGTATATCGAAGTTTGAAGTTTGTATTAAAATATGCGTTCAAGACTTGAAGCGAAAAGTTTGTTAACGAAGCTAGAAAATTTTTCTATTCTTTTCAAAAAGTTGGAAAAAAAAATTCCGAACGTAATTTCTTAGATATCCTCTTGCAATCTGGAAGAGATTGTATGCCGGGATATTCTGCTGAAATGATGCTTGGTTTTCGTAATCTTTGTGTAGGGTGACTTGATTGCGTCGTGGTGTTGGACCATTGGTCCCCCTTCGCCTCTGTGTCTTTGGGAAAATTAGTTACGTGTGTTTGGGTGTGTAGATTTACATCTTACTTCATTATTAGATCTTTTTATTGAATTATAAATCTCATTATTTTGTGTTGTACAGTGGTGTCGGTGGTAATTGGTCTAGAACTGTTGCCTTCACCACTTAAAACTGAATAAATTAATAAATGATCGACTCGAAAGAAATAGTTGAAATGGAAAAAATTGCGCCGAGTTCCAGAGCGTGGCATCATTCTTCAGACTTGCACCAAGGATAATAACTGTACAATTTCGAGGTACAGCGCAGCGCAGTTAAATAAGGGGTATAGAATATATCCTAGCGCAATTTGATGAGCGCAAAGAGCATATGACGTATTTACTCGGTTATAAAATGAAGACAGAAATAATGTTGACCCGAAATATTCTCGTCTGAATAAACTACTTTTGGGCGATATGATTCAGGAGGAGAGTAATGTATAATGTTCGTATCCTACATACGATGATAATTTTTATATCGCCTACAACTCCCACGTAGAGAGGTACTTTTTTTGCTCTATATTTCCCTCATCTCGTTTCCGCGCTCATAAGTTTTCGAGCGAGTATCATTGCACAGAGAGAAAAAAAAACGATGCAGACCGTGTCATAAAATTCATTTTTATCTTCATGTTATCAGATCCGTAAAGTTGGTACCTATCATTGTTATATTATTTAGGTTGTCTGACGTGGAATGTTACGATTCATTTGGTCGCGATTCTTTAATACTGTTCAAATTTTGACTTCAATAGATAAGACGAGCGAGATTTTTCGAAGATTTTCCGAGTATCGTGTGTATATTTCCTCCTCGGTGATGAAATTACGACTTCTTATGACGCGAAGTAAATGAAAATAATTTATGATTATTTTTTTTTATTTCTATTTTTCATCTTTTGAGGATCATCATCGTCATCATCATTATCATTGAATGAAAATAATAATAGCAACAGTACAATACGCGATGATTAATCATGCCATATCGTATATACTGTTGAATGGCCTATTGTAAAACTAAATTCGTCAGGGTGTCTATTGAATGAAATAGTCGGAGTTTAGTCGTTTGTACTCGATCAACAAGACATACTGATAAAATGATAAGCTTTTTGTCAAAGTTCTCAGTAAATCCGACCAATCATTCGTATCTTTTTGTCTAAACTGTAACTTTGGCTTATGTTGCTGATCCTATACAACTTGATAATGTTCACTTTTCAGATTTTCAATGTTCAGTCCTCATCTTCGTTTTGAGCTGCGACGCTGATATTGATATGTCGATCACCTTTTTCTACTTTGTCGAACGCCCGAGTTGATAACAAAATGTTCGTTTCAATTTTCTATTTCTTTCGTCCGGGAGTGCTTTTTGGTGGTATACTCCGGCTATGTAATTTCAGCTTGCGTTAAAGAGGATTGGTTTCCCCATTCTACGAAAGGGTAGTATAATGAAAATGTCCAGTGGGGTTTGAACCTGTATTTTTTCCGTATGCGACAGGACTGTAAAATCATGCCGCCCTTTGAGCGTAGAAATCCGTATGTTTTTTGTTGTTTCGTCACCTTCCTGTCGCTAAATTTAGCAACTGTCCGTTCCCGTGAACTCAACACGTCGAACTATCAAAACGACAAGTTCATTTCAAGGAAGAAAACGAATGGCGTCATTTTACGTAACTAGGTGACGAAAAGTTTTGTATATCATTAACGAGGAAGAGACTCTGCTGAAAAATGACATCGTAATAGAGTTCCTAAACTTTCTGGATCGATGTAAGAAAAACCTGTGCGATCAATATTAATATCGATTAGAAAGAGTTTGTGACGATAATAAGTATCGAAAGACGAGATTTTGCCTGTAGGATAAGTAGAGAGTCTACTGATGATGTATAAAAACTTCAGAAGCTACGTAATGATGATTGTTTCAGATAGAAAACATGTACCCTGGCGTACCTCAGGATATCTTGCTAGTTATTTATGAGCTTCTTGACCGTACTAATGGGGTATCATTTTGTTGAAAGTATTATCAACGACATGACAAAAGAAATCTTCAGGTAGAAGAAAGAGGAAATAAATTGCAGCCATGTTTATTTCGGATAAGTTACTGCAGAGGAAGTAACAGAATGAAAACGGGGAAATTCTGGAGAGCAATTATAACAGGAAGTAGTGCTTTAGGAGTAATTTTTTGTATGAGCAGAAGAGGGTTGAGAGAAGGTTGAGAGAGGTGAGTGTGACTTTTTCGCAAGAGTGAGAGACTAATTTTCGTTTAATTTATTTATCCGATGACCAATTGATGCACGTATTTACTAGCCTCGAGATACTTTCAATATTATCGTCGAAGTAGCAAGAATATATTTTACAAAATAACAGATCTTTGTAGGATTTCTTTGAGTTACCACTCAATACATCTGAATCCACAAATGAATGAAGCTTTCCTATTTTATTATTTTTCTCACGTTGTACACATGCGTTTATATGAAATATGAAATCGTACAATACGAGTGCAAATGCCAAAAAGTTGATTTTCTATGTTCAAACAACTTAGAGTACGTTAGCAAAAGTTATTTGTCGCATACACGCAGGGACGGTGGGCCGATCGGGTCAAGTGCACGAATTTTAGTACTAACCGTAACCTCGATAAAAGTAATGGACGTGACGAGTTTGTATGTTTTTATTCATGCATTTTATACTATGAGGAACCAACAGGCTGCAATATTTTTTATGTGTAAATCGTTTGGTTCACGGAAGAGACAGAAAAGATAACCGAATTTCTTTCATATAAATTTATCTATATTACGGGCCTATGTATATTCTAAAAATAATCATGCACAATATCGTTATGATGGATCTCATCCGTCAAATTACTCATAAATTGGTATTTTACAACTGTAGCACTCACTTATCGTGATAGCGTGACTGGGTCGCGTTTGTTCAGAAGTTTCATATACTACTCGTGATTTCTTTTTCTTATTCAAGTATCAACGGTGGTGCGGTGCAGTGACACATTCGAAAGAAATTTTTTCAAATTGTTGGACCGCTTCCACGCCAAGGAAACACCTTTGAAAACTATTCTTGATTGCGCAAATTGATTCGAATGATTCGTCAAATTATTATTCGTTTTCCAAAAGAATGGAAAATGTATCTCCTGTACGTGGGATAGCACGAGATAGTACGATGATTGTCCTGAAAAATGTATCTCTTTGTTCTTCATTACCAAGTTTGATTATTTCATTCAGGCGAAAATCAATTATTCAACCTTCGTGTATGTGTACTTGCCTTAAGCTTGTTTCGTATACGGGGTTGGAAACTTGTTTTCTGAAGACGTCTACGAAAAAACTGTTTCTGAATGTACATAGATTGAAGTCAAGAATTACCTGTGAGAAATTTAGTTCAGATTCTTGCGATCTCCCTTCCTCTATAGTGATTCATGCAGAATGCACCAATTGCGTGATTGAGCTCAGCTGCTGGATTTAATCACTGTCGCAGCTTCGTTATCAAGTTGAGATGTTGTAAGGCAGTGACGCTGTGGAGCCTGTTGTTGAAGCCTTCAGTTGAATTAGCAATTTTCCTTCAGTTGAATTAGCAATTTGCTCGGAGATGGATGAGTTCGCGTTTGCGGCAGCCCAGCGTGCTAGAATGTATTTTTATCTGAAGGAGAAACATGTGATCCAATTTTAGGGACAGGTAGCTGAACGCACCTTTTATCCCATTCGTCATAAAAACGAGAAGTCGCTGGTTTGATTTCGGTCTGGGCTAGGAGATTTTTCCCTTCTCCTGCTTCTCTTCATCATCTGTCTAGTTCTTTGTAAACATCTGCATTGTCTACCACCGTGTTGTCCGTTTTAGGTTGAAACCCATTCTGCCCTGTATACTTATGAGAATGATAGTCCATTAGGAAGGGCAGCATAATACATAATTTTTATTTACTTGATTTCTGTGTTTGACGTGTCTTTCCAAGCCGGAGAATTCGTAAAAAAATGTAACGTTAGTAAAAATGATTTGAACTTTATTTCATTCAAGAGTCGAGGAGGAGCTGATTTGTGGACTGTTTCAAGTTTTCAAATAGCACATTATTTCATCACCCAAAGGATTTTAAGTTTTTACAAAGGCTATTAAAACAAGCTTCACGAGCTTTTACGTGAGAAACGATCCTGATAGCCTCGTACCTTACACTGTTTTGTCTGTTACAAATCAAATTTCCCATTTCAGGCGTGACAGTTATTGAAACGTTGAGGAAAATTTCAACCTGGTACGTTCGCGAGTCGTTTGAAGTATTCAAAGAAGAGGCAGCAATTACCACTTGCGTAGCTCGAGTCCGTGAAATTTAAGATCAGTCATTGCTGTAATACAGATAGATTAAATACTCTTGCAATGCAATGTGTACACGTAAGTTGTTCGAAATGTACGGAGACAGAAAATGAACTCGTAGCGAGAATGACGAAAAAATTTGAAATATAATAGGATTATTATTTAGATGGTTAAAAAAAATTTTATTGACGTTATAAAATCATAATTAGAATGGCGCGTATTTCGTATGATACCCGTCTTCATTTTCGATCTAGTTTTTATGGGTGTTTACGTACCTCGCCAACTTCTTGTTTTTTTTTTTCTCTCTCTTTTTTTTTTCGTTTTGTGTTTTCTTATTTCATTTATGGTCTATAAATAGACCGCGCCTGCGTTACGTCGCTACGTTGCCTGACCTTGCGGCTATTCCTGTAATTGAAAACATTAAAGATTGGCTCTCGCTTCTTCCCACACGAAGACGACCAACACTCTCGACTTCAGAAAGTTACCATCAACGTTGCGCGTTGAAAAACTTTCGTTACATATTTCCATAGTCATTGTCCACACGAACTTTTCACCTCCTTCTTCTCCTCTTCTGCGTGAAATCGTCATTCTGATAATGAATCAAATTCATCCATTAATTTTTCGATGGGTATGTGTAGTCTATTTTCAACAATTTTTATTATTTTGTATGAATGAACCCCCATTTTTCGTGGCGGTATTTGCTGTCTTTTTTCTGTCCGATTTGTTTTACCGATGCTGCAACAAGTGTTCGAAAAACCAAAATGGTCGTATTTACAAAAATATCTTGTTTTGCATAAACTTTTACGAAATTTTTTTTTTTCTTACTTAGGTAATCGAATAATTTGGGATAAACGCACTACAACAGGAATTTATTCTAATCTTTGGAATTCCCATTTATTCGCGTTCAAAAAATTGATCCTGAAAGTCCTTGTACTTTGTTAGGATGTTTATTAGTGTTTCACATTGCGCCTTATTTTGTTTTTTTTCCCCCTCCATACCGCAAAATGGAACTACGTGTAAATCTTTTTAGAAACGATAAATGATTCGTAGTCAAGTTTTACACCTGTTTAATTAACAGAACATCGAGTACTAAAGTGTAGCCAATAATGATGGATAAGAAACATGATCACAAAAATAATTTAATCAGTGTTATAGGGTCTAAAAGTATAACTCTAGGAGAAAAAACAAACAGGTACACAGTTAAAGAACTCAAATTTAAATATGCAGGCCATATGGCTAGGGTAGACCCGTAAAAATGGATTATAGACTCATAAGCTGGACCTCATATGCGAGTTTAAAAAGGTAGAAGGAGGCCACAGATACGATGGAGAAACGAGATAGTGAACAGAGTTGGCATCTTATTGCAAAGTCTAGTCCAGAACAGGGAGATATGACGGAAGCCTGCACCCATGAGTGGGTCGTTTGAAATAAGTACTATAGATGTAATTGTAAAACTCTGAAAATAAAATGGAAGCCATTATTATTATAGCACACAAATGACACTTTTTGGTTCAGTGGGTGAATTTTCGGGCGAGTCCCAGTTCGATGACGTATCAGATCAATGTAATGTAAACCCATCGAATGTTTTGATATAAGTGAAATTTGAGGATTTATCTCGTGGTGGAAGGAAAACTACGATTTATTGGAAGATTCAGTTTATAGGCTTGCAGAACCAAGAACATACTTGGCTGCTACTGGTCATTCGAGAAATTTTTGCGCTTGTTCGAGTTAAATAGTTCTATTATTATTATTATTATTATTATTATTATTATTATTATTATTATTATTATTATTATTATTATTATTATTATTATTATTATTATTATTATTATTATTATTATTATTATTATTATTATTATTATTATTATTATTATTATTATTATTATTATTATTATTATTATTATTATTATTATTATTATTATTATTATTATTATTATTATTATTATTATTATTATTATTATTATTATTATTATTATTATTATTATTATTATTATTATTATTATTATTATTATTATTATTATTATTATTATTATTATTATTATTATTATTATTATTATTATTATTATTATTATTATTATTATTATTATTATTATTATTATTATTATTATTATTATTATTATTATTATTATTATTCTCCTCCCCCGTAAGGTACCACCTTGACGCGGTGGGGGGGCCTACGTGGTGTGTCGTCTGTTCTCTGATGGTAGCGTGCTCTGGGCTGTGGCTTTGCTGGGCGTTGGCGTGTTTGTGGATGGGGTGACAGGCGAGTGTGCGGCACAGATTTGAATGCGTGGGATGATGAATGAATGAAGAGGTCCGGTTCCGGGTGCCATTGACTGGGCTGACCCCCCGGGCTGTGCATCACCTGGAATCGAGGGGTTCATTGGCAGAACAGGCTGACGGCATGGGCTGCTACATGAACTCTGTCTCGCGCGAGTAGTTGCGGTCTGGGCGTGCTGACTGGGCTGGCCACCCGGGATGCGCTTCTGGGCCTATAAACTAGGATGGCGTCTTGTGCTGGGAGGGTGCACATTGGGGTGGCTCTGGTGGGTTCCCTTCATGGCGCGGCGTCTTGTGCCTGTATGGTGCTACGCTGTGCCGGGTGGGTGCGTATCGGGGCTGCTCTGGTGGGTGCCTTCTGTGGTGCTTGACTGAGCTGAGTTGTCTGGTACCCTTGCGAATGCTGGGGTACTGGACTTGAGTGTCGAATGTGAGGATAGTGAGGTGTTGGCTGCGACTGTTTCACTTACTGTCTGCTTCTGGTCGGCGTTTGGTGGCGTTATGGTTTGGTGGCGGGTTGCTGTTGGGGTGCGGGTGGGGCGCTGCAACTAAGAGTACTAGGAGAAGGATACTCCGAGGCTAATTAAACCGTAGGGAAGGAAACCCTATAATTTTTTAAAAAACCACCTGTCTCCTTGCAGGCTAGGGCACGGGCTCATAGGATAAGGGAAGGACAACCCCGACAGAAAACCGTCAACTGGTGTAGGCAGTCACACCTGCATCAGGATCATCTTCATGTATGGGGTTACGTACTGTCTGGTGGCCCTCACGTCCTGTATGAATGGGGTTACGTACTGCTTTCATAGCCTTCACGTCCTGTTTGTATGGGGTTACGTATCGCCATCTGGACCTTCACGTCCCATACCACTCTATTTACCTGGCATTGGTGGAGTTTCTTCCAGTGACTAGGTAGGAGATGGAAAACTCTGACAATGAAAACCCGGTCATAGCCGTAAGGTGTGTGCCTTTCCCTGCGAGGACCAAGCAGCTCGCGGGGGAAGTATGGTTCTGCAAGATGATCTGGGAAGGCGGAAGCAGCTTCCCAGATGACGCCTCACACTGCAACTCTATTCCAGATGAAGATGACGAAAGACGAAGATATTGGTGCCGATTCGGATTCGGCAAACCGGCTCCCCACGCTGATGCGCTCAGGCGGCGAGGGGTCGGGGGGTATCGTCCCCAAATCATATGATGAGGCAAACAACAGTGCCAAGGTGGACCAAGACGAGGCTTACACCACAGCTATGGTAGACAAGATAGTGCCCAAAGGGGGCGGGATTGCTACTAGTACACCGGTACATAGCCACCAGCAAGAGAAAGTCTACCACATCTTCAAGAAGTCCAACAAGGCGACAAGGACTCCACCTTCACCCAAAGACGACCACAGCGAACAGGAATTCGAGCAGGATCCTGAGAGGGGCTATCGCTCATCCCCTGAAGAGACCAACCGTAGGAAGCGGAAGAAGGTTGACACCAGTGGTACAAAGGCACCACTGGAACTCAACCTCACCATCCCAAACCTTCCAGGTGGGAAGATGAAAGCTGAGAACTTCCGCCTTCAGCAGAAGATCATGCAGCTTGAGATGACAATGAAGGGCAAGGACAAGGAGCTCCGGAAACTCCAAACCCTTGTTGATCAACAAGCTGCAGCGCTAGCGGCCCAGAAGGTAAGCATTTCGGAGCTTACCAAGAAAGTCTTGGCTCTTGAAACTGGCCAGTCAGTGTCAAGACGACTGGAAACGCCGACGCCGACGCCAAAGCAGCAGCAACAGCAACAACTCCAGCAGCAGCAACAACAGCAAGCGCTGCGGAAAATGAAGCAGCAACTGCAACAACCACTGCGGCAACCGCAGCAACAGCAGCAGCACCCACAGCGACCGCAACTGCAGCAACCACAGCAATTGCAGCAGGCGCAGCAACTGCAGCGACAACCGCAGCAACAGCAGCAGCAACCGCAGCGACAGCAGCAGAAACCGCAGCAATTGCAGCAAGCGCAGCAACTGCAGCAACAGCGACAGCAGCAGCAACTGCAGCAACAGCGACAGCAGCAGCAACTGCAGCAACAGCGACAGCAGCAGCACCTGCAGCAACAGCAACAGCAGCAGCAACAGCAACCTCGAGACCAGCAGCAACTGTCCCCACAGACAGCCACGCCCAGCTCTAATGTGCCCTCTTGGAGCCAGGTGGTTTCCCGGCGCAATCGAACAAAGGACGCCCAGCAAGCTACTGCAACTGAGGGTGGGCGCTCTAATATGCCTCCTCAGCCAGCTAATAAGCACCACAGGAGGACCAAACAGCAGCTGCAACTGCTGAGGAAGAGGAAGCCACGGAGCAATGCGGTGGTGCTCAAGAAGAAATGTGACGACGTGAGCTATACAGACATCATCCAAGAGGCCAGAAAAAGGCTCTCAGTTGACACACTTGGCGTCAAAGTACTGTCCACCAGGTTTACTAAGGCCGGAGAGATGGTGCTGGAATACCGCCATACCTTGGAAGGAGCTCCTGATACCTTCCCTGATCAACTGAAGGTCGCCATTGGTGACAAGGCAGATGTGCGCAAACCAATGAGGAAGACAAGGATACTGCTCCTCAACATCGATGCCTCTGCAACAAAGGAGGAAATGACAGCAGCCATTGGTGAAGCGGATGAGGTGAAGATCACCAACGTCCAGAGGATGGGCCGAGGGTGCCAAATGGCTCATGCTGAGGTCCCTATTCCAACTGCCTTGAAGTTAGTGCAGGCCGGAAGCATCCAGATTGGGTGGAGCAACTGCAAGGTCCGCTCACTGGAGAAGAAGGATGCAGCACCCCCCCGCTGCTTCAAGTGCCTCCGAAGAGGCCACATTGCCGCAGCTTGCCAAGGGGAAGCTGTTGGCAATGGCTGCTACAGATGCGGCGGAGAAGGGCATCTGTTACGGGACTGCCACCGGGACCCAAAGTGCCCACTATGCAGCCGAGAAGAGGGCCGCGATGCAGGGCATGTGGTCGGCAGTAAAGGCTGCATAGGTGCTGCCGAGCCCAGGACCCGAGGGCGACTAGGCAGCCGAAGAGGACCAACGGCCTCCTAATGGCAGGGACGCTCAAGTTCCTGCAGGCCAACCTTCAGCACTGCAAACTGGCTCAGGATCTTCTCTGGCAGTTTGTAGCTGAGGAGGGAAAGCACATTGTGATTGCCAGCGAGTATCACAATGTTGCGAGGAAAAAAGGATGGTACACAGACCGTACTGGCTTAGCGGCCATTGGTGTTTGCCCAGAGTGTCCAATTGCTCCGGGAGAGGTTGAAAGAGGGGAGGGGTATGTTGCTGTGAAGATGGCCGATATGGTTGTCTATAGTTGCTACTTCTCCCCGAATCGCCCCTTCCCGGAGTTTGAGGACTTCTTGAAGAAATTAGAAGAAAGCTTGTCCAGATGGCAAGGTGAAAAATTCATTGTGGCTGGCGATTTTAATGCCAAGTCAGAAGAGTGGCGATCAGGCCGTACGGACATCCGTGGGTATGCCTTGGGGGAGTGGATTGCTTTCAATCGACTGGAAACAGTCAATGTCGGCAACACTCCTACCCGAGTGCATCAAGGATACGGGTCCATTATTGACATCACCTTTGCCTCAGAGTGCCTAGCCCGAAAAATAGAAGGCTGGGCGGTACTGGACAAGGAGCTTTCTGGGAGCGACCACCGGTGCATCGGCTTCTCCATCCGCCGGGAAGTTGAGGTCGCTGCTCCACAAAAGCTGGTAAGAAAATGGGCCGTCAGGAAGCTGAATAGCGACCATTTGAAGGCTAGCTATCTTGCTCTCACATGGGATCAAGAAGAAGAGCAAGAAGGCAATGCGGAGGTGGCAGCAGAGAGGATGATCAAGACTGTCACCAAAGCTTGCGATGTAGCCATGCCCAGGCAAGGTCCACCAAAGAAGAGGAGGGCTGTTTACTGGTGGACCAACAAGATTGCCGAATTGAGAAAAGAGTGCAACCGTCAGCGCCGGATATACCAGCGTAGTAGTGGCCGCGAAGAGGCGCGGGCGGTTGCACCCGAATACCAGCTGGCTCGTAAAAGGCTGAAGAAGGCCATCAAGGACAGCAAGCGTGCTGCATGGCGAGAGCTATGTGAGATGGCGGATGACGACCCATTTGGAAAGCCTTATAAGTTAGTGCTGAAGAAGCTCAAAGGCCTCTCAGCAATGAGCCGAATGGAGCCGGATGTTGTGGGCCAAATCATTGATGGCTTGTTCCCACAGCAGCCACCACCAATGGTAACGCTACCAATAGTAGAAGAGGATGGTATATCCCTCCTAGGCACCGAGGAGGTTGATGCAGCAGTCAATAGACTGCGGGGTAAGTATTGGAAGGCTCCAGGCCCGGATGAGATTCCAAATCCAGTCTGGAGCGCCATACATTCAGTTGACCCAGCACTGCTTGTTGATACATTCAATGCGGCAATTGTTGGGGGACTGTTCCCTGTGCGATGGAAGAAAGCCAGGCTAGCGTTGATTGATAAGAAGGATAAACCACCTGGCCTACCATCCTCTTATCGTCCACTTTGTCTGCTAGACAATGTTGGGAAACTTCTAGAAAGAGTGATAGCCAATCGTTTGGAGAGCTATCTGAAGGAAAGAGATATAATCTCTGATAGCCAGTACGGTTTTCAAACTGGACGCTGCACATCAGATGCTGGGATCCGGCTGAAGAGGATAGCCAAGTCAGCGATTGATATGCGCCAGTTTTGCGCAGCCGTCAGCCTCGACATAAGAAATGCGTTCAATTCAATCCCATGGAAGATGATATTGGAAGCTCTTGTGAACGCAGGAGTGCCCGCATACCTGCTCAGGATGATCAGCAGCTATCTTAGCTGCCGTGAAATCCAAGCAGAGACGTCTGCTGGTACAGTAAAGCGCCCTGTTACTTGTGGGGTGCCGCAGGGGTCGGTCCTTGGGCCGCTTTTGTGGTGCGTCGCATTTAACGGAATCTTTAAGGTGAGGCTGCCACCGGGGGTTAAGCTTATCTGCTATGCGGATGACACCCTGGTGGTATGCACTGCCGAAACAACTGTAGCGGTGGAGAGCAGGGTAAACCGGGCCCTAGAGGATGTGACGCGTTGGATCGAGTCGGCTGGACTTGAACTAGCAGCAAGTAAGACGGAGGCCATTTTATTCACGACCCGTCGGAAGTTCAAGCCACCCACCTTTCGCCTGCGAGGTGTGGAAATTGAAACCAAGAAGCAAATGAAATACCTGGGCATCTGGTTTGACTCAACGCTGAGCTTCAGGCACCATTTCCTGATGGCAGCGGAAAAGGCGGGCCGGGTAGTTGGATACCTAAGCCGCCTTATGAGGAACCTGGGAGGACCGAGAGAAGCAAGGAGAAGGATCATGATGAGCACCGCCTTGTCGATCCTCCTATATGGTGCACCAGTATGGGCCGACTGCATGAAGACACCATACCGAAGAAGAGAGATGGTAAAGATCCAACGAAGAGCTGCGCTGAGGTGTGTTAGTGCCTACCGCACTGTCTCGACGGAGGCTCTTTGTGTATTAGCACGTTCACCACCAATCGAGCTCCTTGCTGAGGAGAGAGCGGTGGTGTTCGAAGCAAAGAAGAGAACAACGACCAACCGAGAAGCTTTACGGGTCAAGCAGGAGGCCAGGCGCTCCTTGCTTGTAAAGTGGAAAGCAAGAATTGCCCAGAGTGAGCTGGGTACATGGACAACCCGTGTGCTAATACGCGACCTTGATGAGTGGATGAACCGACACCATGGTCAGCTGAACTTTCACCTGACGCAGGTGTTAAGCGGCCATGGCTGCTTCAACAAGTACCTTCACGAGAAGTTAAGGAAAGTTGAGCAGGCAACGTGTTCGCACTGTAACCAAGGGCGGGATGATGGACCACAACACACCTTATTTGAGTGTGAGGCGTGGAGGCGTGAGCGGGACGAGCTTAGTCGGTCTCTCCAAGAGATCGGGGTAGATGAAGCGCTCGACCCGAGTAGCCTGGTACCCACCATGCTAGGTTCCGAAGAAGCATGGAACCAGGTGTCTGCATTTGCGGCCACCATCATGAAGAGGAAGATGGACCAGGAATGGAATAGGCAAATGCAGAACCACGCTATGGCCTACTCAACACCTGTGTACCATCAACATCCAGATCTGCAGGAAGAAGAGGAAGAAGGATACCATCCAGATTGTTAGGGCCTTTATAGTTGTTGAAAGAATCTCGCGTTTATATGGTTGCTCCGCGTCCTCTATTCCGGTGAACTTACTACGGTACGTTCACTGTTCATACGAATATGTCTAACGAGCACCATACAGTGAGATTCACGCAACAGCGACTTATTACGCCTGATGCGATGTGATAGTGTCGTTTTTGTGATGTGAGTGTGTTCTCTAGTGCTGTTCTTTTTGTGCGTGCCAGGGGGGCATCGCAGCTTGGCGGTTGCCAAAGCAACTTGGCAGTTGCCGAGTAGAAGAGGGGGTTCGCGTAGGAGATTCCTCCTTCACTGAAGTTATACCCGAAAGGGTCGATTCCGGTGTTGGAGGAAACAATATTAAATGCATACGCAACCCGCACCTACTCCATTATGGATGACGGGCGGTGCTGCACATGCGACACACAAGCGATTATTATTATTATTATTATTATTATTATTATTATTATTATTATTATTATTATTATTATTATTATTATTATTATTATTATTATTATTATTATTATTATTATTATTATTATTATTTATTTATTTTTTTTTTTTGAAATCTGCCATTCTGTACTTTTTGGAATATTTTGTTTCTTTCTGTTCGTACCAAAGACAATAATATGCGTTTTTTCCGATGTTTACGTCGGTTCATTTCGCTGCGTTAAACAGTCATGGATTTCTATATAGATGGTCAATATTGATTTTGGCTCAACACCTGATCAACTGACTTCTAATGTAGCCTGAAGGATGCGTCTGGTTTTATTCAATTTACGTCATCTCCATCGAAGAGCCTTAGGGAATGCTCCTCATTTTCAGGGTCTTCTTATAGATGGAGAGAAAATCCGAAACTTTGTGTGTGACAGATTTTTCCTCTGATTGATAGACCAGTCCACAATATGTATGAGTAGCTGAGATGAGCACAAGATTATCTTCCGATGTCGTTGGGTGCTACACACGCTTTCCTCTCCAAAATCTTCTATAAGTTGAGTCAAGTGCATTCTGTAAATTAAGGTTTGTAGCTGTGCCAATCAGGCCTCTTTTGTAGTCTTCAAAGATGCCGCTCTCTTTAATTTAATAGCCGTGTCTGCTATTGACCTCTTTTAAAGTTGGTCCGCCGACCTCTTCACGACGACTGACTTAAATAATGTAGGTATTTGCATTGTCTGGTAGGCAACAGGTTGGTGTGAAGATGATGGACTGGTTAACTTTGAAGCTAATTTGATCTTTTGCAGGGAAGAGTCCGATTATCGTTTAAGAATAAAAGCGACGAAAAAGTAAAATATGATTCGCTGCTCGCGAATAAATCTTCGGTAATGGTTGCAATGAGTGATTAAATCGATGTGTATCAATTACATTCTCGCGATCATTGTTATCGATTGTTTTTGAGCCTCTCACCAGTTCGTTGAATTTTTCCCGATTTCGTGTGAAATATTGACCGAGGCATCAAAGATGACTGGTCGAGTTCCGATTTATATCATGATCAACTCAGTTATTGATGTTCGTGAATTTTCCCTACACGGTCAATGATACTATCTGAATCGGTCAATGATACTTTCTGAATGTGTGAATTTGTGAAATTTCCAATCTTCTCGCGAGTATCCCTAATTTATCATATGTGGTTAAAGGCTCGTGGTGTCTGTATGGAGTTGTGTAAGTATTGCCAAGATCCTGGGATCTCCTGTGGAATCAGGTTCTAATGTTCATGCAAATATGATACATAGAGAAGGAAGGAAGAGAAAGGATAACGAAGAAATCTCCTAGCCCGGTCGGGAATCGAACCCGCGATCTCTCGTACTCGAGACGAGTGCGCGATAACCGCTTCGCCACCTGGCCCCAATATTAGATCATCATATTTCGCCTTCAGATGGACGTTCCAAAACAAATTGACCAGATTCCTTGCGTTCCTCGTTTAACATCGTCAAAGAAGCCTCAATTTTTCATTTTTGTTCCTGTTTGTTTTTTTCTTTTTCTTATTATTGCGGAATAATCTTGCCTATATTGAAAATGCTTGTCATTCAGTTCTTCAGACAAGATTAAGATGTTACAATTATTATTTTGAACGTCAGGTTTTGATGAAATTTCTGATCTCGTAATCCATCGGTACAGAATTATCAATAATTATTTCACTTCAATTAAGGTACTTATTATTTCAATGTAGCTAAATACAATACTCATTTAATCTAAGGCAAAATCCATCATGTCGATATGACTGTCAAAATTTCCTTCGTATCTTTTCAAAGTGCAAAAAAAGAGTGAAAAACTTCATAATACGCGATGAAATGAAAAATATTTTTATTTAATTCAATTTATTTATTCTTTCGATCCGACTCAGAGCTTACGGATATGTTTTGTAGAACTCGTAACAACGTCTTGGATTAAAAATTTCAAAGCTTATTTTTCAGTAAGAGATTGCTACGAGTAAATAAAATTACGAAGCGTTGATCTGAAGCACCATGTTAGTCAATAAGCCAGGTTGAAACTCACGTGAGGTTACTAAAATGATTGCGATATTTGGTTTCTGGATTTCAGATTGTTTTTTTGAATAATGTCTCGGTAAAATTACCGAATAAGGGCCAGTAAGATTAGGCAGGGGAAGGGGGCTTCCCCCCTTCGGGATGTGTTAGGGTGAGTAACGTTGTAATGTAACACTGGCCCTTATTCGGTAATTTAACCAATGTCTCAATTTAATTTATTAGGTGATTTTTATCTTTTGAGTTTTCGTAAATCAGTTCTGCCATTTGTTTCTTCTCATACTACTACGACCATGCTTGAATAATCAATTAAATAAGTTGACAGTGAAGATAATTTTGAAAAAAAGGTTATTATTTCGTATGCCGAGCAAACAGTATCGGTAAAATTCAATGTTCTTCCCTTTCTCTTATATAATATACGTTTAACATATTCCCGTTTAAAAATCGAACAAGAACTACCGATCAAATAAAAGTAGAATATACAGTTGTCAGAACTAAACATTCCCAGTTGAGGTGTGCGTTTGTCTCTTTATGTCTGTCGGTCCATCTCCCACTTAAAAAAAAAAAAAAATTCTCCCCTCTTTTTCACTGTAATATAATTATGCGTAGTCATTGATTTTTTAAAATTTTTTCACGACGAAGATGATAATAATTCATGGAACATGCGGTGATGATGCATTGAAAACACAAGAAAGGATAATTGAACGAATGTTTTTGTGAGTAAATAATCGTCCCGTACACGTGCACGAGTGTATAAATTCTAAACGTAAGTCTGTATGAGCCGGAAAGGTTGACTAAAAAGGATTGAACAGATAAATGAAAGGTGAAAGTATACACACGTATTGGGGTTTAAACTTGCACTAGATGGCGCTGCAAAATCACCTGCGCGGGTGAAATCGAGTGAGTAATCGTGGAGAGTTTTAAGCGGAAATACTCTTTAGGAGGGCAAAAAATGATGGAAAATTGTTCTACAAAGTTAAATTAATTATAATTAGATTTTTTAACGACAGTGTAATAAAATGTAGGATAAGTTTTCTTTCAAAATGTAGTTCTAGTTGATTAAAGAAGGTTTAAATTTTGCCGTAGTCTAACGCTGAAATCGCAGGGTGCCAACCTTTGAAACTCATAAGTTCAAATCCCAATAGGTGTGGAAAAAAATGACTATAGAACACGCTTTTCGAATGAGAAATATTTCTTAATTTCTTTATTCTCATAGATATTTCAGATTATTCGTGAGTTTATACTGTGTGGAAAACTTGGGAGAAGAACGCCCAACGTGTTGACAGAAACTAGATGAGTTGTCGAATTTTAGCAAAACATACGAAATATAAACTTTGGAACAAATGAGAAATGATAATACTGCCAGATCAAGACATGAAAATGAGCTCAAGTTTTGACTGTGACATTCTCGTATTCCGATCAAGAGGTATGTTTAAAGTGTCATGAACTGAAAAATGTGAGACCTTTCACAGAAGGTACACTCTATTGTATCCAGTGCCGGATTAAGGCGTGTTGCCGCCGTGCGCAAAATTTTTTGTGCCACCCCAAATGAAAAAATTTTCAAAAATTTACCGCCCTGTGCAACTGCACACTCTGCACACCTGATAAATCGTGCATTGATTGTACCGTCATCAAGTAGTCCAAACAAATTAGACAAAAAAAAAGTGCTCTAGATGGATATAATTACGTACGACAGTACATTCTTTTCATGAAAGTGGTCTAAAAGACCATCTGATGAAAATACCAAGGAGCTCACAGCGTCCCGCCTCTTCTAAACGCCCTTCGTGACCACCGTTGCCCCCGAAATTCAGTTTTTTGCCTTTCTTAGAGAAAAAAAGTTTCGAACAAAAGTTGTTCCTCATCAAATTTCCTTTGAGACACACCAACTATTTGTTACTGTACGTCTATTGGTTGTCTTGAAAATTGCTGTTTGAGCAGCATATTTTGCACTTTCTTTTTTCCACTTTTTTGTCGTTTTCTGAAAAATGAGATATTTTAGAGAAAAAAGTTTCAAACAAAAGTTGTTCCTCGTCAAATTTACTATGAGATGAATCGTTCACTTACACATATTACTCCAAGACCATTGGTTGGCGTAGAAATCGCTGATTTGTCTTCAAAACTGGAATGAACAGACAATTAAGGAGAAAATACTTTACGTCGTTGAATAGCTTCTTCAATATTTTAAACAACTTCTATGTATTCATTGAATAGAAATGGGATTCATCCAATTCTATTTATTGAGGTTGAGCTATTGATTCATATTACTCGTTAGTTCAGGAATTAGTTTTCCACAAAAGTAGTGCCAACTCCAGTGAAGTATTCTTTAGTCAGATATCTAAGCTAATGCTGTTTCTTCGTTCAATCTCCCATGCGGTTTTTATTTTGGTCCGAGTAAGGAAAGTGATAAGGCTTTAAAGACCATGAGGTTATGAAACAGCTGGAAATATTTTATTGCATCAGTATAGCTGTAAGATTTTGGTTGCAACTCAAGTAGGAAGCCAGGACGCTATTGCGGTATCAGTTGGCCTATTCTCACCTACTTATGTATGGCATTCCTTTCATATGTTATGTACGTGTATTATATAGCCTAGAAAAATTTTCTTGAGTCGAAGTCCTTTCTCCTGGAATTTTCTCCAGACCCACCTCCTTATTATATAGCTTTAAGAGAGTAGATCATAGC
This sequence comes from Aspidiotus rigidus, assembly GCA_035079385.1. Taxonomy (NCBI): domain Eukaryota; kingdom Metazoa; phylum Arthropoda; class Insecta; order Hemiptera; family Diaspididae; genus Aspidiotus; species Aspidiotus rigidus. The sequence continues at coordinate 1,572,364 of JAVHKY010000044.1, read as the reverse complement.
ATTTCGTACCTCTCAAGAGCGCAATTTGTCGGATAGACGGTTAATGGTGAACATTTTCTCCCAAATTATCCGGTTCCCTGTTACAACATATTATCCTCTCAATTGTTGTTGTGCATGGAAAAATGAAGATTGGCAGTGTGGTGCTTTTTGAAAAAGATTGCCAGCCATTCTCCGTGAATGATGTTATTATTAGGTTGTGAAAATTTTCATTCAAATAATACGTAAGATTAAGAAAAGAAAAAAACAAAAACTTTTTTTTCTTTCTTTTCAATCATCAGCAACCATGAAAATGTATCGTGCAATATTGTCATAACCTTTATGTTGTTGTTTTTTTCCTCCAACGGATCAGAATAGAGCTTACTGAGAAAATACCGCGGCACAATTTATACCACAACATTATACTCAGCTGAGTTTTCGTTTGACTTAAAATTAGAAGAATAAGACAGACAGAGACGTAGTAAGAAAAGTTTTCACGCATTAGCGCAATCGACCGACCTTAATATGACAGACGTCACCCCTCGATAAAATTAGCGTATTTTCTTTTCGAAGAAAATTTTCGCCTCAATCTATTCTCGGATTTCGACATTCAAGGTAAACTGTGATATGAATATGTATTGGAATTTCTACTTACACGCGTTCTTTCTCGTTGTACTATAAAATGTATACTTATTCGTCCTGTGGTTTTACCTGTATGCTGTACCAATAAATGTTGCATACATTTTTCTCTCTCTATCTATCTATCACTTTAATGAATTCAGTAAACTGTAGTTTGCCATTTCTTTGTCCGCAAAAAGGATTATAATCGAAGACACGGGGTCATATGAAAAATGTTAACTAGCCTGCCAGGTTTGAACTCGTATATACTTACTTAATAGCAATCCATTCTAAAAATAGACATATTGCAACTAACTCACTGCCGATTAACTGGTGTGACGATAATGATTCTACGTAAAAACTGTACTTTTTCACGTTTCTTTAATTTATTTCAGTAAATGAAATTTATTTAAGAAAACAGGTTTGTCGACACGAGGTGATACAGAAAAAAATAACATACTAACTACGTGTGTAATGTGTATGTGTAGTGTATACTGTACTGTTAATAACAGTTTAAAACACGTTGGTGAGTTATTTTACAATTTACATGCCTCCCGGATGTCCATTTTATTTCGGCGTTAGACACGTTAAAAACCAAAACAAAAACAAAGCAGAAAAAAAAAAAAAAAAAATACGATAACAACATTATGAAAGAAATTTTCTCGTATGATCCATCAATATGATATGTACCATTTGATGAACGGATTTCAAGTTCAAAAAAGGTAGTGGTGCTTGAAAACTATGACGTACTTACGAGTGGCGATGAGAAAAGGGTGAGTGTGGGGAAAGATGATTCTTCATACTTCAAGGTTATGATTTTTGGATCAAGCTTCTAAATCATTTCAAGAATCTATCGTGCTCCGAAATGATTTATGGATTATCATGTCGAAAAATATGAAATCATATCGTAAGTGTTTTGAAATAATCTTTCCTACATAGCTGAGTGCTTGAATTTCCCCCTCCCCCTTCATAGCTCGAAGATCGAAACTTTTCAATTCATCCTCATGATAAACACAACTCGATGGTTGAAATTTCTTCAATCTCCCAGCTCGGAGCCTCCACACTCCTCGAAACAATAATCTTTGAAATGGACAGTGGATGCCGAAGATTTTCCCCAGAATAGCTTCCCTTGTTGAAATCGGTGTAGCGAACTTTCGAAGAACTTACGGCGCGGTAATGAGACCATACCCATGAAATAGTATTTGGAGGAGAGTGATTGAAATTTGAAAGAAATGGTATAGAGGTTCATCTGACTGCGTCAATTTTCCTCGAACATGTTCTATTTCCTGATCAGCACAGTTATACATATTTTACATCTCGAAATTCTTTACAAGATAAATTAGCTTTATGAAACTGGTTGAAGAATAGGTAATCATCAAACCCAGGAAGTGCTACAAATGTAAAATTCCATTAATTACTGAAAAAACTAAGGATTAGTTAAAATAATGAATAAATTCGATCTCAGTTTCCCTTGTAATCGATATGCAGCAACACAACAAGATGTAGCCACTAATTTTATGCGGATCTTTGGCATCTTTTTATTGGAACCCATTGTTCATTTCGTAGCCGATTAAATTTAAGACGTTTTGTTACGATTCTTTTTATCAGATGGATACAGTCCACTGGGCGGATCATGTCTCTACTTCTTCGGTCACAGATTCACGACTACATTGGGAATTTTCGTAAAAATGCTCCGCCTAAGATAGGTCCATGTCGCTATTCTTCTATGCACAAATTATTAAAAACAGAAATCAACTACAAAAAATTGGAGTATCGGTTAATGACCTTCAATACATTCCTTGATAGCTTATCCTGATAAAAATATCTATACTGATTCACTTTCCATTTTTTACTCTCTTGTTTTTCTTATCTTTGCTCATTTTCATCAGTGTTATCTACATTTTGAGAACCGTCGCCTCGTGATAAGAACCTTGGAAAAAAAAAACTAGAAAATAAGTCAATTCGAGATGTTATGTAGGTGTATTTTATTCTGTTCTTGATACTGTTCGTGCGCTATGTATTCGCTTACTAACTCTTCGTACTTCGGCCCTATTTACCCAAGATCAATGTACTTATGAAGGTCATTTATTGACCTGATGATAATATCATGAATCGTATGGAAGTATGTGATACAGGTAGACTTCAATGAAAACAAGTGAGTTTTCGAAACAATTTTTGGTTTGATTTCTGGGGACTGACTTTACTTGATGCTTCTCTTCTTGTTTTGAGGTCAAGTACACATGTATCTGAGCGAAAGGGGTGAGCCTAAAGTCTGTCGAAGCTCTTCAGTAGCGTTCCATTAGTTTTTCTCCGATTGTATCTATTAAGAAACTGCGTAATTGTGTGATATTTTTTATTTTGTATATTTGTGTTAGTTTTTCTGATCAATACATAAACCTGAAGTTGTATTACGAATAAAATATTGTTATGGCTTATTGTGTAAGAATTTTCTTTTCGCGTTCTCATCTCAGATTTTCATTTTGTTTCAGGTAAGTCAATATCAATCTTACCAACGTAATAAATGCGCTCATCTAGATTTTTCGTAATTTTGTGAGGTTGCTCTACAGGTGAGTTTCATTTTTTTTTTCACCGTTTGTCTCCTGTTAGACCTCTCATGCTCGTATTAATTGTTTCCACGACTGGTGCCAACTCAAATACCTTGAAAAATATGATCGCATTTTTGCACACATCGATACCTCCCTCACCACTGGAGAGGAGTTAATTTGAAAATAAATTCAAAATGAAGAAAAGCAATCCAAGGATATATTAAGAAGAACAAAAGATAGGAATCGTCCCGTTTAATTATTATCAAGAATCTATTACTCGTGAATTAAGCAACGGGAGGAACAAATTTTAAAAAACAATTACAAAAGAAAGGAATTTTGTTCCAATCGTGTGCCTAATAATAGACGCTGGCAAAAATTTAGCATCTTTCACAATCTCCATTCACTCGTAAAGTGGGTAATCTATTTTTAAGAAAATTATATTCGAGTGGTTCTACCGGTTAGGTTATAATTTACTGGATGTAATATTGACTCTGATACATCGGTATTACATTCAGCTCATTAATGATTCGGCTAATAATATCGAATGGCCTATTCGAAACACAATGACAATGATTACGTTTTCACTTTTCTGAGAGTCTCACTCTTTTCCTTATACTCTCATTTGATACGATATTTTTTTGCTTAAAGGCGAGCACCGAATGCTAATTCAAGTCTTATTCATTTGTTTAGTTTTTTCAGAACTGTAAAGTATCATCAAAAGCCATATCTCATATTTAATTAAGAAAAACCGTGGGGTTTTACTGGTTTTCAAAATCGATAAGTAGTGTGCACGTCAGGATCGGTTTGTTGCATTTTTTTGAGCCCTCCTTTACAAATACGCTTCCGAAGGTTCTCTTTTTTTCCCTTCTTCCATACTCAAGTTGTTAGAAATTACTTCTGGATTTCCTTGTTCAGCTTTGGAAATATGGGCAAACTACATCATTCCTACTACTCGAGTGCGTCAGTGGTTGTATGTTGTTGGATGAAAAATTTTTTCATTCAGAGTATGTAGCATTGTCATCTCTAAGAAGTAGATCAACATGAACAATTTATTGGACGTAATGACAATTCGTGTCGCAATGAAACGAAGAAAATCTGTTAAATATTATTGCACCAGAGTATTTTGAACACTATTTTTGCGTCTCAAAAGACACCAAATTGACCAATTTAGCCCCAAATATATTCCTTGTTCAAAAATAAAATAGACCCTTGTTATGGGGAAAATTTGGAAAATTTTTGGCCAATCTCGTTCAACGGGTTTAAGAGTTTTTTTTCTCAATTTCTTAATTTTGGATTCATAAGATTGTATTCGTCAGTCCATGATAGAAATTTGCTATTTCCTTCTGGCGAGCCGCTTACTAAAAGCACAGGGGGGCACTCTTACCCGGCTCTTCCTTGAACGATGACCTTAATATTAGTATCTTGAATTCTTTATTGCATTTTGAAAGATAAATGTTGATCCAATTTTAAAGATGAGAAATCCTCGAAGTGGTTGTTTGAATAAATTAATCTTTTGTTTAACGCTGTTTGGTTTTATCAGGAAAGACTTTTAGACTGGTTAGCGCTAGCGTCGCCACTATTTGAACGATTGAACCTCTCGCTTTCTTTAGATGGAGACGCGAAATAGGCTAAGTCAAGTAACTTTTTATGCTTAAAAAACAACTATGAAATTTTTACCTCATTTATATTTAATCATATTGTTATCAATTCATTCTACGATACTCAGCGCTTATTTATGAGAAAGAAGAATAAAAAGACCGGGATTTAAAAAAATGAGTTTTTGGAATTGTCGTGGTCGTTGACCAAAAATGAAAACTTGATATCAAGTCCTTACGTTTACTTCAGTGGAAGGTGTCAAATATGAACACAACGTAATTAGGAGGAAGTGGTCTCACAGAATATAATTAGAAAATACTAGAGAAATCCGAAATGAATTACACCAGTGGTTGAGTTTGGGAAAACTTTTTCTGGGATGGCTCTCTCGCCTGTTCCTGAATTTCAAGATACGTTTTCGAGTTTCATCTGTGAGGCTTTTAATGGAAATTCTTTGCGAATAATATTATCAACATTTCTGTACGTTAATGACTTCTATCATAGTTTTCTAATAAATAACGGTCTCAGGGACGATATGGCGATGGCGTGGCCCGTGGTGAACCAACAAACGAAAAGATGATGATAAATTGTGATACCTACTCGTATGTAAGATTCCGGCGCCGCAATCTCGGTAACTGCGCTACTCGCAGAGAGGTTTGGCAGGCGTAGTTATATTAGTTAGTAGGACGGTTGATGTTTTCATCTTCCGAGCTACGACATGTCGTTAGCACACAATCGGAACTGTGAACTTTCTGTTGATTCAGTGTTTATCACTGCAATCTCAGAAGTATTGTTTTATTTCGTGAGCTGTACCACAGTATAGTCTTACACCTATTCTGAATAGATCTCGCAATCCCACCTTTTCGTGGGAATAAACTCTTAGGCACTTAGGCACAAGAACTCGTTGCAAATTTTTTAATTGTAGGCTTGAAACATGATCTTTGTTCATTTGGCTGTACCAGAAAATCTGTATTTATTGCTCTCGCAGCTGAATAAGAAATATTCAATTTGGGGTCGGTAAATTCATGCGTGTAGTAACATATTTTCGATAATATTCAGTAAGGAACCCTATAATGTTCGGATTTTCTTTAAAGTCAAATTTCGCACTTCGATCTCGTCTGATACCAAGATTCCGGTCTGTCAGGTCTGCCAGACTGGTGGATTCTCAAAGCGAATGTCTTATACTACAATTCGACACTTTCAGCTATAGATCTTTCCCATTAAGTATCTAACAATTTCTGGCCATTTGCGGCTAACGTCATTTTTGTCTCCGGCCACTCAGCGCTGTCGGACTTCAAGTGCGTACACCATTTCTCATACAATATATTGAAATAAGTGTTCGGCAATTTTAGATCCCTCCCGGTCTACTGATTCGGCACATGATTTGTCTTACGTCGTTCCTCCAATTACAATAATTTATGAAAAACATTTCTAATAGGTAGTCGAGGAATCTCGCCAGTTCGTAAGTTGAAGAAGGGGATATGAATGACACCTCAAGACATTGAAAGGTTCCAGTTCACGATACTCATATCCATGAGAACAGGGTTAAAGATGAGAGTGGCTTCCGGTTTTTAAAATTTCTGTTTACTGCTTGACTGATTCTGGGAACAAAGGTTCAGAAAGTGAAGTCCGTGCATAGGCTATGAGATTAATATTTGTAATTTTCGCGTAAATATTTTGCGAAATTTTGTACGTATACAAGCGAAACAAAGCGATTTCATGGTGCCTCGCTGATAATTTCGCGGCTACCTAACAATGAATGAGGACACTAATTTTATAACGTTTCGTGGGTGTCACAATATCGTGGTGTGTACACGAGGCGAAAGGACGCCGCTCTTGTTTCATTTATAAGATCAAAATTGCATGTTTTAAACAAGCTTTCTCGTTGTCACCAAGTGCGCAAATCCGTTATTGCCGTGAATTTTGATCGTGAAGAAATTTTTTTTCTTTCTTTTCTTCGTAAATTTTCTTGTTCTTCGACCTTCTGTAAATCTGTCGTCAACAGTTGTCATCTTCTCAGTCGAAGATGGATAATAATGCAACGCGAAAACAAAAATACTGCGTCATTCGTGATTTTCGTAAAACGTTTCCGCGTGACTCGATCGGTACCGTATTCCAGTTTTTCGATTTCGCGTGCACGCATTTCTCTCTGCATGGGCTTCGTGCCAATGACGGTGTCGAAAGATGAAAGATAGCGCACTAAAGTCATTTCGGAAGCGTCAACGGTGCAGGACAATGAGAGAAATTGATCTTCGTCGTTGCGGGCAGCGACCCTGATTCGCAAACTTTTAAATTTTACTCTCTTTAGTAGTGACCTTGGCAAAGAATTTCTCTTGGTGGGATATTTTTTAATGGGTTGGGAAACCAATACTCGACGTGTTGTATGTGCGATTTTGTGCGCTAAGTCATAGAAAAAACGACAGCTTCCTGAGCGAAATTAATAGACGAACGTAAGGAATCTGTTCTATGGATGGAATTGGTTTTGGTATTGAGAATTAAATTCAAAGCAGGAGTCCCGAAGAGTGCATATTTCTGTGGGTCCTTCCTATCATATTTAGTTCAAAAGTTGAAATTTTCCCAACGCGGGAAAAATGTCCGGTGTTTGCCGTCGGCCGTCCGGAAACTTGACTTGATAGAAGGGCGAAAGTTTTTTTTTTTTGTTTTTTCCCAATGAGAACTAATTCTCTGGGGTCGGTATATTTCATGGTAATATTACACGTATTAGAACTTGGCCGCTGCAGGAAGATCGCTTCCTGCGGCAGGTTTTTACAAGCATCTCCCGTCCTGGGAACTCGGCCAACATTGCACATTCCCAGGATGGGGACACGTTCATTATTATTCTTATCATTATTGTTATTAATGTAGTCTTGCTTGTTCTTTTCCATTTTCTTGTGGTGTTTGTTGTTTCTTGAGGAAGTTGGATTCGGGTTAGTAGCAGTCCTGGAACAGCTCGGGTCTTCTCCGCAGGCGTTTACTTCCTTTCCTCCTACTCTACTGCGGGTGTTGCTTCATCTTCTCCTTACAGCAAAATTTGAATTTTCCAGAATCCACAGTTTCTGGACCGTTTGTTCAGAGTATGTTATTTGGTGGTTTCCAATCTCGTCCTAGTCGAATGGCCGTCCGTTTATAAAACGTATGCATTCCATGAGGCAACGTCTTGCACTTTCAGCCGCAGGGGCATCTGTCCTCTGTCACATACTTTCTGCTGAGAACGTAGGCTTTGAAAGCACCGTGTCCCGTCAACGCTTGTGTGGACCAGAAGCTGGGGTGGAAGTCCTTCAGCTGAAGTCTGAACTCGACGGTTGGGAACAACTCGTGAGTCCATTTACTGAGTTGGAGTGCCTCGTGGTCTTTCCACCGGCTTCCCATTTCTTGGTTGTGTTTTTTTCCCCACTCCATTCTGACTTCTGGTAGCGTGACGGGGGTGTTGTTGTTTGCCAGTACCAGGTCTTCTTCGGTGGTATTGACTGATGACAGATGCCCCCAGTGTTGCACTGGATGGTGCGTGCGTGTCATCCACGCTGCGGATCTCTCGATGATCCTTAGAGCAAGGGGTGATTCACCGGCGAGGAGGCCTGCTGTGGGCTCAGGTAGATCTTGGTAGCCCCGAAAGTTTATTATGAAATTCCATATAGTCTCTGGAGTTCATCTACCGCAGCTCTGTAGGTTTTCAGTTTCAGTCGGCGGTAGTACACACTGCTGCAGTGCATGTAGAATGGATCATGGTTTTTTGTGCCTCGAATTCGTAACCTTATGTATTTTTCCACAGACTTTGCAGCCGTGGTAGACATTTTTTGCTTTTGTTTGTAATATATTCCGTGTGCTGTTTGAACTGTAGTTTTTGATCTACCTGAACCCCCAGGTATTTGATTGTTCGTTTCGGAAAAATAATATGTCCGTTGACTTCAACCTAACCGAACGTGACTATAGAAGGGTCGCGTGGAATAAATTTTTCTGGGTCTTTTCCTTCCATACGTTCTGGCTCCGAAGTCAAAATTTTTACAAGTCCAAATTCTTTATTAGGTTAGATCGGTTTTCACCGGACGAGGTACGGCGCACGGCAAATTTTTCGAAATACCCCCCCTTAAAACAGGTTTCGAGTTAGCACGTAGCAGAAGATCGTGGGGTATAGAGGGATGCTGTGATGATCGAAAATTTACAAAAGCTTTCAATTTGAATTTTTCTGAGTCCCTTATTTGGTGAAGGTTAATCGGACATGGTCTAGTATATCTGCATTATCATTTTTCTAGTTCTTGTTTACTTCCAAATACTCTACACATCAGACTGAATCCTTTCGTGAAATTTGAGGTGAAAAAAAAAGAGCTAAGTGAATTTCGTTTATTTAATATGAAAATACGTACTAGAAATATTCCGCTTCTAGTTTTTCTTACTAAAAGTTTACTTGATTTTTCATAAATACCGTTGACTGGATAATGTCCTAATTTTGCCAATTAGTTAGGATGACATGGATGGTATACGTATAGAGTCGCAAAATCGAGTTTTGCTTCATGGTTTGCTGTAGAAGCACTCACATGGCTTAATTTACCAAACGCATCTCTAATGCAGAAATTGTATTTTCGATTTCGATCTGATGGAAATTAGGAAATAAAGATGGGCGATGGTGTATTTTCTCGAAAGAATTTTTAAAGTAGTCGCTATAATCGCTGGTTTTCGAATAGCTGAATTAATTATTAATGAATAATAAGTAGCTTAATAAATGTTTGGATTTGACTGGGTGACTACCGCGATGCGGCTATAGATGTGTGTGATACTATACTGTAAATAGAAGTCTACACTGTTATTTTACACCCGAGGTAAAATTTGACCTTCAATAAGATGATTTGGAATCGAGTTTTATAATAGAAGCGTGAAATATTTGGGACGACTATTTTTTCCTAATTTCAATTTATGATTAATGGAAACTCGATACTTTTTTGGGTGCCAGCAAGTTGGTCAACTGACATGTTTGGTCGACGGACAAAGAAACACCTGCTATACAAATTCAGAGGTGACTTTGATGAAAGATCTAACCTTAAATTCGAGTTTCTGATGCAAAAATACCTTGCATGTGTATATATCTCAATTTTTAATGTAATTTCAGTCCTCACTCCCTTCCTCACCCCCTTAACACCTGCTATATAAACTCGAGGGTAAGTTTAATGAAAAAACTGACCTCAAATTTTCAGTTTCTGATGCCGAAATACCTCCTCACGGATATGTATCTCAAGTTTCAATGCATTTTTAGACCTCACATCCTCCTTACCGTCTTTACAAACTCAAGGATGAGAGTAATCGCAAACCTGACCTCAAATTCGAGTTTCCCGTAGCAAAATTCGTTATAATGACCACAATTTAAGTTTTACTTTCAATATTTCAATTTGGCCGTCTGAAATTCAATTCTGTCCCACTGTACCTTGTTGTCGCAGTTCCATAAGTCAAGCGAATACGACGGAGGTTTATGTTATCATCGACTTCGCCCTTTGCCGGTCCATGGAGAAATTTCTTCAAATTTTTGGCCAAAGCTATCGCACGAGTTGACTCAGAAGTTGAAGAGCGAATTACTTCTGCAAGTCTCCCTCAATCCGTGATTCCAACTCTTTATGTTCCTATGATTGTCTTTGCCATGCCATCGTCATTGTCGCTCGTTATCGAAAATTTAATTATTTTAACAAGAAACCTGTTCTATGTTTTTTTTTTTTTTTGAGAAATTCGCCGTGCGCTGACTCTCGAGCTGTATTTCATAAGGGGGTTTGGAAGAATATCCACTCTCAAGCTATACATGATAGGAAGGGGACTTGGAACAGCTATAGATTTTGAAGTCCCTAAAATAGGTCAAGGTCACTGATGACGCTCAATCCATACTAGGCTTGCACTAGGTCTAGGCCTCCTTTATACTAGCTTTATACTAGGTCTAGGCTTCCGAGTCGAATTCTCAATACCAAAACCAATTGGAACCATAGAGCAGGTTCCCTGCGTTTCCCGTTAAACTTCGTTGAGGAACCCGTAATTTTTTCCTTATATCTCATAAATAAAACAAAGCAGTGCGAGCAGTTTTCGTTCACTTGTGGAATGTGCTATTTTTCTGACATTATTCTTTCGAGTGAGGTGAAAATGACTCTGCGTTCGGCGAATCGAAATTCCGCGATCAGTCGTGCGTCAAGTCGATCGATTTTTTCTCCTCCATAGGGGCGCTTTTTAGCAGAAATGTCATGAATATACGATGGATAACATGCAAACGCTTTTCCTCTCCCTCCTTTTTTGAATTGACCTACGTTGGTATGTAATTTTATAGGAACTACCCTGATGGAACACGCATTCGACCTTCGTCAATACGTGCTCATTGTCTTCATGTGTATTATATTTGTAGTTTGTATAGTCGGAAAATATTTATAGACTCGAATCATTTCGTTCGTAAGTTTACGCGCTGAAAATTTTCGTTTTCTATTTTCTTAGTTCGTTGTCTGAATTTTCTGAAGCGATACTTGCATACTCGAAAAATCGCGTAGAATAGTGTTTGTGAATGTTTTGTTTATGTCACGCGTGCTTTACCTCACCTGAATCACAAAATACGACTTTCTTTGGTTTTTCTTTATATCTATACTCGGATAAAGGTAATAATTCAATATAAATATGATATACATGTTCATCTTTATCTGTATATAGTCGTCAATGATGCTGGATATTAGTCGAAATGAGTTCCACATAGCGTGGATGAAAAGTTGACGAGTAGAACAAATGCTTTTGATTTAACTCTCTTATCACGCTTTTCTCAGACCGATCCTCAGTACATTTTCTTTCTTTACCAGTTGGGTTGGGGATAGGAAGTCGGAAACTATTGTTGGCCACCTAGAACACCAACTTTTCATCTATAGAAGATTATTTTGAAATGTCCATACCATGAAATCCTTCTCTGAGTATATATATATGTATATCCAACAATTCATTGAATGTTTGATGAGGGGAACAGAGAAGACGCCTACCCAAAAAAAAAAAAAAATCAGGTCAAGTTCTGGGCGCATTTTTTTCAGTGGTTTCCCCAGTATGCCTAATCCACTTTGACGTCCAAAGATTCTCCAAGTCCTCTTTCTATTTTTTAAAGATTGGTCACCCCTATCATATACAGCTCACATTTTTCGAAGTCTCCCTCTCCATCGTATATAGCTCGGAAGTATCATGGGTGGCTTAGTAAATTTTTCCCACGGGGGGCAAAAATTTTTCAAACAAAAATTCAAAGAAACTTTTTATTATTAAAAAAAATTCTAAATGAATTACTCAATATTTGCAAATTTGCTTCTTCTTAGAGCATTTTTATTAAATTCATTGCCAGCGCAACAAACTGAGTTATCCTTATACGCGTGCAATATCGTTCAGCTTTTTAGCTTTTGTAGTTGACCTGATATAAGATTTTAAACGCCTCAAGCTAAGAAAAGAGCGTTCGCAAATGCAAGTGGTCACTGGTACGGTCAGAACAAAACGTATCAGCTTTGAAAGTTCGATTAGTGAGTTCGCGGACGGTTTTAAACGTCGGAACACATTAAGAACGTCGGAAAAATGTTGTAGTGGATGTGAGCTACACTTTTGGTGGTACATATCGAGGAACATGTCGCGATGGAGCTCAAGCCTTCTCCCATCGATGTCGGACTGGTAAAATTCTGTCAATTGCCCAGAAGATTTACCAGGTGTTATGAGGAACTTTTCAATTTCTATCAATATACCGAGGGTGTTATGCCTATATCGCCACCCAATATTAGTTGAAATTTCGTCGATCATTTCATTCCATATCATTCTGAATTTGTCACTCTTTCCAGGATGAAATTCATTTTCTGTATTTTCATACTTCTTATTACGTTTACGAATTCTATCCGGTTTCAATGGCTCCAAATCTATTTCTGTGGCCTCTTGAATGGCTTTCTTCCATATTTCGTCAAATTTACCTGATTTCGTTGGTTAGATAAGACACTTTCTAACGAATTGTTTTTCCGTCATATTTAATACAAAGAATGCTACATACTAACAGGTTCTTCGTTGATTTGTTAAATGAAGTATCTTTTTATTTTTTCCAGTCGTTTGTGCGCGGGGGCATTGCCCCCTGCCTCTTATTCCGCCACCCATGTACAATATGATAGGACGGGGACTTAGAAATAGGACGTCATCAGTGACCTGGACCTGTTTTAGGGACTTCGAAATATATAGGTCGAGAGTCGAAATTTTTCCTTGTCCCCCTCCTATCATACGTAGCCCGGAGGTTGAAATTTTGTCCACGTTTTACCTCTCGGCGCCCGTCATTTTTCTTCAAATTACCCGCCCGTAAAACAGGTTCCCCGTTGAAAAAGATAAACATTCGGTGAAATATTTCAATACATTGATTTTTTATTTGAAATTTGCCGTAGGAAAACTATAAATCCTCTTGGGTTATTGAGTAGAATTAATTTGATTTAAAACTTGAAACCAAAGGACTCGAACCTCCTCCTCCCCCCCCCCCCCCCTACCCCAATGGAAGATGAAATAGAGGCAGTTCTATCATTGAATAAAATTCGTCATATAATTTATAAAGATAATTGAAAAGATTCTTCTGACCCTCGGAAAGGTCGGAAGAGAACAAGAACCTAACCATCAACAATATTCAGCTATAACACGAGTTGAGGTAGTGACAATTTTTTGATTACGTTGAAAGTTCTCACTTCTAAAATTGTTTCTGGTAGCTTTTTGTATGTGATGTGAGTTCAACGTGTACACTGAATTAAATTTGAGGAAAACTCGATCCGAAGTAGAAAGACACTTTTAAATTATACAGACTGGAGATTTGGAAGGTTTTTTTACCTCCACGCTCCTTGGACGTATAGAAAAATGTTTCAATAAAACGAGGGAACGACCAACTCTTACCTTTCGACTGTTTGTCCAAGAAACAGGTTCCCTACTTTTTTCAATAAATAAAAAGTATGAGATCATACCCGCCAACTGCATTTTTGACTCCTTTATATCGCTATTTATTGTAACGCAATTCTTATTTACGCCTCAGCCACTAAGGTGTGCATACGTACTCGTACTCATTTACGGCGACGAGATTCCGGGAATTCAGTTTGATACAAATATCGTAATAATTATATTGCGGCACATGTCCGTACCGTAGAACCACTAGTTTCCTCTCCTGCGGAGTTCACTTTTTCCGTGTACAGTACACTTACACGTGGAAATATGCTTCTGCACATGACCGCCACGTTACTCATATGAAGACGCATAATCGTGATCATAAAGAAAGCATCATAATTCAAACGACGGATTCCTCGCTATTCTTTCTAAGAAACATTCTCATCGACTCGTGAAAAAGTGGCAGTCAAACGCCGAAAGCTTCTCTAAAGGCATTTGATGAAACGTACAGAATTTTCGAATCACGAACCGTGCTGACGAACTTGAGCAACTTCCTACGTCTTCAAAGGCGGAATAATAATTTTACAAAACTAAAATATAGGCTTTGTTGCGAGCATATGGCTGAAAATGAAAAAGGTTTGGGGTCTTCGAACGGTCGATTTCCTTCTCGATATGTACACTTATAGAAAAAATATTTTTGCGAAATGGCGCCCCGCTATAAATAGATTTGTCGTGGGCGCTCGCGGTATTATCTCCGTACAACTCAATGAAGGCTGAAGAACTGCGTGGGAAAGACAACGACGCTGATGAGTTGATATTAAAATAAAATAACATAATAAAACGCAGATGAAAGAGATTTTTGATAAGAGCTGATATTCGTTTATTATTATAAATATTATTCTATTCGTATTTTAGGTTTTCCAAAAGACTTTTGCTGTGGCAAGAGCGTCCTTGAAATATTCCTCTATATAAATACAGCTGTTGATGTTGTAGTTATACTTCGTTTCCACGATTTTTAAATTTTCCTCTCTCTTGAGAACATGCTGTAAGGCGTGTAATTAAGCTATAACATGTGTCTGGTTGTAGCATGTGCACAGGTTGTATTATTTTAGATATGATGACACGAAAGCTCTCGCGGTACGGAAATGTGGCGTGTGTCGAACAGATAACGAAAATAATTCAGTACTTGTGTTTGATCTGTGTTGAGTAGACTTATTGTAGGCTGGTGTGGATTGATGGATACGCGTGAAATTTGTGATCAATTCGTGTGATGGTGGACAGTATAGGGGTAGTATGCCTTTTAGTTTGCTGTAAATATCTTTCCTGAGTTAACTGATATGCGAACGTCTCTTTATTTGGTCGTCGGTGAAATCGCGCTCATTATTCTGATAGACGTCAGTTTCAATCAGGACATCTTCTTGAGTCGATTTCCTGAAATCGAAAATTATTGGTCGTAACATCTTCGCTTTTTTTCGTTTGTCTCGTTCCCGCGACCACCTCAATTGGAAAACGGATTCAAAAAACATATCAGAAGTCAATTTGGCTTGAGTCTATCGTAAAATTCATCTCTACACCTTATAGCAATCCACCATGTGAAAATATAGGACAAGTCAAGGCGAAATGTCAATAGTTTTGTTGGGTACCGTTATGGCCGGAGTTGGCTTGTTGAATTTACTACCACAATTTTTTTCCATACTCTGTTCCCTCAAATAATTTTGTACTTGAATGTCTTGAGAGAGGGTACCGATAAGCATGCCAATGCGTTGTAACGTGTTCTAGTGCGTTCATAATATTGTGCCTTGTGCGATAACGAACTACTCGTGTATACATAATAGTGAGAGCCTACAAGTGTAAAGACTACGCGTATAGCCAGTCTCAACGTGAAAAATCTACCGAATAATCGAAGAACAGTTATGGAGAAACAGCTTGCAAATCTCATGAAGGAGATTATGGACATAAAATCCATCGTCACTGAAACTCGAAACATGATTGACCCGCTAACTGAAAGAGTAACTACCCTAGAAGAAAAGAACGAAGACACAGAGAAGAAGATTAATGAATTGGAAGATGAAATTCAAGATCTGAGATTCAAAGTAGAAACGGGAGAGCAGTATGATCGAAAGAATAATCTCATCGTGAGCGGCATCCCAATGTATAAAGATGAAAACCTAAAAGAAATAATTTCTACCTTACTTGAGAAACTAGAGGTGAATGTAGAACCCTACGATATAGCTGCTCTCCACCGCCTACCCGCAAGAAACGATACGCCGGACATCATAATAAAATTCTTACACGCACAAACTAAAGGTAGAATTATAAAGGCGTCGGTGGTAAAGCAGCTCAACATTAAGGACATTGGAATGAGAAGTGAAGCCGAGAGTCGAATTTACTGCAGTAGCCATTTAACAAAATACACGCGAGACATCCTCATGAATGCGAAAAATTACAAGAAGCAAGGGATGATTGAATTCGTATGGGAACGTGACGGAAAAATATTCATCAAGAAAACGGCGGAAAGCAAAGCAATCAGAGTAATGAGTATTGGACATCTCGAGTACATGATTGAAAAATTCGCGCGAAACGCCAATCGGAGCTTCAATCTCGAAAACGAAGAAGAATCAGCATCGAATTTGGAAGCAGGTGACAAATCGAACCAACCCAACCCATCACTAAAAGGCAAGAGAGAAATACAAAACCCCAAGAAGACCAAAGATGATCGCATACTACGAAGCCAAAGCAAAAACGGATCTCAGCTGACACTGGATCGATTCACGAGGGGAAAATATGACTCCAATGAGAGTCATGGGAGAAGAGGATAGTCTAGTGTAACACGAATGGCTCGCTCATCGGACTCCGATCTTCCAAGCCGGCCTCAGTCACCGTGGAAGATCTGCACGCGGACTGCTACCTCCGAAATTATCGCTCTGTCTGCCAATAACAAAAGAAATTATAATCGAACTAAAAATAATACACGTCTTGATAACCCCGAACACGAAACCCTCCAAACAATAAAGGTAAGAGAATTCAAATATAATAAAAAAGTAGATAAAAATACAAAAAACTATGAAGATAAAAGTGAGAAAATAGGCAATACAAATGAGAAAGCACAAAACCTAGAAATACTGCACTATAACTGCAGAGGTTTAGTGGGAGAGGACCGACTCTATGAACTAGAAGAAGCTATCAGCAATATAAAATGGGATATTATAGGTCTCTCAGAAATCAGAAGGAAGGGAGAAGGGCTGATTCAAAGGAAAAACGGAAATTTCTTCTATTACTTTGGGGAGACTAAGGGACACAGAGGTATAGGTTTTTACGTGAGAGGAAATTTGTGGAACAAGATCACAGAAATAAAGAGAATATCAGAAAGAGTGGGAATATTAAAATTAAGAATTGATAACCTTACGTCCTTAGCACTAATACAAGTTTATGCACCAACAGCTGATAAAAATATCGAGGAAATCGAAGAATTTTACAATTTAGTAGACCAAACAATACAGGATGAGAAGGAATACTATACATTAGCTATGGGAGATTGGAATAGTAAAATAGGGAAGGGTGAAATTGTAGGCGTACAAGGTCGATACGGAATAGGACAAAGAAATAAAAGTGGTGAAAAACTAATCCAACTAGCCGAAAAGAATGGTATGAAGATTGCAGACTCATACTTTAAAAAGAGAGAGAATAAAGTGTGGACCTGGATATCACCAGATGGCAAGACGAAAAATAAAATAGATCATTTACTGACGAACGATCTCTCAATAATAAACAATATAAACACCCTCTCTCGATTTAAGTACTCCTCTGACCATAGAATAACTCGTTGCACCTTAAAAATAGCTAGAAGGGCAAGAATAAAGAATTATATAAAAAACGGAATCAAGGCAATGAGAACTATACCATTGAATGAACAAACAGAAGCCATGGAATACTTAACACACCTGCTAAGAAAAACACAAATATCACAAGATAATGTAAAGACTGAGTACGACAATTTAGTGAAAGCAATAGTAGACACAGAGAGCAAATACGGAATAGTGAAAGAGGAAACAACAGATGAAAAATTAACACAGAAAACAAGAAAATTGATAGAGAAGAAAAATACCTTGAGGAGAAAGGGCACAAAAACAGGTAGAGATAAAATAGAATTATGCGAGCTACAAAAATTGGTGAAGAAGGAAGTTAGAAAAGATATAAAAAATTACAACGAGTGGAGAACAAAAGAAATCATCGAAGAAACGTGGTCTACAAGGAAAATGAGAAAAGAACTGAGTACTGGAAGAAGACATATGACCAGCATGATAGATCAGACTGGAAGGGAGGAAAAAAACAGACATGGGATGTTAACAATTGCAACAGAATTCTACAAGAAGCTATACACTAGCAAAATAGACAAAACAATGAAAAGAGAAGAGGAAGAAGAGAGGGAGGGAAACAATGAGCTAATCCCCCCAATCTTGGAAGAAGAAGTAAGGACTATTATCAATAAATTGAAAAAAGATAAAGCTCCCGGCCCTGATAAAATAAAAAACAATACTATAAAAACACTTAGTCCCGCACTGATAAAGCCCATCACAAAGGTCTTTAATAAAATTATAGAATTAGAAACGATACCTGAACAGTGGAGAGAAGTTGAAATAGCTCTAATATTCAAGAAAGGGGATAGAAAAATGATGGAAAATTATAGACCGATAAGCCTAACAGTTACCCTATGTAAAATATTCATGATGATTATAAAAAACAGAATTTACAACACGTTAGACTTCAACCAACCAAATGAACAAGCGGGGTTTAGAAGGGGGTTTTCGACTATCGACCACATCCAGGCTATAAATCAACTCTTAGAAAAAGCTAGAGAATATCAAATCCAAATCCACGTACTCTTCATCGACTACTCAAAGGCCTTCGACTCTATAGAACACCAAGACATATGGATAGGTCTGAGAAAGCAGGGAGTTCCTAGCAAAATTATAAATATCATACAAAACTCTTATCGAAACCCAAAAGCCTACATTAGAACAGATAGGAAAGGAGAGACATTTGAAGTGAAGAGGGGAGTGAAACAGGGCGACCCACTTTCCTCAAATCTTTTCAATGTAGTGTTGGAAGAAATATTTCGGAGACTAGATTGGGAAGGAAAAGGAATAAGGGTAGATGGGAAGTACTTGAACAACTTAAGATTTGCTGACGACATAGTATTGATAAGCTCAAACAAAAGGGAAATAGAAGAGATGGCGGAAGAATTGAGGAAGGAAAGTGAAAAATCAGGTTTAGAGATTAATATGAACAAAACTAAGTACATGAGCAATACGGAAGAAGAAACAGAATTAATTATAAACGGGGTGAAATTAGAAAAAGTTACCGAATACGTATACCTTGGACAAACAGTATCGATGGAAAACAGACTTGATAAGGAACTAAGGGAAAGGAAAAGGAAAGCGTGGAGGAACTTTTGGGGACTAAAAAACGTATACAAAAATAAAAAACTACCGACAGAAGCAAAAATTAAAATTCTTGAGAGCTGTACACTCCCTGTACTTCAATATGGAGCTCAAACATGGTCCCTAACCAAAACACAAACAGAGGGGTTGAAAGTAACACAGAGAGCAATGGAAAGAAGAATAATGAGTATCAGACTAAAAGATAGGGTCAAAAATACAATTTTAAAGGAAAAAACTAACAGTAAAGACATAGGGTATATTGTGAAAAAACAAAAATTCAAATATGCAGGCCATATGGCCAGAGGGGACCCAGAAAAATGGAATTATAAACTCTCAAATTGGACCCCATACGAGTATAAAAGAGGTAGAGGGAGACCACCAACGCGATGGAGAGACGAAATAGTAAATAGAGTCGGTACCTCATGGCAGAGTCAAGCTCAGAGCAGGGAGAAGTGGCGGAAGATCGGAGAGGCCTATGCCCATGAGTGGGCCATTTAACAAAATATATCACTATTATGATTGTTAAAAGATACAAGAAATAAAGGCTGTTATTATTATTATTATGTCTTGAGAGAATTTTGAAATTTGATTAATGTGGTGGCTCCGAATGACTACGATGAAGGTACTGATAGAAGCACCTAGGCGAGTCTAACTATTCAACGACGTAGCCGAGGGAAGGGGGTGAATATTTCTTTTCTTTGATTCGGGTATCGTTTGAATTATTCTGTGTAAGTATTTAGAAAATTGAACGTTGAATTCCCCGCCCTCTTCTCAAATCCTGGCTACGGTAATGTCCTCAGGTCCAGCATACACTAAGAGAAGAGAATTGTCTTGGTAACTAGGAAAACAGTGTTAAAATAAGACAAATCACCTTTTTTTAGTCACTATGACTAGATTTTACAGACAAAATAACTGGAAAAAATGATCAAATTGACAAAGAGAAAGCGACTGTCTGAATTTAACACTTTTTGTCCTAGTCACCAGCTCTCTCATTGTAATCATGATTGAGGAAACTCATTTTTCTGGCCCTGTATCTTTCTTGAAAGTCAGAAAAATTTTACAAGCACTCCACAAATTTTATTGTAGAGACAAGTTTCGGACAGACGAGCTTAGCGTCACCGTGCTATTACTTTCTGAAATGGCTCGTGTAGTATTGACATCGTTGTTCTTTTAGATGTTTAAATTCATATTGGTTGTGCACGTTCGAATTATGAGTTATTTCTAATAAGAAAAAGAACGCGCAGCCTAACATCGTCAGCTGCTCGGGATATCCTTCATTAACTGTGGTAGTCGAGGCAAACAGGGAACCTGTTTTAGGAGGATCTCTTTGTTAATACTTTTTCTGGATAAAGATTAACCTTTGTTCTTCACCATCTTGGCAGTTTTAAGCTCAAAAATCCGTACTTTTCCAAGTTTCCCCCTATCAGACACAGCTCAATATACAAAAATTCTTTCTAAGTTTCTCTCCCATCATGGCTTGAGAGTCGAAATTTTTTCAAGTCCCCCTTCTATCCCCTATAACTCTGAGATCGAATTTTAACAGGGAACTTGTTCTATGTTTTTTTTTTTGAAAAATTTGCCGTCTGACGTTTGGCCAAAATGGACTTGGAAAAATTTTGCTTCTTGTCTAGAGCTATATATCTGATAGGAGGAGAATGATATGAGGGGGACTTGGATTTATTTATTTAGTTTCTTTATTTAAAACTGATCTATGACGTCATGAGATTGTAACGTCACAGGCCTCGACCCCCAAGATCTCGTTCAATACCATCAAGGAAGCCGTCATTTTCTCCAAGTCCCTTTCCCATCGTATATAGCTTGAAAGTCGAGATTTTTCCAAGTCTCCCTCCTATCATATATTGCTTGGAGGTCAAAATTTTTCCAAGTCGCACGTTTTTCTGGTCAACCCCCCCTTCCGAATGAACAGGTTTCCTGTTGGAAAGTGGCTTATGACAGAAGCTAACATGTTTCTACTGAGACTCGTGCTTGCTTCCTGTATTTCGATGTAATACATCCATTTCATTCATCATATTGGATCGATTCGTTTCTTGATGCTTCACTTTGGTCATAATGGTGAGGTCCCCTTTTCACTAGTATTTCTCAGCTTAGTATAAACGTCTCTGTATATTAGGCTAACTAGTTGACAGGCTCATTACGAGTATTTTAGGCCAAGTGGCTCACGACGATCACACGCATTCGTAGCCTAGCATATTATGTTTAATATACTTTATCTCAGGTTGAGTAGCTTAGAGGCTCATTTGCTCCGCTCGTTCGGACTCATTCTTCGACTAGATGTTTACATATCCGTACAGTAAGTCAAGGTCACTGACGACGTCATTGACCGTAACAAAATTCCCCATCTATAGCTTATTCTTTGTCTCTTATTTTAGATGAAACGCGTTGTACGTTCTCTTAGTACTTACACCGATCAAGCGCACTTCAAACTCCGTCCTCTTACTCGTATATTATACATGTGTACTAGCTAAAATGGAGGGAGAACCTCTACCAGTGTAGGCCTAGTATAGCCTGGTATACTGTATTTTAGATCTAGTCTAAAGAAAGTAGGGAAGGCCCAGTGTAGCCTGGCATAGGCCTAGTTTACTGAAAAAAGGAAGGTCGACTTTTTTCAAGGTCAACAATGACCTCATCAAGCGTGATATTGAACCGTGATCATTTATCATGACGATTTTCGCAAGAGTAGCCCAGCGGTGAAAAAACCTTCGGAAAAACGTCTAAAAACCTTGACAGTTTTTTCAAGTGTAGACCCAACCTTAAAAGCATATAAAATGCTAAAATGAAACTACGTATATCATTTAAAAGATTGCGATCTTCAAATATTTCCGCAAATCGGTTTCATTCAAATTTGAATAGGTTATTTGACAAAAAGCTATATATTATATAGAAGAAATCTTAAGGCATCTAGTCCACCTTCCCATCAATGAATTAAAAATTACGACCTAGAAAAAATCGTGACGTCATCAGGGAGAAAAAGAAAAATCGAACAAAAAATAGAGGGGAAGGCTGATCTTTTGAATAAATCTGAGAAGTATGAAAATTTTCTCGTGCTTTTGTGGTAGTAAATTATTGTCGCTTATACGCTTTCATTTATTGACATCACCGTAACAGAAGCCTCAAGTTTTTGATTTTCAGTTTTAGAGAGAAGGGATGATGATGACGGCATCAGAAAGCCATACGACGAAATGAATTCATGAAAATCGAAAGTAAAAAAAGGTTTTCATATTGTTGGTTGGAAACGAAAATTTTTCTAAACCTCCTTTCTCATTTCTTGGGAGTTTCTTCTTCTCTGTTTTCAAGCGTATTTCCTTTCACCTGCGTGTATTTGACAGAAGATTTATGAAGTTGATTTAAATTTGAAATCCTGGAAATTGTTCTATAATTATTATTTTTCTTTCGTTTTCAGAATTATATCGCTTCAATTCTTCCCCAAAACTCCTTTCCAATTGAAATGGTCCGTAACAAACTTCAGTTCCAGTGTTGGGAAAAGTTTAAGAACTTAGGATTCGACCACATAAATTCGAATTCCCGTGCGCGATACATATCTTCTACATTGATTGATGTCGCTTGTGCTACTTCTTCTCTTACAAGTGCCATCGATAAATCTCTAATATATAAAGCAGAAAGTTTGTCTGTCTGTCCGTCCTCCTGTCCGTTTATAACTCGAGATTTACTGGGCCGATCGCTTTCAAACTTTCAGGATATATTGTCCTCATCCCAGAGCAGCACATAGACTCATAAAAATAAAAATTTGACGGGGAGGTGCTGAGTAATTTCAAAGAAGGGCGAAAACAATGACTTTTTTCAATATAAAAAAACGTGGTGGTGTAGCTTGCCATCGAACGCGTTGTTCCAACGTTCAACGTTACCGTTCAAACGCGTTACCGTTCAAACGCGTTGAGCGGCGCAGTTATAAAAATTAAGTTATGGTGATAACTCGAGTTTTACTCATTTTTATGAAAAATTGAAGAGAACAAAAATTGTTGCCCCTTTAATTTCCTTTCGAATGAGCCCAATTCCAGATTTTTAGGAGGAAATTTTGGAACTATTGGTATTTTGACTGATGCGTATTTAAGATCATTGTGTTTACAGAGAGAGAGCATTTAAACCGGTTGCTCTGGATGAATCTACAGAGACTATTCGAGTTTTACGTATCCAATTTTCGATTTTGAAAGGAGACGTTTATGTAAAATAATTTCTTGAAAATTTGCTCTTCTTTTGTGACGAGTAACTATACATTAGGTAAATATCGTCGTCAGAGTTTGAAACTACCTAAGAAAAGGTACTGGGTTCGAGAAAGAATTAAGAAAATTACTATAAATAGAGAGTCGAATATGTCCGGCACTGCCGTCCAAAATATGAAAAATTCAAAAAAATAAACAAATAAATGACTATTTATTTATCTATTAATTAAAAACCCGACGTTTCGACAGTAACGACTGTCATTCTCAAGGGTTAAAACGTGAATGAAAAAAAAGGGAAAAACAGAAATACGAATGAACTACATAAAGAATATTAGTCATGATGAGGTACATTTCATGACCGGTAAGTACAGGCTAATGACACCATCGACGTCTGATTTAAAGTTTACAGCGTTATCATTTTTCAAGATTTCGACAGCTTCGCGTATTTTCCTTTTAGTGGTATTATCCTCAAAACATATTATAGAAGGATTATCGAAATTAAAATTATGTCCCGTTTCAGTCGAGTGTCGGCACAGGGCGGTGGTATCCAGGTGGTTCGATACATTGGATTTATGTTGACGAATCCTCTCCTTTAGTCGTTGCATTGTTTCACCCACATATTCCACATTACAGCTGTCACAAGGGAGCTTGTATACAAGCCCAGAGTTTGCTTCTGGAGGTATCTGATCTTTAATTTTACTGAAAAAACGCCGGTTTAGATTGTGACCACTGAAGGTGATCTTAGTATCCGAATTTAATTTGCTGAGATATTTTCTAATTAAAAGGCTAGGAGTGCCAATAAAGGGGATAGAAAAATAGTGTTTGGCTTTCTTTTTTACGTTAAGAGGAGTGGCGTTGTCAATTAAGCTATTAGAAGAAGAATCGGTGTTTACGTTACTGGAAGTATTATAATTTATATTAAAATTAAGAGAATTAATAAAAGGTTCAGGATAATTGTTTTGACGAAGTAGGTTTTTAAGGTTATTTATAATTTCAGGGTGAAATCTTTTATCAGAGTGAGAAAGCCAATTATTAAGAAGACATTTAACAGTATTAACTTTAAGGTGTTGAGGGAGGTTGGATTGGAAATTGATAATACGTCCAGAAAAGGTGGGTTTACAATAATGCTTAAAGATAAATTTACAATTGTCACGAATAATGGTAATGTCAAGAATGTTAATAGAATTATTGGTCTCTTTTTCACATGTAAACTTGAGTAAAGGGTGGAAGTTATTCATATAGTCAGAAATGTTGTCAAAGAGGTTCTTTTTCACAATGCAAAAGCTATCATCTACATACTTAACTAGGTATTTAATGTCAAAATTCTGTTTAATGCTAATAAATAATTTATCGAGGACCAGTTCGGAGGCTATGGCGGACAGAGGACTGCCCATTGCAAGGCCTTGTACTTGAGCATAGCTTATACCTTCAAAGTTGCAGTAACCGTTTTCTAAACAGAAGATGATGGCTTCCTTAAAGAGATCCTCGGTGATGGACGTGAACTCCCTTAACTCAGTCCACCTCTCACTGATGACTTCGGAGACTAGAGACGCGAGGATGCAAGTATACATTGAAGTGGCGTCAAATGACATCATTATCTCATCTTCTTCAATGGTGAGTTCGTTCAGGTCATTGATGAGTTGCCATGAGTTGCGGATGTTGATAGTATCGTCTGAGATACATGAAAGTACACTTGCAAGAAATTTAGAGAGCTCATACATTGGAGCCTTAGTGAACGAGACTACTGGTCGAAGTGGAATATTGGGTTTATGTAGTTTTGGTAGCCCGTAGATACGAGGTGGTAGGCTTGTATAAGTGGTAAGGCGATGCTTGAGAGGAAGTTCGATGCAATGATTATCATATAGTTTTTTGACTAGTTCGTTGTTTTTCCTCTGGATTGATGAGGTTGGATCTTTCTTCAAAATACGGTAGGTATCAGGAGCTTCAAGTAAGGAACGAAGTTTCCGGGAGTAGTCTGCCCTCTCCATTAGTACTGTTGTGTTGCCTTTGTCAGCTTTTAGAACAAGCAACACAACAGTACTAATGGAGAGGGCAGACTACTCCCGGAAACTTCGTTCCTTACTTGAAGCTCCTGATACCTACCGTATTTTGAAGAAAGATCCAACCTCATCAATCCAGAGGAAAAACAACGAACTAGTCAAAAAACTATATGATAATCATTGCATCGAACTTCCTCTCAAGCATCGCCTTACCACTTATACAAGCCTACCACCTCGTATCTACGGGCTACCAAAACTACATAAACCCAATATTCCACTTCGACCAGTAGTCTCGTTCACTAAGGCTCCAATGTATGAGCTCTCTAAATTTCTTGCAAGTGTACTTTCATGTATCTCAGACGATACTATCAACATCCGCAACTCATGGCAACTCATCAATGACCTGAACGAACTCACCATTGAAGAAGATGAGATAATGATGTCATTTGACGCCACTTCAATGTATACTTGCATCCTCGCGTCTCTAGTCTCCGAAGTCATCAGTGAGAGGTGGACTGAGTTAAGGGAGTTCACGTCCATCACCGAGGATCTCTTTAAGGAAGCCATCATCTTCTGTTTAGAAAACGGTTACTGCAACTTCGAAGGTATAAGCTATGCTCAAGTACAAGGCCTTGCAATGGGCAGTCCTCTGTCCGCCATAGCCTCCGAACTGGTCCTCGATAAATTATTTATTAGCATTAAACAGAATTTTGACATTAAATACCTAGTTAAGTATGTAGATGATAGCTTTTGCATTGTGAAAAAGAACCTCTTTGACAACATTTCTGACTATATGAATAACTTCCACCCTTTACTCAAGTTTACATGTGAAAAAGAGACCAATAATTCTATTAACATTCTTGACATTACCATTATTCGTGACAATTGTAAATTTATCTTTAAGCATTATTGTAAACCCACCTTTTCTGGACGTATTATCAATTTCCAATCCAACCTCCCTCAACACCTTAAAGTTAATACTGTTAAATGTCTTCTTAATAATTGGCTTTCTCACTCTGATAAAAGATTTCACCCTGAAATTATAAATAACCTTAAAAACCTACTTCGTCAAAACAATTATCCTGAACCTTTTATTAATTCTCTTAATTTTAATATAAATTATAATACTTCCAGTAACGTAAACACCGATTCTTCTTCTAATAGCTTAATTGACAACGCCACTCCTCTTAACGTAAAAAAGAAAGCCAAACACTATTTTTCTATCCCCTTTATTGGCACTCCTAGCCTTTTAATTAGAAAATATCTCAGCAAATTAAATTCGGATACTAAGATCACCTTCAGTGGTCACAATCTAAACCGGCGTTTTTTCAGTAAAATTAAAGATCAGATACCTCCAGAAGCAAACTCTGGGCTTGTATACAAGCTCCCTTGTGACAGCTGTAATGTGGAATATGTGGGTGAAACAATGCAACGACTAAAGGAGAGGATTCGTCAACATAAATCCAATGTATCGAACCACCTGGATACCACCGCCCTGTGCCGACACTCGACTGAAACGGGACATAATTTTAATTTCGATAATCCTTCTATAATATGTTTTGAGGATAATACCACTAAAAGGAAAATACGCGAAGCTGTCGAAATCTTGAAAAATGATAACGCTGTAAA
The DNA here is from genome assembly GCA_035079385.1 of Aspidiotus rigidus. NCBI lineage: Eukaryota > Metazoa > Arthropoda > Insecta > Hemiptera > Diaspididae > Aspidiotus > Aspidiotus rigidus. The sequence continues at coordinate 1,545,494 of JAVHKY010000044.1, read as the reverse complement.
CTTTAAATCAGACGTCGATGGTGTCATTAGCCTGTACTTACCGGTCATGAAATGTACCTCATCATGACTAATATTCTTTATGTAGTTCATTCGTATTTCTGTTTTTCCCTTTTTTTTTCATTCACGTTTTAACCCTTGAGAATGACAGTCGTTACTGTCGAAACGTCGGGTTTTTAATTAATAGATAAATAAATAGTCATTTATTTGTTTATTTTTTTGAATTTTTCATATTTTGGACGGCAGTGCCGGACATATTCGACTCTCTATTCATATAATCCGTCCAGACAAATAATTAATTCTTAAGAAAATTACATCCGGTTTCTCATATAGGAAACGACTGAGTTCGTCTCATGCCTCTACACAGACTGATGTAATGCTTCGGGGATATGGCAGGCTTTTTACCTACTGTCCATCTATTTCCTTAATCATTGCGACGGTTCATGAATTAGTCCGTTTTTTGCTGCAATACAGCCCTTACCTGTCAACTCAGCTCTTACCGTTAAAATCAAAATATTTACAAAACACTGACATCTACTCAACACACAGCTGGCGGTCCTGCCAACCGCTAGTTTCTTATAATTTTGCAATCAATGTATGATTAAAATACTTGTGCGTAAGCCATTCATAGATAATCTATATGAGTAATCTTCTGTTGACCTTGTTCTATGAACCACGTGGATTTATTGCGACCGCGTGACGATTTTTTCTCGTAATTTTTCTCCCGCGCTGCAATCCTGTATAACTTATCGATACCTTCTCCTCTCTCTTTCTTAAAGAGATAAGAATTGTTCGATTTTATGATTACGAGAATGTGTCTTAAGCAGTGAACGTTTTCTCAGAAGACTTCGCATCACGCGTGACGGGCTGGTGATTATTTTCCTTCCTTCAGTTGCACAACACACGGATGAGCGAGGGTTGGTATATATGAGTAAAAATCAAACCTGAAACGTTGATACCGCTCAACATAATTTGACGAGAGACTGATACTTCATAAATCTTACCCTAATTCCTTATGGCAATTTTCGGAGGGCTTCCAATCTTAAATTTTTTTGTATAGTATCAATTCGTTCACCACATCACCTTTCTTACTTCGTTAATACCACTTTTTGTCAGAAATTCGCAATTTGCCATCATGCCTATGTGCGTAAAATGTACCAGCCAGAAAGAATCTCTGAATCACACATTCGTTATAGGTCAACTCTAATATCGAACCGGTTCGAATCGTCGTTTTTTGTCGTCAAGAATTGCACGAATGGGGTAGAAACATGTCATGAATAGGGAGAAGTTGCAAAAGCTGTATCGGCAATTTACGGTACAGTATAAATATTTAATGAGATCTAATTGTAGCGACGATGATGATGTGATGGTGGGCATGTTTGAAAATTAGCACGCGGAATGGGAAAACTAGTTACCGATTGATAATGAAACGAGTTTAACGGGATCGATAAAGCGCTTCAAGTTTGCGATCATCGTGGGTAATTTTAAATCATTCTCGAAAGTACAGATACGTTATTTTATTGAACACGAGAAATATTTCGCGTAGACGTCCACTCTGTATTCGTTTTTTTTTACGCGGCGTCACGTGCTTCTGGTATTTCGCGCTGGCTCTACACCTGTTCTCGTATTTCTTTCTCACGAGATACTACACCAGAATAAAAACCTGCGTATCATTTCTTGAAATACTATAGTACACGTATACCGGAAAAAAATTTCAGAGCGGTAAGATTTCCATGAGACTGTTCTTTATTTCGATAATGTTTTTCTTTCGCAACCTTTTTAATTACGCACGTGAGTACATCACTTCTATCTTCGCACATTATCGCAAGAAATACATGGACCAGAATTGCATAATTATGTGTAATTTTCATGTAATTCAAAATGACAATGGGTTCTCTCTACTTGATTAGTTGTCACAACTCCTTAGTGTGTTGAATATTATCGTTTGATGGATTCTTCTTTGAAATTCGGTTTTCTAAAAATTTGTTTCATTCGTCGACCTATTTTCGTACTGAGTCGACCGTCCTGAATTTTACGCCTAATTTGCCAATTGTTGCCTTTTTTTCCAAACGTTATCAATGATCGAATCTGCCAACTGCCCAAATTTTTCCCACAAATTTATGAACTTCAGTATTTGGTAGGTTCTCCCTCCCTCTCAGTTGCGACGACACTGGATGAAACGTACTTTCAATCAGAAAAAGGAGTAAGATGCAAGTTTTTTCTCCACGCTCCGCGCATATAATAGCTCATGACTGTTGACACAGGGGGTTAAAAATGAATACCTGTAGCTTGAACTAGCTACTCGCTTTTATCGTATGTGCAGCGCCGCCCTTCCTCCATGGTAGAGTAAATGCGGGATGCGTATGCATTACTTTTGTTTCCTCCAACACCAGAACCGACCCTTTCGAATACAACTTCAATGTTGGAAGAATCTCCTCGGTGAACGCCCTCTTCTTCTTGACAACCGCCAAACTGCAGTGCCGCCAGGCATAACACCCCTCAGTTATTAACAGATCGCCGTTAGAGTCCTTTCTTCTTCTCTCTTCAAGGTTAGTCTCCCTCTTCTTCCTGAAAGATTGATGTGAGTGGTTCACAAGTAAGATTCCGTCACGCCGCAATCTTGGTAACTGCGCTACTTGCAGAGAGGTTTGGCAGGCGTAGTGATATTAGGTGGTAGGACGATTGATGTTATCATCTTTCGAGCTACGACATGTCGTTAGCACACAATCGGAACTGTGAACTTTTTGTCGATTCAGTGTTTATCACTGCAATCTCAGAAGTATTGCTGTATTTTGTGAGCTGTACCACAGTACAGTCTTACACACATGTAAATCAGAAGATCAGAGAGAGGCTTCCAGAGATGTTTACTGTTCCGTATTGTACAATATAATCATAATCTTACCATTTGTACTGACGTATAGTAAAGATAATACGGATTGCTAAGCATGTCAATATTCCAGTACACAGGTGTTGAGTAGGCCAGAGAGTAGTTCTGCATTTGCCTATTCCAATCCAGGTCCATATTCTTCTTAATGATTATGGCTGCAAATGCAAACACCTAAATGTATGCTTCCTCGGAACCTAGCATGTTAACTACCAGGCTACCCAGAGCAAGCACTTCATGTACCCCCAATCTCTTGAAGAAACTATGGACTGTTTCAAACGGAAATACTGTCAACTTCAGGAGGGCAAAAAATGATGGAAATCAGTTCTGAGTAATTAAATTGATTATAATTCGATTTTTTAACGAGGGTGCAATAAAATGTAGGATAAGTTTTCTTTTAAAATGAAGTTCTAGTTGATTAAAAATGGTTTAAATTTTGCCATAGTCTAACGGTGAAATCATCATGATCACTCACTCATTAATCGATAATACGCTGGGTGCCAACCTTTGAAACTCTAAGTTTAAATCCCAATATAGATGAATCGACGGGACGGTGCTCATCATGATTCTTCTTCTTACTTCACTCGGCCCTCCTAGATTTCTCATCAGATAGCTTAGGTATGTAACTATCCTGCTTGCCTTTTCTGCTCTTATCAAAAAATTTGAACGGGCTACTATCTTCGATTTTGGGTGATCTAAGCAATAAAGCAGGCATGCAATACGGTTGGGTTGGTTGGGGGTCTCCTCGTTTTACCACCACAAATCTCCCGATTAAATTCATAGAATATTTTTCTTTGTTCTTTAGCTTGATTTGAGAAAACCGTCGTTAATCTTCCTCCCTCAAACTTTGTCTGTTTTGCTGTAGTTTCTTGATTCCTATCGAAGTTCTTCATTTTCTGACGTCTTCAAGAACTTTAATCCCGAAGTACGAGATTAGTATTAACGCTAAACCATATCATCTTCTTATTTTCGCAGGTACAAGTGATCAATCTGTTTTGAAAGTACTTGTCGTCCCGTTTTTTGCGACGGAAAAGTACGAATTATTATTTTTAACGCGTTTTAATCAGTCTAGGCTACGTTACGGGTACTTGAAAATAAATTTTATCTTTCTTTTTTTTTTTTTTTTTTTTGATGATGTTCTGTCGTCGTCGGTCGATTTGTCATTTTTCACTAATTTTATTTATAAATGAATATCGTTGTGATAATTTTATTTACCTTCAGTCGAAAACATACGCAATCGTATGCGCGTGCTTTCGTGCTTATAAATTTTTCTCGTATCAAACAAATACTCTCAGAACAGTTTTTGCCCATTCATCCACGAATCAAAGAAAGCTGGTACTCGCGGAAACGTTCGATAGAATTTATGGCGAACCGAAAAATGTAATACGGTCGGTTTGCCAAAAGGCCCTTTGAACTAATCTCCTGATAGAATGGAGAGTGGAGAAGAACGAGGTAAACTTAATTGCTGAGATGGAGGGGAGGAAGAGAGTGAAACAAGTTCAATCATAAATTAGACAGATAAACATTATTATGAACCACAAATACGTTTTTTTAATCGATTATCGTACTCGACGGCTATTAAATTTTTATACCATTGAATGAGTGTGCGTGTACGTACGTAATATAATCTAAAATAATGTTTTGAAATACTACTGCGGCTCTATTTTTAGAATACACGAGAAGTAATTAAAAAAATACTTATACGTATCAATCTTTTTCGTAACTTCGTTGATTTTCGTATACGCTTTCGCATCAGGCCTAAATATTTTTCTCGTTCTGGCACTTGAAAACGTTCGCTGATGCCTCATATATTTTTATGTATATAAATGTGTCGTTCTCGCATTATAGAATCTCTTCATTTCTTTAATAACGTGCAAAGTTTTTGGCGTAATTGAGTTACGTGATCGAGATGCTATCTTCACTCCAGCCAACTTTGAAGAACACCTGTGCTAACCAATTAAGTTATAGAATTGTAGCGGTACCGACCCTAATCTCGATCGAAGGTAGGACAAAATTATATGGGATCATGTGAGGAATTTCGAGCAGAAAAAATCTTACGAAGAGCGAAATCAATAAATAGATTTTTGATAAAATCGAACTCTGCTGTCGTAATATCTTTGTTTTATAATTTAAATTTCTCTTTCACAAGTATTAATGTTTTTTATTTCTTGTTTTGTTTTAGGTATGTATTATTTATTCTACTCTGGCGTAGAGAGCATTAAAATACAACATCAAAGGATGTGAGGTCTAGCTGCATTCATATACCTCTATTAGATGTTGAGGATAACTGGATTAGGAGTCAAATGTCTGTTTATCGAGACAAGTTCATCATTCCTGCAAAGGTAAACAAATAATATTAGCGATATATTCTAGGAATCCACAAAAGTTCGTTTAAACCAACTATGTTCGTACTTTCGAATTGTTTTCGTTTTCTTGTTCTTTTCACGAACTATTCAACAGTTCTGGTCATAACTTTTTTACGTTAACAATAAAGAAACATATGTCGGAAGGGAAAATCACGAAGAGAGTAGAGTTTCGTGGCACGAAAATTGATGGACCATGTTTTCGTGATGGTACGTTTTGACATGCTTGGGGCTATTCTGACGAGGTCATACCCAGCTTGACGTATACTTCTGGGGACTTTTACAAAATTTCCAGATTCTCCCTTTGGTACATGAGCTAGCTTAGTATGAGTTTTGTCATGGATTTGTGTCTAGGCAGTATATGTGCTAGGCTATCATGAATCATCTTGAAGTATAATTCACCACGCCCATACGATGGGCTTAATGACTCTAGAATTGTATCTATGTCTTCCTCAAACTCCTTCTTTTTCGGTGATCTATTGGCAGGAGAGAAAGGAGACGCAAAAGAAAACCCTATCTTTTGTAACGGATCAGTTAATTTTGGCAAAAAGAGGAAGACAAATCCATAATGCAATGTTCTTCCCGCGAAAGGGAAAATGTGTAGGAAATTTTTTGTTTTTATGCTTCACTGCACCTCACTTATACAAGTTGGATAAAGACACAATCTGCAGACAGAAATCTTTCGAACAAGGCGAAAGAGATTCTTGTTAGTTCGAAACCATTTATTTGATCAACTGTTGTTTTGCAACTAGCCGTAAGATGGGATTATATGCTGTTGTCAGCAAAACATGGTCCATCGAGTGTTTTAGTCCAGAGGTTTGGAGCAGAAAGTTTGTTTGTGGAAACAGTGCTTGGTGGAGAAACAAAATCGAAAGTTTATGATAGGAGAGAGATGTCTGAAACACGTTTCTCTATAAAATTACGGCTCATTATGACAAATTCAAAGTTTATTTTTTTTACAAATCACCGTATATAAATTTGCACCGAGCGCTTTCGACTAACGTCATCTTCCGGGTGGACAAAAAGCACTTGCTTTTTGTCCACCCGGAAGATGACGTTAGTCGAAAGCGCTCGGTGCAAATTTATATACGGTGATTTGTAAAAAAAATAAACTTTGAATAGGAGAGAGACGTGGAAAAAATTATGGCTTCCTTAACAAAGTTAAACCAGGCGCGCAGAGAATCTGTTCTAGTATTGGGAATTCAAATCGAAATCTTGAAGATTCTAATTTTTCCTGAGTCCCTTGTATCATGGTGTACGTAGCCTGAAAGTAAGAACTTTTCTTCCTAACATCCTAGGGAAGTCCTCCTCCTATCATATATAGCTTGAGAATCAAAAGTCTTAAGTTTTTGGTTGGACGGCACATGGCAAATTTTTCTAAAAAAAAAAACGCCATCAAATAGGTTTCATGTTGAAATTTCCACTCTCGAGCCAGAGTATATGACAGGAGGTGAACTTGAAAAGATTTCGATTCATAAATAGTCCAAGTCCAACATCATTAGCAAAAATGGTCCAAGTCTCCCCTCCCCTATCAGATACGACTCCATATTCGAATTTCTTTCCAAGCCCCTCTCCCATGATTTATTATTATACAGCTTGAAAGTCGAAATTCTTCAAGTCCTTCCCCTACCATATACTGCTACTCTATAGTTCAGAGGTCAAAATTTTAACAGGGAACCTGTTCTATGAGAGCTTATTAGAATGAATTTGCCGCGGGGTGCCCCGAAAACTGACCTGCCCTAATAAAAAATTTGGACTTTAAGAAATGTCGACTCTCGAGTCATAGTATCTTGTAAAAGGGCGTCTGCTCAATGTATTTCTTATGGGACGGACGTCCTCCTGCCAGAACCCCCCATACGTTAGGAAAGAGACTTGGAAAAACTTTTACTCCAGACTGTACACACCATGATAAGAAGTACTTAGATTATTCAAATTCTCAATACCGAAACCAATTCAACCCATAAAACAGGTTCCCTGCGTTCCTCGTTCAACTACTTTGAGGAAGCTGTCGTTTTTGAAGAAGAGCTTTCCCAGCAGTGACAGCGGAACTGGTTAATGTCAAGCTACGTTGCTAGCAAGCTGTTTTGATAACTGTCGAATTTTCATGGATTCTGAGTTACGCAAATTTGTTTTTAGAAAATTTTTATGAAAATTGTACCGCAGATAGTTGAAGTGTCGTTAATAACCAGTTGGTGTCCGATTTTTCGAGATTTACGAGTATTGTGAGTTCCATTTAAAAGAGCATCGTTCAAATTGATCGAAATCGTCTGAAATCCCTTGATCTACAGTTATTTCAGATCGGGTCATTAATTTGTACATTCTTAGGTTGGTTGATCTTATTTGCTTTCAAAGGCTACCTTATCCATTTCAGAAACTTTAATCTGTGACGTGAATCGAAATTTCACGTGAACATTGTCTCATTTATTTCCAGATCAGGGTATAGATAACGGGAGAAGGCTTATCGTCTCTCTCAAAGGGAAAGCAAAGAATCTCTCAGTTGTTCTTTGTTTTCTCGGTAAGAACTTGTTCTACTCGCGTGTGCCGTTCGTACAATTCGTCGTTTTGTTCTTGAAATCCATTTGTCGTCCATATCATATACCGATACTGAATTTGTAGCGACATTACCTGGCCTTCAGTGCGTAAATAATACAATAGTATAAGAACTTGAGTGCGAGCTTTTTATGACGAGAATTAACGAGGGACGATGTTTCAAACTCGTGTTCCTCATGTCACGCATATACGCGTATGCACATATATCACGGCACGCGGTAACTCGAACAAAAATACTGAAGTAGCGAGCTAAAAATAGAGTTCGTAATTATTTTGGTCGGTTTGTTAAGTACACTGTACAATGATGTGCGCGTGTGGTAAGGTTAACGATTATGTACTTGGACGACGAACAGTCATGACTATGGCAATCGTAAAGCAAATACCTTATCAAACATAATACAAGAGTATACTTTACAGTATACCTATACGTGTATGGTAGAATGGGGAACGTCTTTAAATGTATAATTCTACGTTATAATTGTGCCTGCGAACCCTCGAGTGTGTGTTTACCTGAAGCGCAATATTTACAGTCCTAATGAAGTGGAAAGAAGAATGATAAGACTGTATTACCGTATACCACTTTGTAAACTTCCCTTGTGATGGCGCGATCTAAGTACAGGTTCATCTTCTTTTTTCTAGCCCATTTATATCCAGATTTGCGTGATAATCATTTCTCTAATTGTTATCATTATTACTCTATCGTTTTGTTTGGTCTTATGGACGGCGATATCGTGCCATGAGTGCGCACGCTCTTCTATCTGTGTGAATGGATAAATACTACCATGTTTTGCACGAGTTCGGTCACTATTTCAACCTTGAGTCACTCTTAGTCGTGTATTCGAAATTCAACGCTTCAATTGTCAATTCGCTTCCTCCTCCTTCATTTCAGCAAATCTTCTCCCTCTAGAAATTCGGCTCACGAAGGTCTTCAAAAGGTAGATATGTCGACAAAAATGATGAGACGTGGCGAAAAAAATTTGTGCGATGCAGATACGTTTTCACTGCTGCGCCCAATAACGAGAACCTACCTAAATATTTTCCTTACCTACAGTTTTGGTGTATAATCCATTTGGAATATGAAAAACCATCTAGAAGTGTATTGAAAATATACAATTTTGAAATAGATGGAACGAGGAGGGGGAGGGGGGAGGGTCAATATTTTTTCTGTCCGAGAAATCTATGTAGATATTGAAAGGACATAATTTCGATCAAAGATTTTTGTCAAAACTTATGTCGAATTGAACATACTAAAAGTTCATTCACCTCCTTGGAGACGACGCACCTGGGATATGACTGTAAACTTTTAGTGCGTTATCTGTAAAGAACGATTAACTTCTTTCCGCATAATCTTGTTGAACAGTTTCAATTCTTCAAAAAGCTCTAGACCATCATTATCACAATCATTGTAGGAGCCAGTAAGTAAATTTCTAACGTCTAGACAATAACCACAGAAGAGGAGTGGGAATCATCCTAATCAATGAAATCAATTCATCAGTGATTGATTTCGTTCTATACATACTGACAGAATAATGCTCGTTCGTCTGCAAACCTCGCGAAATACTATGAACGTAACACAGACATATGCGCCCACAACAGATGGATCGAATAAAGAAATAGAGGAATTCTTTAAAGATGTCGAGGAACTCGTGAAGCCTGGAGAGCTCACGTTTGTAATTGGAGGTTTCAACGCCAAAATTGGTGCCGGAGAACACGGAAAAATAGTTGGAAGATATGGCATAGGGGAAAGAAACGCATGAGGCGACAGATTGGTGCAGTTCTGCGAGAAACCAAACTAGCAGTCACTAACGCATTTTACAAGCCACACCCGAGGTGGTTACACTCATAGGTATTACCAGCCGACGGAGCAAATGGCGTGGTGCGAAATCAGATAAACTAGATCCTCATTAACAGCGATATTAAAGCACAATCAAGTCGGTAAAAACTTATCCAGGAGCAGACACTGACTCGGACCATAACCCAGTTGTGGCAGTCATCAAGAAAAAGAGGGAGGGCAATACAAGAGAAAAGGTTGACATAGAGAAATTAAAAAACCCAATTTTCAATGAAAATATCAAAAAAGTAATTACCAAAAAATTTGAGAATCAAACTCTTCCTACGAACACTGACGGACTACAGAATGAGTGGCGGAAGATGGAGGAGACTCTCACTGACATCCAGAAAGAACAACTCGGATACAGAAACTTTGAAGGGAAAAAACCGTGGATGACGCAGGAAATTCTAGATCTTATGTAAAATTGAAGAAAACTAAAAGGTATTGATAACAATTAGTACAAAACTGTTAATATGGTCATACGACGTAAAATACGAGGAGCGAAAGAAGATTAGATCTTGGGCAATTGTAAGCACGACTCTTCAACCTACATAAAAAAAGCGTTCCGCATACTGACATTCCTTGTAAATAAAATATACTGAACTGGTCACATACCTCATCCACCCCAAGAAAGCTGAAGCTGCAACTTGTGACGAGCGTAGAATGATAAGCCTGTAAAGTCTCATGTTCTGAAAATCTCAATTCACTTACAAATAGCCGAGAAATGCGAAAACCAGATGGAGACGCAATTTGGCTCTATTGCATGGGAACAAGAGAGGTTATCTTCGCCGTTGACATCCTCTCGCAAATATATAGAGACATGAACCAGAACGTGTATGCATACTTTGCCGACTACAGAAAGGCATTTCATACTATCGACAATGAACTGAGAAACACTGGTGCGGTGTCGACTATGGAGTGGTACGAATTATCAAAAACCTGTACTGGTACCAGGTGGAATTGGTGAGAATGGAGAACTTGGAGTGAGAGACCGTAAAAATTGAAAAAGGAGTACGCCAGGGATGCGTTTTGTCGCCTCTATTATTCAACTTGTACTCCCAAACCATGGGTGCACATTTCTACAATAATTATCTGATTTCCTACAACTGCACACACTTGTACACCCTTTTTTGGCAACCGCGCGATATCAAATTTAGGAGATGATCAGGAGCTGCAACGACAGTTGTCGGAACAGAGGTTAAAATCCCGTCTCGAATGCGCCAGCCCAATCCAATGGTGACTTCGATTCGCCTCTCCATTTATGAATTAGGTGATATCCTTGCAAGCTATGTTGTTGAACTGCTGGATGTCAGTGACGCCAAATATACAGTACTTTTTGACGCGCTCTTGATGAAACACTTGCATCTGTAATCGGAAAGTGATGTGTAGGCGAGTATGTAGCTATAGGCTGTCGCATAAATTTTCTCTTCCGACGTATTTTTGTCTGAAATTTCAATGGGAACATTTTTCGTTTGAAACATTTTCTTGTAAAACACATAGTTCTTGATAAATCGCCCAAAAACTGAATTTGGGGGCCCAAAACATGCCACAAGTAGTTTTCCCCAGCACTTGAGAGGTAGGTTTTTTTTGGTGTTTTCCGATACCTTCCTCTACACATTCCAGCAAACACCCGCTTTCTACCAAACAGTTATTTTTTTTTATCTAGTTTACCTACGTTTTTTAATACTTTCTATATGAGAAAAATTGACTTCGATTTTTTTTCTGATGAATGTGGGGCTCCAATATCTTGGGGTCCGATTCTCTCACGCCGCCATGTCTTCATTTTAAGAACGCTTTTCTCTCTATTTCTACAAACCAAAAAATGAAAGAAAACTCTGATTAAGGCGAAAACTCAAAGGATCGATCGGTCAACTAGACCGATTGTGATGAATGATGCGAGTCGGTCTTTATAATCAGTGCCAGATTACCTGACGATCTTTCCAAAAAGTGGCTGTACAAGAATAAGCCCAGTTGTTTTTTATTTGTAATTTTTTAAATATAAATATAGCCTTTGCCGAAATTGTTTCTTGCCCACATCCCCCCCCCCCATCATTAGTCCGACCACGTTTACATTATATGTGATCGAACAACCCCTATATGTACGCATATATTGACGCTTTGTTCGCATTGCTACAGAACGGCTTAGAAAAACTTATTTTTCAGATTGTTGAACTGTGCGTAGTAGGATAGTTAAAAAGCTATTTAGGAATTGTACGAGTAGGCAGCAGAAGGCCTGTACTTGTGTACGGAAAAGAAGAAAGAAAATTATTTTAAAATTTCGATTTTTAGCCTCGTAAAAAAATTTTATGCGAAATAATACCCACGTAATATCGTTATTCTCTAAACACCTTCGGTTCTTTTTTCTTTTGTTCTTGACATTCGTGTGTGCGTATGGTTTGTCCAAATTCTTATGAACGTTGGAATTACTCATCGTGATTATGCGAACGGTGGTATAAATAAATATTTTTTTTTGGATATCTCGCGTCGTAATTACTTTTCGGTAATTATATGGTCGTTTTTTTTTTCTTGTTTTCTTTAAACACACAATACACATGCTTGTAGCAGTCAACAACCCGCGCATATACGATTTTTTTGGTCCAGTGGAAGACCGTCGTCGTACTACCCATGTATGAATAGAAACCTTGCGAAAATAAAGTTCGCAAGTTCAAGGTCGTCTTTCGACGCTGATAGGAATTATGAGAATCGGTACCGGCATCAGAAGCACATCGGCAGCAGGTGTACGCCGGTAGCGATACATGGCGAGAGAGATGACCTCGTTGACCCCGAAGAAAACAGTTATACGAAGTATAAAATTAGAAGTAATGGTGAAATCTTAATAAACTACTCGAAGTCTTTTTCCACCAGATGATTTTGCTACAAGTTTTCGATGCTAATTTGCGGCCTCTGTTGTACAAATTTCAGAAAATTTCACTGAACTTCTCGTATTAGAATATTTTTTGTGATTCACAACAGAAATTTCGAAGAAGAAGGAGGTCAAATTGGAAAATTCCCAGAGCGGGTATGCCCTGCGCAAAATTGTGATTTTCGTCTCCTTTGAAAGTCTTGATCAATAAAATTCACCCAAAAATTCACACGATTCAACTTACTCAATCATTAAGGCGGATCTATTTCCCTGCCCGCCACTCTTCGATCAAATCGTAGATTTCGATATCCATTGTTTTTTGCTTTTTTCGTGTATATTATATTAATATTTTTGTATTAAAAACTTTTTTATGGTCTTTTTTAATTTACTCTTCTGATTTTCAGAAGCAATACGTACCCTATACCTTGAAATTATTTCAGAAAAATTGTACTCTTCTACTTCTGTTTAAGTACGTCATACTAGTGCGAAACCAAAATTGTCGCTTCTAGACCCTTTAATATACCCAAATTTTTTGGATTTCCGTCCTCATTTAAAACTATTCATCTCTTTTTGAAATATTCCATGTCTGTTAATTGGGCTTACATTTGAACTCATCTGGAATTGCATCCGGGCGTCCATACGACCAGGTCCTCGAGACTTAAATTTTTTATTTTTGCGATACTCATACCTAATTTCTTGGACCTGCTTCCGAATGGGACTTCCAAGAAGGTAAACTTCTGAGCCATATAGTAAGTTAGAATCAATACGTTTTTGCAATTTACGGTTATCCGTAACGAAGAAAGATACTCGAAGGAGTAAAAGAACAAATACAGAAACCGCAATAAATTTTTAACACATCGAGCGCTTTTGGCTAAACAGCCAATGTCAAGAGTCGTTTTCTACACCATGAGAAAGGCTATTTAGCAGAAAGCGCTACCAAAAAACTTTCGTGAGTCTTCTCTCAAGTTTCCCCAACATTCCGGGTGGAGCTTCTTCTTCCAGGGGAATGCAAGGGGGTGATTTTTTCATTTTCAAGCTCCAAGTCGCGAACAAATGATTTTAGGAAAAAAATGTTCAGATAAAAATTGTTCCTCCTAAATTTCCTATAAAAAAACCTTCTACTTACATATTTTTTCTATAATGATGCTTTTTTAATGAAAACTCATACAAGGGACAATTTTTATTCTAATTTCTTTCGTTTATAATCGCTTTTCCACAAGTTAGAGCTTGAAAACAAGAAAATTACACCTTTGCACTCTTCGATGGCGGGGGGGGGGATGTTTTTTTGGAATGTCGAGGAAAACTTAAGACGAGACTCAGGAGAGGTTTCGACGAACGTTACCGAGTTTTGCTTTTGCACCATTTTTTTTTTTAAATGGTACAATAACTAATGGAACTGGACTATCCGTATAATTAATATTCTGCGTGTTAATCAAACAGAGTAGTAGAAGATGTTCGCATATCACGCGCTGTAGCGGCGTAACAGTGCTTTTATAGAAGAAAAACGTAGAGAGCTTTCTTGTAGCAAATTTTACGAGAAACAATTTTTAATCGTACGTTTTTTCTCTAAAATCATCTGTTCGCGTATGGGAGCTTGGAAACGATAAAATAATCCCTTTGCACCTTTTGGGGGACAAATCTCCACTCGGAATGTTGGAAAAATGTTGGAAAAAACTCGAGAGAGGGTTCTGAACGATTTTCCTGAGTTTTGCTTCTGTACCATTTGTTGCCTGTTGTGACTTTCAAAATGTCTTGTTTTACTGGACCATTTGTTCTTTCACTCCTTCAAGTATCTTTCTCAACCATATAAGTTATAATATTATTCCAGTATCACTGGCTCGAATCCCTCCATCCCTTGCCTGTAGCCTAAATTGATTCTTCTTCTTTTTCTGCCATGTGTATGTGTTACTGTGTACCAGCACTAGCCGTGCCCCGAAATTGGTTCCATCAATTTTTTTACTTCTACCTCTACCTTAGTAATAAGGATTCTTCAACATTAGGTCAGTTGAACGCCGTCCGCGTCTCCTCGAGGGGTTGTTCATTAGAGGGGATGGAACACGATCTTTGTCTTTTACTCTTACACAATTTTTTTCCCCGTTATTCATTCACGAATTCTACAGGTCGGCCAATTAACAACATAAAAGTTCAGTATTTGAAAAATGGTCCACCCATACCATTAATTTCATTTCGAAATTTGAATTCCCAGGTTGAGTAGAATTTTTTTTCTGTAATTCTGATAATATTTAAGGCGAATTTTCAAGTTTAGGTCCACATCACGCCCCTTGCTACACCACAGGAATTATGGTTTTGTGGAACACTTTTTAAGACGCCCTATTATAGTCGAATATTTTCAGTTTTGGAATTTGGTAGACAACTTGTTCTATCAAATTCACAATTACCGGAGTATCGTATCGTATCGGTTCTACAAAAAATTAACGATCAGGGAGGGAGTTGGAATAGGAATGGGGAAGCTTGGATAGCTAATACCAAAAGCAACAGATGAGGGAACAGTGGTAAAGGCGCGAAGATTTTAGAAGCCTGGATTTAGAAAAAAAATGTTTAACAGATAGCTTTTTACTTTTTTGGAAATAACGGTCAGAAGAGCATGACCAGAGGTAAGATTGGTGAGTAAGATTCTCTGCCGTCTGTTGAGTAAGGAGGAATCAGAGAAAAGGCCTTTCCTTTGATTTTTTAGAGTCTCAAACCGAAATTTGAGGCTGTGATACAATATAGTGAGTGGTTCTAGGGAATGAGGTGCGAGAGAGAGAGAGAGAGAGAGAGAGAGAGAGAGAGAGAGAGAGAGAGAGAGAGAGAGAGAGAGAGAGAGAGAGAGAGAGAGAGAGAAAAGTAACTGGTTACGCGGAGTCAGAACTTTTGTTGAGAAAAAGTAATCGGTGAGATTGATGGTAGTAAAGAGAGTCGATTGATCTCTTAATTCCGTGTGTTTTATTCAATGTGGGTGTGAACCTAGAAGAGGATGATAATCGAAGGATGACCATACTCTTATTCGTATTCCTCCTTTTTTGAATCTGTATTTCTGGAAAAATTATGCAACGTATGTACCCACCCCTCTTTCTCCGCAAAGTTTTTGGAAGGAATTTTGTGCACACTATTGTAAATAAGATGAACGCTGGAAATTCAAGATGGAAAAACTATTGATTTGATTGGGGGCAAGAAGATCAACCCAATTAAGGGAAGGTGAAGGCGATTTTATCACTTGGTACAATTAAAAAATGAACAGACGATCTATATTAAAGACGTGTGGTAATAACGAGTGAAGATATTGATGGAATTCAAAGTGGCCGAGTAGTTGCACCTGTGACGTAATTTCCATTATGATGCTTGAGATGATTGATTGTCCGAAGAAAGGGGAGTTATGTCATACGGCCTAGTACCGTCGTACTCGTAATGCCGGATGAGAAGGACGAACGATGATCAACTCGTACTAAATTTGAAACTTTTACCATGAAAGTCCTTCGGACCGATGAAACGAACTTCAAGATGTATAAGTACGTCGAGACTTGATTCTCCTTCCGTCGATTACCTCTACCTCATTAGAACTGATTTTCTTTATGACCAGTGACTACCGGTATTTTGGAACCCGTACTTTAAAATAGTGTTCATTTTCACCTTCCTCTCCCTCCCCCCTCTCTCTCTCTCTCTCTCTCTCTCTCTCTCTCTCTCTCTCTCTCTCTCTCTCTCTCTCTCTCTCTCTCTCTCTCTCTCTCTCTCTCTCGAATGACAGCGTGACGTTTGCGAATGTATTAATAGTGACGAAAACATCCAAATCCCTTTCAATTTAACCGTTTATAGGAAACCTTCAACGCTTCAGGGGAAACGTATTTGTGTTTGCGTATACTCGACGACGGTATTTTCGTGCATTCGATATCACGTATATATTTTGTATATTTTTCAGTTGTTTAGTTCTACTCGAATCGATTGGTTATTTTCGTGTATTGTGTGTAATTGTGACGAGCGGGTGTACTGAAGGAAAATTTCCTCCATTATTTTTTATTTATTTATACTTGACGAAGAACTCAGTCCCAACTTTGATAAATTATTGAATTTTTATTATTTTCGTTGAGGTCAGATAGTAAACAAATTTCTTCGTCCCCTCGTTCAGAGGTGATGCCTCACGTACGCCGACCTGCAGAGTGAAAAGAACCAAGGATGAAGTAATTTTAGAACAGTATGTTACTTGCGAGTAAAGATTACGAAAGCTTTACATTATTACCAGTTTGAGCTGGTTCACAATTAGCGGAAAATTCGCTCGACTCGAGGGAATCTTTCAGTTTTTCGTTGTTTATTTTAACGAGCTGTTTTAGTCACACAGAAGGATATATATAGTTCGTGGTTATTATACGCGGATTGTTTTGGATTAAATTAATTGTCTTGTTGGATACTTTGGTATGGTGTACAACAAAATGACTGTGTAGGATGAAACAGGTTATTAGGTCTGAGAAGGGAACGTAGAGAAGTGAGTGTAAACGGTAGTAGACGAAGCTGGTACAAAGAATTTTTGTTGACCATTTTATCAAAAAAGAGGATAAATTTTGACCTATCTAATATCCCTAGAGGGAAATACTCGTTGAATTTATTCTGATACAAATACGATACGATGTATAATTTGGAAATCATCGTAACACTCCTACAATGACGATTATAGAAATACGTATCTTTCTTCCATACCAAATTTATGGGTTAGAGAGATTTGTGTATATTGTTGAATTTTAATTGTATTGATCATTCTAGATCAAATTTGTGTGTCAAATTGACATATTTTATTTTAGTATTGAGAAATATGAAACGTCGACTGACGGGGTTATTAGAATAAGGATCTTGTAAAGAATGAGCAGAAAGGTGAATCAGATAGTAGGATATAGTTCTGTCCGGGAGGACGCTGAATATAAATTGAAGGACAGGAGTGAATGAAAACGGAGACTAACTCCCTACACGACAGGCCGTGATTTTATCCTGGATGGAGTATGCATAGCCTGTTTTATTTTAGAGCCATCAATGTAACATATTATGTGATCGAGGAATTCTGCGATAATTTCTGTGATTAGCTTAAGGTAGGCGGTGTTATTTGATTCGGGAGTATTCGTGAGATTGAATCTGGTGGTCGGAAGAGTGAATAGCCATGGAGGGATAGATGATTTAATAAGGAGAAGAGGATTGAGTTTTGAGAGGGGATCAAGATAGGGTTCAAGAAAATTCAGTAAGATATTTTGAGGGGAGGAGAAAGCAGTGTGGGTAGGTAGTTCCGGAAATTGAGCCGAGGATACGAGGAAGTTGGCAGTTGATATTAGTATGCGAACGTGGAGAGAAAGTTTGAGTGCTTCAGCGCAGAGGCTAAGATTGGGACTAGCAGGGAATGCCCCTAGGGCCATTCCGAGAGCTGTTTCAGTAATTGAAAACGGGACTTGCTAGACTGAGTGTAGATTGGAAAGCCATAGTCCAGTTGGGAGTGGATGAGACTTTTATATAGTTGGAAAAGTAGTTTTCGGTTGCATCTTGGACTTGAGAATATTGGTAGCGATCAGGCGCATTTAACTTTGAGCGATTTTATGTGACAGATCCAAGGAAAATTGTGGTTAAAAATAAGCCCCAAGAATTTATAAGAGTTTGGAATTTTGATTGAAAACCTTGAAAAAATAGAGAAGGTAGAGAAATTTGTGATCGGCGGTCTTTTCAGGAGATAACGAGACAAGTTTTGCACGAGGAGAAGCGTAAACCACGGTCCGAAGCCATGCAGATATTATTATCCAGAGTTTGTTGGAAGCGTTCTGTCGCTCGATAAGGGTTTGAAGATTGAAGAGAAGTGCTGTTATCATCGGCGAAAGGGCGTTGTGTAAGAAAAGAAAGGATAGAAGTTATGATGACATTTACTGCTAACAAAAAAAGCGGGATGTGCGCTCCAGACTTCTCCATGGGTGACACCGTTCTAAATGGTTTGGTAAGAAGAGAGCTGGTCTTTGCTGTTATGGATCTGTCGTATCGAAAACTCTGTAAAAGTTGTGGAAGGTTGCCTCTGAGACCTATGGAGTGCAGTTTTTGACTATGTATGGAACAGCCTATTTAAGGTCGAAAGACATAGTGTAGAGTATTGAATTTTCGTTTTTTGCGTTGGTTATTTTTTTGTTGGAGATCTTCCGAAGGTTGAGGAGTATTTGAACCTTTCCGATAACCCTATTGGGAGTAGGAAAGTATTTTGTTGGATTCGAGGTGCCATAAGAGTATTTCGTTTATTTGTAGTATCTTGAAACTGTCGAATTGAGAAAACTTGCGATGTTTGCGTTTGTACACTTGTGTTTTCTTTCTTTTTTCTCATCCAAATAAGGGAAAACGAGTCATTAACACTGCACGAACAACTGTTATATGTGCAAATGAAAACATTCGCTTTTTCATCTCGATTTGTCGTATTTTGCCGACTCGTCTTTAGATTTTTTTTTTTTTTCTTATTCCTAACTGTCCGATCTTCTTCATGTTCATTAATTTAGGATAAATACTGTCTGCAGTGAACAAAATGGTCACGATCTTGACGTCAACTAAGAGAGGAGAGCGAGGAAAGAATCTAAAGGAGAAAAGAAGAAAGAGAAGAGAGAAAAAACGGAAAGGCCTAAGGAGGAAATTCCATTCGTGGATAGTTTCATCAAACTGGTTTTTCGTGGACGTTATTTTTATTGGCGAAACTGTACTACCGTGTACTCGAACTACGTATTGCAATTCGCAACCGGTAATAGGCCTTTCGAGTATTCCAGTAACTTATATTTAGCACGAGAGAAGGCGACGATGACAAAAACATTGAGAGGAGTTAAAAAAGAACTTGAAAATCTAAGAAATTTAAAGCCCTGCGGCGTTGTTTGTACCGAGATATATACTATTTGCAAATTGCGAGCATTCTTTTTAATTGAGTATCTCTCAGCTCAGCGAAGAGGGAAAAGATTTTTATAGATTTTTTCGATGCGTAATTTTATATTCGTACATTATTAGGTTTATCTAGCTCTTCTATTCTTGACATGCCCTATATTAGAAGTACGAACTAATTTTCTATCTCTATAAATACCTTCGTGGTCGTAGACACGATCTCTATATACTGAAGACAATGAGATGAAAAAGAATTTGCAAAACATCGTCGAAAACAATGATGATAGTAAAATACTCGCTTTTGACGACCTTATTTCTGAGTCGTCTTGTGTCATTGAGCAGGGTGGTCAAGCTCCTTTCCGGTTGCACACCAAAGTGTAAGTTTCCGAGTAATAACCGCGGCGACGTCACTACAGTTCTTTTCTACCGCATATCGGTTTATTAGTTTCTAAATATCCGCAATAATAGTATTTTATTTTTTGCTCTTCTTTCTTTCGCTATTACGTAAATGTCAACCTAATTTTGAGTTTAATGAGGTATTTCTGTATTTACATGCGTCATCTGCATTATCTGTCTTCTGAAAGTTTACTCGTATAAAGCTGATAAGAAAAACGAAGTGTAAAAGCAATACGTGCGCGTTAGAATTGTTTCAAACTTTCAGAACCATCCACGTATGGTCTGGAGTGTAGAAGCTCTTGTCTCACTGTTATGAAGAACGCACCTTTGTCGCAGCGATACAGGTGACTCATCTTCCTGCCCTCGACAACAATTTTAAGGAAGGTGTTCTATCGATTAAAATTTTCTAGAGCTCAATTCATGTATTCATCCGATTGGTTCAGAAGTCGAAATTATGATTACTTGTAGTATGCATGGTCTCTTTTTCATTATTTAAGAACTTCTTCTATGGGAAAGAGCAGACAATAGACGAGTTTATGGGACAAAACCCTTGTTCAAATTTCGATCTTTGAGCAATTTGTAGAAGGGACTCTTGAATGAGTCGTGTAAGTCAGTTGTCTTCAGTATTCTCTTGTGAAACAGTTTCTTGAAAATCTTGGAGGTAGTGGGATAAAGAGGCACGCTAGTTTGGTCAAAGATTTCATTTTGCCACCTACTCTTCATCCTGACTGGAAGTATCGCGTCCTAAGGATCATAGGTTTTTTTAGGAGCCGAGCTGTTCTTCAAATTTGGCACTGTACATGGTGATAGTCTGCTGATAATATTGTCTGTTTCCATTGTCGTCCTTCCATTAGCTGTGCACTCGAAGCTAGCGGTGAAGGGCGTTAAAATTTGGGGGGAAAAGCGCGGACTCTTATTTCAATCGTCCGTGGTTTAGAACATCAACTAAAACAAAAAAAGGCGAAGCCAATGTCTTTGCCAACTACCTAGCCACCAAATTCAAATAATATATATTTTTTTTCCAACAAAAAATTAAAAAATGATAAAATTGTTGATAAAAGAAAATTTCAAACGTGCGGTACAGCTCTCAGGTGGCTCTTTATCTCTTTGTCACAATTTTGAACAAAGTTGTTGAGGCGGAGTCTATTGCTCATCGGTATGTTCTGGTTCTGTCCTACATTTTTTTCATTATTCGACGTAACCTTTTTCGAGCGCGCATTTTCCGACCCTCCTAAATTTCGTGCTCTACCGAAATTTCGGTTTACAAGCGCTCTCTCCAAGTATCTGCCCATCAGTTTTTGTAACCCTCTATTGAAGAAAAAAGCTAACGGAATTCAAGCGTCTCTAATTAAGAATCGTCGCTGTATTGTTTCAATTCAGATGAAAATCTGGGAAAATAATAATACATAATTCAATAGGACACATTGTAGGTCGTTTTAATTTTAGCGAGCTAAATGAAACAAATCGAAGAAAAAAAAAACGAAATACGTCGTTATTATTTCGCAAAGGAGGCATAGATGAAAAAGCGAAAAATCGTCGAAGGTGGTTTTCTATAAAGACTACCATCCTTTGGTCGTATGAAATGAAAAGTTGACGGGGAAAAACTCCGTATACCCAATTTTTGACTCTCCGATGGTCGAAATTATTTTCCCACTCAGTCGAATTTGGTAGTCCAATATTGTAAAGAGTTGTATTGCCGGGTTTTCATCATTCTCAGTATTAGAAGTGAACTCTCTTCAAGCTTTTTATTCGTTTGTCGTATCAGTCGAGTCTTGCCGATTATTTAGAATGTTTAAAGTGCCAAGTATGCCGCTTTTTCACCCGTACATCAGAAAGAAACAGTTCAGGAGAGCCAGAACGTCTGAAGCAATTTTATGCCCCATTCCCGAAATAGAAGACGGAACCTGTTTTTATAGAACGCTTGGACGTCGCTCGTCTGAAGGAGATATACGTAAGTAAAATATGTGACGAAGTCTTCTTGGGAGATTTCCGAAGCCGGAAATGTGTGAAAATATTTAAGCTTTCGTACAGAAAGGAAAGTCGCTGATTTCAGATAGCAACCATTGTAGTAAATTTTTAAGAACGCTCTCTTTCTGGATCTTTCTCATTTTGAGTTCCACCTTTTTCGTGATTTTCGCTCTTGTTTCACAATACTTCATGTATTTTGTTCTCTTTTTGTCGATTTCTAGTCCTTCTTCCTAGGAGCGGAGCTAGCAGGGGGTTGGACGAAGAAAATTCTGTTGGGGTTTTGTACAAGGTTTTGAGATACGTATTTCGAAGAAAATTTTTTGTTCCAGGGCGCTGTTCCCAAATAACCCTGTAAATATACCGCTGCTCCTTCCCGGCGCTTACTTTCAACAGGAAACCTGTTTTATGGGGGATTATTTCGCGAAAAATATATAACGTTTACTGTTCGCCGACCGGCAAATTACGTAAGACTATAGTACTAACTTGGAGGAAATTTCGACTTTCGATCTCATCGAAATTGCTCCAAGTCTTCCTCCCATTATACGTAGCTCAGAAGTCAAAATGTTTCCTTAGTTCATTCTCTGTAACTCGTAGAAGTTTTCCCATTCCTATAAAATGCAGCTCGAATGACGAAATTTTGCAAGTTTCTCTCCTATCGTGTACAGCGTAGGTTCCCCGCACTCCTGTCGTTTATCTTCGTTCAAGAACCGTTCAGTTTTTCTTTTTTACTTCTTCTTCTTCTTCTTCTTTCGGTCCTTGATGAAATCCTATTATAATATAAGCGTTTGATGAGACAAAAATTAGAAAAAGACTTAAATCTACCGCATACCTTTTCAGGACGGGCCTAAAAATATATTGAAATATTTTATTTTGTTGAGGTAGTTTGAGAAGCCGTAATGATCAACTTTACTGTCTTCTTTTTGACGTTATTGCGTTTTGCGTCGGACGTATTTCAAGCATCCTCCACTTCTAAAACACCATTTCTAATCCTCGCGGCAAATTGTTCTAAGTTCTCTTGAAAAGACGTACCGTATTTGTATACTTATAGGTGATTCCCATTTTCTCATTTCTCCTCGAGATATCCTGAAAGTTCATCAAGAAGGTTATCTCGAACTGTTTTTCTTTCTCGAATGAAAAATCGTTGTCTTTCGTTTCTCTTTTTATGGTGGATGTAGCGCCAAATCAATTTTTGGAAGCAGGTTGGTTGCTATTGTTGCGAGCGTTACTGCTTTGCAGGCTTCGCTAAGCATACCTGTGCTGACGTACTATCGATATTGACTGAAATAATATTTGTAGTACATGTTGCACCCGTTTCTAATACGAACAAGATATTTAACGACGTAATCTTTTCTCTATTGAGGTTATTTTGAATTAATGTTCTGGTTGTTTCGAAAATGTGTGCAACATATACTCGGAAAATATCATCTTAGTCAAATACCGAACTCGGGAATTTCTAAGTACGTTAAGATTTCTTGTTGAGTATAGTTTTCAGTATTGATGTAATGACGTACAGTAGGTGCCATATATTCCGATTTCATTTTTCTATTGAAAAAGAAATACAAAAAGTCTTAAATCATCGCTTCATGAAATACTATTCTATAGTCACAAGTTGAAATTTTAAACGTGGACACGAATAAGTATTAAAAAGATCAAAAGTGGATACAAGACGTGTCAATTTTTGATCTTCATAATACTGTTCTATACTTTTTTTCCCCGAATCTCTTGACACTCAATGTAGATTAGGTTCTCTAAATCATGATGTTATTGGAACTGAGAACTAGTGGATTTACCCTGTCTTTCACATCTTGGAATTGAGCTTCTTTATTACCCGTATTTACATATCGTGCTTGAATCCTTCAGTCATATTATGCTTCTGAGAAATACCTAACTATCTTCGGCATCTATAATAACACTAAACAACGATTAAAAATTTGTTGAAAAGTAATGAAAAGAGATAGTTCGTATCTAAAATGCAGAACCGTTCGCCCTTTTTTGATAGCAGATCGCGGTTTCTTGTTGCCGCGAAATGTAACGTTTGTTCTCGAACTTCGATCAACAATAGCAGTATCAAAGCTCTCGATAAGGAACACTCCGTATCGCGAATGATTTTCAACAAAATTTCAATTGTGTAGTGTAATAAAAGATAGTTTATATTGACAATGAACGGTGCTGAAGTATATTTTTATTAATTGATGGTATAGACGGCTACAGTTCACTAGTGGTCCAAATGAAATAGGACCAAGCATAGTAGACGCTAGTTGTTCATTCAACAAGGAGCACAATTTTTCTGAAGTTCTGTAGTATTCATTGTCATCCATCTTTTTGAATCAATTAGCCATCGTATCAATGGCTACTCAACCATACCGAGCCATTTCCAAAAATCATATTACAGTTCTGCTTTCTGGTCAAAATCCATCTTCTTCACCATGACCTTTAGCCTACTCTGTGCTGAAAACTCGCTGCTCGGGGTTGCCTTCATTAACTTTGTTAATTGAGGCAAACAGGGAACCTGTTTTATGGGAGTCACTAGTGTGAATTGTCATCCCTATACATCTTGGACCTTTTTATTCACCTCCTTGATGGTTTTTCCTCATCATAAATAAATAAAATAAAAAATTGATTGACCCCGTCTACAGAAATCCGCCTTAATGTTCAATTACAATCAGTAGAAAAGGAATCTTTCTTCCTCTGCAAAAGATCATTTTTTCCTGATCGATATTCAATACTAAGGCGGGTTTCTGTAGACGGGGTGATAAAAATGAATAAATGAACAAGTCCAGTATGTTGTATAATGAAGACTTCTTGAGATCTCTCTTTATCCGCTTGTTCCCCCCCCCCCCCTTCTTGGTCTAGTATACAATATTTCAAGCTAGAAGCCGAAATATAACCTATCACATATAACTCGAAAGTGCCCCCTCCTATCATATAATAGCTCGAAAGTGGACATTTCT
This sequence comes from Aspidiotus rigidus, assembly GCA_035079385.1. Classification (NCBI taxonomy): domain Eukaryota; kingdom Metazoa; phylum Arthropoda; class Insecta; order Hemiptera; family Diaspididae; genus Aspidiotus; species Aspidiotus rigidus. The sequence continues at coordinate 1,520,824 of JAVHKY010000044.1, read as the reverse complement.
CCAAGTTCACCTTCTATCATATAGACCTCGGAAGTTGACATTTTTCCAAGTCCCCCTTCCCGCGAAACAGAAACTTTTCCACGTCCCCTTCTATCATGTATAGCTCGGAAGTTGAAAGTTTTCTAAGAAAACCTTCTACCATACGTAGCCCGGGAGGTAAAAATTTTAACAGGGAACCTGTTTTATGGGGGGGGGGGTATTTGAGAAAATCGCCGTGCGCCGTGTGCCGTCCGGCAAAAAACTTGGAAAAATTTCGACCTCCGAGCTATACATTTTGAAGTCCCTAAAATAGGTCTAGGTCGATGAGGTCCTATTTCTAAGTCCTCGTCCTATCATATTATAGTTCGGAGGTTGAAATTTTTCCAAGTTTCCTTCCTATCATGTATAGCTCGAGAGTCAAGAAAAATTTAGACTGTCGAACTATATTATACTAGGCTTATAGTAAGTCTAGGCCTTCTTTATACTAGGTCTAAGCTTCTTGAATTCTCAATACCAAATCCAATTTGACTCATTAAATAGGTTCCCTGAGTTCCTTGTTCGACTTCGTTAAGGAAGCCCTCATTTTTCTTAGTCCCACGTTTCGCCTCCCGGCGCCCGTCGTTGTTCTAATTAGCCTCCCATAAAACAGCTTCCCTGTTGAAAAAGATGAACATTAGGTGAAATATTTCAATACATTGATTTTTTATTTATGATAGGAGTGGGGCTTAGAAAAATTTCGATCTTTGAGCTATAAATGACAGGAGGGGGACTTACAAAAATTTTGACTCTCGAGCTATATATGATAGAAGGGGGACTTATAAAATTCCTATCATATATGGCTCGAGAGTGAAATTTTTCCAAGTCCCCCTCCTATCATATATAGCTCGAGAGTTGAAATATGGACTTATAAAATTCCTATCACATATAACTCGAGATTTGAAATTTTTCCAAGTCCCCTCCCATCACATATGGCTCGAGAGTCGAATTTTTCCTAAGTTTATTAACAGGGAACCTGTTTTATGGGGGGCTTTTTGAGAAATTCGCCGTGCGCCGTCCAACAAAAAACTTGGAAAAATTTCTACTCTCGAACCATATATGATAGGAGGGGGACTTGGAAAAATGTCGACTCTCAAGCTATATATGATATGAGCTATCATATATAGCTGGAGATTCGAGAAAAATTTAAACTCTCAAACTATTTTATACTAGGCTTATAGTGGGTCTAGGCCTTCTTTATACTAGCTTTATCTAGGTCTAGGCGTCATTGAATGTTCGATACCAAATTGCTTTTGACTCATAAAACAGGTTCCCTGCGTTCCTCGTTTAACTTCGTTAAGGAAGCCGTCGTTTTGTTGGACAGCGTACGGCGCACGGCAAATTTCTCAAAAAGCCCTCCATAGAACAGGTTCCCTGTTAACATTTGTATCCTCCTCCTCTCTCCTCATGTACAGGTCGAAGTTCCTGATTTTAAGAGGGGACCTGTCCTATGGGGATCGTTCAAAATTTTTGTCCGAATACCGCCCACAGTCCGTGAAGATAATTTTTGGGAAAACCTATTCTTGAACTAGACTTAGAAGAAATCCTTGGGACTTGAAATATCGTGAACCATCGGACTGTATTTGAGAGGGGGAGGGGGATTGAAAGAATGTATCAGTAGGATAAAGACTTAGAATATTTTCGACCTTCGAGTTATATATGAGATTGGAGGACTTCGAAAAATTTCAATCGTCAAGCATATAAGGGTGGAGGAGAAGGGCTAGAGCCCTGGGGAGAAGTTTCTGAAGCCTAAATAAAAATACCATTTTCTGAAGATCTTGTAATGAACCAAAAGAAAAACGATCACCGCCGCTCTTTGATTAAGTGTTCTCAGTGGTATGGCTAGGTTGTGGATTTCTCGGGACAGGACTCTCAACATTGTTTTCTGACAAAACATCCCTCTCGACATGATGGAAGTATATTAACAACAAAGAAAAATACAGACACGTACGTATATAATTAGGATTTATTCGGCCGATCGCGGTTTCAGAAAAACAAAACTTCCTACTAACGAGGCGACGAACTGAATGGAGGTGCAACAAGAAGTATAATTGGCGACGAGGTATGATCGACGCTGTCTTCAGACAACGGCGTGTGTAAGAACGCGATAAGATTATTATGTGAAGTAAAATTCGTATCATTGAGTGGACAACTATTGCTAAAAATCTCTATTTCTTCGAGTTTGTTAAGCACTCTTCCTTCCCTCACAGGGTGGAGGAGGGTGCTCTCAGCACGAGAGACGTGATGACCGCTAGTAAAAATGTGCATAGTAAAGGCCGATTCGCTTATAGCATCGGCGCAAGAGGAATAGTGCCCAGCGAGATGTTCACTGAGGCTCCTCCAAGTCTGTCCGATGTAAATAGAGGCACAACCATCGCAACCGCAGGTAATGCGATAAACACCGCTCTTCTGGAAGAGGGGATAGGATCTTTAGAGTTAGAGAAGGAGTATAAGGAAGAGAGGGTGGAGAAGGCAGATTTATAGCCATTAGTCTTCAGGAGTTTTTCGATTTTATAAGAGATAAGCGTCTCAACCCAACACCAATAAGAACAAGTAACGTCGAAGAGGTCATGACTGAACCAGCGAGTCATCAAAATGTGAATCATTCTCGTAGACTAATTCAATCAATCCCTCCTCAGGAGTATACCTGTTCAACACGGTAATGTCGGTATTATTCCGGTGACGAAAAATTTCGGTTTCCTCGAGAACTAATCGTGTGAAATACGAATTTTTCCTCTGGAGGAGAACTTCGGACACCTCTTTGAGGCTATGACCACTTTTAATTAAGTGGTCAGTAAAGGCCGACTCGACTACTTTTCTTTTTTCCCACGCTTTACTGTGTTCTTCAACTCTTATTTGGAGTTGACGGCTGGTCGTACCTATATAGACACTGGGGCAATCCCCACAAGCTACCCTATGAACACCCCCCTTTCGGCCATCGAAATAGGGTCTTTTAATTTAACTAATAAGCTCTTAACAGTATTAGTACTGTAAAAAGCCGGCCGAAAACCAAAGGGACGGAGGACACGGCTCAACTCCGAAGAAAACTTACCCAGAAACGGCAGCTTAATCCACCGTTTCCTACAATCATGGTGTGGTACTCGGGAGAGGAGGTCGTAGAATGAATACATTTCCTTGTACGTCTCCTACGAACCATAAGGTTGATGTCCACCTTGACCTGATTCACTCTGGCCAGATGCTTTATCGTCGCGAGTTCTTTATGGAAAGCAACCTCACTCAGAGGGATGTGAATGATGTGATGGATTAAACTATCAAATGTAGCTAATTTGTGGGCGAAAGGTACAAAGGACGATCCGTGGATAGCAATATCGGTCGAGGTACTTATACGGTAAGTACCGAATTCGTGGACACCGTATATGACAGAGATGGTCAAGTCCAGAAAGTTTATAGACGAGCCACCAACTTCCAGAATAAATTTGATGGAAGGGTATAGGCTACTTAAATAAGCGAGAAACTCATTAAGGACTGGTTCACGCGCACAAAATGTCATCCACGTAACTGTGCCAATAGAAATGTGATTCAAAAATTACCGGCCCGAAAAGAATAGGTCGAGAACTTCTGAGATGAGAGAACCCAAGGGGGAACCAATAGGGATCCCCATCACCTCGGGAACTCGAAGAATTTCCCATCAAATGTACAGAAGTTAAACGACCAGCAGACCTTCAAAAGGTCGAAAAATTTACCAAATTCCTCATGAGGAGTCCCAGATTTCACAAGCAAGTTTCCTATCTATTGCATAGTGGTAGCCTTAGGAGTGTTGGGGAATAGCCTAACGACATCAAACGAGCATAAAATTGATTCCGGGGGAAGACATGTGTCCTTCAATTTGTCAGCCCCCCCACCCGAGTTCTTAACTGAATAGGGAGACTCCACACGAGCTTTGAACCATCTATCTAGGAATTTAACGAAGGAATAGAAGACCGGTCGCATCGGCACATCTTCTTTGTGCACTTTAGGCAATTCGTAAAGGAGGTGAGGAACCGGATTAGGTTTCCAAATTGCTTTCTTTGTTGAAGGGTTCTTAATGATAACCTCACTACCATTAATAAGGGGGTCCTCCTTAGCTCTACATTGGCCAAGCACATCGTTGACCTTGGAGTCGTAGGAAGACTTCTCTATAACTACGACGGCATTACCTTCGTCAACTTTAGTAGTAACTTAACTAAGTTCTCCTCCCTAATCTTCTTCTTCAGATCTCTGATCAATTCATTCCCTGCACCACTTATGCAAGGGTGGGGAGTATTACGGACCGTTTCGGCACATTTTTTCTGGCTCGGTCAGTGTAATTTATTGCGGTTTTTGTATCTGGTTCTTTTACTCTTCGCGAGTATATCTTATCATAAGAGTAAAGTCTAAATAGTTTGATGCTTAGGCCATTTATCTCAAGAGTAAAGTTTAGCCGAGGATGGTACAAATTAATTTTAAGGTTTACATCGCGGAAAATATCGTTCTCAAGTTTGTGGAGGTTTACCTCAGCAGGGAAGAATTCATATAGCTTCTCTCTTCTCTGTGAGTTTCAATACTTACGCGCGTGTTCAGAGAGAAAAACGGAACGAGTACTCCACTCGTGTACTCGGAAAATACTTGTACGAACGTAAATAAGTATTTTGAACTGTAGATCTTGTCGTTGTCATTCATTATCGCAGAGCTCGTCATTTACATACGAATTCGATACTATCACGTACACACGCGCACATAGGCACTCTCAAAATGTACACAAACGGCGTATTTCGCTTGATTACCCGATAATTAGTCTGACGTGAAGCCTGTGGGTAACGGACTGGCCCATTATTGTAACAAATACGATACAAAATACATTTATGCATACATACACTCGTGTGTGACACATAATGATCGAAGAGAAGGAGGAGTGAGGGAGAGAATAGGGTATATTATTACGGCAAACCGTATAATGCTATGAAGATGTACCGTAAAGCGTTGAATCTGAGAGGCGAGAACAAATTTATGGAAATTTTTTCCTTTTCATTCTCATTTTCTTTCTTTCATTTCTTCAATAAACCGTGGTATTATCATTGTTAATCGTCGTAAAGGTCAGTTGTATGATATTTTTACGTCGCCTATATTGTATATAGAGTTAGTATTCACTTAAACTGAGGCACTGCCCCGCAATACGATTAGAAATTAAATTACGTATTCGTAAGTACGTACGTAAGTACGAGTAATAACGTTCGACGACGTCGACGCAGACGTATGAGCTTCTTGCAGCTCGTTGTCGCGTATCTACAAGTGGTGAAAATTCATTCTTCATTGCTGTAGGAGATTCGGCGAAGAGTCGGTCGTTCCTCATTTTGTCGTAGATTTATGCACAGTGTAGAAGTGTATTCAAGTGTATTTTAGCATTGCAGTAAACTAATGCGCGAACTTTTTTCTTCTCGTCTGTTCGCAGAAGATGCTGGCTCGTACAGAACCGTAGAAATCAATTCCTCGTTTACGCACTTGTCGCAAAAAGGTAATTACCACGCATTTTCATAAACGTGGAATATTTTATTATTCTAATTATTATTTTTTTCCTCCTTCCTCTTCCCCTTCCTCTCGTTCTCTCTTTTTCCGTATAAATTACGAACACGTGTGCTGTCGGTGCACTTCGAGATTCTGAGTACGCTTTACTAACAAGAACTCGCGATTTTGCTATAAATGTGACATGTGCTCCTGACGAAAGCATTCCTGCGAAATTTTCACTTTGAGCATCCTAAAGACTCCAAGAACTCTACACTAATTGTCGTTTATGTGGAAAAAAGTTGTGTTCACCGCCTTTCATATCCAATAAGAGAAGAGAAATCCCCTCATTTCTTCTTCTAAGTGGACTCAGTGATGAATTTAAAATTAAATAATTCGAACTGTGAAAGCCGGCCAAGCGATAAGCCAACAGTTTGAAAGAAGAGATCTCTTGTGGTTGTGCAATAGACCTTATTCTATGGATCGTTATAGCTTGTCGCCTGACCGACTTCTACAGAACTCTGTTCAAATTTCCATCTCCAATATTTTCTGTTACCTGCAAATACAGAAATGTGAGCTAAATTACAATTGGTGGAACCCAACATGAGGCTTCGAAAATATCGTACGTTGCTCACGGGTCTGGGTTACTGAACTACATTAAGTCGAGGAATGCGTAAAATATGTTTTGTGGCTATTCAAGGTTCATTACTCTGAAGCGTCTATACCCGTTCGAAAAAATATTGAACATGTGAAGTGGTGTGAGCTTTTCCGATGGCATAATTCTGAACAAGCGTAAATTTTTATTCAGCTGTTTTATTAAATATTGATTATGCAAGAACGGAGTGGGTTCCCTGCGTTTCAGACGAATTCTGGATTGAAAAAACTATTCGTCGATCGGTGTAGCATATGCTCGGATATGGAATAAATAGTCGTGCGATTAGCTTTTCAACTTTGAACTGTCAAAATGTAGTAAAAATCATGAGCAGCATAGCTGGAATTACTCGACTTGATTCGAGACAACTGGGTACGGTAGGATAGGAAATAAATCTTTGGCGTAAGCAATAAATGTAGTTCGGATATAGAACTTTCAACAGCAAAAAAATATAATCGGCATAGGCAAAATATGTAGTTGGACATCAAACTCTTCAACAGCAAAAGAATGTAATTAACATAGGCAAAAAATGTAACACGAACAGCTAATTGAATTTTTAATTGGTACATAGCAATACTTTTTTCTTGACTTAACAAATGAACAAGGAGGGAATTGGAACATGTTTCTGTTAGTCAGTGCAATTTGATAACGTCTCGCTCATGAGTTTATCGTTTTAATCCATCATAGGTAAATCATACAGCTAACGTACATATCTGTTGTTCCGTTTTCTCACGTTAGTTTACTGGTTATCCTGATTATTCAAAATTTAATTCGCAAAATTACCTATCTGAGCTGGGCATGGCTGAATATGAGGACGAACCTTTTGGGGAAGATTTCAATGACACTGAAGAAGAAGCCTATGATATTGACTATGAGCCAAAAAGTAAGAGACGACGAGGTGCAAATCGAACTTGGCGGAAAATTCGTGAAGTCAGACGATTTGGAGAAAAGCGTCAACAAATGTGAAAACCGAAGATGGACTCCTGTACCATACACGTAGTGATTATTTCAAGTGGGTAGTGTTCATGCGAACCATGACATTGAACCAAGGAGGAGCCAATTCCGCAAGATGTGAAAAATTTTGTGGAAGAAAAATTCGACCAAACGCATGGACAAGGAAGAACCTTCAAAAAACAATTGATAGCATTTTTGCGCCAACTTCGGGCAGATAAGTATGGTTCTCCTACAGTTTTCGAAACTGAGCTACAAAATTGGTGTCAAGAGCATTCTTCGATGGCGACGAACCCTTGGTCGTACGCCATCTCATTGTGTGTGATTCATTTATGCCTGCTGAACAGAAATTAAAGATTCTTATTTTGACAAGAAGGCTGCTGGTTGTAGTTGAAAAAAGTGAAATGTTGCAAGTGGATGGTGCACAAAGGAACCTGACGGGGGTACCCTGCACCAGAATAATGTATTCCACTCTGCCTGTATGACAGTTAGTGACAGTGAAAGTGCAGACAATTACAAATTTGTCTTCCGTGCTTTGAGTAATGCTAACCCAGGATGGCAGCCATGTATCCTCATCGCAGATGGAAGTGAGGACATTACCTTGGGTTTTGAGCGTGTATTTGGCAAACCTGATTACCATGTACTACACGAAAGTTTTTGAAACGACTAACCAAGGGAAATATCTGTTGCCAAGTGAAAATTGGTGTACTTGCTCTCCAAAGTGGTCCGGATGATCAGACGTTTTAGAAAGCATCACAATTATTTTTAACGAAGTGAGGTGCAAAGGAAGACCTTCAAATCGGAACGTTTCTGCAACATTTTTTGTCGTAGTATTCGGCGAAAAATAGCAAGTGGTATGAAGGCGCAGCTTTGTGATAGCCTTCCACCAACAACGGGTTGGAAGGCACAATTGGCTGGATAAAAAACAGCATACAATGCGAGAGCGTGCTCCTCCTGTTGGCCAATTTTTGGTAAAAATGTGCGACATTGTTCGTGGATGTTCAAAAAGTTGTGATCCTTTACGTACAAATGACATTCCCTTCGCCAGGACACCTCCTTCGGTCTTGAAGGATTGGACTGATGTGACGTTTCAATGGGCAGCACAGAACACCAAGGTTGTCCAACGTCGATGAAATGATCACGTCGCCATATTTTATACTCGCAGCTTTTCAAGTAAGGCAGAAACCACCACAAGTTTGTTGGCTCAGTTCAAATCAAAGGCATGCTTATGGACAACATTTGAAGACTTTAAAAGATGGCATTTGGTGTGTATGAAGTCATTATACTATCAATTTTGAAGCAATGGAGGAGTCATCATGCACCTGTGTACACTACACTTCCTTAAAAATCGAAAATGTAAGCATGAATTAGGATGGAAAATAAGGTTCAAGTTGGTCACGCGTACATCTGGGACAAAAGAGGAAGCGGGGTACCCCAGCTAAGGCAAAAACAGTGCTCATTATTCAGTAAATTATTATCAAATTTTTTTTGAATTCGTATTTTACAATTTGATGCTAACATTTACTGTTTTTTTTTTCTTTTTTTCTCTATGCTGTTCAACATACTTATTTGCTGTTTGTATCTTTTTTTTACCGGGCAGTACATTTAATTTTGTTACTCGCATTTATTAAATATTATTTGAACCTATTTTGATGTTCCCACGACCTATTTTGATGTGCCGATAAATGCATGCCAACATTAAATGATGCTAGAGTTCGGAGACGATCAAGAATTAATTAGAGGGGCGAAGGATGTGTGAGTCTTATTGAGAGAACGATTTATAGAATAAGTTGGGGTTCTGAAGATAGGATTTAAGAGTAATGCTTAATTGCAGGCAGAGGTGAAAAGTCGTGTGTTGCGTAAGCATTTTTCTTTTACAATTATAATGTTATTTTTACAGTCAAGATGAAAATGAAGACAGAAACAAATATAAACTTTTAATGTTTCCAGGGTTATCCATAATACCGTTCAAGTACTGTTAGGTGCGTTCTGATTTGTATTTCAGCAATTTTTATCGTTTGTACCTTCTTCTTGTATTCTATTGTTTTGGTTGTAATTATCTTTCTTCTATGACCTATGTTCAGTTCGTTGAAGTTTTCTATCGCTTATCTATTTGTATATTTATACAGATACTTTCACCCGCATTTGTATCGACTTTTGGAAGTGCTACACAGTTTTTTTGTCTGTTTCGTGTCGTTCATTCTTGTTGATGAGAATTCTTAAGAAGGTTATTCTTTTTTTTTTACATTTTATTGTACCTACTTATTTCATGTAATTGTTCGTTGACGTATCCCTTAATGTAGCTTCTTCATTCGAAATTCGTCCCAGTACTTTCACCACTCCTTGAATCTCGTCGGCCTTGCTCTGGATTTTTCTGTCGTCTTCTTTTAAGCAAGATCGTATTCAAAACTTTTACAGCGAGAGAAATTGCTCCGACTTGGCAACTGGTCTTCAAAAACGGTATTGATATTGATACTATGAAAAAATAACCTGTAAAGAGTGAAATCCTCGATGTCAGTCTCTAGAATCGCACCACTTTTTTTTTCTTATTGTAAATACTTATTTTTCGAAATCAATAATTTATAAAGACGCTAGCGTAATGCCTGAAATCCAACTTCTCCTATGCTGATCTTCGTTCACCTCATTACCGAACAAAATAATGTACATCGTTTTCTGAGATTCTTACGTGAATTAAGCATGTACGGCTTATAATGTTTCAGAAATGACTGGTAATTCTCCTGGTAGCAGTCCAACAGTTGGCAGACGTAACAACGACTTCCTCGGACGGAATTCCTTAAAGGAGCAGGCTATCCAACAACAGATCTTGCAGGTAGGATTATGACGTAAAATATTAACTTCTAGTACTAGTCAGTTGTGACAGAAATGAGGTCACTCTCTCCTTTCCGAAATTTAAAATCCAGTCGTATGGAGAGCACGTACCTAGTTTGAAAGAATAAGCCAAAGTGTGAGATGTAACTACAAAATTAAATTAACAATTGACTACCAGAAGTACTGTACTGTACAGACATGGATCAGAATGTTCGAAAAAATTATTTTAGCGTTTATTTTGCTGAGATTCGATTTATCCAAACTTTTTGTACATTCTAATGAGAAATGAATTTTCGTCTTCTCGCTGAAATTCGATGTAAATTCACACGATGATTGCGATATCAGATTGTGTGCAATTATTGTAATCTACTTTTATTTTCTTTATGCCTTGCAGTTGAAGAAGCAACAGCAGATGCAGCAGCAGATATTGTTGCGACGTTTTCAAGCTCAGCAGGCACAACTGGCCGAACAACACGAGCAGCAGCTGAGGCAGCATTTGATGGTAATATTTAAAATTTTGAATTTAAATTTTGTACGAGAGTTACAAAAACCACTTCAGACGACTATTCTTCCGTTTCATTCTCCTGAATATTTGATTTTTCTAGTATAAAATTACTTCCTACAGAAATTGAAAAAGAGAAATAGTGTTAAAGGATTAATTCTTGAAATTAATTCAACAAAGAATTTGATCAAGAAATCCCTTCTCGAGAATAAGGATGTTAGATTTATAGGTGCGAGACTGCGGGCAATTCACAATGAATGTAATAATTAATATAAGAGTAAATTATGCACAAATTTCTGCTCCTTCTCAGGGAGATTTGAACTTAGAACCTCTGAGAATAAGACGATCGCCAAAGCTATTCTGCGTCTGAGATGTACACAAATTTGAGAGCTTATTTCTCACGCCACTGGAGTTTCTATTGTTTTATGGTCTTTTCTGCCATTGACAGAAATAATTATATTAGAATTTATTATGGGAAAAAATTGAAAAGGGGGTACATATTGCGATATTTTTGTCCTCATAAGACTAAGTTGTTTTGTAAGAAATATATTGCACGAATGTCTCGGCGTTTACAGTGCTGCATTTTTCGAATTTTTTGTATGTGGTAATATCAATAGAATTTTTTTTATTGAATTGATTGAATGCCTTCGAAAATTTTTATTGAAAGAGGAGCGAGAGATAAAATAAGATGTGCACAACTCAAATTTATGTAGTTTCTAAATTTTTGCGTACAAATGGCGTTTCAAAATTTTATTTATGACGTGCACGACTTACGTGCTTTATGACACGATAATGGACCCCGGTATACTTCTGGAAAACTTTGCACTGAAAGCGTAAGGGTTTTAACGAACTATTCCACGCTTACAAGGGTCATCAGCTCACGTTATTCTGGTAGGAGGTAAAACGCTGATGGTTGAGGAAGTTGGATATTATTTAAGGCATGCATGGAGTGCGTTGATATTGAAGGAGACGGCATGAGAAAAGGTGTTGGACAGTTATACCATCTGTATGGAAGTAATTATATATGTATACCGGAGGAGCACCAGGAGAAGATAGTAGAGATGCGATTTTCTATGTTACGGCTCATCATATAGAGAATTTTTCATCATTGATAAAATACACTCACAGCAAAATATCACTTTATTGAAACAATAAAAATATAAAGGCGGAAATTCGAATTTTATTCAACTGACCGATTAAAACGATTAAGCATTACGGTCACCGCAGAAAAATATATAATTTTAACAACAACATGTTTCGGGTAAACACCCATTATCAAGATACATAAAGTATGAACTAACCAAAAAATTTCGACGACACTAACGATGAAAAAGAAGAAAGAAAAAAGAAAAGAAAGAAGTAAAGAGGAGGGTTAGGCTACCAAGAAAAAACGCGAACGGTGGATGAGTAATTAGAATAATGAGTAAATTTTATCTATTAAACTAAACTCAGGAACGTATTCGTTAAGGACGATGGAATCGTGATCACTAATGTGACGAGTGATCTTGATGGCTTCAAGAGCTAGACATTTACGATACCTATTTTCCTCATGAAGCAGAACTTCGATGCCTTCCTCAAACGTGTGGTTCATCTGAAGGAGATGAGCCGCAAAAGCTGATTTCTTTCTACTATCAGTAAGTGCCTGAAGGTGCTCGTTAATTCTAATAGAAGCTTGACGACCTGACTCACCTATGTATATAGCTGGGCACTCCTTACATTTAGGTTTGTGGATTCACTCCTCTCAAGTTTTGGAATAGGGTCCTTGAGTCTACAAAGATGTTACTCATGGAGGAACATGAGTAAAAAGCGGGTCGGAAGTAGGGTTTGAAGAATGAGGAAAATTTCTGCCAAGATATGGCAACCGGACCCATTTGGTTTCATCTTTGTGAGAGGGGGTTGAGCGAGCAAGAGAGGTGGTAGAATCTAGGGCGATCTTTACTCGCTTCCTACGGATAATATTATCAAAATCCATCTCCACGCCATTCAAACGAGCAATAGTCTTTATAAGATCAGCCTCTTCACTGAAAGCATTAGGAGTGAGAGGGAGGGACACTGTGTCCTATATACCGAGACAGGGGAGAATAATTTCTTTGTATTCGTTTGAGAAGGGCAGAAATACAGTCAACGGTTGTCTTGATGGTAATGAATATTTAAGACTTTAATCTTTGAATTAAAAAATTACCATCTTTATTATGAATTTTATGTTGTTCTATTTTGGTCAAAAGTACTTTTACCTAAATATCAGTCAACGAATCGTTTTTAATTATGGTTTCAGCGCACAAATTAAGGAGGTGTCGGTTCTTTATTCATTCTTTGATATGCCTTATCTCCTAATGTATTTTGTTTTATTTGAGAGAGATGAAGTATCCGACTAAATTGTGGAGTGGAGTAAAAATAGTCCAATATTGTTGTCGCTAACAACAGCTTCCTCTAAGTACTTGGCTTTCCAAAGCGCTCTCTCTCTCTCGAGTGGCCATGTCAATTTTCTGTGTACATTATCAAGAGAAATTCGAAAATATCAAAATTCATGTTTAGAGATAGGAGTACGTGATGATGTAATGCTTCTAAGTGATTTAGTATGGTTAGCCCCGTACAATATAGGTGCGCGTCATCGTATTATGACGAAGACTACGTCAAAATTGCTGTACAATGAATAACGTTTAGCCCATTTAAGATGTCATTTTGCACTGGTGATACTGGTCTGCCAACCTTCCCCTAACTAGTCGGTATACTTATCCTTCTTTAATTACGTGTTTGAAATATTTATTCGCGTTCCATTATTAAAACGCATACGGCAATGGAAGAAATATTTCTGATCAACTACGTGCTATGTTGAAAATTTATAAGTAGCATTTCATTTCCCCTCTGAATCACCCGAATTACGGATACAAGATTGTCTGAAGAATTTTTCGTACGTTTTTTGATTTCATTAGGAAATCAATAATGCTTATCGAAAAGAAGATACCCATAGGACTAAATTCGTGCCTCCAGTCTCATCTTTGGTGCATAACCTAACCATCGAAAACTTTTCAATATTTTATCTTTAGTGAAGTGGCTTAGTCAGGAAGGATGGGGGTCGGAGGGTGAATATCCATCTTGACTCCGCTTTCCACGGGAATAATTTAATGAAAAAAACGAAGGCTTCCTTCACGAAGTTAAACGAGGAATGCAGGGAACCTTTTTCATGAGTCAAATGGGATTTGGTATTGAAAATTCAAGGAAGCCTAGACCTAGATAAAGCTAGTATAAAGAAGACCTAGACTTACTGTAAGCCTAGTATAATATAGTTTGAGAGTCTACATTTTTTTCGAATCTCCAGCTATATATGATAGCTGGAGAGTCGAAATTTTTCCAAGTTTTTTGCCGGACGGCGGACGGCGCACGGCAAATTTCTCAAAAACGCCCATAAAACAGATTCCCTGTTAAAATATTAAAGTGAAATAGTATTTCACCCCCTCCTCCAATTTTTGATTACGTCATTGAAATTAACTTTCTATACATATAGGGTATTACCCAGGAGTCGAAGCTTTATCCTCAACGAAAAGAGGATTTACATACCAATGTGCCCTCCCCGTTGAATGCCACTGCAAACTTTTTCCAATAACTTCTTCTTCTTCTTCACCTACCTATTTCTAGTCTCGTTCTTCGATATTTACATGAATCCTAATTCTACTCTTTTTTCTTTCAACTTTTCTGCAGTGTCGTTGTTCTCCTCTGACCTTTCAGGTCATCTCCTCCTCTCAGGTTCGGTGCAGAAACGTTTTCACAATAGATTCGGTCAAAAATCTTTTACTCATACACGTCACTATGAATAGAGAGATCGATCGAGACGGAAGAAAGCGCACAATGCATATGATTTGACATTACTCTGTGGAGAAAATATGTCACCTCTTGCGCACGGCATTTGTTGGCGTGTATATATTTAGCAAATGTTCTTAGGAAGTTTAATTGCAAACAATAGTTAACGATAGCTCTGACAATGTAATAAAGGTCACTGCTATTGAAAGTAATGCAAGCGAGCGTTCGATTGAAAGTTCGCCGCATTAATTTGCAATGCAGATAGAAAATCTCTTCCGTCCTATGAGTTTCATTCGAGAAACCTATTTTCGGATCCGTGCTTTTGTCGAATCTTAATTTGTTAAATTTTTCGTTTAGCTCTCGTCTAGTTTCACGGCCTTAACCTAACCTCACGACTCAATGTCCTGTGAATGAGACAAGCCTTAGATTTGTTGTAGTTTGCAAATGCCTCTTAATGAGATTCGTCAGAAGCACAGTTAAGTTGGAAAAAGTGATAAAGAGAGGGGTATTGTGAAAAATTGCTAGTGAACAAATTGGTTTTTTACTTACAAATACTGTAGTTCTCTGCCATGTCGTTGAAATCTCGTCGCCAAATCGGAATTTAAAGTCGTGAGATACTCACCTTATAATCGAAATACTTTCTTAGCTGTTGTGTGACATCGCCGATCGCAGCAATGGCGCTGGCGTTCATAAAAAATTTTAAAAAACCGATATTTTATAATGGGTTTACACTTGGCAAAAAAGTAGGTGTAATTTTCGTGTTTTTCCGAATTCCAATGTCAAAAGTTTTTGTTCAGCGAGACGAGCAAAGTGTTCTGATAGGAGAAGTAGAGAGAAGGCCTAAACCTCTTTCGCGTTATTTGATTGCAGATTTCCGAAGTGGCGAATATTTTTCGTCCAGATTTCTTGGAAAATCTATTATAACTAGCGATTTTCCTCTACCTCTCATGCCTAATTTACCCGATACAATTTAGCTAAAAAATAGCTAATGCCGAATATTATGTAACGACCTTACCTTTGCACTTCAAGTCTGGTTTTATCGTACACAATTTAACGCTTAGAAAATTGGAGAATAATTCGCCCAACAGGAAAAATAGAAATTCATAGTAGTCATCAAACTACAATGATCCCATATTAGTGTAAAATTTTTGAATCAGAAATCACTTCAACCGTGAAAAGTGAAAGAGGAGAAGCAATTAAAAAATTTCAAAAGTGGAACCATAAGGCTGTATTGTCTGCGTGATACGAGTATCTAGCGTTTCAAAATTGAAGGAACGCTAGAAAGTATTTTAAGAAAAAGTAATCCAATTGGCGCAGAAGTATTGAGACCAGTATAACATAATTAAACTACATAGGAAAAAACGTGAGGGCTGTACTTTGTCTGATTCTCAAACTATCAAAGATATTTCTCTATCTCAATGGTAAATTAAGAAATACCCCAATTGCTGTTTGTCAAGGTGCTTAAATTTTGAGACAGGAAAAAAAGACCGGATATGTTTAAGTTGGAGTAATTGAGCAATGTAGGAGGCTGAGAGCTGGAAACTGCTGTGGAGTAGTTACATAATTATGATATAGGATATGACTCGAGTTACATTGTAGGAAGTATGTTGATTTTATAGAGCAGGACATGAAAAGAGGAGACAGATTGTCAGATTATTTGCTTAATAAAATTTATATGACGGTGGAGCATAGAAACCCGAGAGGAAACGAGAATGGGTGAGTCGGGAGTGACCAACCCCTAGTCGAGCGAAGATGTACCCTTCGTGGTGCAAAAATCTGTTTGAGGAGAACAAGGGATGGGGTTACTCATGATTCCAAGTTTGTTACAGGGTTGTTTTTTCATGTGGGAGATACCAAGAAATTAGGATTAAGAAATAATGATAATTCTCAAAATTGTAAGTGGTTAAGAAAAGGGAGTGGTAATTTTAGGTAAGAGGGTCAAGTTTTTGAGCGCGCGATCAGTTTTACCACGTTGAGGATGACTGAGATGCCGATAAATGTTTCTGATGATTGGACTTATGGTAGAGTATGGAGGACATAAGTGAGTACTTTTGTACAGATATGCGTAGAAAAGTATAACCTTGAAATTTCATGAGAAGTTCAACTTGGCTATAGACACATCGTGTGAGAAATTAAGAGAGATGTGTGAGATTTTGCAGGGACCTGGACTGAATGAAGATTATAATGAAGCTTTTACTCGGATTTCTAATATCAACCAAAAAGAGTGGAATTGAAGACTGCAAAAATCAAAAAGTTGAAGAAGGAATTTATGGATTTTTTTCTATGGGACATATTTGTTTCGATATTCAGAAATAAATTGGAGTCTTAAAAAGTTCAACTACCGAAGGAGTTGAACTCACTAAAATTTCGAAAATCGGGTCAAGTATGGACAGAAATGAGACTTTCAAGCTATGCATGATAGGAAGGGGGGTATAGAGAAATTCCAAAGAAAAGCTTAAAATTAAAGAAAATTAAGTAGATTGAACGATGAGATGAAAAAATCGGAAAGAAAGAAATAGTGCGTCGATCTAAGTTTAGAATTACTTCCTTTTCGTCTCATGTACCTCACCCAAATTTGTGAATAACAGAATTAAAAGTGGCTCTGAGTACTTTGTGTTCGCGTAAAAATTTAAAAATTAGTCCAGAAAAAAGTGATCCGGAGAATTTCTCTTTTTTTTTTTTTTTATCCCCAATTTCCATAGTAGAATTATCTCGATAATTTACCGAGGGTATTATTCATCATATTCCCCTTTATATTTTTTAATGAGAATCTGACTCACAAATAATTTATTGACAATTTCTTACGTCTTCTGTTTTGTAATGAGCGATACGCAGTATGAAGAAATATTTAAAAATTTAGATGACACAATTATGAAAAATTGCACAGGATTAAATTGGAAAATAAATATATTCCAATTCTGAAAGAGAAGAAATGTCTAAAAATAAAAACACGTGACAAAGACGGGGGGGGGGTGTCTTGCTATGTATTGTACGATACGAGTATTATTAAACATTGATCGCCCTTTTCGTTATAGTGGTAGCCTACTCATGTCGGAGAAATATTTTTTTTTTTTAATTCTTCCAAATTCCTCGACTTGAGCTTTGTTTACAATGTTATCGAATAAGCCTTGACCTTATGAATTTACGAAATAATAAAACAACTCTTTTCATTCGAACTTCAGGAATTATGGGAAAAACAACGCGAAACAGTCGAACGGGAACAACGAGAAAAACGTGAAAAGGAACGTATCGAGTCGTTGAAGAAAAAAGAAAAACACGAACAGAGCGCGGTAGCTTCGTCCGAAGTCAAGCAGAAGTTACAGGTATGTACTTTAAGTTGAACTTTATAGCGTTCGTGTATTCTCCAAGAAGTTGTCTTTTCTTTGCGTATAAATACATCAGAGTAGATTTTGTACAGATTGTACATTCGAGTCAGATAAATTTGTACCTCTTCTGCTCACTCGATAATCTCAACATTACTTCGAGGGAAGAAATATCGTAACATTTCAGAGTCACCGAGCTAAAAATTATGACAAAATTTGGTCTAATTTAAGATGATATCAGTAGTACGGTAAGAGGGGTTCCTTGAGGACAAATCCTCAGCTCAATTTTAGGAGAGGGCCTTTCTTATTGTTTGGAGGGGCGAGAATCTAATTTTTAGGGGAATTTCCTAAGAGGCTAAAGGGGGTCACCGCACCACTGGATGATATCAAATAACTCGTGTTTTTTCTTGCTTGCCATTCTGGAGAAAAAAATTTCAAGAGGTAGACACGTTATATTGCAAGAATAAATAAAAGTGCATCTTTTTAAGCCGCTGATTTTGTGATAAACTTTCCATCTGGGATCACCCTTCTCGCAGAAAGGAAAGAGTGCTCGTGTATCAATATTAAAAATTTGATAGTACAAGATATAATCTGATTTTTTTTTTTGGTTTTAAGCGGTAATTTATCTAAGAAGTATCCTTCTAGTATTACTTTGCTGTGGACAAATGATATTGGAGATTCCGTGCGCAGGTCTTCCGATTTCTCCCTACCCCTCATATTCTTGGAATTGAAAATAGGTTTAATAGTTTGTACTGGTTCAATTTAAATGCTGCCCATAAATTGAAATAGAAAGAAAAATATTTTCTGCTGATGTGCAAAAAGTAAAGATCATGTTTTATATCTCATGGTGCCTTCTAAATTTTAAAATTTGTGTTTGGCTATTACTCTCTTTCTCTCGAACTATATTCAGGTGACTAAAAAGATTTCAAATTTACAATTTTGCTGTAATAGTTAACCTACAGAAGTCGTTTCGTTCGTTACCCCATCATCAGTTGTATCGCTGCCTAGGAACATGAGCCTCCGGGTATTTGGAATCAGAGGTTTTAAATTTCGTCTCTCGATTTTATGTAGAATATTGATTCAACTCTAACTAAAATATCTTTGCCTGGCCGTTGTAATAAAGTTGCGTCAGTTTATCATACCTGACTAATTGTAATGAAACAATTTAAATAGAAATAATTGAATAAATTGAGTTTATATTTTATTTCTTGGCTCGTCGATTAACTCTAGGCATAAATTTCGAAACATTTTAAACAAATTTTTCCTCATTGTCCTTCAAAGTTAGTGTGACGGAGAATCGAGGAAACCATAATATTATGATCCTATCTTCTGATGGCTTTCTTTCTTTCTTTCTTTCTTTCTCTCTCTCTTAATTTGTCAAATTCTGCCCACATTGCTCGAGAATATCATCAAAGAAGGTAAAAATAATTCGCTTTAATGCTATGGTGCTATTTTTCATTGTTTCGCGTCGCAATAATTGAAATTGTTGAAAACGTTACTATTTAATTAGTGGTATTTATATTCAGTCGTTCGTTTTCGTGATTTTCCTTCTTTTACGTCAGGTTCGTTAATTTTCCGGATACATATTATGCTTTTGAGGGGAGAGGGAAGAGACAGAGCGAAAGAAAGAAAATAAAAGTATCGTATTCTAAAAATAGTTACGTCAGTGTTATTATTACCTACCCTTTCTCTGTGTTGACGATGAAAAACCATTATGTCGTGTAGGAGTTACGAGTTGGTTATAAAGGAACATATTTTACAACTTTTCTTCTTTCGTTTTTTTTGCAATTCTTGTAAAATATTATCAGGTCGAGATTAGTTTTATTCATTCCCTTTCTAGTTTGAAAACCCCATTTCATACTGAAGGAGGCGTTCTTGAGAAGCAGCTTTTGTAGAACTTCTAATGCGCTCTCTCAAGAAACCCACGCTCTTCGTGTTTGATTCGTGTAGTCATCTCATCAAATGTATCCCTTCTATTACTGAGTTTTCCAAATTTGGATTTCTATTTTCGTCGTTTTTACTGTCCGTTTGATATTCGAGTCAAGTTGGTTTCATTTTTTCTGAACTTAAAATTAGCCTCTAGCCCGCATATTTTCTCTATACCTATGTAAGTGCTATCATCATCATCATCATCACTGTCAACTGCGAGAGCCAGTCTGCGCGTATTTTCGGATGTGTCGTCATGTACTTCTGTCGTGATAGTGCTTTCAGTCGCAGGTTTTGTGGAGCTGATGCCCTTCAGCTTGTTTTATTCTTGTATCCATGTATTCATATTCTTACATTCAGTCTGTCTACGACTATTTTTCACGCCTCTCATCTCACCGGGAAGTGGCGGCTCGTAGTAATGGAACGTGATGGGCAGATCTCTGAATGAGTCATAACCCAGGTATTGGATCTGTCGAAGGTGTCTCTTAGTACCAACATTCTTGGGGACATAGTCTTCGTATTTATGTTGATGTAGCTGTTTTGTTCGGCCTATCCTAGGCGTCAGCCTGTTGATGGGGTCAGATGACCCGGGGTTGCTCGTCTCGCTTGCTGAGGATCCAACAGAGGTAACGGAGCCAACCTCTGTTGTACCGGGTACCGGGCTTTCACCGGCCGGCGTATTTATTGGCTTGGACATATCATCTATCGTTACGACAGTTTTTTTTTTTCCAAGTAGGCCGCCTGTCAGGAACTGCTAGTCCAAGATACTGCTGGCAGGATGTGACCCCGCTACACCTATCCGCATGTCGAGGTAGTCCACCATAACAGTACGTACCCCAACTGTGCAGCAATATGTGACCCAAGACTGGACATGAGAGTGGACGTGAAGGCTAGTGGTGTCTCAGCACACGGAGTCAGCGCTTTGGGACATGCAGGCCAACAGTGGTCGGATCCACCTTGCAGTTGGGTTTCAACTATGATCAGCTGCTTGCGCCTAGAGGGGAAACGTTACGCGTATGAGTGGGTTTTGGGAGTTTTCCTTCTCAGCTGCGTGTGTTGGTGCAGCCACACTTGCCTCGTGCTGACAAGGTGTGTGTGTGTGTGTGTGTGTGTGTGTGTGTGTGTGTGTGTGTGTGTGTGTGTGTGTGTACCTCCATTACTTGATCCTAACGCTTGTGCATCATAGGCAAGCCTCTCTTCGGGTGGTTCGGGCCGGGTATGCACGCAGGTGAGGTGAGATGAATGAGTGAACCCTCGAGAACTACTTCCCCCATACCCCTAGGGTTACAGGAAGACGGTGCATCCCGGGAATAGGTTCTCGATTCTTTGGTGAAAGGTGAGGGGTGACGTAAGAGAAGATTCGTGAGTTTAAAATATGACATCATAAATCATTAGCGATAAACGCGGAAAAAATACAACAATTTACTTTAGAACGCGATTAGACCGAAAACTTCCCTAATTCTCCCCGCAGAGGGCCGGCTCTTTGTCCTCTGTGGTTTGGCTGCTCCTGAGGTCTGCGAGGAGTGCTGCGTGCAATGCCGCCCGATGCAGCTAGCAGCATCCTATGCAATGCAGGGTCCTCAAGTGGGTTTTCTTATCGAAGTTTTCCTCCTCCTACGCTGGAAGTGCTTTGGTTACTGACAAGTCAGCATAAGCCCCCACGCCGCGACAAGGCAGCACTCCAACTTGAGAAGCATGACAGTCACAGCTGTCGCCCCCTGTCGTGCTTCCCCTTTGGGGGACCTATGTAAGTAGCCTGTTTACATACTGTTGTTTGAAGTTTAAATTTGTTTTTCTCCTTCTGTACTCTTCCTTTGTCTTTCTTTTGTTTTTCTCTCTCGAAGACGAATTATCGACTTGTTTTCCTGCTCTGCACTTTCTAGGCTTGGAAAATAAATCGTTCAACTCTACTATATCAAGGATCATTTCATCTGTCTTTTACACGTGATTGAGTATGAATGTTTTGCAACTTTTATGCGCCCTAAAGTTTAATTGTAACATTTTATTAAACCTGGTAAATTCGAAATTCATTTTTTATGGAAAAATTTCGACTCGAAACCAAATTTTGCGTCTCATTCACGTATTTACGTATAATGTGGGTTCAGCTGTCTGGAAGGTTTGAGAGAAGTTATTCTACTTTTCACGCGGTCTCTGCTCGTGGAGGAATTTACTGCGAAAATAAGCACTGTACTTTCATGGTTTTTATAAATATGTGTGAAAGAACTCGTAAGGTGAAAAAACAAAACTAGTGCAATTGTTAGAGAATATAACATACGATGTCCTACGAAAAACAGGTGAATTTTTTCAGAGTGCTCCTCACCTTATCATCGTATAGTTTTGATGAGAAAAATAGAGAATTTTAATTGTGAATGTTTGAACGCGCATTACTGACAAATAGAAAAGTCGATAAGCATCCGAGAGAAGAAAAAAAAAAATCTTTGTTTATGCCTTACCGATGGCTTTAGAAATAATGCTAGAACTTTTAGCTCAGCATCGAACTTTATTTGGGTCGCAGGACCCCATAAAACGTTGGCCTTTCGCTGTGGCGTATCTAGGAAATTTTCGAGGGGGTTCAAAGGGTTAGACAGGAAATTTTTCCGGACTTTGTTTGGAACAAGATTCTATAATATTTCGAAGCAAATTCTTCTGTTTGAGGGTGGGAGTTATGTGCAAATCTTCCCTCTCGCCCTTACCTCCCTTGGATGCGCTACTGGGTCTTATCCGAAATTTGTGTCGGATTGAAGCAAGATGCAGTTTGAAGGTGCTGTATAGTTCGTGTAGAGATGCTCTCGTGTTATTGAGAGTTGGGCACGCTAGCAGAGCTTCAAAGTAATATTGTAGTAAAACGGACGAATCGATGTAGTGAGCGCACAGAATTTCTCAAGCTCGAACGTAGTTGCCTTCCGACAGAGGCAGATTTTTGATGAGGTGAAAAGGCTTGCCTCGTGAGCCCGATGGTCTGGACCTGAAAGAATCTGACTTCGCGCACCTGGTCTCAATGAACTCATGCATAAAGAGAGGGCAAAGTTCGTGAGTACGGTGGATTTAATCTTTATTCGATACAGATAAGTCTCGTACCTCCTTGTCAGCTCAGTGATATTTACCTATACAATCATGACTTCACGCCTCTGCACCCGATTGACCTTGACTTACATCAGGGTCCTTGGAACTTGACTCGAATATGGTGAGCCCAATAATATTGACTTGATGACTTCTACATCATTTCCTAACTCCTGAATGATGGATTAGTAGCAGCAGGAAAGGGCTACAGATGTTAATATCCTCAAGACCCTGAATTCACGCCTTGACTTGTGTGCAAAAGAAATTTTTGTGCATGGGGGAAGAAGAGCGTGTCTAATCACCCCGACCAAAATGAGGTCATGAAGAAATTTCGACGGAGAATAAAATTGTGAGTGAGAGAAGCGATACCTTGGAGTAATATTGTTTCATTTGTTTTATGAAACATGATTTTCTTTTCTTAGTCTTGGAAAGTTATTTTCTTCCATCTGCTGACAAATATATTGAGGGGATAGGGTATGTGAAGCTCATTGTGAACGTCCTCATCTTCTTCCGACTTATGATTTGTACTTTAGTCCATCAATATTGGGTAGTTGAAAATTTGGGGTATTGTCGTCGTCGTCGTCGTCGTATCCTTTGCCCCGCGGTGAGCCTAGTGGCCCGTCGGCGTTGATTCTTTCTACTTGCGACCTCGATTTCTTCCTATGCTTTTAACCTGTGAATTATTGGTGTTACTCCCAAAGATTTTGTAATTTCCTCGGACCTTTTTTGTCGAGTAAAGCGACACCCTCAATTTTTTACATGAATTATTCTCTGCTTGTCCGTCTTTTTTAGGGCCCATACTTCACATCCATAAGTTAGATAGGTACGGCTAGGGTGTTGTATACGCGTATGTTCTGGCCTTATTTGCTGTCAATGTTCTGTTTATGGCACCCTTGATCCTTACGAACTTTTGCAACTTGTTGGCTATGTCGACCTTTCCATTGTATGATATATTCACTTCAAAGTATTCAGATGTATTAACCTGTTCAATTATCTTATTCATGATGACTCTTTTCCTTTGAAAGCTAACACCGATATTTTACTTGAGGATATTTTCATGTTATATTCATCAGCACTTATCTATGCTTTTCTGTAGTTCATCCTTATTTTCTGAAAATATGTACAATCTGATCTTCGGCAAATAGTATTATTCCCAAATATTGCTGATTTTCTAATTGTATTCCTTGTGAGTATTTTTTAGTCCATTCTCGCACTATTTTATCAATGTACAGGAGTGGAGAACCCTGTCTGACACCTTTATTTATTTTTGAACACATGAATATATCGTCGCCTAGTTCAATGACTATTTTTGTGTTTTTGTATAACACTTACATTATTCTGATTAGGTTTCTTGGTACGTAATCTTCCAGGATTTTAAACAGCTTTTTTCAGTTCACATTATCATAGGCTTTCTCTAGATCTCTAAAACCATGCGCGTCTCCAAATTATGCTCGGTACGCTTTTCCATTACTAATTTAACTGTGAAGCTCGCATCTGGACATACGCGGCCTTTGGGAAATCCATTATGGCTTTCTAAGATCTTATCGTCCACCATCTTGGATATCCTTCCTGCAAGTATCTTTGCAAATATTTCATATCCGGTGCTGAGAAGGCCGATTCCACGACTATTCTCCACTTTTGCCATGTTACCTTTTTTGAAAATTGGGACAACAATTGCATTTTCCCCATCCTCTGGTATCGTTTCTTTTTCCATAAAAAGGAGTCGCCGCTTTCAGTTTGTGCTCATGTAGTTGTAGCTGTAAATACGTGTTGATAATATAAAATCATCTGTTATTATTTGTTTACCCGTATTTTCGCAGGGGTTCCTGTTAAATAAGAAGCAACGAGAGGCTCAAGCCGCGGTGAATTCGTCGCAAGGACAATTTCGAAATTGGTGCGTATTCATTCGATAATACAAATACTGCACAACATTTAAATATACAGGCTCTAAATACCGCTTGTGTATAGCGAGTAATTTTGCACACTTTTCTCTATGCGACTACGTTAAGTGCAAATTTTTCTACTCCATACCGTTATCATTTATTCACGCGGCGCCGAACTACGATGACGACGTTCATATAGAAATATTATCGTCGAAAATAAACAACCTTATCGTATGTCGTAGCCCGAAAACGGAAGTTTCCAATATACGAATAGAGACTCCGCATTGATACTGAAAACATTTTTCCAAATTTATCTGCGTGTTTCTTTTTTTGTCCCTTCGTCCATGCGTTTTTCTCATTTACGTAATCCGCACGTACTGTCGCGTCGCGTCAGCCGAGTGTAATTTTATATAGTGATTTTGACCTACGATTCGAAAATTAATATACCTTCCTAATACCTGTATAATTCGTAGTTATCATCGATAATATGACGACGAGAGCAATACATATTTTAGAGGTCGAGTAGCTACCGTAATGACGACAATGGTTGCGACTACGGCGACGACGACGACGACGACGTTGTCGGCGGTGGCAGCAGCGGTCGCGAATTTCGGATATTTTTGGAAGACGAGCGCGCGCTGACGGTGCTGTGTGACGTTTTTCATCATTTTCTACTTGTGTACATAAGAAACGTAGTTATACGACGCAGCTTTGAAAGCTTTTTCGGAAAATTTTCGAACGTTACTACGAGTATTACTAACGTGAATCGTGAACAAAAATTTCTTTTTCTTGTTTTTGCACGTTCGCCTATTTCCCGTCTTCTTCTCCCAGCATACTTCGAGTAATTGTCTCAATTTATTGTGACAAAATTGGCTTGACGACAAATTTCATTTCAAATTGCTGCTATTTTTCCCTTTATTTTACTCGGAATCGTGTGCAATACGCCGCCAGAAAAGCGTCATTTCGCGTTAAGAAGTATGTGAAATTTTGAAAAGACTTCCCAAGTGTTGTCGTGTGAAAAAAAGAACTTGGTATTATGTACGCGATGGGATATGTTTACTTTTATTTGGAAACTGTAGAGTCGTCTGCGAATTTTGTGTGAGGGTAAAGATGGCTAAAGACGGAAGTTTGTAGCTGGGGTGAGAGAACATAATTTCCGACTGACGAAGAAAACTCTCTTATTGGATATTCGAGTCGTTTTCCCAGTATCTTGTCTGTCCTCATTATTGAAATGTCCATTCGCATTTCTGAATGTATGAATCATCACTAAAGCAGATGTTTCACTGTACATCCGTCTCAATCCTTAAAGATGCTGAAGTACATATTTTGTCACAAAGGGGTTCTAACATTTGGTCCCCCATTCACAATCGTAACATATTGTGTCGAACCTAGATGGTTCCCTTGTTGAAGTTTTGTATCATGATACCACCACCGACCATAACCGTAAACTGCTTTATTACACTGTTAGGCAACAATTGAAAATTTTCAAATAATTTTTAATAGTTGCCTAGTGTTATTATACTCTCAAGTAATTTGGATCATTTGATTATTCAACGAATCGATAATTACCATTCCCTTCACTTTTAATCCGTAATTCAAGAGCTCTCGGTTACTGTAATATACCAAGGTACATTAAAGACAACTTTTTTGAAACATGGTCAACTAAGTCAGGTAAAGTCGACTTTTCTATTTGTAGGTCTACTAAAAAAAATCCAAAAATGCATAATCTTGTGTAAAGAATATCGTATTTGTGATTTTCCTTCTTGTTGTTTTGAATACCTAATTATAATGTATGATAAGCTTTCCGTTTTTCTCTCCATTTTTTTTCATTTAATGCACAATATCAAGATATATGAACAAACTTCAGACTTTTAAAATGACACTTTTCTCAATTAAATATTAATTCTTGCAAACGACAAAAAATCCCGAAATTACGGTATTAGTTTGGAGAGGGCGGGGGTCAATATTTTTTAGGGTCAAATAAAATATCGAAAAAAGGTCAACTAATGTGAACTATTTTCATTTTCAATTCTGATACACACCCTATCACAGTATTTGAGAGAAGCAGGAATTTAAATTAAACAGAAACTTCAAGGAGTCTTACACTAATTTATTATCAGACCCAGCTCTGAGCTTTGTCGCGCGTAATAACATGACTATTCACCACTGCCATCCCTGACACCATTTTCGATATCACAACAGCCCTCATCCTTCGTGAACCAAAATTTATCTGGTGAAATTGCGAGTTCTCACTACAGTGTCAGAAAGTAGGGTCTTGAAAATATTATTTCGGCCCTACAGAAAATTATGAACTCGAAGACGTTCCAAAGTTTAATCTGATCGATAACAACTTAGAAAAGTTTGATACAACAGACTCTAACATCATCATTGTGATAACTACTTCACAAAGAATTCTTGTTCCAAAGTTCAATCCCGACGGGAGAATGGAAACTTCAAAAAGTTTCAAAGCTATAGACTGTGACGTCATTATTGCTACGACTACGTGAAAATTTTTATTTGAGAATTATGACGAGCGCCGGACGAGAGTAGCGAGTTTTTAATAAGCTGTTAGGTCATCATCAGACAAGAGAAAATTTCTAATTTCGCTAACCATAAGGAAATACGGCCTTCTAAATTCGATAGATAGGAAATGAAGAGAAAGCCGGCGGTTCTCTATTTGGAGAGAGATGGTGAGATCGAGATAGTGGATAGAGGGACGACCGAGTTCTAGAGTGAAGTGGATGTTCGGATGAATACGCAAAGAATCTCGTCAACGTAGCGAAGCCAAAGAAGAATGTGAGATTGAGGGAGAACGGTGTTGTTAAGGAGGTCCGTTTTGAACTTGTCCATGAAGACGTCGGCAACGAGCGAAGTAAGAGGCGCGCTCATTGGAAGGTCATCCGGGAATTCATAAAGAACATCCCGGTAGGAACAAATATTCTTGCTGACGCGTAAAGAGATGAGGGCGCGGAACTCGAAGATGGTATCGGGATGAATGTTATCGGAGGTGAGGAATCCAACATGTCGCCAATACTCTGGGCGACCGGAATATTAGTCGAAAGAATCTTTTAATTTTGAAACAAGATCAGTGGAGTTAATGATAGTGAAAGTTGTAATGAATGCGAAACCATGTACGGAGATAGCGAGTCAATTAATAGGAAGCTTCGGTAGATAATGAGTGACCACCGGACGGACGGGAAGATGCGGTTTGTGGGTCTTAAGTTGGCCGTACAATCGAGGAGGCAACGGATTCATGATTAAAGCGGCGTCGCGGTGTTTTTTGTCTTGAAAGATGAATTGGGAAGATTGGACTGACCTCCATACTTCACGAATGTAAGAATTGTAGTTCAACTTGGAAGGGGTAGCGCCAGTGGTTTAAAGGAGACCGATCATTTTATTTTGGTATTCGTCGGAGGGGAGGGCGACTAAAGCCTCACCTTTATCGGCTCTAACTAGAACACTGTTGGATGTTTTTAGCTTAAGCGATATAGCGCGGCAATAATTAAGTTGAGGAAAAGGAGTAATGGAAATCGCACTTACAGAGCATTTCAATTAGGTCCTTGACAGGACTGGTATTCATACATCTATCGCGGCGACGTCGGCAATCAAGATGGATTCTAGTTGACTTATTTTAAGTCTGGGTGGAAGAGTGAACATTCGCCGTCACGATTCAAGTTCGGAATTAGGTCATAGTTATCC
Source organism: Aspidiotus rigidus (assembly GCA_035079385.1). Lineage (NCBI taxonomy): Eukaryota > Metazoa > Arthropoda > Insecta > Hemiptera > Diaspididae > Aspidiotus > Aspidiotus rigidus. The sequence goes on along the minus strand of JAVHKY010000044.1, from coordinate 1,492,708 downwards.
AGTAACCCTTTTCTGAGAATGTACCCTCGATAAAAGTAATGGCGGATTTGTTTAGCACCGGAATAGTCACCTGGGTGCAGTGGGAATACTTCGATTTGGTAGATCATATCGATAGCAAGGATTGAAGCTGCTTGCATCAGTTTGAGTCAGTAGAACTCAATCGTGAGATACAATGGGAGCTTTTGCATTTTCAATCCCAAAATTGTCATACTTTTGATCTTGCGAATCTCTATAAATTCCTTGCTAAAGAATACGACCGATAAAGGTTCCTCTCCTTCTCCCTTCCCTCCAATTAATTTTAGCAAAAATGAATATTCGAGATTGAAAAAAAATATCTTAATTGCTTACTCTTTGAGTGTTCCTCTAACCTAGAGAATCTTTTCTGGTCTATATATTCTTTAGCGGCTTGAATCAATTTCCGAATTCACATTCTGACTCGCATAATTCCAAGTCTACTAAAATTTTGTACTTGATTGAGATTCCACGGCACATCAGCGCTCAGATTTCCTTTGGTGTCTTCCATCATGAATGGGTTTCAAGAGCTATTTTCTTGTAGTATTGATTTTTTTCTTCAAATTACTATGCGTATGGCGTTTGAAATCAAGACTTCTGATGATGTGCAAGTGTTATCAGCCCTGCTTTCTGGCCATGAATCGATTTTTTACCATCTTACTTGTCGTTTTAGATTTATGTTCGACAATTAGGTAAGATCTTTTTCTTCTTATTTCAGGAACACTCTACAGTCCGAACCAAATGTGAACAGCGGAACACCATATTGTTTGAATTCTATTCTAGGAAAATTCGACGACGATTATCCGTTACGGAAAACAGGTAAATATACCGTACAAATTTAATGAAATACACGATAATTTATTCATCGGCTACCAAAATTATAAATATAGTACCCGTATTTTTTCTCATTCCACATTTTTTAGGAGTTATATTTCTTTCTCCTCCCTTTGAATTAACGATTTATCGATAATAGTACCAATGGTGTGTGTGATACTTTTTTCTTTTTCTTTTTTTTTTTTACGCTCCTTGTACATAAATACGTCGTATTCAATACATGCAGGTTTCTGCTTTCACTTTTGACCTCTTGTAGGAGAGAAAAAAAAATCAAGATTTTTCTTGAGCTCTTATCTCAGTCCTTTCCAAGCAAAATGTCAATGTACTCTGTGATTATTTTTCCAATATATCTTTCCACAATATAACCGTTTGGAAAATATTGTTTATTTCATGGGATATGTTGTGGTACGTCTTGAAAAATTAATGGTGAGAGCAGATCTTTGTGTGATTGGTCGCTTTTTACACCCGCAAACAGTAGCGAAATAGTATCTAATAACCTTTAGTGTACCACATAGAAATAACTCTTGTGTGTTTATTTTTTTTCTTTTGTTGATAACCTAATTACTTATAAAATATTAATACTTAAAATGCTAGCATCCGAACCGAATTTATTGCGGCTGCGGTTGAAGCAGCGTGTCTACGAGAGACGATGTAGTCCGATAGCTCGCAAAAAGGATCGACTGCTTAACAAAAAAAAAGCATTCTTGGGTTAGTATTTTGTAATTAATAATACTAATATCGTATTCCATGTTTTTGTTTTTGTTGATTTTTCCTTTTTTTCTCCCCCTTTCTCTCTGTCTCCTCGTACGTATGTGTACGTGTGTGATTGTTCGGCACCACTAATAATTCGCTTTTTTTTTTTTTTTTTTTGAAAATCACCATTATTTTAAAAATCAAAAGACAAAAATTTTCACAAGGCTTATAGTACTTAATTTTATTATTATTATTTAGTTACAATGGTTAGGGTTTCTTTTATTTTTGTTAATAGCACGCAATCAGTACTTGACATTGATTTTTATTACTAGACATGAGTGGGCTGCAAAAGTAGCGCGTTGACGTGCGTGGTGGATAATAATGAATTTCGCTGCTCGTGTATTTAATTCTACTCGAATCGTATACGATTTCGACGCAAGTTATTTAGGTGAAGTATTGTACTACGGAAAACTGTGAATCGTAGAAATGAAAAAATCGAGGAAAATCGATGTGACAGTTGACCTTTTCAAAGTTCATAATTTTGAAAAACTCCCACTTGTTACGAACAGACGGAGGAAGAGTGGAAGAAAATTTTTTGGAACACATGAGACGAAAGGAGAAAATTTGTCCGCCTAAAGTATTTTCAGTATTCTAGCTTTCTATCAAATTTGAACGAAAGTTGTATAACTTTCTCTTCAAATGATAGAAGGTGCGTTTGTGCGGAAACTGAGACAAATTTTAATGATGAGCGTCAAATCGATTTTTCACCTATTTCAACCAGAAGTCACGATTTCGAGTCAATTCAAGGCCTACCAAGATTTTGAATAAAGTAAATTTTCAAATTTGCTGTTAGTTGACGCCGCGCCGGGTGTCGACCGAAAATCCTCGTGACGCTCGACATGATTCATCGGGAGTCGGGGAAAGTTCCAGAAAAGTCCACCGCATCAAAACATGACCCTGTGACTCATTTTCGTCCTCTTAAAGATTCAAGTTTGCTATTGGGTCGCAGTAGAACTGATGCAAATTTGAGTGGTCAAATTTATGGGAAAGGTTCGGAAATAGTCACGGAAATCCGCCTATTGACTGAAGGTTCTTTGTTTTCTAGAAAGTGGATTCTAAATTCAAGAGAATTTTGAAGTAAGAACTTTGATGAAGGTTTCGAACCAACCAATTTGAAACGTGTAACTTGAAAATAAAGTCTTTTAGTTGAAAATAATACCCTGATTAATTATGGAAAAATTCATTCACCTCTCTCCAGAATTGTTTCTCCGGTCCTCGTGAGTATAACATAATTATTGATGAAATGGTGGACGGTAAGGGAGGGTCGCATGTAAAATAGAAAGTAGCATGTATTGGAAATTTTGAATAAAGTCAACGATTCTTTCCTACATCACGGCTTTTAAGTGATATCTTTCACCTTAAATGTGATATCGTCTCGTTTTCTATTCGTGACGTCGACGCCGACGTCACGCTATTGAAATTTCTACGATTCAGGGATTCATACTGTATGCTGCCCCCCTCAATACTGCAGTGTGGACGCTGGTCTACATTTCTTACAAATCATACTGAAAGACGTTGGTATCATATCTTATCCGTCAAAATTTCAATTTTAGCGACTGCAGCTTCTCGAAATTACACGTGTTTGCTTTAGTTTGAACGATTTTTCCTCTCGTTTTGTATAATTTTTTTAAATATGAATTTTTGAAAATTCTGAATGTCTGAGTTTTCATAAAAGAGAGACTTAGGAAAATTCCAATTTCGGATTGTGACGTCATCGCAGGACTTCGAACAATTCTCGCTCAAATTCCTGTAGAAGAGAGACTTCGAAAAGTACCAATATCGGATCCTGTCGTCATAAAGAGACTTGGAAAAAATCCTGTAGACGTGGGATGCAATAACACGGGTATTCTGCCAAAATTCTTTCGAAAATTCGAAGCTCTGATTCCTCTCAAGGATCGACTTGAAAAAAAAAAAAAACCGTCTACTTCTGTATGAAGGAGAAATTTAGAAAAATTTCAAACTCGAATCGTCACGTTTTTGCGGGACGTAAAAAAACTTTGAGCTGTAATTCCTTTGCAGGCGAATTTAGTTTTAGGAATTGACATCACAGTATCTCGTAGGTAAAGTTATCAATTCAAATTTCAAATTGGAAACGAAAGATTTTATCGAAAAAAAAAATCATTGAGTAAAATATAGAATGAGGAATCAATTCGTCAAGTGCTCGTTGCAAACGCCCAATCTATTGATTAGTCAAATAATGCAGTTAGTATCGTCAGAAAGTGGTTCAAGAAAATCAACCTATTTCTGTTGCAGTTGATACATCAAGTAATTCGGATTCGGGTCCTAATTCGCCGCCAGTGAACGTGACCAATAGTCAGATCTCACCACCTGGAGCGCAGAATACGCCTATTCAAGAGGTAAATGTTGCGTAGGCTAGCCTTCGTGCTCTCTTTCACTCGTCATGCTGCCATTAGATTACTTACGATATAATCACCGAAAAGTTCGTGCCTTAAAACTTGAGTGAATTCGTCGTAAAAGCAGACTCTCCTTACTTTTTTTGATGAAAAGTTCTGAATTAAGAGTTTGAAGGTTCTATACTTCTCCTGTGTTGTAGGAGGTAGAGCCGCATTTCGGTGCACAGTTAACTAAAAACGATGATCGTAACGATAGTATCAACGATTTGTCGTTATACAGTAGTCCTTCATTACCTAATATCTCTCTTGGAAGACCACCTACTTCGGCTGTTGGCCTTGTGAGTATTTGCTAATCAATATGCTCTGATTTGTTTTTTGCGTTCATTTTAGCAATTCTAATGATTATCTTTCGTTCTGATTCAGGATAATGCAAACAGATTGGGGGTCGTTTCCGAAGCCGAAATGAGGGCTGCCTGTACGGCTAGATTGGGTATGCCGCTCACCAGCCACTTCCTTCCTTCAACGCTTCCGTGCTATCCTACCTTACCAGGTAATCAATCGGTAAATAAAGTAAATCCTTCTTCGCGAGCACAGAATATCATTTCTTTTTTCAACAATTTTGTAGGCATCGAAGCTGTGGCTGATTATAGCAATCCAACCTCACCGGCGTATATACACAAGCAGATGCAAGCGCTGGAACAATCTCGTCAGAGTTTTTTTCCTTCGATCTACGAAACACCAACGCCGATCACCGATGCTCAGGTACTTACCCAAAAATAATTCCGTAAAGTGTACTTGAGGTAGCAAGTTTTGATATTATTATTGCTGTTCTCTTACAGGTAGCACATGCTAGGCTGAATAAACAAGGTCATCGTCCATTAGGTCGAACGCAGTCGGCACCATTACCGCTTGGACATCCTATGTTGACTGCGTCCACCCCTAACAGTCTGGACATCCATTACGAGGACCAACGTGAACAGCAGGCGCAGCATGAGCAACAACAAAAACATTACCTCAAACAAGTAAGAATGTTTCATTACTGTGAACTACAAGAAAGGCAGCACGTCCTAATTTAGTCAAAATCATATTCGCAGCAAATTCGACAAACAGTTTTAACACGCGTTAGCACTAGATCTCAATCACAAAGTACAGTGTCGACGTGTAGCAGTAAAACAGAAGAAGAAGAAGATGAAGACAGTATAACGTCTGAAGTATGTAACAAATAAAGATAACACTGGGACTAGCTTGTTAAAGAGGGTCCTAAAAAGAGATTTGTTTGTAATCACAGGTCATTGATTTGACTGGACGAGGTAAGAGTGTTGCTGAAACGAACGGTGAGCAACTACCAAATCATAAACAAGTGCGAGAAACCATGTACAAGAACTTATTGCGCATCAATGACGGTAAGTTGTTTGCCCATTATTCGTGTAAAAAACCTCACCAAAATGAGTTATTGAAATGTTGGCGTGCACGCAGGCATATCTGGCTCATCACACCCATTGAGGCCGCTTGCTCGAGCCTTCTCCAGTCCACTAGTAGTGTTAAATACGGAGACCGGAGCTCCGTCTGTGCTAGCTGGTCCGAATGTCAACCATTATATATCGTCCGGAAAAATGTCGGGGTGAGTTACTGCCTTAAACGCTAGCTCATCAACGTACAATTATTTAGGTAATAAAATTCTTGAATGGAATACGCAGAAGTCCGCATCGGGTAACGACGGCGCTGGCGTTCGACAGTCTGATGCTTAAGCACGCCTGTATTTGCGGCAACAATTCTAGTCATCCGGAACATGGTGGCCGGTTACAAAGTGTCTGGGCTAGACTAATGGAGACTGGTTTGGTGCAGCGCTGCGATCGTGTTCGGTCACGCAAAGCTACTTTGGAGGAGTTGCAAACGTGTCATACAGAAGCGCATACTCTTCTTTTCGGTGAGTATCACCTTGTATTTTAAAGACAAATTTTGGTTTTCTATTGAAGAAAATTGTCGCTGAATTTCAGGTACAAATTCGATGAATCGACAGAAGATCGATCCGAGTAAGCTGTCCGAATTATCGTTGAAGAGTTTCGTGCGGTTACCTTGCGGCGGCGTAGGTGTCGATTCGGATACAACTTGGAATGATCTACATACCGCCCCAGCAGCTCGTATGGCTGTTGGTTGCGTTACCGATCTCGCTTTTAAAGGTAATCACTAATCAGTTCTGGAAGTTTGATACCTTGTCCATGGGAAGAAAGAACTTATCCAATGTGTCCTTTTGTAGCTGCAAGTGGTGATATCAGAAATGGTTTCGCTATAGTGAGACCCCCTGGTCATCATGCGGAAACGAATCAGGCGATGGGGTTCTGTTTTTTCAACTCGATCGCTATTGCCGCTAAATTATTACAACAGAAACTAGATTTAAGAAGAATATTGATTATCGATTGGGTGAGTGATTACAATCCGTGCATTTTGTGTCATAGGGAGATCACAAAAATACTGTGAAGTTTTGTTTATCTTTGTTGCGTAGGATGTTCATCATGGTAACGGCACTCAGCAGATATTTTACGAAGATCGAAGGGTATTATATTTATCCATTCATCGGCATGATGACGGTAATTTTTTTCCGGGTACTGGTTCTTCGATTGAGGTAAGTAACCTAACAAATTTTAATTAAAATATTTAAAACAGAATGGCTTCTATGAAGGGATCTCGATCGTATCGGTCGAGTTAATTTTCTCGTTGATTTACTCGAGAATTCGGACCCCACACCCAACTGCGAAAGTGAAACCAAAGTGAAAGAAATTTTGTCTCTAAATATTATCAATCAAAAAAGCATGAATTAAAATCCATCAAAGTTTGTGAAAATTATTTTTACCTCAATTATTGATACTGACATCAACTCTTACTCTACTGAATAGCTATTCTAAATGGAAGTATTTTCAACCCTGGATTCATTTCTGTTTTTTGGTAACTTATCAGTATTGAAAAAATATTGAATTATATTGATATCATATGATATCTGCCCAAATGTTGAGGTATCGATATTGAATTAATGAATTTTGATATCAATAAGGAATATCATTTGAATAGCATTTGTTTCAAAACAGTTCCGGAACGATGCAAAACGGCTTTAGAACGGTTCAAATCAACTCCAGTAGGATACTGATATTGATAATAATTATTGATATCTGCTCCTCTTGATATTGCTGTCATTGATATCTGAAAATGCTTCATTTTTCAATCACCAACTATCACGTTTTGAGTACGTAATCATGTAAGACATGAAAAATTGTTTCAACTTGAAAACATCATGATGATGATGTTGAAAACAAATACAAATTATAACATTGCTGCGACCGCACAAATGCCCCCTGCAAGTGCCAGAAGCGCTGTGTCAACAGTCGTTAGTGGCAGTGTCCATGATTAGGAGAAGTCTACGGTCTTACATGACTCTTGTTTTGACAACCTTTCTTGATACCTATCTACCAACCTGTACATTTGTCAAACATTATCATTTTGTACAACATATTATTATCAAGTACCTAAAATGTAGCATGAATCTTCCTTCATTGGGTGTCAAAAGTTCAAAAAGATTTTAAATTCTTCAGATGAATCATGGCAATAAACAATAAGGTATGACGTCACATAACTGATAACAGTAAAAAATGCAGTACAGCAACTTTCAGTAGAACTGATGTCACTTCCCATAAGAATAGCATTGGTAACATTATTTTGATCATACATCAGTATTCCAAAATGAAGAATAAATGAGGAATAAAAAGTTGACTCTCCAATACCAGATAGCTTAGAGAAATAAATACTCGCGAAGAGTAAGAAACACACGTCGCCCGTGACGTCACGTGCATACCCGGTCGTCGGATGATGATCGCCGTTCGGGTGACATTTGAGGACGTATCTGGCAAAAGAGCGTCCGCACAATGTATTTCTTATGGAACGGACGCCCTTCTGCCAGAACCCTCCTCATTTCAGAACGCACCCTAAACTTTTTATTCCATATTCTCCATTTTCCCGTGTTATTTATATGGACTATCACACACTATCACCATCAAGTATAGCGTGGAAAGTGGTACTCCTAGCAGAACCCTTACTAGCGAGCAATGTTTTCAAATATTGTAAAGTGACGTCGCTAGTGATGTACTTAATTTTGCAGAACTTTGTGTTTTGATTCTTTTATCATCATCATAGTTCTGGAAAATTGCAAATTAGTTGTTTCACAATTACCCAAAAACCTGAAAACAAATACTCATAATTATTGAAAGACTAGCATTCAACAGGTATAGTTGGACCTTTTTTAGCCAAACCCAACCGAGCAACATGATAATTTAACGATCTGGGGAAAAGGAGAATCTCCTTTTGTAGTGAAGGAACATTTCTCTAGATTGTTATCATGTCGCTTGGTTGGGTTTGGCTAAAAAGGGTCCAGTTGTTCAGTTCATTAAAATGTTATGTACTATCATCAACAATTTGAACTTCAAAAAAAGATATAACCATTGTCAGGCTGGTGTTCTTATTTCAAAAACTGGTTGGCGAAGTTAATCGTTACATAGATTGAATTTGGTACAACGCATTACGACGTGACACATTCTTATCAATTTAAAGAACACACACAAAAAAAAAGTTCCTAGAGCCGTGCACCAGGTTTTTCTTTAGCATCATCAGGTGGAGGGAGCATCAAGCTCTAGTAACGGTTCTTCGGCGTTACCAATAGAAATTAGTAGCGATATCAAGACATTAAAGACGTATATGATGTTACCCTTGAGATAATTTTATTTTTTCATTTTTAGTGCGGAAGCGGTAACGGATTGGGCTACAATGTGAATATAGCGTGGTCCGGCTGTCTGAATCCTCCGATGGCGGATGCCGAATACTTAGCCGCATTTAGAACAATTGTCATGCCTATTGCCAGGGTAAGTAGGAGAATAACTAACCAATAGACCTCTTCCCATGTGACGTCACAGCATGCATAACAGTGAACGACAGTGAGCAAAAGTACCCGAAATATGTTCGGTACTCATTCGATATTACGATGGTTGGACCAACCATCCTATCGATTCCCATATGAATACATAGGGAACGTTTCAATCACACATTGGTATTCAAAAATAAGAAATAAATGTAGAACCAAAGGGTTATATGTAGAATCTGGAAGTTCTCAAGTATCCAAAAATGTACCTTTGTTTCCGTATTTATTTCTTGTTTTGAAATATCAATGAATGATCGAAACGTTCCCCATGTATTCTTATGGGATCTTGAACGATGGCTGGCCCCAAGCCGCAGCGAGCAGCCTGTTCAATACGTCATGGGGAAAAGGTCTATTAACGAAAGTTTAGTCTATATCATTCTTTTGAAATTCTTTTCTTTTTATTTACAGGAGTATGTTCCAGACTTGATACTCGTATCAGCCGGTTTTGACGCGGCCGCACGTCATCCACCTCCTCTAGGCGGGTACAACGTATCACCGGCTTGTTTCGGATTCATGACTCAACAGCTGACCCAACTGGCTGATGGAAAGGTACGATAGGCGATTATGACCAATATCGCTGATATTGTGGTCAGTTTATGATAATAAGAGCACAGAAAAAATATAAAGAATAAAAAAAAACTTGCATCTAGGGATCTAACGTTTTGAAGGAATTCTTGAAGAATAAAAGAAATCTGTTTTTCTGTCTTGAATTTATCAATTTATTCTTCTTCTAATGAAATCCGGAGTAACGGAGTTACGCTTGCTTCTTATAATAGCATTTTAGCTTTCCCCAAAAATTCTCCCTGTCTCTCGTTCGTCATGGAAATTACTCTAGACCTTTGATATCTTTAGATTATTAATTCCCCACCCTTGATTATAAATTACTTCTTTCAGTGTCGGATGTAATCTTCTGTAAATATTCTCAACAAATTTGAACGTAATAAAAACTACACGATACATTTCTTCTTTTTATTCGTCGTGAAGAGGGAAATATTTATTTTTGAATGTTTGAGAGTAAATTTTAGGAACGATTTTCCTCTTTGACTATGTACGCGCGTAACAAATTCAGAAAGAGAATAATGAACAAAGACGTGGGTAGGTATTCATACCTACTCGTAAGCTGCGAGTAATTAAAGAAGGAAACCCGCTATCGTACGTTACGTTTTCGACGTGGCATAACACGAAAACACCCACAATATTTTCTTCGTTATGGTTTCGATTTTTGTAATATTTTCATCTCGAGAATTTTCTCGTCATTGCGTGCATACCCACTTTAACTTCCCAGTTCTTTGAAAAGATGAAGTAAGAAGGTGGCGTATCTGATGTATTTTTAATTCGATGTATTTTTTCACTCGTAGGTGGTTTTATCGTTGGAAGGTGGCTACGATTTACCGGCAATTTGCGACTGTTCAGAAGAATGTGTCCGCGCGTTGTTGGATGGCAGCTCCTCGCCAGTGAGCGAAGACGAACTGCGACGCAGACCCTGCCAAAATGCCGTTGACACGTTACAAAAAACTATCGCTATTCAGGTATTGCACCAAGTCAACGTTGAGTTTTTGACAAAAAGGAACTATTAAAAATAGAAGCGTGAAAGTTTGGGTCGATATCATCGAAAGTAAATTTTCGAAATGACTGTGGAGAGGGTCATAAATTATTTAGAATTGTACTGTACGCTGAGAAATTCTGGCTTCTGAAATACTCTCTTGGTGAAAAAAAAAAGGAAGTTCAATTATGATACGAGTGTATTATTCGAGGTCTCTTCTAGTCATCTTCGAAATTTTTTATATTTGATATAGAGATTAAAATGTTCGAAAAAATGTGTAAGTACTCCTCTGAAGGACATGTGGCGTAGGATTTCTGAAGAAGTTCGAGAAGCTCCTATCCTGGTATATTATTAAAAACCACATTTCTTGCAATTAACCTTTGCGGTAAAATCGCCACTTCTTTCCAAGATACGTAACTCGTAATTAATTGCTTTACTGTACGTTGTGCCTTGCAGCTACCTCATTGGCCAGTGTTGAAGAAATTGGCACATACGGTCGGTCTGAGTGCGGTTGAGGCGCAACTTTGCGAAGAAAACGAGGCGATAACCGCTATGGCGTCATTGTCCATGAATAAACGTAAATCGTCAAGTTTGAAGTAAGTTGAGACTGAGGTTGCGTCAATTTTTAAAAATAAAAACTACTTCAGTTTCTCAGATTTCTGTACGGATAGTGAAAATCAAGTAAGAACTTCCTGAATAACTCGAAAGTTTTCTAAAAGGTCTATATGGCTGCTTCCCATCGTCCGTTTTTTGACCAAATGACACATTCAATCACTTTTTTTTTTTTTTTTTTTTTTTTTTTTTCGTTTGTAGTCACTTTCCCGTCAGTCAACTCATGTAGAAGGTAAATCTTCTGCTGTCCCTCTTCCATTGCCCGATTCGATATTAAAATTTGTTTCCTCACTTTGATGAGATGGAAGGTAACCACTAACCATACAGTAGGATTTTATTTTGCGGCACGGCCATCGAAATTTACGTGATTAAACGAATAAAAAAATAGGGAAATAATTAAAAAAAAAAAAGTCATTTTTCCCTTTTTTCTATTTTTTTATTCGTTTGACCACGTGAATTTCGACTGCGGTGCCGCAAAATAAAATCCTTGTAAATTTTTTCATCGTCTGTTTTACTAATCATAATATACTGGTCCTGAGAGGGGCTTTTCTCAATTTTAGCCTAAAAATCGCATTATATCATTTGTAGTTGTTTGTGTTCTCTCTACGTTGTTGATCGTAGTGAAACCGAATCCCACCAAGTCGCATTGTTCAGGTTTCTGTGACGTCAAATAACGAATTATCGCTAGCTAAACTACCTATTGCAGGGATCTAACTATGGCATGTTGACTCGTCTAAAAATAATATAGGAAACTATGGTCATCGTGTTTCCAATTGAGATGATGAGGAATTTCTTAATAACTAGAATTTTATGAACAAATGCTGAGAACCTTATAAATTCTGTATAATATATATCTCTGATTTCTTCATTACTACTCATTTTCAATTATTTTTGTTGTAAACTCTCTGCTCCTCATGTTATTTTTATGAGACTGAACATGTTGGTCATTCGTGAGGAGCGCCAGCAGTCAGATCGTTCGTATTTTAGTATTATATCAAAAAGATAAGCGTTAACGCGATGAGAACGTAACTCCCGTGAATCATAAAACCAGGGTAAAATGTGCAGCCGTACGTAGCAATCCACAATATTTTTTTAAATATCTCAAAAATAGGAAAAATTGAAGCAAAAACGAGGAGAATAATAGTTTTAGCCTGTAGAGCGTACAATTTACTTTTAGATGGTTTTTCTTTCATTAAAATTAAAATAATTTTATTTCTACCGTCATAGAATGACTGAAATTTGAATGTTAGACTGTACCCTGTAAGAGAGGAAAGCGAGAGGCTTGAGCCGTGGCAATGCTATAGCTCTAACTGGTCCGATCATGAAGTCACTCAAATTTAAAAGAACGATCCCTACATTTAGGCCGATCTACGTTCACCTGATTGGAATTCTACCCCTACTACGAATAAAAGAGCTTCAAAGAGATACGATATAATTGTTCGGATGGGCTTTATTATGACTCGAGAACCTTGATCGAGTACCTAGAACAAGTCATGAATTCAAGAATTCAGAAGTATTGGATTCTTGAATTAAAACGAAAAAAGTTTCCTTTGGGTTCAACGATGCGAAGCTCATTATTTTAGATTACTGTTTCTCACCAGTATTTTTTCCGTCTTTACAGGAGTCTTGTGCCACAAATTTCTGTCGAGCCGATGGACGAAGACGAAATGAAATAAAAGAGTCCGTTATTCGACTCAAATGACGCGAGTGAAGCAGCAAGCCATGAAAAGTCAAATGGATTCATTCCTCTTTTGCTTGTATATTGCTGTACACTGTTCTTGTTGGTGTTATTGTCGTATGTTTTGCATCAGACCCGGCCACCGGCCACCATTTTTTTCCTCAACACAAATATTTCCGTGGATAGTTTTCGGTTGTTTGTTTTTAAATCACGCGATGTGCTGCTACCGTAGCTTTTCTTTTTTTCTTTTCATACCATTTTTTGTATCGCCTAGTAAATAATTATTTTTCATCAATAGGTTTGGACTACAACGAAAAATTCAGACATTCAACGCGTCTTAGTACATTCTCATTTTTCTATAACGGTAAAATTATCTGGAAGGTTTTTAAAATCGGAAATTTTTTTTACTTAATAATCAACTCGGATACGCTGTGATAAAAAAGCAAGCTTGAACTTCGATAAATTTTTTTTTAATCGAACTATTTTTTCCTACTATATTAAATTTTTGCTATACATAACGTCAATTGGTTACCAAAATGATAATAATTTTTTGTTACAATATTTTATTGTAGTGTCGTGTGTGGTCGTGAATGGGGTAAAACAGTAAGGGAAATGTGAGTGCGTGATGTGTGTGAAAAAGAAGAAAAAAAAAAAGGTGTACAAAGTGCAATTTATACATTAAAGAAAGTAAACGACCTGTGATTTTTAGTAAACCGCAACGAGTTAATAAAAAAATTAATATTTTTTTTTTCAGTGCAATATTATATTTATTATGGATAACAGTACCTAGCTAAAAGCTGTAGTACATTCGTATTCTTGGGAAGGACTTTTGTTATTATGATTTTTGACAAATTTTCCGTAAGTAAATTTCGCACGCTGATTTTTCAAACGTGTTGAAAATACATTCCAGTTACATTATCATAGATATTGTTTCGATTTTTATATGTTCTTTTGTTTCTTCTAATTTTAATTTTCTTAGTTAAGGCGAATATGGAAAAAAATTTCAGTGGATTGAAAAAGAAAAAAGACCATAATTAATTTTGTATTTTAAATTATCATTTTTTTGTGTACCTATCCTACGTGTATTTTATGTACGTTTATTAAATCTTAAGAAACACAAAACTATAAAAATAAAATGGATGGTAATGATAGTTGCTATCATGATGAGAAAACATTTTTAGAAAGAAAATGATATCAAATTGCTATTATATCGTAAATTGTTGCCGCGATGTGATTTCTATTATTCTTCAACTTTCTATCGGAATATTTTACAAAATTTGAGAGAAAACATGTGTACATATTGGATCTACCATAATACTTCATTTCTTTCTTCTCTCTCATTTATTTGTCGCCTGAATTTTTTCGTTTCCTTTTTTTCTTGTTTTTATGTGAATGTTTCTTTTTCCTCTTTGTTTGTTTCTGTCTCTTCCTTTTATTATTTTACTTTCGCTATTAAGCTATATTATTATTGTTACTATTATTATTTAGGTAATTTATTACCAATATCATTATTATATGTTTATCATTCATAATATCTTGTTTTTTCTTTGTTTTTCTTTGTGTATGTGTTAACGCGTTAGTAAAGGTCACTGTTATATGAAAAGGAAATGGTGAGGATTGTTGTGCAATTTAAAAACTGTTTGAATTTTTTTTTTTTTTTTTTTTTGTATTTTCGTACGATGTTGTATGGGTAGTCTCGTCTCATTCAATTGTACTTGACGAGGAAGGATGAAAAAATAAACAGTATCTGATCTAAGCTTTATGTGTGATGATCGTACAATGCGATGTTTAAAATTAAAACGTTGAAAAATTTCTAACGGTGTTTAATTATTCATTTTATTTAACGACTTCTCTGAGGAGATTTTGTGAGATGACTTATGAGCATCAGTTTCTGTGAGAATCATAAGTTTTAATAACCGGTTTGACTTCAGCGGTATTGCCGTGGAATATTTTTCTTCAATAAAGTCATCAAAGCTGATATGCTTTTGTCAATTTGCCTGAGAACTCCCGTCTACACATTCCGAGCTGAATTTTTGTTTCAGTTTCTAGCTACCGTATCTTCAAGTAATTTTTCAGGCTTTTCGAGATCTCACTCGCCCTACTTACTCGCCCCTCTTCTTGGTCTAGTATACAATATTTCAAGCTAACAGCCGAAGTAGAACGTCCTATCACATGTAATTCGAAAGTGCCCCCTTTTGAAAATGGTAATTTTTCCAAGTCCCTGACCACGACTAAGGAAAATAAGCCTGATTTGCAGTATAACTAGGCTTATATTAACTAGGCTCAATATACAGTATACTAGGCCTATACTAACTAGCCCGAAACACCTATCATGAGAAATTTTGACATGTTGCACGTCTTTACTCTGACCCTACCTTAATTTCAAAATTTGCGTGCGTGCGTGCAGATGACCTTGGGACTTGGAATTTTTTTCATCTGAGGCTTACCTTTTGAAAGAATGTGCGTACGTGCATGCAAGATCTCTCTTTGACCTATGCAGTAAACTACTGTTATACTAGCTCTACAAATCCGGTAAATTGTATGCTTCGACCCCTACCCTAGTTCCAAAATTTGCGTGCGCGCGCGTGCGTGCATCTTTTTGAATACTAGCAACTTTTATACTACTCTTATATATAATACAGTATACTACATATGTAAAGTAGGCTAAGAAGGGCTGTGAAACCCAGACCATTAATACAGTATACTAGGTAGGATCCGCGGGCAGTTCGACGATTAGGCTCCGGAGGAAATCGGAACGGCATTACCGTGTTGAACGCAGGTATATTCCTGAGGAGAGATTGATTGAAATAGTCTATGAGAATGATTCACGTATTTTGATGACTCGCTGGTTCAGTCATGACCTCAGACCTCTTGGACGTTACGTGTGCTTGTTGGTGTTGGGTTCAGTTACTCTCCATACCTCGAGAATGGCTGTTTAGCCGAAAGCGTTCGCCCGGTGTAATTTATTGTGGTCTTTGTAAAATTGTTTCTTTACTCTTTTCGAGTATATCTTATCATAGGTAATGGATGACTGTAAACTTCAAAAACGCAAAGTCTATCACCATTGCGTGACATCAAACTGGTAATGGAGTAAAAGTACTCTTAATCTAACAACAAAATCTACATTTCATTTTATTCAATTTTCTCATTTTGGTAACGATGGAAAAACTGCAAATAGGCCTACACTTCCATCACCATGATTTCGCAGTGGTGTGGTGAATGGGCTTTCCATTAAGACATTTCTTAATACTCATTTTAGGGGGAGGGGGGGAAAGTAAAAAAAAAATCATCACCACTAAATCACTCTTTTTTTGTGCAGATGAGGATTTTACATTGTTAGAGGGGGATTCTTAACAACTGTAAGGGGATCACCGCACCACTGTGATTTCGGCGTGCAATGTAAACCTCTTCAGCTCTTACAAATGTATAGAATGGGAAGTCTAGCAAAAAATACTTGAAGGAGAAAGTGAAAAGCAGAAAAGAAGATGAAGAAAGAAAAACTGACCAAAACTCCACCGCTGCTTGTAAAATGAAAAAAAGAAAAGGAAAGAAAGAGAAGAAAGAGAAATTTACTTGGTCGATGAACCGGAAGTACGCAGACCTGGAGGAACTTCGACATGACACTTTCGAATCATAAACATGACAACGAGTGTTTATTAGCCTTCGAAACCATTCCCGCAATTGTTGGTCGACCTAATAGACACTAGTCAGTATGTGACATGAAACAGATCATTATATTTGGTATATCATTCCCAGAAATTCCATTTTCTCTCAATTTAGATTCTGGGCTCCTGACTTTGGACTTTTGATAATTATCATACATTCAAGCTTCCGAAATTTGAAATACCGGGTATTATAGAGATGACTTCGGAAAAACGTTATCGGAAGAATGGCTTTCGGAAAATTGTCCATTTGGAAGAATGTCCATTCGTAAAAATGGCCTTCGGAAAAGTGTCCGGTTACCAAAGAATAGTTCCATTTCTCAATAAAAAAATTGATTAAACACGTCGAGATCAAAGTCGCGCGGTCAGGAAGTATCCAATTTCTTGGTGGTTCACTTTATTCGAGTTCGATATGAATAAAAATCAAGAATATTGGTCGACATTGTCGTACCACCTAACCTTTATTCTCGTGGAATATTATAACGGGGAACCTGTTTCACAGGGGGTTATTTCGAAAAATTTGTGACGTCCAACCAAAACAAAAATGGTTCAAGTCCCCTCCCCCCTAACATATATATATATATATATATATACTTATAAGTAGCTCATGCATTTTTGGAGGATCTCGCTCATCATGGAGAAGTGTACCCCCACCAGTTCCTCTAGATCAAATTTTGAGATAGAAATATGTTATACAACGTGTGCTGTATAGTTCGATGTATTGTACCGATTTTCTCCTCATTTGCATCAGTCTCCTTCTCCTCCAAACGTTCAAAAAGAAGTAGGAGGGTCTAACGACATATGTTTAAGTTATTTGTGCAACGTTCGTGTTGCACTGCGTCACTGCTGTTCTCTTCATTGTATTTATTGGTCCCCTTCCCCTGTGACCGTCGAATGGTAGGGCACTCAGAGGTATGAACTTGTGTATCCCGTTGGCCATTGTTCAATCAGTGTTCTTACCCTCGCGATAGGAGTAGGACACTCCGAAAAGTCTGATCGATTGTGTTTTCAATTATTATTTGACGGTAGAATCTTTAAATTCTCTCTATCTCTTTGTTGTGTAGTATAAGTTATGTGCCGCGAGTGTTTATACAAATCCACACAACAATTTCAAAAGTATTCCGGAGGGTCTTTGGTGGGCCGTAGTAACGACGACCCCAGTCGGATACGGAGATATGGCACCGAAGACGTACGTCGGTATATTTGTCGGAGCTTTAGGCGCATTGGCCGGAGTGTTAACCATCGCACTACCTGTACCTGTGATCGTATCTAATTCTTCAATGTTTTATTCTCATACACAAGTGAGTACCTACTATATTTGTTTGAATACCAATCGTTCTTCAAGCCTTCAAACTCAAACTAAAAATTGAATTATAGTACTAGGGTTTACAAAAGAGTTGAAGAGGAAAACATTAGACAACTTGAGCTGATGTGTATGATGGTTAGGTATAAAAGTTAAAATTGGTCAGGTGCAGATATTGTAAAGTACAAGAGATGAGAATTAATGAGGGCTTTTGTGAGGGAAGAGGGGGTATTAGTAGCAGTTCAAAGCGCTTGGAGTTTGGAATAGGTGAAAAATGGTCGACCGTTAAATTGTCTATTTCGCAGTGGGGGCAAAGTGGAGAAGTATTAGGGCGTCCATAAATTACGTGAGGCGATTTTTGTGATTTTTCGACCCCCCTTGGTGAGATATCGTGAGGTTTGCCTTGACCCCCTCCCTCCCTCCTCTTATCTCGCGTGAGATTTTCCAAAATGTGTATTTTTGCTTTAAATACGTTTATCTGTGCTTAATTGCGTTTATCTATTAAAAAAACGTAATTTTCTTGATCACATTTTATACCTATTCAAAAAGGACTAGTTTTTATTAAATTTAAGCCAGTTTGGCAATATTTTAGAATGTATTTGTATGAGAAAAAAATTACGTGAGATTTGTCGGCACCCCTCCTCCCCCTCACGTGAGTTTTGGTGAGACTTGACAGGACCCCCCCCCCCCTCCCCCAAAAAGGCCCCACGTGATTTATGGACGCCCCCTAAGAATGTGAGAGTTGGTTCGTTGGAAGTGGGTAATTCTTGTGTAACCAATTCTCAATCAGGTTAGTATAACTTCTTCTCGTCCCGATAGTAACGTTTCTCTTCTTCGTATTGTCTCTTGAGTCCGCAGTCAATTTTTGCTTCAGACAGCCGTTTCATTACTTTAACCATATTATCTCTATGAAGGGGGCTTCTTTCGTGGCATTGAAGGGTATCGTGGGCATGTTTCCAGTCATTCTTCTTCGCGCGCATTTCTTTCTTCGCGAATTTTTCTGTACTCAGAGCCGGATTTTTTCTTCCTATCACTCATCATTTAGAAAGTTGAAAACGAGTTAAGCCTACCAACGTATTATTGAGACTAATACTATTGAGACGCGATGAGCGATTTGAATGAAATTTCTCCCTTGCGTAAGTCAATCAACGCGAATAAGTACCGTTAGGGTTAGGCTACTCGAAAAAGTACCGTTAAGTATCTGAATGCAAAACGCATGTCAGGACATGGACTAAGAGATGATTAGAAGTTGCAAGTCTGTTAGTATCTTCTTCTAGTGGTGTGGTGCCTTGGAAGCAGAAGAAACTAACTAAAAAAATCCTACTGCTTGTGTTTGACACAGTTAGATACCTACTATCAGTCTCACTGCACTTTTTTCTTCTTTTTTTTCTTTCTTTCCTTCTTTCTCTCTTTCTCTCTCTCTCTCTCTTTTTTTTTTTTTTTTCTTGTCTTTTCCAAAAATTTGCCGCCCCTAAAAATTTGCCGCCCTGGGCTATAGCCCATGTAGCCACCCCCTAAAATAGCCGCTGCTTCAGTACAATGGGCTTTGCAACAAGCCGCCACTACCAAACATCAAGATTGCAGAATATAACGAGGGAATCACGAAAAACGAATAACGGCATCGAATTCAGCGTGAAAAATACTTTTCGGTTCACATGAATAAAAACTTGTTCCTGGGTGCTCTGTTGTAGGACGCGAGGAGGCGTTTTTTTACTTTAGAGCTCGAAGAGTTAGGTTGCGCGCATGCGCGTATTCTATATGCGCCGAACATTTTGGCGATCGCGGACAAAAATGATCTTTTAATAATCTAATATGTAAAGTAGAATGTTTGTCTGTCTGTATGTATGTTCGTCCATAACTTTCGAACGCCTTCACCAATCGACCTGGAATTTTTTTTGAAAAATTTCGTTTTTTCTGGGTCAGGTTCTTAAATACATTTCGATGTTTTGACTCCGTGAAGGTGGAGTAGGGGGCGACAAAATTAGGAAAAACGGGCATTATCGAGTACTGAAACTGTTTTGCGCTGTACGTTAGACCTACGCCGCGTTGAGTGGCGCAGTTTCGAAAATTGAATTATTGTGATAACTCGAGTATAACTCATTTTTATGAAAAATTGAAGAGAACAAAAATTGTAGCCCCTGTAATTTCCTTTCGAATGAGCCCGGTTCCAGATTTTTAGGAGGAAATTTTGTGACTACAGTATTCGCTGTACTTCCATACGAAGTAAGTTATTTTATTCACAGTTTTAAAAACACCTACATAAAGGATTTTACATCCGGTATCTCATACAAGAACCAATGTCTAGACACGGTGCGCACTGCGTATGGGCTAGCGGAAATGACCCTTTTTTTTACCTGTTGTCCGTGTGTTTTCTTAGGGACTGGCAAAATGTCAATGGATTTGTCTGTATTCTGCTGCGATACAGGCTTCACGCGTTAAGTCAGCTCTCAAGTGAATTAGTGTGTAAAAAATTTAATTTGGTGATTTTATTTTTGTGCGATTCGGAACTTTGATATTTTATAAGTACAGTCGCAGTTTTTGGTGTCTATTTTCTTATTTTTGAACTGAATAGTTGTGAATTTTGCAAAACTCTTTCCACTGTTTCTTTTTTAAAACTTCATCTGAATTCCAAGATACCTACAAAACACACATACCTACAAGATACAGATACCTATAAAACACAGATATCTACTCAACACACAGCTAGCGGTCAGGCGCGCCGGAGGCGCGTCGCCAACCGCTAGTTTTAAATAAAACACTCGAATTTTTCCTTATGTTCATCAATTGTAAGAAAATTACAATTTCGTTTTCCATCAACAATGTTATGATGCTCTAATAAAAAAGTGAAAATTTTAATTCTAGACCATCTCGCGTTTGCGTTTTTATTCATGTGAACCGAAAAATAGCGTACGCCACACGTGAACGGAGGAAAGCGATATACTCGCGCTGCATGGCGGCCCTCGCCGCGGCTCGGGTCGCTAAAGCGCTCGTATAGAAATCGCTCTCCTCCGTCCCTTATAGCGTAATATACGGCGGGTATACGTTTGCGCAAATTTGACACAAAAATGGCATATTTGCGCAAATTCAGATTGTCCGTTTCCGCAAAAAGACATAGTTACGTTTGCGCACAAGACATAGTACCGTTAGCGCACAAGACTGAAGTACACGTTTGCGCAAATTTAAAATTTATTCTTCGAAAGCAGCCGATAGAACACGTCAACATAGATCTACAGGTATAAACATACTACAATGGTCTATAATAACATCACAACAAAATGTGTATTAAACAAAAACGGCGGTTACTGATTACTTTGGAAGTTTCGTTTTTTACTCTTCTTCTGTTTAGGCTGGCAGTGATACCCCACAGTTCGTAGATACCTCAGCCGGGTCAATTCACCACGTCTGAACTCGCCATAAACGTCCTTCAGCAGTTGACGGCGAGCGTCATTTTCATTGGCGCGCGGGTTACAGCGGCTTCGTCGAATTGAATTATGAATAAGGTCTGTAGACACTTGGATCTCTTGCAAAGTCTCGATAACTAGATGTATGTGCGGTGAGGAATGATAAAACTGAGCATTATAATGTGAATTGAAACTTTCAACGGCGTTTGTTGTGCGAGGATCGTCTGATGGAGCCGTTGCCCACAGAGAGGGCGGAAATTTGGCGTCATCCCGTACGTAATTGTCCAATAAGTATTCTAGGAAGTCCTCAGCTTCAATGGGCGCTGCCTCAAGTAGATCCGTAAACCCCTCATAAACTTCATCAGGAGGAAGATACGCAAGACCAAAAAACGAGCGCAGCCATTTTCCACACACACATTTCACTTGCGCCTTCGTGCTTCCATCTTCCTGGCCAACCGTTTAAATGTTGTGTGCGCTAACGTATACATCTCGTTTGCGCAATCGGTGCATCTCCCTTTTCCCCCAAATACACCAATTTGCGCAAACGTGTGCCGGCCTAATATACTATTCAGAATCGGATATTCTTGTTCTTGACTTTTTCAACGAATTTTTTTGTTGAGTTGTGTTAGGGGTAAGATTTCTTTCTTTAAAAATGAGGGAGAAAATCTGAAGCCGTTTTTCGATGTCCATGCAGTAATTCGATTGAGGGTTTTTTGAAGGAGTCTGTGGGTTCGTTGGGGATTAGCGGAACAAAGAGATATTGTAGTCGTCGGCGAAAAGGCGTTGAGAGGGGGGGGGGAGGATGGACGTGTTTTGTAATATCGTTGATAGCAATTAGGAAAAGTAAAACGCTAAAAACTTTCCCTTGGGAACTCCGTTTTCAACAAGGAGAGGTGAGTTCTTACCATAAGGTGTGGAGGAAACCTTCGAGAATTTTTGGGAGGTTTCCTCGGAGACCAAAACCGTGTAATTTGGTAGAGTTGAGGTATCTCCAGACCCTAGGAAAGGCTTCCAGGAGATCAAAGAAGATGGAATATAGGGCGTATTTGTAAAGGAATGCGTTGTTGATTTGAGATTGGAGGTCGATAAGTGGCTGTAAAGCGTTGCGTCCTTCTTTATAAGCATATTGGAATGGGGAAAGGAAGTTGTTAGTTTCTAAGTACCACAGGAGTGTTTTATTCAGAATTTTTTGAAAAAGTTTGCGAAAAATGCTGGAAAGAGCTACAGGCTGGTATGAGGAAGCATGGAGAGGGTCTGATTTGGGTTTTAAAAAGGGGAGAATGATAACGGTTCTTCAAAGGATGGGGTAGATGTTTCTGTAGATTTTTAATCACAGCCGAGTAATGTTGTCGAATCGAGGGGAGAAATTTCTTAGATTTTTGTTTATAAATAATTGTTCTTTTTTAGTAGTAGGAAAATTGTAAGTAAGAGGCTCGGATGTGGGAGAAGGGTCAAAAGTTATATCTAATCTTTCTTAGCGAATGTTAATGGGATAGAAAGTCGGGATCGTAGTTGGCATCGGAGGATACGGAGGTGTAATGTTCAGCTAGTATTTCCGAAATGAGTACTGGATCAGAAGTTATCGAGTCGTTTGATTTTAGCTGAGTGATGTGTCGAGAGAAACCGTTTGCTTGTAAGATCTTCAATACCCCTCCACTTGGAGGAGATAGTCAGAGGGTGGTTCAACCTCGCTATAAATGTGCTCTTCGGGACCCTTTCGAACCAGAACGGATTTCTATAGTTTGTTGTTGCTGTAGAATCCGTATGTTGAGACCCGTTTCTCTTTTTTTTTCGCATCTATCGAGGATTATTCCTCAATGTGATGTTTTCGATTGAATGATTATCAAAATCGATGACGTGGTCCGAGTTCTATCTCAGTGGTTGCTTGGAGGATTCCATCGTGGTGATATAATTGGGTTTTACTTCGATATTAGATCTGAGAATTCAAGGGATGATATCGCTTCACGAACAGTGGCGTAGCCAGAATTGGGATTAATGAATCTCCTCTTTTGATTCCGCTTCTTATCGGAATAGTTTCGTATTGTAAAATATCAACATTTATCCCCTACCTTCCATCTTGACAACACCAGTGTTCACGCACCTGCAGATCCAAACTGTTCCTCGTTCTTTAATTTTTTTTTTATTTTTTCTTTCTTTAATAATCTATCGAACGATTCTTTTCTTGAAGATATTAGGTATGCATAATTATTATGTACCGGGTACCTACGAGTATTCGCGAATTTCTTTCGATAGTAGGCGAGATCAAAACTGCCAAAGAAACGTCGTCGAGTTCTTTCCGTGGAACAACCACGTCCTAAGCGAGGAGAAATACCCGGAGGCCTGATAAGTCATCACCGGGCTAATACATTCAAGATACCTCATCCACATAATCAAACCTGTAAGTAATGTACTACATTTTCAGGGTTGGTGTCATATCAAGGTATGGAGGAAGGAAAACATAATCGAAATGAGTTTTTTTTTCTATCTTTTTTTCAAGTAGGTACCAGTAGATCCTCACGCTCCGAATAGTTTCCCAATGGCGACCAGACCGTCAATATTGCCTCCTCAAATTTCTAGAACGCCTACACCAAGTAAAAATCTTAAAATTCTGCAGGTAAAGTGTAACTCATTTGTAGCGACATGAGAGACATGGAAAGGAAACCATGTTTGATCAAAATTAAATTTATGTCCTCTACTGCCCGTATGAGAGCCTAAAGAGTAGTGCTGGTATTACCATTCTCCGCATCATTCTTATGCTGACTCGCTCTCTTCTTCAGGAGTTGAACGGTCTGCTCCACATAGAATATGGGCTGGGATAATTGGAACAAGGAATTTTGTACACAATACTGGACTTTTGTACGCGTTGTGACTGCCTGAAGGTATAGAAATTTTGTATGGCTAAAATTTTCAGAATTTAACATTGCACTGCCAGCCAGAAGGGAATGGAAAGAACTTCTCGAGCTCATGAGAGTCACAATTACCGTCAGAGTTCTTACATTTATTGATAACATTTAGATAGTGACCATTTTCATGTAACATGTCATAAAATTTAGTTTAAATAATCTGATGAAAAATGGAATCGGATTGGGGTAGACAGGGGTTTCGTGTTCCGATTCCAATTCCTATCAAAATTAATCTCCCTTTTCCACCTCCTAGTTTATGATCAGTTCTTTTGTACTGAGTACTTGACCAGTGTTGTTTAGTCTAAAATTAATCTTTGTGGTCAATGTAAATTTAAAAGCCTTGCTTGGTGGCAATCATGTAGGGGAGTTTTGAACCAGTCCGTATTGAGGCAGGTTCACGCCCAGGATTGGTGCAATGTTACCACGTTCGGGATGTTGAAGTTCCAAGTAGGACTGTGATTTGAAGACCTTCGATCTTCGAAGTTTTCTTTATTCTAACTCTACATATAGGAAGCAATTTCTTTTTCTTCATTTATGATCAAAAAGTGCCTTATAGCGCCCTAGCTCTCAGTAGTGGTAAAACATGAGTCATATCAATAGTGACATAGGAACTAAGAAAAATGCGACTGTGCGCTAGGAAACAGTTTTTTTCGTGGGGGATATTGACGAGCCATTCTATCTACCTTGTGATCGCACTCGTCTTTTACTTTTTGATTATTATAAATGAAGAAAAAGAACAGCTATTTAACCCACCCTTGTAGCGTAAATAACTAAGTTACCCTAGAATATTGTGTGGAAGTTCTGACTGTGATTGTAACTCTAATTGTAATTTCAATTCTCATGAGCCCAAGGAGTTTCTTTCTATTCATTTTACAAGTATTTTCAAAAAACTGGACAGTAAAATTTTTTTATCTTTTGGCAATCACAACACTATGAAAAAATTGAAACGTAATTTGTTTTTCGAGGTTACATGCATAATTAAAAAGGGGAATATTCGGAGGAGTACCAAAATACAAAAAAACCGCAAGGAATCGCAACCGCCGAGAGCCAGTCAAACAACCATCATGAAAGCACGTAAAATGCTCGGCTAGTTTCTTGTATTTTGGTACTCCTCTCAGTACTTTTCCCCTTTTTAATTGTTTTTGAAAACCAAAGATACTCTTCTCACAATATAAAAGTCTGCTTTTGTGTACAAAATTTGTTCCACTTGTTCCAAATCATTCTACTTGCTTGTGCCCACATGGAGAGACATTTCAACTCCTCATGGAGAGAATGATCCAGCATAAATAATATGATGTGGAGGCCCTCTGTTTCTCTCCTGATGATGACGCTATTTTAGTTTTTTATAAGTATTTTTTTTTTTTTTCAGACTGTCACTTGCGCTTTGTAGTTCTTAACAAAACCTGGCTCAAAAAATTGAGAATTCTATTCATTTTTCCCTGAAATCAGGTGAGTACTATAATTTGCATTACCTAAGTGTTTTTTGAAGTGTTTCATAAGAGCTTTCTTTTCATAAATGTGTTGAATATGTTATATGTTTTGAGCACACCTGATAAATCTGTTAAATATGGTGTATGTTTTTTTATAAAGAGTATGTTATATTTTGTATTATTTTGTATTTTGCAATATATTATGTCATGTTTTTCATATAATATCTTGTTATGTTTTTTATGTTATGTTTTTTTTTAAATTTTTCAATAATACTATGTTATGTTTTTCATGTTATGTTTTTTTTTTAATTTTTCAATAATATTATGTTATGTTTTTCATGTTATGTTTTTTTTTTTCAATTTTTCAATAATACTATGTTATGTTTTCCATGTTATGTTTTTTTTTAATTTTTCAATAATATTATGTTATGTTTTTCATGTTATGTTTTTTTTTTTCAATTTTTCAATAATATTAATGTTATGTTTTTCATGTTATGTTTTTTTTTTAATTTTTCAATAATATTAATGTTATGTTTTCATGTTATGTTTTTTTTTAATTTTTCAATAATATTATGTTATGTTTTTCATGTTATGTTTTTTCAATAATATTAATGTTATGTTTTTTATGTTATGTTTTTTTTTTAAATTTTCAATAATATTATGTTATGTTTTTTACTTATTTTTCAATATAATAATGTTATGTTTTTCATGTCATGTTAAATTTAAAATCAAATAAATACTACTTGAATAAATTTTATTGAATAATGAATAATTTTTAAAATTAAATAAGAAAATTTCAATTATCCCCAGCTCATCTGAAAACCAGTTTTGAAGTTCCTGGGTGAGTAGGGGGACTAATAATTGAAGGTTGGTCTAAAAATTAATACCATTTTTTACATTTGCCAATTTCTTATTGCCTCGGCTTGAAATGTTTGATTCTATTGCCCAACAATTGATGAGTTCCACCAATGCAGCAATATTTCTTACAAGGTTCTGGATCTTCAAATTGTTGCCATTGAAAGCAACTTATAGATATCAGTATACCAAAGCGAAAAAAAGGTATTCTTTTCAGTTTCTTGGTTGTGAAAAACACTAGAACAACATAATATTTTTGAAGAAGCTTCTGGGATACTTAGTTATTAATTTCTAAAAGTTTTTTAAAACCTTTTTTGGGTTTGTTATGAAAAGAAAAATGTGATAAATGCAGCCAGTTATAATAAGATTCTTTAGCTGTATTAATTTTGAAATGCACACGCTGATTAGTAGAATGGTAATTTATAATGCAACCAGTAATTAAAAACTAGGTGGTCATTACTCTTAATTATAGTTACATTCAACAAATTACTCCATTAGAATTATCACTCTCCCTCACAATTAAAGGTCAAATTATCATAAAATTTGTTCATACATTTGAAAACCTTATCAACTAGGTCACAATTCACAATAAAAAGGCTATCGTCATTCGCTATCTCAATTGATCTACACCTCCCTACAAGAAAATTTTAGCGTTATTACCAGAGCTACAGACAAAGTCAAAATGAAAGCTAGACAATAAGTGTCCAGTTTACTCGCTCATAAGGCTGAAAAGTTCCAACCGGGGAAGAGTCAATGTCTGCTACAATTTTTTTATGAATTGAGAGCAAATTTTAGTTTCTGAATTGTCATGGATAAATATTGTTTTTGACTATGAAAAATATTTTCAATGTTCAACGAATCGATATGTCGGAGTATTATTGTTTTCGCCCGTCATCATTTTTTTTTTTCTTTTTTTTTCTTCTGTTTTATTTTTATTATTATTATTATTCTCATTCTCACAAACATAAGTTTGGTATACAATGTTAAGCGGGTCCTAGGACCAAGGCTCAACAAGGCAGTATATTTATTCGCCGATAACTTTCCGGACAGTGTTGACGGTATGAAGTATCACTGCTTTCTGCATGAGCCGTAGTTCTCTTGTGGTTCCTCCCAGCTCCAATACGCTGTCAACCGTTGCTTGTGGGATGATTCCTGTGGTGGATATCACTATCGGCAGGATCTTTGTCTTCATTTTCCATTGCTTTCCGATTTCATTCGCCAGCTCATTATTATTTATTAATTATTTATTAATTTTATTAATTATTAATTATTAATTATCGCCACTTGTCGGAAAATTTATTCTTCCAATTATAATAAATTTGGATTCTCCTCACTTTTCTTGACATTTCGCAAAAAAAAAGTCTCAATCGGATGAAAATTCTGAAATATAAGGCTTCAAAAGACGAGGAAAGAGAAAAACGTATTTCGTTGATAAAGATTTTACACTCATTGGTGTAGAATTTGATTTTTTCTCGATTTTGTTTCACTTTGGGGTTGATTCTAGAAATAATTTTTAATGCTGAAGATGATGGAATCGGCTAAAAAATTTTTTTGAGCTATACTGAATGACAACTTTTTCCTTTTTTTGCTCTACTCTAAAATTTGGTTTTCCGACAAGTGGCGGGGTTTCTCAGATTGCGTCACATTTTTTTGTACTTTTTGTTCTTTGCTTTGTTTTGTTTTTTTTTGTATTTATTATTTTACAAAATTTTTGATTGGATGTAATAAAAAAAAATATGTCGACTATAGCCTTTTCATTCTGACTTGAGACCTAGTTGATAAGATTCTTAAATGCATGAACAAATTTCATGACAATTTGACCTTCATGTATGTATGTATACTGTATATGTATGTATGTATGTATGTATGTATGTATGTATGTATGTATGTATGTATGTATGTATCCACCTAGTTTTTAATTACCGGTTGCATTATAAATTACCATTCTACTAATCAGCGTACGCATTTCAAAATTAATACAGCTAAGAGACTTGATCATAACTGCAGGCTGCATTTATCACATTTTTCTTTCATAATGAACTCAAAAAAAAGTTTTCTAAAAACTTTTATAAATTAATACCTATCCTCGAGCTTTATCGAAAATATTACGTTGCAAAGAAGTTCTTCTGATGTTTTTCACAGCCAAGAAACTAAAAAGAATAATTTTTTTCGCTTTCTTATATCCGTACTGCTAGCCTTATGATCAAGAAAATTTTGAGTAAATTGGAAATTGGACAGCGACATCGATAGATCGCTTTTAGTTAGTGGCAACAATTTAAATAAAAAAATTACTTAGTTAGGTATAAGATCCAGTACCTTGTAAGAAATGCTCAGGCCTAGTTTATAATATTCCATGCAAATGCTGTAACTCGTGTTACATTGGTGAAACCAAACAATTTTTGGGCAATAGAATCAAAGACAAAGCACTGACTGACTAATACAGATATGTGTCCTGCACACTCCACGAAGACGGGTCATTTTTTTTCATTTCGAGAAGCCTTCCATATTCTTTCATAAAGACAACGATGTAAATAGAAAAATTAGAGAGGCGATTGAAATTGGCAAATGTGAAAATGCTGTTAATCTTAAGATCCATCTTTACAACGTTAGCTCCATCTACTTACCCATCAGTCAAGCGTCGTTGTAATCAACTATCTGCTTCGTATCCAATTCTCAACGATATTCCTCAAGGAAGTGTTATCAGCGTCTACTGTTTTATACTCCTCATTATAATGACGTGGTAGAAAGAATTCCAGCACCGATCTGCCCGAGACTCTTTGCTGATGATCTAAATATATCATTGCCTACCTCCAACTTCCAATAATACGCAGAAAATATCCTCCAAATATGTCTCTCTAATCTTCAAGAATGGAGCAGTGAATCCGGTCAAAAATTCTCAAACGAAAACTCAACTTGTCATCTTTTTGCGAAAACGCGCATAATCTGTATATTGTCATAATAACTTAATTTTTAATCATTGTAAACTAGGTATGGCCGATCTACGACGTTAAAATCCTTTAAAAATAATAAAAAAAAATCTAGGCATGTTTTATCATCGTTCCTGTTTCACAATATTAATCCAAACAATTATCTTCTCCTTTTTGGAAAAAAGAAGTAGTACGAGACTTTGACTTCTCTTTTTTTCAATTTCTTTTTTCCTGAGTAAATTGAAACATTCTGACCATTCATTTTGTAATTCCAATATGAAAAAAAAAGAAGAGAAAGTACATGTCATAGAAGAATAGATATCATTTAGGATTTTTAATGCTCGCTTGAGAACAACAATTTCGCAAAAGGAAATGGTACCAAGTTCCCCTCCCCCTTTCTTCAGTATTTCCCAATGAATTTTTTTTTCTTAAATACAATCTTTAAAGACGAGAAAAAAAAGAGTAGGTAGTTTTAGATTTCTTCGCATTATTTTGACACGGTTGCCTACTTACAAACGAAAAATCTAATTTCTGTTTATTTCCATATGTAACAAAAAGATAATTGATGTTAGCGAGGTCTTTGTCATTAACTACGATAATTCGGACTTGCGAAGAACTCCTTCATGAAAATTTTCTTTGTTTTATGTTTCGATAGGCGATTTTAATAAATGAATTCGATTTTTATGAGCTAATAGAATCGATTAATTAAGAATGTCAAAATGTTTTTGACGTAGTAGTATTGTGTAGATCGTCATTCGAAAATTATATATTGTTCGAATCTTATCATGTATTCTCATAATTTTTCGAGCTATGACAGGCGTTTTTTCAAGCTCTACTATTCATATTATCTACTATTCGTATTATAAAACTGTTTGTACCGGTATAGCTCGAGAGCCGAATTTCTCCGAAATTCCTCTATTCATCATACTGGTTTACGCCACTAGAAAAATTTCTTCGATTACCTACCTCATTCATAACATTGTTGAAAGTGTGAATTTTTTTTTCAAGATCTCAAACAAAAATTTGTATGGTCGTCGAAATTATTCAGAATCCTTTTGCTGATTTATAGCTAAACATGTCAAAATATCAATTCGGAATTAGTAATTTCTCAAATAATCGCCCATGTAACGGTTCTTCATGAGCACTGCAGCAATACTGATTGTAGATGTTCTGAGCAAAATCTAGATTGCATGAAAAAAAACTTTCAATTTCTTTTTTCTATTCCTTCTGCTGTAATTTGGAATTTATTTATTTATTTTAGGTTCATTTTCTTGCGATGGTAACCTAATAAATTCAAAATTGTCAGTATTACTAAAATAGATGATCATAATAATATATCAGAAACTTCTTGAAAATTATTCCGATTTTCCAAGGTTTCCGACCAAAATGATGTTTATTAAAACAAAGTTTTCGATGAATTTTTGTTTATCCGCGATAATAATACTGACAAATTTGAACTGATCAGTAGGGATGCAAATTGTACACAAATGCATATTATTTTTCTAGTGGCATATCCGAAATCCAATCAATTTTCTTTACATTTCAAGTCACATAAAGCCTACTTGCAAAATTATAAACGCATATTTTTGCGCACATTGGGAATAAATGCGTAAGTTATCATTAGAGTTAGGATCTGCCGGTTTTTGTCAAATGATTTCCTTTGAGGACGAGTCAAAAATAATGAAAGATGAACACGATTTAGGGTGTAGGAAGGCCAGGAAAAAAATTTTATTTCACCGAAAAATACCGAAAACAGAATAAACACCGAAAATGGACTTCACCACCGAATAAAACCGAAAATTGACTTAAACGTCCAAAAATTCCCAAAAAACTGCTGGCAACGCGTGAAATAGCGAGATTTTGCAAAATAGTACGGAAATATTGTGAGTTACGAGAAAAATTGGTTGTTTTTGGAAAATCTACTAATTTCAAAAGAAATTGAACGTGAAGCTCACGTTGCGTTGGGTAGAGCACTCGTTTTGAGGTTTATTGAGATCTCTTAAAAACTGAGTATGAATGTCTGCGAAAATCATAATTTTGGTCGTTATTACTGCGAAATTCCCCCTTTTTTATCATTTTTTTTGGTAATTATTATTTTTACGTTCAAAAATTTAGAAAATACCGAATAATACCGAAAATGACATTTCAAAAAACCGAATTTTAATTTATCGGTACCGAAAAATCCTAACTCTAGTTATCATACTATGAATAATACACACTTTTCCAATATGTTTTACCCTTATACCAATTTTTTTGAATTTCCACGTATAGAATACCCAAATACTCAAATCTTACTACAAAAATAAAAACTTTGTAGTCTAAAAGTTTCTTGTTCGACAATTTGCATTTCTTGTTAGATGCATCCAAGAGAAATTTTTATAGATGAACATAATATTCAACTTTTATACAATATTAGAAAAACATTAATTTCCTTTATTTTTATATTATACGATATTTGACTGATTACGTCATTCACGAGTAGATTATTTCCAATGCTCGTTTCCATATATTTTTGTATATTTCAGCGCAAAAAAAAAAAAAAAAACTTGCACGAAATAATTGCATCTTTACTTATCAGGTTTACCACCGCAATAAAATTAATTCAAGTTGAAAACCACATTTGAACGTATGACACAAGGAATCAAAAGAAGGAATTAGGATCTTTTTCATGCAATCTAGAATTTTCTCAGGACATCTAGGTACAACCAGGAAAAATCAAAGGCGATGAAAATTTTTCATTTTTTACAAACGGACATTATTTGGGAGAAAAAGTCCGAACTAATATTCTGACAAACAGGGTTCTTAGGAAGTGAGGGCTATACCTCAGTTCGAGACTCAAAATATTTTCGACGACCACATGAATTTCTGATTAAGGTTTTGAAAAAAATTCAACCTCCAAACAAAATGACATATGAATAGAGTTAGGATCTGCCGGTTTTTGTCAAATGATTTCCTTTGAGGACGAGTCAAAAATAATGAAAGATGAACACGATTTAGGGTGTAGGAAGGCCAGGAAAAAAATTTTATTTCACCGAAAAATACCGAAAACAGAATAAACACCGAAAATGGACTTCACCACCGAATAAAACCGAAAATTGACTTAAACGTCCAAAAATTCCCAAAAAACTGCTGGCAACGCGTGAAATAGCGAGATTTTGCAAAATAGTACGGAAATATTGTGAGTTACGAGAAAAATTGGTTGTTTTTGGAAAATCTACTAATTTCAAAAGAAATTGAACGTGAAGCTCACGTTGCGTTGGGTAGAGCACTCGTTTTGAGGTTTATTGAGATCTCTTAAAAACTGAGTATGAATGTCTGCGAAAATCATAATTTTGGTCGTTATTACTGCGAAATTCCCCCTTTTTTACCATTTTTTTTGGTAATTATTATTTTTACGTTCAAAAATTTAGAAAATACCGAATAATACCGAAAATGACATTTCAAAAAACCGAATTTTAATTTATCGGTACCGAAAAATCCTAACTCTACATATGAATAAGTGAATGTAAAAAATTTTGTTGATAGTCAAAACCAGCATGATGTTTAGAGGGGTTTTGGAGAAATTTGACTGTCGAACTTTACGTTATAATGAATAGTAGACATTGAAGAAATTTTCGGCGTAGCTTGAAAAAAATTATGAAAATACGTAAGATTTGAACATGCAATTTTCGAACAATATACACAATACTACTGCATCGAAAATCTTTCTGTCGATCTTATTTGCTCATCGAAATAGAATTAAATACTTAAAATCGTCCATCGAAACTTGGAACTGACAAATTTCGCATAAAACGAGTTCTTTGCTAGTCCGGTTTAGCGTACTTAATGACAGAGACCTCGCGAACAACAATTTTTTTTTTATTACATTTGGAAATTCGTTTAATTTTTCTTTTGTTAGGTGGCCACGTTGCCAAAATGTTACTTCCCAAAAAAAAAAAAAAAAGAATACTGTAGATAAACTTTTGGATCAATATTGGGAAACAGCAAAGATGAGGAAGTATACCTGAATTAATTCCTACATTGTGCAGGGTTCCAACGAGAAAGAGAGGGCGGAAAAAAACTTTCTACGACAAAAATAGTTTAATCATATGCACTAACTTAAATTCTTATATTGTTTTCCCGAGGTTGTGTCCACCATATATTTACCATCGTGACAGAAAATTTGAAATTATGAAATCTTTTCATAATTAAATTTTCTATCCTCAATTAATTATATGGTAGCTCAAAAAGGCATAATCACGACGCTCAAGTGTATGAAATGTAAAGAGAACTAATTTCTAGATGGCAAGAAATCATCAAAGTTCGATTTCTAATTCAATAAAGATACCTAAGAGACTTGTAAAACGATCGGATTATTCAATTAATGGATTAAGTTTCTCATCCTGGAAGAACGGTCACGTGTCACATTATCGAAGAAACTCAGACCAAACCATGCTAATATTACGAGGAACTTTAATTTTACAGAAAGTAGGTATTAATACACGTAGGTACTTACGGAAGAATTTGCGTTCATCTGTTCATGAATTTCAAAAAATTTGTAATTGATCTTTCAAACTTAATAAGAGAGAAGAAACTTTGAATGCTGTTTGCAGAGAGTTCCAAGAAAATATTCGACATAAATCAATAAAAATTAGAAAAAAGAAATCGGCTAAATAACTAAGACAAAAACAACTGATCAAGGAAATAAATAATGATAAAAAAAAAAAAAAAAAAAAACGAAGAAGTAGCAAGCAAGTAATAAAAATTAATATCTCGATATTGAAAATAAATGCAAAATAATAGGATAAATTAGGTATCTCTATCAAATTATTAGAAACATACGTCTCTATCAAATTATTAGAAACATACGATCTTCCACGTTTCACAATTTCAAATATAGCTACGAGTGCACTCTCTGAGAACTAAAATCATACTGAATCTGTTTGGAGTTTAACACTGAATACGACTAGGCCTAATCGAAATGATTTAATAAAAGAAGGCATATTTTCTATTGTTCAAACAAAGGTTATACCCTCTCTCTCACTTGACATAGGGTTGATAATATTGAAAGACAGAATAGAGCGAATCAGATAGCTTGAGCATCATCAATAGACAACCTTTTCAATTTGTTCACCTTTTTTTTTTTTTTTTTTTTTTTTTTCCTTCCTGAAGAAAAACTGGTTTTAAATTTTACAAGGCTATCATAATACCAACTCCTCACATCTTCGCCTCTTCTCCTACTAAAACCGAAAAGAGTCGTCAACGTCAATAAAAACAAGAAAATGAAAGTTGGAATATGTCTCACGCTTTCCTCACTACAGTCCCTGAAGAATTGTCAGAAAATAAACTACAAACACTTAAGTCCATCAATTATTTGCCCCACATTATTTAAAAAATTGTATGTTAGCGATACACACCTGAATTTTAGCGAGGATTTTAGTTGTTTTTTTATTATTTTAATATAAATATTTCCCTAAATCACGAACATACTTGCTCAGAGTGTTTTGATTCTACGATTCAATTCGAAAATATTATTCCTGTTCATTTCTTCAATACTGGATCCTGAAACCTCAGGAGCAAGAAGAGTCGCAAGTGATATTCGATTTCTTTTTTTAAAAGACAGAATAATATTATTTCGTTTCGAGAGGTTGAATCCGAAACGTTTAAAAGGGTTTAACTCACAAGCCATGATGTTCACAAAAACTATCTTAGTAAAATTTTGCCTACACACATGATGGCAAACAAATAAAAGTAATGTGCCTTATCATAGTTTGCAAACAGAGGACTTAGCTTTCCGCTTCACTTGAAGATTTCAAGGTTTGACTTCTATCAAGAGAAACTCGCAGCGCACGTGGTGAGCTGATCGGGGTTGCCTTCATTAACTTTGTTAATTGAGGCAAACAGGGAACTTGTTTTATGGGAGTCACTAGTGTGCATTGTCATTCCTACAGATATACAGCTTTAACTTTGTTCTTCATGAAAAAAATAATAATTTAATAAAAAATGAATATAATGAATAAATAAATAAATCAATAAATAAATAAATAAATAAACAAGTCTAGTATGCTGTATATTAGGCCTAGTATAATGGAGGCTTCTTGAATTGCTTGTTTGTTCTTGATCTAGTATACAATATTTCAAGCTAACAGCCAACATAGAACGTCCTATCACATATAACTCGAAATTGCCCCCTCTTGAAACCCGAATATTTTACTAAGGAAAACAGGCATGACATACACAATAAGTAGGCTTAAACTAACTAGGCCTAATATACAGTATATTAATTAGAACTATACTAACTAGCCTGAAACACGGGACTTGGAAAAATTTTGATCTTTAGCCTTCATTATAATAGGCCTAATATACTATACTTCTAGGCCTGTAATAAGTAGCCTGGAAAATGTCAAATTTTAGCTTTCATTATACTAAATCTAATATACCATACCAGGCCTATAATAACTAGCCTGAAAAATTTCAAACTTTAGCCTTCATTGTACTGGGCCTAATATGCCTAATATACTATATTAGGCCTATAATGACTAGCCTGAAAAATTTCGAAATCTACCCTTCGTCGTACTAGGCTTCATAATTATACAGTACAACTAGGCTTATAGGTACTAACAAGGCCTAATATACAGTACACTAGGCCTATATTAACTAGCCTGAAACACCTATCATATACCTATAATTAGGAAAAATTTCGACTCTCGAGCTATATATGATAGGAGGGGGACTTGGAAAGACGACGGTTGAAATTGCAGCGCGTTCAAGTCATCACGTCATGATTTTCAGGACTTGGAAAAACTTCAGGTTCTAGAGGACTCGGGACTGCCATTGGCATCTAATTTTTCTCAGTTTGCAGACACTCATTGGGGAGGGGAAACTATAAAAATTTCGACTTTCATGTAGAGGATGGAGAGATTGAAAAAATGTTTACCGTGGAACCTACTGTATCAAGTTTAGAACTTGAAAAAAATTCCAAACTTTAACCGACATGAGTGAGAGGAGAATCCCGACCACCAGGCTATATCATATGGGTTACTTGGAGGTTAAGATGTATATAAGTATATTATCAGGATACCTACTCGAATACGCAATAAAAATAACCAATAACTGTACCCACTTAATTTATCGAATAACGAAAGTGATCGTAATTTTATTCAGTAGCTTATGTGCTAACTCTAAAATGGCCGACAGAAAAGAGTCATGAAAGTACATGGAATATGGAAAAACATTTCGCCGCAAATCAAAGTCTTTTATTTATTTATTTATTTATTTATTTATTTATTTATTTATTTACTTTTTTGTAGAAATCTACGTAACGATTTTCTATTTGCCAACTCATGTATTACCTATTATTATTTTTCATTCGCGCTATCATCCTAAGGAGCCTTAGCCGTCAACAAAATAATTGTTGCCGTTGCCCAGGACGCACCACGAGGAGGTGGCTCCTATGCGCCCCGAGACACCTAACAGAAATGCAACTGTGGCCGTACGAGGCAGTCAGTATAGCCAACCGCACGCGGGAACCACAAAGGGATGCCGAAGTATTAGTTCCGTCATCTTGTCCGTCAGATACCCAGTTGCCTGGCCTTCTAGACAACCCCGGGGAACACTTCGCAAACAATGTACGGTGACCTCACCTGAACTACCAACGGTTACACATTGACCGAAGCCATGCCCACAGCGCATGTCCCTATACCTGATAAGAATATTACGAGTATATATCTTTTTTTAACCTGATGAATAGAAGCCAGAGCTCGCCACGGACCACGCCAGTCAACCCCCGTCTCAAAGAAGTCTTACGACCACAGCGCAGTATATCCGACGTGTGACGAACTCTCTAACAGCACCCTGATATACTCGTATAGTATGTATAAATCCGGTAATTCATAACTCCGCGAACCAAAAATACCGGCGATTACAACCTCGTCAATATTTGGAGTCGTCGTTCAAAGTAGAACGGCCACTACAAAATGACTATGGTCAAAAAAAAACATTTTGATCTGAAATAGAAAAAATTGATTAGTGATGCGTGAAAGGCCGCAGTCAAACCGAAAGGAGAGATGTAATACACAAATACCCGTCGTCTAGTCAGAAGTCGTCGGCTTACACACCCATATTTCAGAGCGCAACAGCTACTCCGGAATGACGAAGGTATAATCAAGCCCTAGAAATAATTTTGGCTGAAAGAAAATACATATTTTAATTAGAATATAGATATGATTCAGATTAACTTGAGCGAAAAGAAAGAGGTCGTGGTTGACCAATACCGGTTGTTCAAACAGGAGTCGTCGGCTTACACACCCATATTTCAGAGTGCAACAGCTACTCCGGAATGACGGTTGGTATACTATAAGCCCTAAAAATAATTTTGGCTGAAAGAAAATACAAATTTTAATTAGAATATTTGTGTTAGTATCCCAGCATAATTAGTCCAAGCAACAAACACATAAGAAACATGCAAATGATGTTAATTAAAAAAATCTCGTCATGCACACGAAAAGGAAACGAAAAACCGAGCGAAAAAAAAACGCGTCCACTTTCCACATCTGCGATGAACATACTGCGCTGGTCCAAAACGAAGGACGAAATAGGCGATTGCTTGAATGCAAGGTGACGTGTTCAAACTTTACCGGTCCTATCCTGCTCAGAGGTTGATTCAAAAAAGGGTGACTCAAGGGATTCAAGACGTCCTACCGTTTCGAATTGTTACCTGGTACGTGAATAATGCTTGTTTACATTATATGAATGTGTATACATGTGTGTCTTCCTATCGACATCAGTAGCGATGACACACACATTTGCAACAGACGGAAACAGCTTGACTTGATCGTATCAACAAAAATCGCGATTTGACTCTACAAGTTGAGATATAGAAACAGCTCGAGAGTAGAAATTTTCCAGAGTCCTCCTCTCACCATGAATAGTATAGTTCAAAAATAAAAATATTTTCCAAGTTCTCGTCCTATAGTTACCGGTAGGTTAGATTGCCGGCCGGTGGACGGCAGACATCAGATATTGGTTCTATTATGTACATTTTAAATTAAATATTCTGCGTTTCGTTTGCATTGTCGAGTCAAGTGTACGGTAAGTAATGAGGTGTACCTTTGCACGCCTATCAATCCACGTAATCGTACACTCACGGCGCGGCGGTCAGATAATAATTCAAGGTTACTCAGATTGGCAGCGTCAAGTCAATGACCTAGCGTTTCTTGCTCAGAGAATGATTCAAAAAGAAGTGACTCATATCCTACAGTTTCTAGTGAGGAACTTTATGATTGTTACCTGGCACGTCAATGATGTTTACTTACACAATGTGAATTTGTACGTGTGTCTTCGTATTTCATCATCAGTAGCATATAATGATACTTCCACACGCACAATGAACAACAGCAAGAGCTTGATTTGACCGGAGTTCTGTAGAAGTTGGCCAAGTGACAAGCCAACGATCCATAGAATAAGGTCTATTTTCCTGATACAAAAGAGCCTTTACTGTAAACGGTTGGCTTGTCGTCTGGACGGCTTCTACAGAAATTGCTTCATTTGGTCTTGTCAAGGAGTCACAATCGAAAAATTACAATTTGACTCTGCAAGCAAGCTGAAAATATTTCTCTCTACGATCAGAAGTCGAGCATTTCATCAATGTACGTTTACTCACCTCATACTTCTTTGTCTAGTATGAGTCCAGTTTAAAATATTTAAAGCTGGTAGCTTTTGGGGGCCCCTACGCAAATGTCCGTGTCAACAGGACAGCGACCTCCAAAGAATTCAATCCAGCCCGCGGCGTGCGGCAAGGCTGCATCCTCTCACCTCTGCTCTTCAATCACTACGGTGAGTTCATCATGCGTAAGACGTTGCATGTCGATGGGCACGAATGGGATGGCGGAGTCTCGATTGGAGGAGTCCGGATAACAAACCTGCGTTATGCCGATGACACCACGTTGGTGACATCGGATGTCAACAGGACGTCCCACATTTTACACCGGCTAGAAGTAGTCAGCGCGGAATATGGGCTCCTGATCAATAAAGGGAAAACGAAGATAATGATAGTGAATCGCCAAGAAAACAACTGACCCGACGTACTGGAAATCGAGAATATTGAAGTGGTACAGAGGTTCTCGTATCTCGGATCTATTGTGGAAAACATTGGCGGCTGTGCGGTGGAAATTCGGCATCGAGCGCAACTAACAAGAAGTGCAATGGGCCGACTGAAACGCAATTAGTGGAGTGGTGAAAATGAGACTGGCCAGGGCTCTCGTCTTCTCGATATTTCTGTACAGAGCCGAGACTTGGACGATTCGGGAGTCCGAGCGCAGGCCCTAGAGTTGTGGTGTTGGCGGCGGCTTCTGCGTGTTCCATGGACAGCGAGGAGAACGAACGCTTCAGTCCTTAATGAAGTCGGAAACCCTAAGAGATCGTCATCGGAGATTCTATCGCGCAAAATGCGGTATTTTGGGCACATCGTTCGTGCGAATGGAATGAAGGCGCTTTTCGTTGAAGGGAAGATAGATGGAGCCAGAGGCCGGGACTTGCCTACTAAATTTTTTAATGGGGGGCGAACGAATGCAGCGAGTGAGCCCCCTTCTTCATTACTACAAGTCTAGTTTAAAATATGTAAAGCTAATAAGCTTTTGGGGTCCAGGAGATTTGTCCATGATTTTCCACGAAATTTTGTCCATATTCCAGGAGGTTTGTACAGTAATTTTAAGGAAGAAGGGTAGTGCACAGGTGTACTCGCAAATTTCAGAATCACCCACGGGGCGAGGTATACATTTGCACACGCGCACAAGGGTTATACTCGCAAATTTCTGAATTACCCACGGGCTATAAATTTGCAAGCGCACACGCACGTCCAACATTTGGGGGAGGGGAATGTACTTGCGAATTTGCAAATTAAGGGCACAATGTGACAAAAGACATGAAGCATTATAATGAGCAAATATATGAAAAATCATACGCAGCAAATATCTGAAATGTTTTTAGGGTCGGCCCGCCGCTCTATAGCCGACACTATTGTAATCACTTTTCATCTTCTTATTAGATTCTGCAGGCTTAATTGATTGTTACCTAATTGTTTGGTGTTTGCTTTTACAGAATAGAATAAAAAAGGCTCAAAACAAAAATAATATCCTTTATTATATTAAGGCCTCGAGTCCTTTTTTTTTTTTTTTTTTTTTTTTTTCAAAAGTAAATAATTATAAACCAAGAATATTAGCTGATTTCATTTGCGGACCCTCGTCACACCTCGACCGCCGTCCACAGGCTGCTTGTGTAACAAATGTGTAAATAGTCACATTACTCACATTGGAAGCCAAAAGTTTCAGCTTTGGTTTTTAGCTTCGAGCATTCGGAAAAATTTAGCATTCAAGGATTAGGAGAATTAGAACTTTGTTATTACCAGAGACAGGATTTTTCGGCATTTTTGATGGAGATTTTCGGCACTAAAAATTCAGTTTTCGGCATTATTCGGCAATAACGAAAAAAGTACCATTTTTTGCATTTTTTGAGTCATTTAATGCTAAAAATTATACATTTTCCTTCTAAAATTCGGCAAAAACGACGATTTCGGCATTTATTTTTTACTTTTTCGGCATTTTGCTGAGAAATCCGGTCTCTGGTTATTACTGTAGAACATGCCTATTCTCCAGTTTATGTTTATCTCCATTCTCGCTTCCGAGGAAATTCAGCTTGAAACCATCAGGAGAATTGGGACTTGGTTATCATTTTGGAAGATTCCTATCCTCCAATCAGTTCATCTCCATTTTGGCTTTTGAAATAATTTAACTTGAAACAATCAGGAGGATTGGAGCTTTGTCATTCTCAACGAAGATACAGTACTTACTATCCAGTTTCCATTCATCTCCATTGGATGAGTGGATCAGAGGCTTCTATGCTGAACGGCTCAACTGAACCAGAACCAATCTTTTTTATTATTATTTTTTTTTCTCGGTTAATTCTTTGGCAAACCCAGTAGAGTGGTCAAGCAGTGCTTTTTCCTATATAACACGGATCAGGAAAGTTAAAAAGGTGCGTGGCATATAAGTTAGTTTTGTCTTAATTTTATCTCTTACATGCAGGATCTATTTATGATAAAAATCCGACCAATTTTCCTTTGCCCCTTATATTCAATTTACCCGATACAATTTAGCTAAAAAGTAGCTAAAACTGAATATTACGTGTATTCTATTACTTTTCGGAATTAGAAGGTGAAATCAGCCCCCTTTCCTCGGCCAGTATAAGTCTAGTATACTGTATGTTAGACTAACTAGTTCGCCTCCATTCTTAGCCTACTTCTAGTATAAAATCAAATCAACATGTAGGGCCGAAAGAACGCCCGGACGCAAATTTTGAAATTAGCGGTAGAGCTGAGGTAAAAATCTTCCAAGTCCTAAGATTATGGTTGTACTGTCGCCCACGCGTCGTCCAGACGCAAATTTCACAATTGGACGGGGTTGTTCAGAAAAGACATGTAACATATCAATAATATAATATTTTTATCCGTTCTAGCTGTTGCCGCAAAGGCCCCGTTCCCCATATTCTATCCTTCCATATCCTATCTACTGATATTTCTGTGCCTGGTATATTTATTAAGAAGATAAAAACGTTGGAGGCATGATTTGGTCAGATGAAAGGGAGCTTATTACTACGTTTCCTCTTTTTTCGCACTAAATTATATTCAACATTATCGAAAAGAATCCTGACTGGGGCGAACTGGCCGTAGACAGGAGAAAGTGAGCTTATTAGAAGGGGCATAGTTTGCTCAACTTTCGAGTATAATGCTGCCTTTAAAAATCTGTGAATTCAATTCCTTTATTCATTTTGTTAAATTAGTGTTATTATCGTAACGACACTCGGGAGATCTTGAGATCTTCATCTTCTCCATTTTAGAAATTCAATTTAAGTCACGAGATTAGTTCGCCGAGTTTTAGAAATTTTACATCATGTATCGAACATATCGTGTATTTCATAACCGAAATCCAATAATAATAATTATTAATAACAATGAAAATTTGGGTATCTTATTAGTACAACTTGAAGAGAGAAAGAAAGAAAGAGAGGGGGAAAATATTATCAGAGAAGAAAATAATAGAAAGTAGAAGAACTGAGAAAGAATAGAAACAACGAGAGAGAAAACAACGTAAGGAAAAGAAAGAAAATTGGTACTCAAGCGAATCACCTACACTATACGCATATTTTTCTTGATCGTCATTTCGCCAAAAAGAAACGTGAAAAAGAAGAATTAGAAGAGAGAAGACGAAAGAGAAACGGAATAAACACAGTACATTTGAGCAAATATTGAGTATTAAGTTCGCCACCATTGGTAAGATTGATTATTATTTTCGACATATTTACTCCACAAGTGAGTTGGTTGTAATCTTCGTCTTCTACATGCACCCATCCTTTCAATTATAGCTTCTCACTCTAACCATCTTAAACACAAAGAGCTCACCAAAGCTGCGCTTAATTATGTATCATAAAGGAATACATTACAATAAATTATTAGAAAAAAAAAAAAAAAAAATCCTATGAATTAATATCTAATAAATTCAAAAATTATCACATCAAATGCTTAAAACAATCATTTTTTACGAGTTGTCAGCGTGAAATGTCGAGTATAAGGAGATTCCAGAGGCTCATACTATAGCTAAAGATTCCGAAGGCAAGATGAGCGCTCACATACCTTGACAAATATTTTCGCAAATCTTGAAACCTCACTACGTCACTCCTGTGCGACGCAATAACGCGAGAAAAAAAAATAAAAAATCGCGACTAAAATAATTAAAAAGAGCGTGTGGTCATTTTCCGCGATCAATAAAAATATTCAATGACGTAAAACATTACGTATTCGCTGGTGGAGGGAGGAAGAGAGCAAGAAAAAAAAATTGAAAGAAAAAATAAAATGATTGTTTTTCTCATTATTTATGTATGATCATAATTATATTATATTATGGTCATTAGATGAGAAAGAAAAAATGAGATGAGAGAGGAGGGATTCGTTGAGCAACGATAAGCGCATTTAAAGTGAATTTGAGAACTGTACAGCTATTCAACTCGTTATCTTCCTATGTAGAAGCTTTCTCCGGTAAAGCCTGAAAATAATAAAAAGAAACAGAATTATAAAAATCGCCAAAACGACCGACACCTTGGACACAGAGAAGGAAGATTTTTCCGCATTTCATCATTATGTTGAAAAAGAGACGACCTAGTACATCACAATAATTCCGATGACTTCAGTGGAAACATGGTAAAACAATTTCAATTCTATTGCCTTCTTTACATTATGAGAGGAGGGGAAAGGTTCAGAGTATTGTCTCTCTATCAGCTTTGGAATCTCAAGGTTGGGAGTCATTCTCAGCCTTCCTTCCTAGGGTCGAACGAATAGAAATGTTCTCTTTCCTCCTTTTCAAGGTGAAAATCTTCTTGCGGTCCTTCGGCCAAAAATGCTCGCATTGTGTTCAAAACTTCGTAAGATTAAAAAATATTTACTTCGTATTTATTAATATGAGGTACGGAACTATGTTTGTAAGCGTCTTCTTGGATGGACTCGATGCGTTGAATCAATATAAATTTTAGAAGCGTATCGTTTTCGTACGTATACTGATTGCATTGCTCGGACTTGATGTTACAACTATTATGACAAACGTTTTCGTCATAATGCGGACGTTTCTTGTACTCGAATACTACGGAGTTTGATATAATGGAGCCGGCCGACACCACTTGCAGAGAGACTAAACCGACTGCATGCTCTGCGGAAAAAGAATACCGCTAATAAATAAAATTCACACTCAGCAAGCATTATCACGCTGCCGTCTATCACTTACCCGGGCAGTAACATCTGAGGACGCCGGCTTGTACAAGACTCGCTGGCACAGAGTAGCTATCAAACATGACCGCGTATTCGGACTGGAAGTACCAAGGTCCTATAATGAGCAGTTTAGTACCACCCTGTAAAACCACGGCGTAGAATACGTTATTTTTTTCTGAAATTGAGAGGCATCAATTCGAGGGCGAAAATACGTTACACGCGGTACTAACCTCGCAATATGACCATTCTGGAACAAAATCCATAATCATACAGGGTGGATCTGATGGCTGAATAGCGTCTTGAATGGAATGCGTGGAGGAAGATTTCTCGCCGCCGTTGAATTCGTTAGACGTATTCATGAAATTGACATCGACATCTAAAACAAAAAAAAAATGAAATTTCTTAGTAGAAAATGAAATGCATAAAAGCACAGTAGAAGTAATGGTTTTATTCGTTGTCAAATGCGTTCCTAGGAGACAAATAATTGCATAATAGCGAAAAGGGCTGGTGTAGAAATCTCACTTTTCCCCTTGAAATTTAATGATTTAGAGTGATGACTAAATACAAAAAGATGAATACAGTACAAAATTGAAACGCAGTAGCTTTAAAAAAAAACCAGAAAGTTATTTCTAGAGATGTCGAG
Source organism: Aspidiotus rigidus (assembly GCA_035079385.1). Classification (NCBI taxonomy): domain Eukaryota; kingdom Metazoa; phylum Arthropoda; class Insecta; order Hemiptera; family Diaspididae; genus Aspidiotus; species Aspidiotus rigidus. The sequence goes on along the minus strand of JAVHKY010000044.1, from coordinate 1,448,050 downwards.
GCCGTCGCGAAGGTTCTGCGGCGGAATACAGGGTGGGGCTCAGTCAGATCCTTGGAGGCAGAGTGGAGAAAATTCGAATCGTAGGAAAAGGGAGAGGGCTAATCATCCGCACTCGAGAGAGGTTTTCATGATAAAGCACATCGATGAAATCTGAAATGCTCAAGTTCGGATTGTAGACAGGAAAAAATTTCAATGTGAAGAATAATTTCAGCTTGCTTGCAGAGACAAATCGCCATTTTCCGATTGTGACTTGTTGACAAAACCAAATCAAGCTCTTGAGTTTCATTGTACTTGTGTGTGTAAATCGAAGACACACATACACAACCTAATCTAACCAATGAGCTTACAAAAAAAACTCGCAGCCCTCGTGGTGAGCTGTTCGGGGTTGCCTTCATGAACTTTGTTAATTGAGGCAAACAGGGAACCTGTTTTATGGGAGTCACCAATGTGCATTGTCATCCCTATACAGTTTGAACTTTGTTCTTTACTACCTTGATGGTTTTTCCTCATCATAAATAAATAAATAAATTTAATAAATAAATAGATAAAATAAAAAATTAATTAATTTAATGATAAATGAATAAATAAACAAGCCTAGTATGCTGTTTATTTAGGCCTAGTATAATGAAGGTTTTTTGAGATCTCACTCGCTCCGCTTGTGCTCTACTTATACTTTACTCATTCAATATGAGTTCCAATAACTCATAGAACACGTTCCCCGTTAAAATTTTGACTCCCAAGATATGTATGATAGGGGACTTGCCTTCCTATCATATAAAGAAAGAAAGAAAATAAATAAATAAATAAATAAATGAAACTTAATTAAATAAGAAAAAAAGGCTTTTCCCGCACTAAATTTTATTTAAACGTACAACATTTCGATCGACTAGCGATCTTTATCAAGTACCAAACACGACTGAAAAGAAAAAAAACAAGCGAATATAGCGAGTGTAAACTATGAATCAGTGAAAAAAAAAAAGAAGTAAAAGTGAAAAGCACGAAATTATTTGAAAGATTTTATAATAGGAGTGTACAAAGAGGCGAAGTTCGCTGTATCACTCTTGTAGTTAACGGTGTTGGTGTGCTTTATTATCTCGATGACTTCCCGTAACTTACGCTTACGATCATTGCATTCGGTAGCCAAAATTTTTATGCTTTCAAAATTAAATGCGTGAGACATTTCTCTAGAGTGAACAGCGAAGCGGCATGATCATTTAAAAATTCTTACGTTCTTTAGATCCCAAAATTTGTATCGCTTTTGGTAACCACAACACCCTCCGTGATCAAAAAATCTTCTCTCCCACTAAAGATCCTACCCCCCTCACAAAAAGAGCTGGTGTTGTCTATTCGATTCCTTGTTCTGATTGTCCCAGTGCTTATGTTGGAGAGACCAAACAGTTATTATCTATTAGAATCTCTCAGCATAAACGCGATGAAAGAAAGCAGAATGATCATACTGCTTTTCGAAATTCGTGTCCAGTATTCATACATAATAACCACTTCTACAATTTAATAAAAATAGTCGAAAATTCTCCTGTGAACGTCAACCAAGGACAGAGCAGAAGCTGGAGAGAATCGATTTTTCAGCCCGAGCTCTATATGATAGCATGCAGGAAATATAAACAATATAATATCGATAAATCGATTGTCGTTCGCAGCATAAACAAAAACTGAAAATCTGTGCAAGAAGCTCCCATAATATAACAAGTTTTCTGTTTGCCTCGATTAACGCATTAAATGAAAGCAACCCCCAGCATGCAGTTGACAAAGTAGGCTGCGAATTTTTTCGATTGCAGCTCAATCCTAGGCTGCATGCGTACATGACCTCGGGTACGCAGTATACTAGACTTATTATACTAGGCTGAAAATGAAGGCTAACGAGCGGAAAACAATCATAGAAAGTATTATGATAGACATGATTTTATATGGCTCCGCCAGAAAATGTTCGATTTCTTTTTATTCTTTCAAGCTTGAATAGAGTTAGAGAATCTGCCAACCAAACTCGAACCATTTCCCAGCTCTAATATCTGGTAGAAGGGAAAAGGGTTATGACGGTCCTGTTGGAGGTGAATAAAATATCGATCAACCCTTAACTTGTTTTTAACTCGGTTTTCTTCTTTCAATCAGCGCATATTAGAAGACTTACTCGGATAATTTGTAACGTAATTATTTTCGATCCGCGTAAATTCGGTAGACAAAGTGCTGGCATGCGCTTGAGTTACGTGATCGTCACCATTGGTAGTAGAAGTCGCGTATCGAGAATATGAATTCAAGAAGTTGCCATTCGCGTCCGATCCAAAGGCAGGTGCTTCGTTTTCAAACATGGGTGCGTAGCTTTCGGACGATTCATTCTGCATACTGCGAGAAATTAAAATATCATTAAAGTACCGAACGATATAATTTGAATTGCACTTCGAAATTGAGGAATCCAGTGTGTTCGAGTATCAAAAAGCCTCTCCTACTCATTTTGACTCGTACGTACACATGGCCAAAATGGCGTTCTGACTTACCTATATCTCATGGATCGGTTCCCTAGAAATTTACGCTCAGTGCCCCTGTCCAAATAGTTTGAAAGTGTTTACTGACGAATGTACGATGGCAGCACTTTCGGATTTGGAAAATTTTGATAAGGGAGAGAAGAGTTTTGGACCCCTACCCATTACAGAATCGTGAGGAACTCGAAAGAATCTTTAACTTTGTACGCCGCGACGTCATCATAATTTCTTTAAAGAATAGAACGAACTGAACATCAAAATATTATGTTTTCCAAAACCTACTATCTCAATTTTTTCCGTTTTGAGTTATTCAAGAAAAATGTTCGCAACCGAGTAGGTTAATTTTGCAAATCCCAGGTTTTCAACGTGCTCAAAACACATTGATAATATGGAGTTTCGACTAGATATGTTGTAGGGTTGTAGGGCAGTATTTTAGACACTAGGCTGCGCTAATATCTCGATTTTTTCATTTTTGGAGATAGTACGTTTTGGAAAACGCCTCTTCATATGTATCATTTTTTACAGAAACGGATGCAGCGGATGAAAATTTGTAAAAGGGAAAAGAACACTATCAAATATTTGAAACACTCCTCACAGTAATATTGGCATCAATTTTATTCGACCATAAAGATTGAAATTTGAGGTACTTTTGTATAATTCTATGAACACACTCACTGACAATAATTTGGAATCTAGAAGTGGAAATTCAAATTGAAAAGAAGTCATAAGTACTCGAGAAATTTAGCGAAGTAGTTCTTAATCAGATCCAAAATGAGATATTTTTTCTTAGGAATAATTTTAAGAGTCGCGTCATTTTTTCAAAATCAAAACTAGCCTAGGTACCTTTGAAATGATAACAACATGGGTTGAAAGTCCCCTACCTATATTGCTGTAACTTTTCGCAGGTTACCACGGAATTAGAGCAGGTCGTCTTCTTTTCTTTCTGCGTTAACTGTATTATCAGCTCGTACAAACTGTGATCCGTATTCGCGTAGTCACCATTTTCGTAATTGTAACAAGGATTAACATTCATAATGAGGTCATCGAGGAGATCGCCGTTCGCATACATTTCGGCGCCTTCCGCGCTCGTAAAACTATTACTCGGACTCGCTTGATGATGTGTGGTCGTGTAGCTGGTACTGTCTGATCCATCCGTTGTATCGCTTTGGTATTTGTCCACGATATACTCACTCTCTTCGACGTTGTAAGGCATCAGTGTCGAAACACTTTCGTTAACATTAGATGGCTCCTTTGGAGAATGAGTCAACAAAACCGTAAAAGAATGAAATAACATGAAGTTTAATGTGCAGCACAGAACATACTTGCTTATCAACATCGGTAATTTCCATTTCATTATTCGGTACGTAAGTGTCCACCATTGGACAACCGGTGTAGTTAGGCTGATAGTGACGACTTTCCGAGTTTACAAAATCACTCACTGGTAAAAAGGCGTCCGAACGGCTGTAACTACTCGAAAACTCCTTAGAGTTCGAGGTCTGCATCGCCATCTGATGAGATTTTAAGATGATTTCACTAAGAATTCCTTCTCCTTGCGCAAACGTTATATGGTATACTAGTACCTAGATACCAAAATATCTCACCTGTTGATGCAGTTTTGATTGCATCGGTTCATGCGTTTGGCTCATCTGTTGTCTGACGTCACTTTGCGTCGGTGCCTGTAATAGTTGTTGCAACTGCGGCGAATTCTGCTGAACTTGCGTTTGGTTTGAACGCTCTGTATCCGCGTTGGTTCCACTCATCGATAAAGAACTTCCGTAGTACGGAGGGGCGGAATTCGTGCTATGGATTCCCCCTCCGTGAAGACGATTATTTGTATTCACACCACTGAGTTTTCGCAAAGGTGTCGTTTTAAGTATATTCCTCTGCAAATATAAATATGTTTCAAGTTACTCGCGAAAACGTGCAAAAATAGGCCTAATTGCATAAAAATTACAATTCAAGTATTGTACCAGCGACGATAATTTCTGAACACCGATGAACAATTGATTTTACATTATACTGAGGTAGAGGAGACTAAACCTACTTACAGCAGCCTAGTATATAATTGATACAGAGCATTCATGATTTATGATGATTTGAATATTGCGGAATCTCAAAATTGCTGATATATACAATAAACAAAACCCAATGCGATGGCAGCGGGGAACCCGCAAGCTTCGCAGTTCCGTGAGAAACGACCAGTCTTAGGTCTGATCAAGAGTTGGAAATCCCCTCACCTATTGCATATGTAGCTCGAGAGTCAACATTTTTTCAAATCCCTCTCCTATCATACATAGCTCTCTCTCATCGTACACCGAGTAGAGCAAAATCATATTACCAGTTAAATGGAAGTTTGTACTAAACCTGTTTTAGCGTACAAACGCAAAACGTTAGATGTATAATTCGAAATTTGTATCTGAATTTCATCTTCAATTTTCGTCCCTACCGGAAAGTGATGTCTGCTGAAAGCTGCTGTGCTGCATTTTTACACAGTTATCAGTTGATGTGACGTTATGGTGATGGACCTGATTGCAGGGATGCAAGGGAAAAAGGTTTTTCTAGTTTAAAACATGTTTCAAATCCTTAACGGTTTTTAATTCCTTTTTTAAAACGTATTTTAAATATTTTAAAAACGTTTCAAATGTTCTAAATATTATTTGTTTTAAACGGTATTCCTATTTTTTTTTTCTAATTTTCCAACACTGGAAAAATTGTTAATATTCATTTTTCATGGTCTGTTCACGTTAAGAAAGGATAGAAGGTAGTACAGAGTACGTACCCCCATTGACTAGGGTTTGCAACAGAAATAATTTTACAACGGTTAATGGTTATCGGTCAAAATGGCTCAAAAATTTGAAACGGTCATGGTTATCGCTCATGAGAAAAATTTTGAAACAATTATAAGTGTTATAACAATCAAAATGAAAAAAAAAAAAACATTTTTTTGGAAGAAAAAAAAATATTTCTTGGGGGAGAAACATGTTTTTTTTGGAAAAAAATATTGAAGAGAAAACAGCCAGTTATAACTGTTATGACCGTTTGTGGGAAACGGTTATTGGTCAAACGGTCTACAAACTTTTTAAAATGAAACGGTTATTGTTCAAACGAACTTTTTTTTGTTTTGTTTATTGGTTATAACAGTTATATTCACATTTGGACCGGCCTATAGTGGCGCAAGTGCCGTTCCCGAAAATGGGATCAGGTTGTTTTTCTCATACGGCAAGTGTTGTTTCATCAAATTGTATCTTCGTTAATATGGAATTACGAGTATTGGTCGTAATAGCTTTTCAAACCGTTTTGACCAATACTACAAGATACAATAATCAAAACCACATAAAAACAGATTTTCTGAGATCATCCCGTTTTCGGTAAGTTCTGTAAACGGCCACCACAATAAAGATAGAGGACGACTCTTTCGCGGTCCAAACGCGATCATATTTTGCAAACCCTACCATTGACAATAGGGCTTTTACAATTCTCATTGGTTTGCAGAACGATGCATGATGTTCTCTCAGACTCTCACTCCAGCGGACATTCATCTGTCTGTCATTCTTTCTCGTGCAAAACATAGACCATCCTGCAAACTAAGATGTGACGGGAAAAAAGGTATCTGTCTCGATGAAAATCATATATTATATCAACCTTTTTTCCTGATTCATCTTCGACGCTTGTAAAAGCCTTATACGCGTACCAGACAAAATATTCGCATTGTTGAAAATGTAGATGGTTTGTTGGATACTACCACAAGATCGCGCTGCGTGTTAAGATGTGGGTGTAACAGAAAGGGAACGCGGTAGTATCCAACAAACCATCTAAATTTTCAACAATGCGAATATTTGTCTGGTAGGTGTATAGTCAATGGTACCTCGGAGAACGGAACGCCAGAAGGTAATTTTCTCATCACTATGTTTGAAACACGGAAAAAACAAACACAATAAAGAAACAAACAATTGTCTTGCCTTCAATCGTGTAATAGTTACGAATCAGGTTCCTGTTCCGATTCATACTCACTATACTATACCCTTTTTCACATTTAGGGGGATGTTATTAAATCGACTCCAATTGACTAGAGCATTAAAGTTGTTCTGGAGTAGACATATATCTTCCTCATCCCTTATATCTCTATAGAGTTTCAAATCATCCGCATATAATAAGTAACTGGCACCCTGTAAATTCTTTTCAATATCCACTATGTATAATAAAAATAAGTATGGACCAAAATTGGAGCCTTTTGGTACCCCCGAGGAACACTCAAACAGGGCTGATTCATATCCTCTGTAGCGTACATATTGCTTCCTCCCCCATAAGTAGGATTTGAAGAGCTGTAGGATTCTACAAGAGAAACATCAATTATATCGATTTAACAACTTCTATAACAAAATTATCGACCAATTTATATGTCAATTTCTACATTGAGATATTGAATTTCATCTCGATATATTGGTTTATAGTCACCTTTTCTTATCTTTCTCAAGCATATAGCCTACTGTAAGTCATTAAGAACTATGAAATTTTTCAACGTTTTTAAAGTAGCTAGGTAAAAGTCACTCTAGACGTCATCAGCTCTTGACGCCGATTTCGTCGCGCAAACAGATAAACTCCCAGCCCTAATGCATATTCAATACATCTACTTACTTCTCATCGAATATGGGTCCGAACAAAATTGTATAACTCACCCCATTACAATTGGACGACCGTTTTTCCGGAGCCAACTTTACCATGGTCGATGGAGCTCGTTTCATTGGCTTTTTGGCAGAGGGAATGATCCGACGGATAGGTCGCGTACATCGTGTCGAACCCAGGCATTTGCGATTACCACAACCGCATTCCACAGAATTACTCAACGCTGTACGCACATACCGTTGTTTTTCCAACAATTGGGCGATCATCGATTCGATGAATGAGGAAATCTGCTGCAAAGGGGTCAGATGAAATGATCGTTTTTTACAAACTTTCAAAAAATGCTAGAGAAGCGATACGAGAGAAGAATAATGGTGCGTGCTAAGAAGAAGCTTGCATCAAAACACGTCTTTTCCCTGTCTAATTTTAGTTTACATCATACGAGAAATGGAGAGTTGGAGATAGTAAGCTTCACTGGGCATTTAAGCGAACGGGACGTTTCAAAATGAGGTAATAATTTTTGTATACGTACGTTGATGCGATTTAATTTAGCCTCTTCGGTTTCATTCTCTTTGGCACCGTTGCTACCACCATCTAAAATTGATAAAAATATTTCGATGATTAGTTGCAAAATTAGGCTATAAAATTCTTTTACATGATTCAATTTTACACATTAGGGCTCATTCTTGACTAAATTTGTCGAAGCTCCCCACTCGAAAGTTAGAAAAACTCCTCTTTCAAGTCTCAAGATGGATCTGAGTCTTTCCTCTTCAGAGGTTCAGCTTGAAATATTGCTCATTTGTACCCTTCAAAGAAGCGACCATCAAAAACTAAAAAATTTTATTGAGAAATAGGCAAAACTGCAAGTTGCTGTTTCTGTAGAACGACATTCAATGTTCGATCACCTCAACGTTCTTTTTTAGGGGGCCGAATACATAAACACTTTCATAATATAATTCGTCTCTTCCTCAATTTAGTGTCGTTTCCAGCGTTTTCTCCAGGCCAGAGAATAGGAGGTCGAGGATACAGAAACTTCTAAAGAGTAGCTCCAACATAGGCTACAAAAAGGTACGAGATTCGTACGTAACTGTTAAAGCGCTGGGATGACGACGGAAAATTCGGTTTCTTAATTCGCGAAGAAGAAAACCAAAAAATAAGTACAAAAATTGTTACTTCAGAGAGGAACCTAAAAAACTGGACGATGAGGGGGGCGTCACTTTTCAGTCGACGAAGCGAAAAAACGCCAAGAAGTTGAAACGCGAAAAACTTTTTACAAAACGGTAAAATGTAGGCTTTTTCCCGCGTGTATTCCATCTCTTGGCAGACGTTGATTACGTTTGACGAAGGAACCTCCGAGATCACAAGCTACATTCTTTTCATTAAAATATAATGATCTTTGACACGTCTTTTTATACTCGCTGTTTTTTATCGCGCGCGCCCTCGTCCTATCCTTCACATTTCGTCGTCCATCCGATCCCCGCGCATATTAATTACGCCAAGTAACAAGTTTACCAATTCTCGATGCTGTCGTCGTCGTTCTCGAACTCGGTACAGTTTTGAACGTTAATAATTAAAATCTAATTACCTACTTAAATTATTTACGGACGAATAAACGAAAAGAATTTTTTCTTCCTAACGGTAGGTACGCTCTTCATTTTTCGTTCGCTGGGAATCGTTTAATTAAAATTGTATTTCTTGTCGAAAAAGCGCGCGGCCAACTTTGCTCCTTGAAACCAAGCGAAAACCGATCTATCCTCTGGAGAGCGAAGAAGCGTCCTTGGATGTCGCCTACCTCCGGCATTGAGAAGAGAGGTAGAGGAAAGCGCAGAATTATTCATTCGATAGCTTCGCACGATCCGAGTTCAAGTTTGAGGACTGCTGTTCAGTTATAATATACGAGCGAAAAAGTCTCAAAAATAGAAAAATGGGAATTTAAAACTCACTTTCTAAGGTCGGAGTCTCGTACATGGGTTTCAACTGTAGCAGCAATTCTTCCCTTGTCCATTCTTTCTTTTCTGTCCAGAAAGCTATGTTCGGTATCAAGGCGGCCAATTTACTATCGTCCGGGTACGGTACATTCAAATAATGGACTAAAACGATGTCTGGATTCTGAAAGCAGAAAATGAGTTGTGATTGAATCGTGGAAGGTCTGATCGAGTATTTCAATCAAAAACTTGGAAGTTTTTCTACAATATTTATTACTCGCTCACGATACGTAAACCTAAAATCATTTATTGATTTAAAAAATATTAGAAAATTATTAGATTAAAAAAACTTTTTACGAACGATCGTTTTGCAGCTTTATCTAGTATATAATTTCGGCAATTTCAGGTAAAGCCGGGTAATACGACGCCTCACGCTAAATCAAATTCTGACCTCGATGTAGGGTGAGGCTATGCCCCAAATACGCCAATTCTAATTTTCAAACTCCTAGCTCATCTCAGTGACTCTGGGCGACAAAATATAACCCCTCATTACGCTCAAAATGAGTTTCGAGTTCCTGGAGTCCAAGGCCAAACCAAGAGTCACCCATGGAAAGATTCGGTTCAACAGCGAACGCATGAGACGAGAATTATCTTCCGCAGTACGCGACTATCAAGCTTTTTAACAGGAAGCAGTGCAGAAGTAAAACGCACAAAAATGTAAGCCGAGATCTCTTTATTTTGGAGCTTTATATACATAGTCATTCTAGCATATTTTCACGAGTCAATTCTCCATCTTGGAGAAATTTTAACGATTTTTACGTCCATCAGCCCATATTGGCTATTTTTTCCATCATATTATTTACAATTTTATTTCGTAATATTCCAAATGTAAAACCTTTAGTGCAGGCGATACCTGCGCAAAATGAGTGAATAGAAACATTTTGGGGGCCAAAAGCGAATTATGATGAAAAATGTTCAGCCTGGTGTCGAAACAACATATTAAAAATCACCCCCCTAGAGACTGTTCTGACGTTTCTGTGGCACGTTTTAACCCCCAAAATGGACGAATATCTCGAAAATTTCGAGTCCTAGGAAAAAATGTTGCAAACAAAAAATATTCCTCGTGAAATTTCCTTTAAAATGATGTATTTCAAGTTGGGTATAGGGCAAATAGTTGATGGCCCACAATCGTCCTTCAAAATGGTCACAACATTACGAAAATCTAATAAAATACATACAGAATTTTGCAAATATTATGAAATTTTGAACTGGATCTCTCGTGCAATGTTCCACAATGTGAAATAATTTTAACCCTCAAATTAGGAGTGAACCCAAAAGGGGTGTGCCTCTTCCCCGCCCCGCCCCATCCCTCCCCCCCAAAAAAATCTCGATTTAAAATAGAAAAATCGGTAAAAAAATTGCTGGGCTTTATTGAAAAAAGAAGAGTTCTACCCCCAAAATTTTTTCTTAGATTCCCCCTTTCAAAGGAGCATAATGGGCGCCCTGTATCGTAGTGGAGATTGAGAGTTACATTTGTTGTGTGTGCGGAATCTGCTTCCTTATTAGCGGGGAACCCGCTATCCCTTTTGTTGGGGATACTTTCAGCGCGGGCGCGAGCGAGGTTGATGACGTCACGGAAAGGGGAGGGGGACTTGGAAAAATTTTGACCCTCGAGCTATATATGATGGGAGTCGAAATTTTTTCAAATTTTTTGCCGGAAGGCGAACGCCGCGCCGCACGGCGCACGGCAAATTTCTCAAAAAACACCCCATAAAACTGGTTCCCTGTTGAAAAATTTTCATTTTCGAGCTATATTATGATAGAAGGACGACATGAAATTCCATCCTCCGAGCCATATCCAATAGGATTCGAAATTATTTTAAGTTTGGAAAAATTTCATGTTCCAAGGTATATACAATAGGAGTCAAAAGTTTTCTAAGTTTTTCGCCGGACGACACACGGCGCGCTCGCGGGCGATGACGTCACGGAGAGGGGGGAGAGGACTTGGAAAAATTTCAACCCACGAGCTATACATATAAAATCTTCCCAATTTTTTTGCCGGACGACGTACGGTGCACGGCGCATGACAAACTTCTCAAAAAACCCCCCATAAAACAGGTTCATAGTTAAAATTTCCACTGTTGAGCTATATATGATAGGAGGGTGACGACGTCTTTCTTGAAATTGCAGCATGTTCAAGTTGTCACGTCGTCATTTTCGGGACTTGAAAAGACTTCGAACTGTAAGATTTATATGTTAGGAAGGGCCGCTGCTATTGTAATCTTGCAATGACATCTTATTTTTTTTCAATCCACAGGGCACCACCTTTAGGCCAAATGAGCTCACCTATATCTCCAAGATATGTTGCAATTGGATGATGAGACCCGCAATGTCGCGTCGTCGCAACGAATTCGACAATTCGACGTATGGACAAGTTTTGGAGCGGTGTTTGAGCAAATACTGATGTGCTCAATCAAATCAGTGGAAGGTTTAGACCATGGCCGAACAATGAAGAGAACCAATTTTTCTATTTTTAAATGAGATTTTTTCTTCTTTTTTTGGGGGGGTGGGGCGGGGAAGAGGCACATCCCTTGTGGGTTCACTTCTAATTTGAGGGTTAAAATTATTTCACATTGTGAAACACTGCACAAGAGATGTGGTTCAAAATTTCATATTATTTGCAAAATTCTGTATGTATTTTATTAGATTTTCGTAATATGGCCATTTTACGGACGATTGTGGGCCAACTATTTGCCCTATACCCAACTTTAAATACATCATCTTAAAAAGGAAATTTTCGAGATATTCGTCAATTTTGGGGGACTATAACGTGCCACAGAAACGTCAGAACAGTCTCTAGGGGGGGTGATTTTTAATATGTTGTTTCGGACACCTGGCTGAACATTTTTCATCATTATTCGCTTTTGGCCTCCAAAAGGTTTCTATTCACTCATTTATCGCCTGTACTACTCGGCAGAAAAGTCAATTCTTTGTACATTTCAGTTCATCATTTGGCTGAAAGAAATCGAAGAGAATTCATTTGAGGGATCATAACTGTGCTTCCCAAAGATTAGATAGCCTAACTCCTTAGGCAAATTACATACACTTGGCCAACTTTGGTACCACTCCCTTTCTCAGCAAGATTGTTTTTAAAATAGTAAAGGGGAAAATGGAGCACAATTTCTGGGACCTAAAAGAGTTGTACGAATAAGGAACAAATTTTTGACGCCATTTTCAATTTTCAAATCAAGTTTGGGAACAAAAGTTTTTCTGATAGCTCTCAATACCCCAAGATTGTTTTTATAATAGAAAAGAAAGGAGGTGGAGTACAAAGGTACAACTTGCAGAAATAATAATCTACTTATAGATACAAAAATTAATTTTATTGAAGCAACAGTTTTCGAAAAGTACGAGCTTCCCATTATCTCGCCGCTTAGATACTGACTAACCAACAGTAGCATGATTCAAAAAAATAACTTGAATTAATATTACTTACTTGGAGAAGCCAATAGCAACGTCGATGGAATGTTGGGAGCACTGCTGAATGAACGTAACACCCGTAAATACACTAAAAACAGAAGAAAGAATTAGCAATGACTTTGCGCATTTAACATTTCTCATTATTTTTCCTCTTTTTATCGAGGGGGGAGGAGAGATTTTTGTTTTCCCAAGTATTTTCTATAAATCCAACTAAATAATTTGGTTCTGCGAGACACGCGGTTGAATGACGACCCAGAACTTATTTCTTCTAGGCACTTCTCTGGGTGTAACTCAAAACTTGAGAATTGATATCAGATCGCAGGGGCACAAATCGGAATAATTGAAAACACTTGCAAAGATAGAACAAAAGTCTGTTTCCTGGCGATCTCGACTATTACATTAGACGATATTTACTTTTCTCACTCCCAATCTCTCTTTCCAGGTTCTTCCGATTCATATTTACACTGTCACCTAGAATCTGTCTCTTGTCTGACCTCAACATCAGTCTCTTTGTGTTTCCATGAAAATGCAGACAATGATCGTATCCGCATTTTCTTTAAACAACAACAAAAACGCTTCGGCACTTCCTGCCCACAAAATTCTATTCTTCCTCATCTTCTTTTCAGCGTGAACTCTCTGCACATAGTTTGTTAAGGTGCTGAGGTGATAACCGTAACTGTTGAATGGTTTATTAATTGGAATGAAAAGGAAAAGAAAGAAAGAAATTTTTCCAAAATGAAGAGAAGGTAAATGCGCGTATATACTCAGAGATATTTTCGCAAATTACTATACGTAAACGTTTTTTCCATCTTTCTCTCTATCTTCTGTTCTTTTCCGTCTCGCTAACGTACGTTTAACTGCAATCCTCGACTGTTAAAAACAAAATTTAAGACAAAGGGAGTAAAATAAAATTTTACAAAATTTTTTTTTCACTTGTTTCGCGAAAATGATGATGTATCCGTAGGTATTGTATCAAGACGAAATTGTACTCGTACATGCAGCAGAAGATTACTTCATCCTCTTTTTCTTTTTCTAATTCTTTAAACGTCGCCAGCCGTTTTTTATTCGTTGTAGGAAGCTCTGTCTAAATTTGAGACTACCTTCGACTCATTCGTTCGTAGTTTACACGAGTAGGCTCTTTGAACCGCGATAGAAAAACGGCAAGATAAGGCAAAATAGACGCAGAGAAAGAGGAGCAACTATTAAAAAAAAAAGGAAGGAGGAAAGAAAGTATCCAGAAAAAGATCGTCTTTTTTTCGTTCCCATTGACGCTCGTTTACATTTCCACTATTCCTTGTGTCCCTTTACACGTCCCAACGTTCTCTCACTCTCTCTCCTTATCTCACACCCCCTAACTCTGTGTGCTTGTCATTGACGCTCGTTTACGGTTAAGAAAAATCCTCGTCGTGATTACAATCCGTCTTTCGAATCTGTAATTTGATTAAAATGCGCTTCGGGAAGTCGAATTTGTTTTCTCGGCATTATTTTGTACTTTATCCGCACTTATATTTCTTTGTCCTCTTCTTTTTTCCTACTTTTTCGCATCCTCCCCTTTCTACGCTCGTCGCCGCTTCTGCACGCGCCACGTATTTCTCTAATTACAATATTTGTCCTCTTTCGCCAATAAAATATTCTTTCTTCATGTCAGACACTATCATAGATAACTCGCCTCTCTAACACACCTCTACCTTCATTAAAAGCGAAAACTTTAAAATAACTCTCGCGTCCCAACTTTACTAATTAACGGAACAGGATAATTTAACTTTTTACTCTTCTCACTAACGTGTACGACTGTACTAGAGTAGACGGACGCCTCCCCTTTTGTCTTCAGAATGGGGAGTTGGACGAAACACGCGCGTTTTGTTGGCGCGCCACATAACCGACGAGCGGATTAAAATTCAATTTGAATTTCACAAACACTAACAAAAGTAGGAATGAGACGGTAAAATGATCTTACAGCAGCACGTATTCGTAGCGCTGATTTCACGCACTGTCTGGCTCACGTAAGACGAACCTAACCAGATCCTCGTACTTTTTGGTCGTCTTGGCATTCCTTCGATTATTCGTGTACTTTAACTAGCCCAACTCTTCTTTTTTTGTAACAAGACAGTGATGTGAATGGTTCTTACAATTTTCGAAGACCTACCATTTTTCTTTGAGTTCAAGAAATTGGGGCGCAGCAATGACGCGACGTAACCATAAAACACGCACGTATATTTATAGATGAAAAAGCGACGATTAATAGAGTAATGGCCCACAAAATTAGATTAAAAAAAGATTAATAAAGAAATAAATATAAAAACAGATAGTTTCTTATTCGACAAGACTTGAGGGAAACCTCTTATCGACCAATTTGTCTGCTAGACAACGTGGGCAAATTCTTGCCAATCGAGTGGAGAGCTATCCGAAGGAAGAGATATAATTTCAAGTAGTCAGCACAGTTTCCGAATTGGACGCTGGACATCAGATGCTGGAATCAGGTTTAAGTGGATAGCCGAGCTACGCGTCAGTTTTGCTCAGCCGTACACCTCTACATAAGAAATGCGTTCAACTCTATTTTATGGGAGATGATATTGGAAGCTCTCATGGACGCAGAAGTGATATCGGTTCAGGTTATCTTAGCTAACGATAGATCCAAACAGAGACGTTTGCTGGTACAGTAAAGCGCCCAGTTACTAGTGGGCTGCCGCAGCAGGGGTGGGTCCTTGGCCCGCTCTTGTGGTGCGTCGCATTTAACAGGATTTTTAAGCTGAAGCTGCCACCACCGGGTGTGGATGACACTCTGGTGGTACCCACTGCTGAGACAAATATAATGGTGGAGAGTAGGGTAAACCGAGCCCTGAAGGTAGTGACTCGTTGGATCGAGTCGGCTGGACTAGAAATTTCAGTGAGTAAAACGGAGGCCATTTCATTCACAACCTGTCGAAAGTTCAGTCTAGCTACCTTTTGCCTGCAAGGTAAGGAAATCGAAAGCAAGAAGCAGATGAAGTACCTAGGTGTCTGGTTTTACTCAGAGCTGAGCTTCAGGCACCGTTTCCTGATAAGATCAGAAAAGGCGGACAGGGCAGTTACATACCTGCAACCTAGGAGAGCCGAGGGAAACAAGAAGAAGGACCATGATGAGCACCGCCTTGTCGATCTTCCAATATGGTGCCCCAGTATGAGCCGACTTAATGAAGATACCCTACAGAAAGAGAGAGATGGCAAAGATCCAACGGAGAGAGCCAAAAATAAAATAATTTTGAATTAAGCTTCTTGTTGAAGAGGTCGAGAATGCCACGTCAATTTCAGGTCGATTTTAAGTCGACTTTTCAAAATTTTTAACGACTGTTCTATTTGTATTGAATGCGATTTCAGGTTGACTGGTAGATCTTTGTTTGATTTCAGAAGGACCTCAAACCGACGGGAACTCCAAGTTCACTTCTTAAAATTTTTCCATCGACCTAAAATCGACTGCTCTGTTGAAGGGGAAAGAGGATCATCACAAACAGAAAATTCGATGACACAATCCAGCACGAACGTAGCACAGACAATTCGATCCACTTCCATTTCAAAATCCTATCGCGGGAAGGGCTCTAAGCAAAACAAGGAACAACGACTGATCATGAGGTTATACGTGTCATCAACCTCATGACGTCATGAACCTCGGACCGCTCGCGGACGAAAATTTCCTGAGAGTATCCCACAACAATATAGAAAATCATATCATGTATAGTGTGAGGGCCCCCTTTTATCTTATAAAGCTCGAGTGTCAAAATTATTTCAAGTTAGTCTCCTGTCATATACTCGTATAGTTCGAGTGTCTTCAAGTCCCCCTCCTATAGCTTCGAGGTCGAAATTATTCTAAGTTCTCCCCCCCCCCTCCGTGACGTCATCAACCTTGGACCGCTCGCGCTTGCGGACGAAAATTTCCTGAAAAAAAAAAAACAAGTATCATCCAAGAGGGATTGACCAGAAACAAACGAAGACGCAACAATTTCGACTTCTTCTAGGCAATTTAAACGACGACCTTTGTATCTTTATGGATCAATTCAAACTTAATGGAGTTGAAGTCGTGGCCACTTTCGATACAATGTTTAACGAGGAAGGATCTTTCAGGCTCGAGGCGACGGAAAACATTACGATGGTCAGTAGAACGATCTTTGAGAGAGCGACCAGTCTGCCTTATGTACAAAGCAGAGCAACCGGGAATGGCGCAACTAGCTCGGTACACCCCGCAACATTCTTTAGGAGAGGTTTTATCCTTAATAAAGAGAGGATAAATGGCCTAAAGTGAGGATCGAGTAGAGGGCGCTCTGGTAGTCTAAAGTTTCGAGTACTTTGGCTATTTTATAAGAATACTGGCCTGAGAAAGGAAGGCGAATCCAACGCTTACGATGAGGAGGATCATCTCGTAAGGAAGGGGGATTAGAAGATATGGTTGTTAAAGAAACGAATTGCGAAATTCCCGCACAAAACAACGCCCAAAGATTTTTAACAGATGTAATTCGGATCCGGACGCTCTCCCACATTTCTCGACATATGGGCAATCCCTACACCTCAGAAGGCAGACAACATACTTGGACAAAGGCGGTAAGGGGTCCTTGCCATTGGACAATAACCTGCCGATTTGGAGGTAAGGTCGATTTCAGATTATTAGCCTTAAGTAAGCTGGCGAGGACGCTAGGCAAGGGAAGGGGGAGACAAGAAAGAACAGCAGTTCTCATCTTACTTTTGGAAAAACTGGAGTCAATAGAACCGTTTAACGTAGAGACGGTATGGAGGGAATTTTTGGTCCTTTTCCTCCTAAGGCTCGGAACAGGATTGAGGTGGACGGCATTGGCCAACAGGCGAGATCAGTTCATGCGTCTTAAAGGCTAACACTGGGACAAGGTCAGAAACTAATCTCTCTTTGGCTGGAGAGTTCGAAACCGGAGGTAAGGAGTACTTTGATCCTCTTTGGATCAGTTCGATCTCATCGTCATTAAAAGCTGCACTGGACTGGTTGACTATAGGCCTGGATAAAACGTATGTGAAACCTGGTCCGTTACTCGATTTTCTTGGTGGCTCGACGAGGTCTCCTCATTTGGGGACAACTGAGATCTAAGACGTTGAAGTTTCCGATTTTTTGTTTTGTGCGGGAATTTATAGCAGTTCATTTTTTTTGTAAACAATTATGATGAACGAATATTAAAGAGAATTGGAGAGACGTATCAACTCATTGTATGAAAGACATACGAACGAAATAGATTGGAAGTGAATTTTAGTGCTATACGTGGATGTCATACCACAATTAAAAAAAACAATTAGAAGAGGTAGAGTGAGGACAGGGCCGGATTTAAGGGGAGCAGGGGGCCCCAACAAAATAAGGCCCCCATATTTCTATGAATTTATGTCCTTGAAACATCGTACGGGCGAGGGCAAAGCCCGAGACGTTGAAAAAAAAAAAAAAAGGCCCCCACAAACCCGACCGGGCCCCGGGCATTGAAGCTTCTAAATCCGGCCCTGAGTGTCCATGTTATGAGAAAGATTATTGATACGAGCGAGATGAAAGATATGAGTTTTTTCGGTATGTAAATGACATGGAGAAAGAGGAATACTGAGCAGACAGAGAATGAAGGCTAGCAGCCGATTTCTGAGAATGATGATGAAAAGATGAGCTATTGATGAGGACGCCGGTATTGAAACGTTTCCGATAGATAGCGAAGTGAGGAATAAGAGAGTTGACTTCAAGATGGAAAGAGATGGCGAGATCAAGGAAGTTGATGGATGAGCCTCCTACTTCGAGAGTGAAGTTGATAGAAGAAGGTAAGAAGAGTTTCAAGCCCAGATACGGAACCATTTTAAATACAAAGAATGTCGCCTACGTATCATAACCAGGTGACCAGGTAAGGATGCGAGGTTGAGGAAGAAGAAGGTTAAAGAGCAGACAAGATTTAAGCTGATCCATGAAGACGTCAGCAACTAGCGAGGAGAGGGGAGCGCCCGCTTGAAAGATGATTGTATCGAAAGTGGCCACGACTTCAACTCCATTAAGTTTGAATTGCTTCATAAAGATACCAAGGATCGTCGCTTGGAGGTCAAATTTGTTGCGTCTTCTTCTGTTTCTGGCGAATCTCTCTTGAATGATACTCGTTTTGTTTCACGGATCCTTTCATTTTCAAGTTTCACAATGATTCTTCTGTCGCTAACGTCATTTATTCCCGCCGCACATATTTAATTTGTTTTGTACGTTACTACCTGATAACGTGTTGCCTCGTCGAACACGAAACAGGTCGTGAAATAAATTTCATTACGTGATAGAATTTTCTTTTATTCAACTATTGAAGTGTCTCGTAATTATAAGGAATTCCTCCAACCCAGCTCATCTTTGTAATTAAAACAGTTCCATGTTGCCAGCCCCCACCTCTGAATTTCGAATCAAAATTAATGTCATAATTGCTTTATATTCTGTCCGATGTATTTCAATAAACCTGAAGTTTTGTTCACACTACTTACCCTTCCAAATTTAGGATGGAAGTTTAGCGAACATTGAATTTTGTTCACTTATACTAGCCCACTGTATAATTTACTATTTTGGGGCCTGGAGAAGCATAACAGTCCTCCTCATATCCATTAACTTTAAATTTTCAATCAAAATTCACTCATAATTTTCGGCCTACCTACATTTCATATCTTGGGGCTCAGAGAAATGAAATTTATCCTCCTCTTCTCTTCATATTTTTAAACTTTCGTTTGGAATTGGTAATATGATATTTTAATGCTCCCCCTCCCGCGATAGGATTTTAAATTGGAGTGGGTTGAATTGTTTGCGCAACGTTTGTGCTGAATTGTGTCATCGAATTTTCTGTTTGTGCTGATCCCCTTCCTCCTTTAACAGCTGCAGTCGATTGTAGGTCGATGGAAAAATTTCAAGAAGTGAACTTAGAGTTACCGTCGGTTTGAGGTCGATCTGAAATTAACTAAAGATCTACCAGTCAACCTGAAATCGCACTCAATACAAATAGAACAGTCGATTTAAAGTTGAATTGAAATTTTGAAAAACTCGACCTGAAATTGACGTGGCATTCTCGACCTCATATCAAACCCATACCGATGTTGAAGGAGGTAGATTTCAAAACAATGTGTACATCGAAGTAATTTTAACCGAGATTTTGATCGGTCAATTTGAGGTCGATTATTGGTCGACGCTAAACGTCAAATCGACGGTCGACGAGGTTGATTAGGTTCACTCATCCGGGTCAGTTCCTCAGCTTCATTGCCCACCCCGTTTTTTGAACAACCACAAGTCATTATTTTAAAAAGAAGCAACAATGTTAGAACTTCTTCACACGTCAGTTCGAACAACTATTTTATGTATTTATACGCACATGTAATCTCAAAAAAAAATTTCTTTCAGAATTTCGTATTTTCTTTTTTATTCGAGCGCTAATTTCTCGAAGCGACATGTAATTTACATTTAGATGAAAATCGCTTGTATACTTGAACGAACGAGGCTTCGTCTTGGGTTTTCGTACGCGATCTTAAAGAAAGCTACCCTCGAGTCTATCATACGCGGAAACTCGCTGAACGTTTCACTCTAGTTGAGAGTTCGAGTCGCTCTTTCTGCCCTCTTTAAGCGTTCTCTTTTAGGTAATTCATAGTTGATGAAGCGCGAACATGCATACGAGTATACTGTGTACACCCTGCGCGTACTCACATAATAATAGGATAACCATCAAGTAAGTAATAGAGCGAGAAGTGATATCGACGACGACGATGACGACTAAGTCTCTACGAGCACGCATCGCGATATGAGAAAAGTTGCCCACTCGAATTAGCTGTCTAGCGCCACGTTGGCAAGACAACATACGACAATTTCGTTTTCGTCTGTTGATCGTATTATTTAGTGTTTGATTTATTGCAGTCGGCTCGATGAAAAGCGAGTATGTAAGAGATAGCACGAGTCAATATGACAATATTTTCGTATATCGAGAATTATGGAGACACTGGCACCAAAATAGTATCGTGTCGAGGTGCCTAAATCCGCCTGCGATTCTTTCAAACAACGAGACGAGCAGATATAACTCACCTCGACCCCTTGCACCTTCAGTTTCATATGGTCTTCACGGGTAGTTTTGCCGTCCTTGCGCTTCTTCCAGCAATATCCATCGCGTCTGTAGCGTACCTTCTTACGACTATACATCAACATCGAACCGCTTTCCGGCCTGCAATTAGAAATTACACAACACAGTAATTATTCGAGTACACAAGTGATGTCAAGACACGAACGTATTGGTCGCCCTTTATCTTACGTATTTAGTTGATCCGGAAATTCAATTAATAATAACCGACCCGCATCGCGGAGACGCGTTTCTTACCGTCAATAGTCGCAACCGCAAATGTCACCCCGATCGCTTGCGAGAATGGTTCGAGAACACGCAGTTTGGTAAAGCCAGGCATGGTGAGTTAGAAATTTTTTTGTTCTCTTTGCTCATATACCTATCTAGGCTTTTTATAGTCGCTTTGACAAAGGAGTAAGTTCTGGTTTCGCAGCCTAATTAACGCGGCCTCTTTCGAAAACCGACGCGACTTAACGCGCGTTCAGCCCTACCCACCTCCTCTACCTGTGAAATAGCGTAACTTCCTTATAATTGTGTAACGTAAACGGCCATCTACCGTTTAACAATATTTGAAAAACCATTTGTTTCTTACAACAGTACACAAATACACGCCTCTGCCATAAGTATACGCGTAATAAACTAACGCGCAATTTATGCGTTCAAGTCGTCGCTTTTATCTTCTCTCGTCGTCCAGCTTTACTTCCTCTCCACCCCCCCCCCCCCTCCTTCGTCGTGCACAATGGAACGCAGTACGTCCTTCGTCATGCACTGCCGCTTCTGTTAGCTGCACACAACTTACGACTCGCAGCAAGGCGCGTCCTGGAAGCACGTTTAATTTCGGTTATTTTTCTTCACTGCACGGCAGGCATGTATGTGGAAGAAGTTTTAGCCGTCGTTATTTTCCCTTTACAATTTTAATTACCCGGTATTTGCCAAAAGTGCATCGCCTACGAACAAAAAGATTGATAACTTGTGTAACAAATTGAGTTTATTCGAAGCGGAGCTAAAACGAACAGGCAACTTTCTCCAACTAATAGATCTTTCCTTCGTACTTTCCTTATACGACAACATTTTTAGAAAAATAAATCATCCTCCTGACCTTTTCACGGTATTCTTTCGCTTCTTCTCACGTATTCAAGTGGAGATAGGAAATCAATCGCTATTGACTCGAACTTGCAACTATATTAAGAAACACAAAAAGTTGCGAAGAACTTAGTACCTTTTTAGAGCCTCCCCATTTCAAATTAGAAGATTACCGCACTGCCTCTCGACTCCTAACTCCGAGAATGAAATACCAAAATTCAGAGAAAGCTGATTTGTTCGAATTTTCCAGATTGTCCCAGCGAGTGGAGAATTTGTTGACTAAACGAAAAAGAAATTATGAGATGAACTGTATAAAAAATGACGGCTTCCTAATGGAGTAAACAAGGGACGCAGGGAACCTGTTTTATGAGTCAAATTAGATTTGGTATTGAGAATTCAAGGAAGCCTAGACCTAGTATAAAGCTAGTATAAAGAAGGCCTAGACTTATTTGTACTATAAGCCCAGTATAATATCATAGAAGGGGGACCTGAAAAAATTTCATCCTCCAAACTATACAATACGAGTAAAAATTTTTTTCAGTTTTTCAACGGACGGCACACGGTGGACGTATAATAGGAAAGGGACTCGAAAATATGAGTCAAATTGTAATTTGATAGGAGAGGAACTTGGAAAAAGTGATGGATTTTCTGGCGTAGCCAAAAATATAAAGATCATGTCATGTCTCTTATATTTTATCAGTAATCTTGAAATATTTTAGTCTAGGCTTCTACTAGGTAAAGTGCTCGTAAGATATTACTCGTTCGCCCCCTTTCATGGGCTCGTACAAATCTGGTATGAGAAATATTTTGAGCTATCAGCTTTTGTCGCTCCGGTCGGTCGCCTCTTTTATTGGTCACTGGTGTTGTATACGAGAGCTATCAGCTTTTGTGGGTCTCACTCCCTCCCGCTCGTTCGCCTCCTTTCTTGGTGTCGTATAAGAATAGTATGAGAAATATTTCGAGCTATCAGCTTTTGTGGAGCTCACTCGCGATAAAATAATTTGGGCTTTTTTATATGGAGAATCCCGATTTTCAGTATTTTGTACACCGATAAGGTCAATTCTTATGTAAACACGTCCGCCGAGTTCGTAAAAAATATTAAATTAATCCTCCAATCGCTGGAACGCTCTGGAAATAAAGAAAAATCGAGAAACGATGCCGAAGACAACGCGACGTTGTACGCGAGACTCGGCAACGAGTGAACACCGCGTGGCGTCGCGTCGTATACCAGTGTTGCACCCCTATAACGTGTACAAGCGGAGCGCGTACTCAACGTACAGAAAGTCGCGGGACTGCTGACGCGAATTGCCCCGTTTACAAACTTTAATTTTTGGGGGTTTTCCACCCCTTCAAAAATTCTGAAAAAAATATATGTTTTAGGTGATCCTCCAATACTTTATGTATATTTTTCCCAGCTTGGGCTCACTGTAACAACATGCTTTAAAAAAAAATGTTGACTAAAAAATATGCATTTTATACGGATTTTTTTTTTTTTTCCCTTCAAAAAAATTATCATGAATGGCCCTTGGGATGATTCATTTTTCTTAAATAGAACAAGAAAATTCATTGAAAATTACGAGCTGTAGATTTTTTATAGTAAAATATACATTTTTAAATATCACGGAAGATTGAATAGACTTAGGTGGCTGAAAATTTGAAAATAAGAGTTTCATTCCATCCTCGACAACTTCCGATAGTTGAATTGAAGATTACCGACTAAAGCCGGATGACCATTCATACCCGGTTAGAGCCAAATGATATTTCTGAGGCAAACTATTGGCTACCTGAGAAAGTTGTGTTTTTCCAGAGCGGGTAAGAAAGCTTTAGGAACCAAGAGCTGAATCACAAATTTGATGCTGAAGCCAGGTACTCAAAATATGATCCTTCCTATTTTTAAAAATCAGGTATAAGGTTGTAAAATTATACTTAATACGCTGATTTGAAGAAACGTGAGGAATACTGCTTGTCGAAGATTTCCAATAAGTGCGTCTCGACGCCCTCGATCGTTCGATCCCCGTAAAAATGTTTAACCTATCTCGAACGGTTAGCGATTTACGGCCGAAAATCTGTATCGTCGAATAGACGGTCTAAAAAAGGTGTTGAAGGGGTGGACTAGATGCATCTCGACGCCCTAGCAGCCAGTTTCTTTATAAATTTCTAAAATATTTTTCAGAAACATTCAATAAATTATTGAATGAAGTCTATTAGTGGTAATTAATTATATATACCTTAGAAATGTTAGATAATCAAGATACTTAAACAATAGTTCCCCTTCTTAATACCTATACTCGGACAGTGTAGAAATATTTATATGTAACTCTATCCTTCATTCTTACTGCCACAGCTCCTATTGAGGCATTTAAATACCGGTAATTTTTGATAGAGCTTATCAGATAGTTTCTCAAGTACTCGTGGCCATCAAGAGTGCACAATGGACGCGAATCAACAAACCAAAAGTTACCGTGAAGAATTATCACAAAATTATGGTTTTTAGGTAAATCGATCGTCTATACGAGGAAGAAATGAGTTCTAATCCATCAGCGACGACTGAGAAAAAAGATGAATTACACGATAGCGACGATTTATGGTCTTTTCACGATGGTGATTCTGACTGGGACTCGTCAATGCCTAATTTCAATGCTTCGAAAAGAGTCATGGTACCAGTATTTCTACTGTGTCAAGCTGTAAGTTTATCATAATGACTCAGTCGACGATTTCGAAGAAAAAAATGGATGTTGAGATTACTTCTTTCAGGTTACATCCTTGCTGAATCTGATTTGTGCTCTCGCCTTAGCCGAAATTTCAGACAAGTTTATAAATGGACAAGGTATGTTATCGGTCGTTGTTTATAGCACTCTATTATTATTCTTGTAGTGTCTTTCTGAATGAATTTTATAGATTTCAGACACATATCGATGTTCTGGTTAGTAGTCAGTTTGGGTAACACGATCGCGCCTATATTGATGTTGGCCTCTGTTCGAACGGTAGGGCAGACGACACACACAATTCAACGATCGACAACTGAGTACATTACGATATTTTGTTTTCAGGAGGGAATTTTATGTATGCGACTTTTTATGCTGTCGAGCTGTGTGATTTTCGTTTTACTTCTCGTGTCAATAGTTCAGTCAGCCATCGTTCTAACTAATTGGATGGTCGATCCTAAAAACCAGGGAGTTAGCAAACGAAAAAAAACTATTGACGCGTCCGATACACTCACAATAATTGGAGTTATTTCAGGAATGTTGGTACAGCTCGCTAGTATCGGTAAGGTAAATGTATACCTATTTCACGAGTGTGCGCATAGAAAAATCATACCGGTACCTATTTTTTTAGTTATCACTTGTCTTTCCATGTACTCCGTGTACGAGTTGACAAAAGTCGTGAAGGAACGAAGACGATCAAGGAAGAAATCCGAAAAATCGAAAACTAAAAATATAAAAACCGTGGTAAAACGGTCGCCCTAGGAGTTTTTTCCTCTATTACGTTTATGATCTTCTAAACCAAGAAAGTCCACGATGCGTTTGGTGAAGATATCCGTCCTGACTTTTTTTTATCATTCAATCCGGAGAAAGAGAAAACGTGAACGTTTTCGTGAACGTTTTTTCTAACGTAAGTTGGACTTGAACACGTGGAGTTAAAGCATTTTTCGTTCTCCTTGATCCGACAAAGAGATTTTTTGTCAATGGGGTGCTCGAAGTAATCCTCGGCGTTCTGAAAGACGAATTCACACTATGTTTAATAGTTAATGATTATGTTTTGTGTTAATTGTTTGTATAAAATAACGTTATAGAAGTAAATTAGGGCGAGAAAAGATCCCGTTTCCACAGCCGAGCAATGTTTACAATATTGCACCGTTTTCTAAAGAATGAATCAACGACCTCCAAATCACCCAAGGATAGGATCATTAATACTCGTATGACAATGTTATAATTGAGGCAAGAGGTTAGCCTGTGTTTTATGAGAGGATTTTACTTCCGATAATTGTTTTGGATCAATCATATTTGTAAGTTCCCATCTTTACACATGTAACTCGATGATCGTAATTTTTCCGAGTCACATAAATAGCCCTAAAGTTGACACCGCATCCTCCCTCTCTCGGAACCACAATCCCTTGGAGTCTTTCAAAGTCCTCCCCCCTCACGGAAATAGCTCGGAAGATCAAAATTCCATCACGTACTTTGTTGTATACTGCTCGGTGGTGGAATTTTTTCAACTCCTCAAGGTAGATCACAGGGTATTTGCGCATTTTCTCGAATATATTTTCTTCAAGTACTCTTTCTCGAATAGTCTAACCTCTCTCTGAGTCATTATTTAGCGTAAAGATGGAAGGTATCTAAATTCCCCCCTCCATAAAACTGTGAAGCGGTTTAAAAAATATTTCAGGATTCTAGGCTAGAAATGCATAACTCGAATACAAATACAGGCAGGCTTCAACTGCAGACTTACCCCTACAAAAGAAAGTCCGATTATGCATCTAGGCTTCTTGAGAACTGTTCCAAAAAATGATCAAAAACGACCAATTTTGACCAAAATTGACTACAAAAACAACCAATTTGGACCACTTTCGACAAAATACACCCAAAATTGACCACAAAAACAACCAATTTTGACTATTTTTTGGAACAGTTCTCAAGGGGCCCACCAACCACTTATGGTGTTTTGGTGGAACTACAAATTACAAATTCAGTAGTAGTACGGTCAAATCAGGCAGAACGAAGGCTTTAGCTGGACATAATTGCGACAGTACATTTTTTTTTTTTTTGTGAAAGTGGTCAGAAAGACCACGTGATGAAAATATTCAAGTCTTTAACATTCCGCCTACTGTAAACCCCATTTGTATCTACTATTGTGCCCAAAATTCACTTTTTGAAATTTTCTCAAAAATTCAAACAGAAATTGTTCCTCATTGGATTTCCTATAAGATACTTGCCTTGAAAATTGCTGACTAAGAAGCATATTTTGCACTTTCAAAAAATTTTCTCCTACATTCTTGTCATTTTCTCAAAAACTAAACGCATTTTAGAGAAAAAAGTTTCGAACAAATGTTGATCCTCATCAAATTTACCATAAGATACATCACTCACTCTTATTACTCTGTCATGAAAAAATACTAAGATAGGTATAGCCAATGGATTAAATGTACCAATTAGAAGAAAATGCGACTGATCCAGAGAAAATGTTTAGACTATGCTTACGTTGGTTATTTTTGCCCTCATTGCCTGAAGAAAACTATCTCAGAGATGAACCTTTGCACTATGAATGAAATATTAAATGAAGAATCTAATATAAATCAGTAATTTCGGAGCCAACCAATAGGTTTAGAGTAATAAGTGAGTGACGTATCTCTTAGTAAATTTGATGAAGAACAACTTTTGTTTGAAACTTTTTCCTCTCAAGTGCATGGTTTTCGAGAAAATTGCAAAAAACTGAATTTTTGGGGCAACAGTGGTCACAAAGGGGATTTACGGGAAAGCGGGGCGCTATGAACTCTTCAGTATTTTCATCAGGTGGTCTTTTTGATCACTTTAACGAAAAAATTGGGATACCGGCGAATCCGCAAGACCCGTGTTCAACTGCGGAAGGTCTTTCAAAAAGTAGAACATGTAGAAAATACTATCATGTATAGCTCGAGAGTCAAAATTATTCCAAGTTCCCTCCCCCCTTCCCGTGACGTCATCAACCTCGGACCGCTCGCGGACGAAAATTTCCTGAAAGCACCCCCCACAAAAGGGGAAGCGGGTTCCTCGCTAAAAAAAATGTACTATCGCAATCATGTCCAGCTAGAAGTCTAATTTGACTGAACTATAGTGCTAGGAACGGAGTTGTAAAACGACTTTACACATGCGGTCGCGGTATTGGCATAGACCCCGATAAACCACGTCTTCTGGTCGACGCCCAGCGTTCACCGAAAATCAACGTCAAGTTGACCAAGAATTCAGTTCTTTCACTTCCCTCAAAGTCTGGGTCGAAATTGCATCGATAAATCATTGAAATTTACCCAACAACATGGGATCGAAAAATATGAACTCCATTTCGACTCTTTTGCCACGTTGGTTTTAGGTCGACTTTTCCAAATTTTCTTAACGATGTGAAATCGACTGCACAACAGTTGCGTCAATTTCAAGTTGATTTATACTAAACGTCAATCTGGATTCGATTTTGAGTCGACTTTTCCAAATTTTTCTCATCTTCCTGAAGTTGACTGCTCTGTTGAATCGGTTATCGGTTGATTTTTAGTTTTCTGGGAATGTACGCCGGTCGACCTTAAACAACCTCTAATCGATGTCGACCTGAAGCTGTCAATGCCCCTTTAAAGAGTTCTGCATATATGGTGACTCCGCTACTTGCAGATGGAATATGTGGTCATATTTAGACAGTGGTTCATTAAAGTATCAATTGTTGATAAGACGCGATATCGAGTTCAATCTTCGGTCAACACTAAAATTTAATAGGATATGTCGACTCATTTCTGACCTCGAGTCCAAAACCCTATCGAATTTGCAGTTGAAATCTATAAAATCACGACGTCGATAGCGAATTTTTTGCCAATGCGTGACGATCACCGTCAATTTTTAGTCGCCCCATGTCGACCATAATTCGATGATAAAAAGGATCGATTGATTTAGACTCGATGCGACCGATTTGATGGCGACTTTAAATCATGATGAGATTTTGAAATCGATGTCG
The DNA here is from genome assembly GCA_035079385.1 of Aspidiotus rigidus. Classification (NCBI taxonomy): domain Eukaryota; kingdom Metazoa; phylum Arthropoda; class Insecta; order Hemiptera; family Diaspididae; genus Aspidiotus; species Aspidiotus rigidus. The sequence continues at coordinate 1,419,676 of JAVHKY010000044.1, read as the reverse complement.
ATTCGAAGTCGACATGGCTCATCGGGATTGACAGCAAGGAAACCACAATTTCTGGTCTCATATATCAAGTCCAACGGATTCAGCTTCCTCTCGTTTCCAAATCCTTTCCTTCAGGTAGTTTGTGACTTAAAATATTTCCAAGTCCATAAAATTAGTCAATCATCGTTCCCCTCTACGTTTCAATCTTTACTGACGACACGACCGGACAAGGTCACGCTAAGATGCTGTAACGCGCTGACAATGTTACTCATTTTTCCAGTTGTAATTCTTCAAAATCTTGAGATGTCGAGCATTTTCCAAGAAAGTCTCTCATAGAACAGGTTCTCCTGAAATCGACGTCGACCTACAGTCAATTTCGGGTCGAAATCTCCAAATTTTGTTGCGTCTATCAACCTGAGAATCTATACGATCGACATTGGTCAGAAGTCTGTGTGCAGTCACTCCCTTGAACTTCTGCGCGTTTAATGACTCGTTACTCGCAGATAAAATGCGTAGTCATACATTTAAGATTATTAGAAACCTTAATTATGTTTGACCAGGACAGCAATGGTCGAATCGATGCAATTTCAACGTCGATTTTCAGTTGACTTTGAAATCTAATATCGAGTATCAATTTACATACTTCTGGAAACCTATCACATTTTTTTCTGCAGTCGACACTGATTTTGAGTCGACCTTTGGTCGAGACAGCGAGTTGATTTGACGTTGAATCACGATGTCGATCGAGAATCGAACTGGTTCAACGGGACCGTAGGTAGGAAGAGAAAGAAGACACACCATAAGTCTACTGAAAACGTAGTCAAGTCAGAGAGGAAGAGAGTTTCCTAGAATTTCTGTCCTTAATATTCCTTCGAACGTCGGCGCTAAATTTGGTATGAGATTTAATCTTCCTCCGTTGGAGTCACTGACAAAGCGTGAGATTTCTTGATGATAGATATTGAGATTTATTAGGACTACATTGCTTTCCTAGGGATAAGAGGACGTAGAAACTCAACAGTCTTACGGGTTGATCAACCAAAGGTAGTAGCACATTCATTAGTACGAAATAGGTCGACAAGGCTATCAGTGATATTATATTATTGTCTACAGTGTTTCCTAGCTTGAACAAATGCAAAGCTGATAATATTTGAATTCGGTCCCACGAACATTATGGTGACGGTCTGATTTGTTATACGAGGATGAAAGGTGAAGGAAGATGAATAAGATTTTTTCAAATTACCTTAGGCAATAGAACGAAGTTCCCGAAACACGTCGTCCAAATACAAAAATTTACACGACTGATCCAAGTTTTTTAATTCTTTACAGCCTTGCGTAGCCGAGATTAACTCATCTGGACTTTCTTTCCGCTATTGGGCGCATTATTCTCTTCTGCACTCAACTCACTTTCCCACAAGCCTAATTAAAATTCTTACCCTACAGTAGCATCTCTTAGGGGATCATAACCGCCGCATGAACATTTTTCAACTTCAAGTAAGTACCTCTCTGGAAATGTCCCGTAAATCTGTACCGCGAATTGTCTTCTCTTTGTACTAAAGCGCCATAAAACATACGCGTAAGCTACTTGAATTGGAAAAATAAACAGAAATAACGAAAGAGCGATAAAAAACCAAAAAAAAAAAAAAAGCTAAACCAACCCTTTCCTCTTGTCATCGGTGCGGCGAGGGAATAAACGCGACAACGATAGACAAAGAGGAAGAAAAGTATACACTCTCATGCACACACATACCACGAAAAAAAACCTACGAGTTGAATTAAAAGAAGAAAAACTGCCCGACTCTCGTATAATACCGAAAATAATTAAACTTGTTCAAGTTTTAAAGTACTTTACGCCGCCCTCTCGGTACAGATGTAATATATACTGTTTGGCGCTATACGTAACGAAGTATTACGATGGTTAATTTCATGCTGTGTAATTCGGAAATTGGCGTCGTCTGTGGTAGTGCAGCGCCGCGCCGAAATAGTCTTACACTCGCCATCCCACGTGAAAGCGCTAAACAGAATTAGGCCTACGCCTTCTGCGCGCTCTGCGGTTAAGGTGTGAACAAGCGGCCAGGCGAGGCAGACGCCACAATGTAATTAGTTCCACCTTACGAAACACAAACCAACGTTGTAACTAGTGTCACCGATGTAAGAGTACGACAATGCTTTCACGAGTACTGCACCGGTGCACCTTCGAACATACTGTTCCACTACCTTCTTCTTCGTCTTCACATTAATAGACTGTGCAAAGGCCGTTCGTCATCGTTTACCGCTTTAATTATGCATACATCTTTACAACTAGACAATATGTCGATTAGCTTGATGACGGCTCGCGGCTCCTTAGCTAATATATTTTTAACCGTGTACCTGATAACGACATCCTTCGATTGCCATTCGTCGTGTTTTGGGAAGTTCAACAGCAACGCCAAGATTTCCTGCAACAAGAACGTAACCATTATTGCCTAGGTAGTTTGCCGTAAAAAACAAAAAGAAAGAGCGCTGCGTTCCCTCCGGAAATAGATTGTGAGGCGCAATGAGATTATGACCGATCAGATATTTTTGATTGTATGATTTACATACGTATCCCTCCCTATCAGTACCTAGATAAGAGATATTCATCCTGGCGCATTTGTGTTCTTCTGTAGCGCAGACTACTTTTTCAACTGGCGCACTTTAGTTTTCTCTCTATAGTTGAAAAGTAGCCTGCGCTACAGAAAAATACAAGTGCGCCAGGATGAATATCTCTTATCTACTCCTATCATTTATGACAATAACAATTACAGTCTAATTTATATACATGGAAGTTGTGAGCCAAGATCAGCAACAGCATGGTTTTGTCAAATTATATTCACAGATTCTGTTTAAATTAGAAATAATGTTAGTCTCAATACATTTTCTTGAATGTTTTATCATTTATGAGTAGAACAAAGAACTGCAATTTCTACAGAAGATTTTCCTCGCTCATAAACACATCAAACATCACTTAAACATTGAAAAAAAAAGAAATAAAAAGTCGGTAAAAGAAAGATATTTTCCTGGCAAAGCCAAATAAATAAAGATCATGTTTTATGTCTACTAATAAGGTATCTAGCTCACGTATGGATATTAATATTAAAGACATGATAATCATCTACAATGGCTGCCTGTGACGTCATCAGGACAGGTTGGGCTCTCTCTCTTTCTTACTCTCTTCTATTCTCGGGATCACTTACTCCGCTCCTTGTTAGTCTCCCAACAGTCTCCATTATACTAGGCCTCATTGTAATGCTGCTCAAGTCTTCTTCATACTAGGCCTCTGGATCACGCTTGATGAGGTCACACTCACAGATTTCAGAATTAGAATACTACTCCTTAGCTTCCATTTTACTGGGCTATACAGTATACTAAACTATACAACACCTATTATTAGCAGGTCCATATTTTCAACCCATGTCGAAATTTCGAATCGCAACTACTGTCATAATTTTGTTCACATTCTGCTCAATTTTGTTCAGCAAATTTTACATTTTATTCCAGCACCGTTTTCCCTCTACATAAATTTAAAATTTGGGCTTCTGGAGAAATGCAGACTCTCCATCTATCAATTTCGGGTTCAAACTAAAACCATAATTTTGTTCACCTACCGTTTTTCCAATATTCACATTTGAAACTTGGGGGGGGGGGGGCTAGAGAAATGCAGCCCTCCCCCATCTTTGAATTTCGGGTTCATACCAATGTGATAATTTTGTTCAATTTTGTTCAGAAACCATCAAATTTTGTTCACTCATCATTACTCCCGCTACCGACATTTCAAATTTGGGGAATTGGAGAAATGCAGTTCCCTATCTACGAATTTTTGATAGAAATCGATATCATAATTTTGATCAATTTTTTCCAGGAAACATTGGATTGGGTCCCAAAGGAATGTATTCTCTCCCTGCCCCTTATCTTCGTAATTTCGATCAAAATTCACCCATTATTCTCTAATTACTCACATTTTTCATATTTTGGAACCCTCTATTCAATTTTGAAGGGTAATCTCCCCCCAATTTGAGTTAAATTTTGAGGTCTAAACGGATTGATTTATGGGTGCTAAATTTGTACTAAATTATGGCGTTGAGTTTTGACAGGGTGGGGGGTTTTCTTGAAAATTTTGGCGTCCAACCGTGCGTCATCTGGTAAAAACTGAACTACCCTAATGAAGGAGTTGAGGTTCGGAAAAATTTCGACTTTCGACTTCGAAGCTACGTATAACGGGAGCTGGAGTTGGAAAAATTTCTTTTTTCAAACCATAATATACGACAGCAAAGATGCTTCGAAAAATTTTATTATTTATACCCATATTGTAAGAATATATTTTGTGAATTCAACTTCTCTTGTTCGGAAGTGCGCACAAAAATCTCAGATTGAGACACGTTTAAAAAGTCAAAAAAATTACTTGGTCATAAAGGACGGATAATCAAATTGTCGTAAGTACTTTGAAAAGTAGGGTCCAAAAGCAGAAACTCCGAAAGAAGTAAGGATGAAATCAGAGATCGAGTCCTGAATACAATGTTCTGAATGAAAATCATCAGTTATACGTGTACTTCTAAACCAGAAGTGAAGGAACTCAGCTAGTTCAGAAAGGAGTGAAAAAATTAGATGCCATTGCAGTCCTGCAATGGCAGCGGGGAACCCGCTGTTCCAAGTCTCCTAGAGCCTGAAGTTTTTCCAAGTCCTGAAAATCATGACGTGACAACTTGAACGCGCTTCAATTTTAAGGCAGCCGTCGTCTTTCCAAGTCCCCCTCCCCTCTCCGTGACGTCATCAACCTCGCTCGCGCTCGCGGACAAAAATTACCTGGAATTACACCCTTTGAAAAGGGATAGTGGGTTCCCCGCTAAAAATACGGATCTAAAACTGGGAACTCAATCTGTATGAATCAAATAGGTTTTGGATTCATCATCTTTTCGGGAGGAAAATGAGTCATAACATTATTCAGATTAATGCTTTGATGCACCGTTGAAAGTTGGAGTCAGTGTTATCAGTATTGTACTTGAGAAGTTTTTTATTATACGTGCTGGTAAAACTGGCAATTAATCAGCTGTTTTCGATACGTAAACTAGCTGTTTTAGTCACGGGCAGCCATCTTCGGTAGATAAACTGGCTGGTTTTTCCACAGGTTCAAGTTACGGGTTATACCCTGCGTACGTAATTTGAACGTATAAAAAAATTTTGTATTATACACGGTCCACCAGCTCGTGATATCACTCGTCCTTTTACTTCACTCTCTTCAGGACCTTGTATAGTAAATAAATATTTATTTAAGGATTACAGCCGCCCTTTACATAATTTCCTCACAGGGAACACTTTGACCAACCAGTGCAGCAATGGTCGAATCAAGGCAAAAACCTGATAGCAGAAGTCGACTCATTTTTGTCCTCTATTCTAAAGTCCTCTCAAATTGTATGCTGAAAATCTACAGAATTTCGACGTCAATTACAAATGTGAAGTAAAAGAGGAACACATAGACACGTAACAGTTAGGAGTATAATACGAATTTTTGAAACGTCAGAAAAATATTCGATTTAGAGTTCGAAACAGAACGAGAAAAAATGAATAAGTAGAAATTAATTTTTAGAAAGTCATGAAAATAATTGAAACATCGCTTTCAATACCAGGTGTAAACAAAGAATGAGAGAAAGAACCTACGGCGATGAGGAAATATGTTTCTATTCGAGTTCAATTAGGTTGAGTCATCTTGATATCTGTCTATATTAACAGGTTGAAGAATGTCGATTCCATTTCGTTTACAGCGTGGTATTGATCTGATTTGTAGATTTGATACGGTTTCAATTTTTTCAAGTCTATTTATTCTGTGACCCTTGCCCAGTAATGAAAGATTTTAGCACTGATTTTTTCAGGATCGTGTCTAAATGCAATATGGTGAAGGCCTACAGTCGATTTAGAAGTATTTTTTGAGAAAGCATCCGGCGAAAAACTTGGAAAAATTGGTTTTAGTATTGAGAATTCAAGCAAGCCTAGACCTAGTATAAAGCTAGTATGAAGGAGGCCTAGACCTACTATGAATCTAGTATGAAATAGGACGTCATCAGTGACCTGTACCTATTTTAGAGACTTCGAAATATATAGGTCGAGAGTAGAAATTTTTCCAAGTCCCCTTCTAAAATAGGTCCCGGTCACTGATGACGTCCTACTTTATACTAGTTTATAGTAAGTCGAGGCCTCCTTCAGACTAGCTTTATACTAGGTTTAGGTTTGCTTGAATTCTCAATACTGATACCAATTTGACTCATACAACAGGTTCCCTGCGTTCCTTATTTACCTTCGTTAAGGAAGCCGTCCTTTTTGAACATTGAAATTTAAAAAGTACCATACCGGTGCCTACGTACAGAAAATTCATAGAAAATTTACCTTCCAGGTATTTTTACAAAAATTAATCTTCATCATCTCCTTCTTCGTCGTTTTCGCTCTCATACGTTTATGTAGGTATTGAGCACTAGTAGACAAGTTTGAGATAAGAAAGCATACACCCTTTTTTCTTCTCATTTTTACGCTCGCATATAAGTCGCACCCCATTTTTGGAGCTCTCAAAATCTATTTTAAAGCACGACGAAAAATACGGTAATATTATGAATATTCTGTATTGGTAGAGGTAAAGAGCGCTGTTTCGACGTAATATTGCACAATAGAATGTCGTATACACAGGGATAAAAGAATGACTTTACAATGAATACTTCTTGTACTTCACGATAATCAAAAAATTACGAAGTCAAAGAGCGATAGAAAAAAAAAGTGGCGTTTTATAGTTCAGAATCCTGCAATTTACTGATTTAGACGGACGACATTTTTTACCGTAAAAGAAATTTTCGAGTGGTACGAATAGTAATTTTTTTTTTTATATTTCCTTGTCACGTACTGCATCTTAACAGGTGAGTAATGACTCACATTTCGCACGACGCGATGCGATACACATCACAACGGTGGGCTAATTATTTCGCGATTTTTTTCTTTCGTGTATGCAATTTACAATAATTTGGAGTAACTTTTTCATTCACTTCCGCTTTATTTTTCGATTCAGCGAGCAAGACCTCGATGTGCAACGACGTCAAAAGCCGCCTAAAGTCGGGATATTGTATTTAAGTGCTGCATAGTGAACTTCATCGCTCGTATCACACAATGGGCAGACCTTTTTCGAAATTTCGTCAAGCACTCGTCGATAATAATGTGTATCGTATACCTACCTCACACGAGAATATTATTCGAGTAAGGACTAATATTTTTGATGAGCGGTACACGCGAACGATGAAAATGTACTGAATGACAATCGTCTGGCCTTCTCTCGTTTGTATGTGAGGGTGGGGAGGGCGGTGTATACTCATATTACGAGTTTGGGCTTTCACGCGTGGTCTGTTTTGTTGTTGCCTAGACAAAGTAGCGTCAGTTTCTATACGTCTGCTTTTATGCAGCGTGTTCCCTATTACGCACTTCCATCCTCTCGTTTATAACACTGACCTATAGACGTTAGCGAGAACTTGATACTTGCAAAACTTGCGAAACATCGACTAGTACATCTCTATTCACGAAGTGGAAATGCTATTATCTTAGGATTAAGAAGTGTGTATTTGCATTACGAACGTCGCGTCGTTGGCATATCTTTCGAGAACTTTTTTTCTTACCTATATTTTAGTGAATTCTTCATCTTGAAACTAATGAAAAAACTTCGCTTTAATCCACCGTGTGGTGAATAAATAAAGTGTGAATAAAAGGAATGTCGATTTTGAATCGATGTGCAGTCACTCTGTCTGTTTGGTCGCAGAAAGAATGCGTAGTCAGAGCCAATATTCTTGACCAGTACATCAATGGTCGAATCGACGCACTTTCGATATTGATTTTTCGTCGAAACTCAATTCAATGACGAGAGTCGATTTATTTTTGACCTCGATTCTGAAACTCCATCAGATTGTGCATTGAAAACCTAAAAAATTTTGACTTTAATCGACGTAGATTTCCAGTCGTTGTTAACCAGAAGTCGACCAACTGAATGCTCGTATATATGACTGTTCAAAATGAGTGGATTGAACAAAACGAATCATCGATTTAGTTTCAACTTTCAGTGATTTTCAATCGAGTTGGATTCATTCGACGCTGAATCTGCGTCGATTTGATTCAACATGGTTTATCGAGATTCTTTGTGGTGTTCATTCATCATTACAGAAGAGACGCCGGATCTGAAGTTGAGAGATCGAAGTACACGAGTTACTCGGAAAGGGAGGTTACCGAGGTAAGATAGACTCATCTATTTCATTCTTTTGACGGCCGTGTCCCTCAGGCGCGGATTCAGGTCCATACTTCGAAAGGGGGTGCGGGAAAAAACCTTTTTTTTTCCGCCCCATGGAAAATCATTGAATCAAGGTATGTCTTTGGGTATTTTATAAATTTATCGATATTGATTGCATCGATATATCGATTGTATACTAGGCTGCTTCCGCTCGTTCGTTCCTACTCTCAATCTATAGTCCAGTATAGTGTATTTTGAGCTAACTAGTTTTCGGTCGCTCCAAATTCTTAGTCTAATGTAAGTCTTCGTCAAATCTGCTTGTGACGTCATCAATATTCATGACGTCATTAGTTCTTGACGTCATATACATTCGATTCTTTGACAAAAGCTTAGTATAATCTAGTGCACTGATTTAAGCTGAGCCTAATTTGAGTCGAGTATAGTCCAGTATTAGTAAAGCGTGGATTAGACGTATGCTAGGCTTCGTTCAAAGCTAGTATAGCCTAATGACGTCGATCAGGTTGAAGGTTCGAGGATCCCAAGTCCATCAACGGGGAGGAAGGGCAAAGCCTAAAATGCTGAACCTAATATTTGTATACCGTATGCTAGGTATGAGGAACTCGAACTCGCAGAGTACTGGATCAGATCAAGGATAAGTATATCAATAGAGGAAGGTTGCCTAGTGTAATCCAGTAAATTGTATGCATAGCCTAGTATAATGTAAAATTAGTATAGTCTAGTCGGATTACCCCCTCTCAATAATGCTGTTGCTTCGGCTAATAGGGTTGCTGATCTAGCTATGAAAACTGGACCTGGGGTTAGTAACCAAAAAATTTTGCCGCCCTTGTCCGCAATACCCCCTTATTTCGCATAAACGATGTTGCGATTGGGGTGATCAAAGGGATAAAGGGAAGGGTCAGGGAAGAGGGTTTAATCATTACGAAGGCTGACAAAGGTAACGCCATTGTCGTTAATGGAGAAATCCTCTTACATCTCCAAGGTCTATGACGTCCTCGGCGAGTGTGGTGCAAAGAAAATGACCGTTTCAATTTTCCGTAAAGGAAGTTAGACGTGTGATTATCAGCTGCGAGTTTCTTATCAAAACCCCCTCGCTGAAAAGATTGCTCCTTGAACCTAACCCCGTGCCTCCTTTCTTGTACGGGCTGCCTAAGGTCCATAAGAAAGATACTCCGATGCGTCCTGTTGTTTTTTTTTTGTATCTTCTCCCACTTACTCCCTAGCGAAATTCTATCTAGAGTATATTTTGAGTCACCTTACTATGTGAAAAATTCGGTTTCCTTGGCTGATAAGTCTTAAGATGTCATTCTTCCCCCGGGGTCGACCCTTAGTTCATTTGATGTGGTGGGCCTATTTCCCAATATCCCTAAAGCAACTGCCATCCAACACATGGGAGACCTTTCAGTTCAATCAAGTACTTGTCACGAAGAATTGGCAGAATTATTCAATTTGCTTAATATTCGTGGTCTCCCAACTTTTGTAAATTCGATGGGAAATTTTTCGAGTTTCCTGAGGAGGTCGGTAGCCCCATCGGTTCTCCTCTACGTTCCCTCATCTCGGCAGTCTTTATGTTTAAATGTGAGCTCGATCTCTTCTCCTCTAGCCAGGTGTTGTTGAGTCATATATTTTATTGGTACAGGTATGTCGACGATGCGTTGTGTACGTGGACTAGTCCCCGAGATCTCCTTTTGGAGTTCCTAAAGTTTCTAAACAATCAATACCCTTTTATAAAATTTAACTTGGAAGTTAGTGGTTCATCTATTAATTACTTGGATTTGACGATCTCTGATAGAGACATCGTCCATGAATTCGCCAGCTACAGAAAAGATACTTCGACCGATATTACTGTCCACGGCAAATCTTTTCGGGCTGTTGCTCACAAATTCGCTGCTTTTAACAGCTTAATTCATGGCTGACCAGTATTCCATTGAGTCGGTCCGCCTTCCGCAAGGAGCTGTTGACTACAAAGCACTTGGCCAGAGTGAATGAGGTCAACCTAGACACTGTCCTTATAGTTCAAAGGAAAGTCACTCGGAAGTGCCTGGATTTCACCACCTCCCTCCCTCGCACTATGACCCTAGAGAGTAGAAAGCGTTGGATAAGGCTTCCGTTTTTGGGGAAGTTCTTTTCTCAATTGGGTCGTGTCCTCCAGCCCTTTAGTTTTGGGCTTGTTTATGAGTATGATTCACATCGTGATAGCCTCCATTATACTGGGCTATACAGTAAGCTAATCAATATTAGGCCTTCATGAAACCAGGTCTCACATAAGCCTAATATACGACAGCATAAAAGCCTGTATCAGAAACACTTGTAGATCACAAGGATGGCGGGAAGTGTATTGAACTTACAGATTTTGTAATCACGCTCAGAGTCACGGTTCATGACTCATAGTTGAAGGGTACCTCTGAGGCATCGCTAATGACATCATCGTTTATTATGAAGGGAGAGAATGCAGGATTATTAAGAGTTCGGGGAGCAAGTCGCGGGAGTGATGTAAACTCACAAATTTTCAAATTAGAAGCTAGGAATCTCGTGGAACTCACAAATTTCGGAATTAGGTGCGAGATTTCAGGAAACTTCAGGAAAGACATGTTTTGGGGGGAGGCAACTCTCAGGGGTTGAGGAGGGGGGAAGATACAGAGGCACATAACAAATTTCAACGAGAAGCAAATGACACTAACCACGATGTTCGAAGTTTATTAAATATCGAATAAATCCACAGATGCAGAAAATTTAGAGGTCCGAAATGTTAATGATAAAAGAAAAATAAAAAACAGGTGTCAGAAAACCTATTTTTTATTTTTATTTTCAATTTTTTATTTATTTTTATTTTGTTCTATTTTTTTTTTTTTTTTTTTTTCTTTTATCATTAACGTTTTAGACCTCTAAATTTTCTGCATCTTTGGACTTATTCGATATTTAAAAACTTCAAACACCGTGGCTAGTGTCATTTGTTTCTCGTTGAAATTTGTTACGTGCCTCTGTATCTTCCCCCCTCCTTTTGAGGAATACATCGAACATAAGTCGCAAGGGTTGTGAACACTCAAATTTTGAAATTAGTTATCAGGATTCAGGGAACAAGAAACATGTCAAAAGTAGTTATCAAGTTCATTTAAGCAGCTAGCACAGCGTCACATTTCAATGATTCAAATCAATTTCACACAAAACAACGAATACCCTTTTTTTTCTCATATTCTTTCACAATCTTAATTTTGTATTTTGAGTGAGTTGGGATGACGATTGCGCATAGATACCTCGTCCCTCGGTCATATGAATCATTTTGTCCGCATCAATAAGATTCGTTTGCACTATTAATTATAGTTCACGACGCAACACAAAATATCACAATCAAATGCGAGACACCCTCTCCTCCCTGATCACCGTCATTGGAACAAATAGAAGACATTTTCTCCACGTGATAACGCATATATACACTATATTAATATACAGTATCCACTAAATAAAATCATTGAGAATCCGCATTACTATCGTACGCTGTTATTATACCCTTGTATGTAATGATAAATTTAAATAAATTTTTCAGTTCGCCATTCCACTGCACCGCAGAGTTTTCACCCGGAGTCGACGTCGGCGGCGCTGATGACGGGGTGCATCGCCTCATAAATCGTTCGCGTTGACCATTTCGTTCGACTTATGGCGGCCACAATATCGAAAAACATTGACCAAAATTCATGTACGTACTCTGGCCGGAATAATTGCCCGGTGTAATCTTTACTCGGCGGACGGGCTATTAGTTTCTTTTATTCACTCATTTACCATTCCCGGAGATATTGGGTGGCCTTTTCTCCGACTCATATGTACACGTACGTACGTTGCGTAAGACGTTTTAATGGCGTACTAAATTTACTTTTAACGGTCCCGCCATATGTCGACAATGAAAAAGCCGTACACACCGGCCAGAGGACGCTATATTCTATCTCCGGACAGTAATTATAACTTTAATCTTCGCGTTCGCCTTTAAAATTTTCTAATATTGCGTGATATACTCGTACTTTTATTCCTCACTCTTCGTCCCTTCTGGCGTATATTCATTTGTTTATATGGTGCTGTGTTTTCGTACTCTTATACGATGTAAGCACATTCCAACAGCGTGTTCAGTACCAAACTCACTGTGCGATGACACATTGTAAAAAAATTGTTTACTCTGGAGTTTGAGACTCGGATCCGTCTTCTTAGGTACCATCATCATAGCTGCGTTACAATATCTCAGAACTCATATATTTGTTATCAGAACACCACGAAGAAGTAAAGACTCGAATAAGAAAGTCAAGGTCTACTTGTCTCGTGTCATTCATTTTGGAACTGAAGAAGCACAGAATAAAGATTTTGGTCCGTGAGACCAATCTCGACAAGATCTATTCAAAAAGATGCGGCATGTTTCAGTCTGATCAAAACTACACTGGACATCTTGAACTATTTATTCGTGGATAAATTAATTCTGATGACGTAATTATTAATGGGATTAATCAATTTCTTATTCTTCCAATAGTAATAGGTATAGTTACAAAAAAAAATTATTATCAATGCATGAATAGTTACTAGTATTCTGTAATATGAATTATTATTATTAATATTAATTAATTCTGTTCGAATGATTATTCTTATTGACATACCTATTATTCCTGATAATATACCTAATATTGAATATAAAAATCTAATATTTTTGTGATTAGTAAAGTATATTCATTTATTTAATAATTTTATTATTGAGAATATTTAATTTTTAAATTTGAAATTGAATTTTAAATTTTTTTTGAAAAAATTGATTTCTAAATTATGAGTTTAATAGCTATTGGCTTTATTTTCAATTTTTTGTTTTAATTAATTTCGAATATTAATTTTTATTAAAAATCTTATTATTATTATTATTATTATTATTATTATTATTTATTTGATAATTCATTTTCTAAATAAAATTTTTTTTATATATTATATAATATTGATAATAGAATTTCTTATTTTATAATTTATATAATATATATCAATAAAATTTATAAATTTTTTTATTTTAATTTGATTAGGTATTATTTATAGGTAAAGTATTAATTATAATTGATAAATTATTAATATTTTTAATAATGATAAAATTGATTAATCAATTTAATTCAAGTTTAATGATACTAAAAAATTAATTTAATAATTCTATTTATGATATTTTTTAAAAATTAGGTTTATTTTAGTTTAATTTTATTTGAATATGTATTTTATATTATTTAGTAATAATTAAATTCATATTTCATTATTAATTACTTACTAAAATTTCATTATCAAATTATGATAAAAGTTTCAATTTCATCATCTTGTCATTTTAAAATTAGGTGGTTTTGGTATAATTTGTATCATAATATTTTTAAATTTATTTCTGATAAAATTAATTTTATATTCACCTTTATTTGGAATAATTTTTATTCTTCAATTTTAATTTTTTTAGTTTTAGATTTAAAATTAATAATTGCTATATCATCAGTAACTTACTTTGATAATAAATAAATTTTAGGAATATATATTATATATATTTGTAAAATTTTTTTCATAGGTTCAGTTCTTCTTTATTGTTTATAATTAGAGAATTAATATATTTATTAAGAAATTCACGTTTAATATTAATTAATAATTCATTAATAAGATTTGATTATATTTATAATTCTTTTTATTAGGATTAATAGTCCATTAAATTTAAGGTTTTTTAGTGAGGTATATTTTTTTTCTATAATTTTAAATATAAATTATTTTTTATATAATTTTATAACATAATTATTATTAAATATTGAGCAGCGCATTCTCCACAGGACAATCTGTATATATCAGATTTTTGATCTGAAGGAATATTCTCTCTAAGGTGGATGAGCTGATTTAAGGTCGTGACAGGATAAAAACTAATGTGGTAGTTAGGGTACTTATATCTTTTCAGTTCGCGAGCAAGCGTATTAAAAATATTACCTAAATAAGGAAGACGAAGCCAACGTTTACGAGGGGGAGGGGAGGAATTTTGAGTACACTTATTACCACATGATTCGGCGATTTCTGGCGTACCATTTCTGGAATATTAATATTCAGATACCGTTTTATATAGCCATGTCCTGAATATTTTGAACTTCGATGAGACGAGTCTCTTCTGAAAGAGGAAAGAGAAGCAGCCTATGGATGGCAGCGTTGACCGCGGCCAATTTGTGCTGGTGAGGATGCAGAGAATCTTTGGCCCTCCAAAGATAAACTACTTCCTGTAGATGGAGAAGTCCAGAGAGAGGTTGTTCGTTCCAGGTGAAGGCCGTGGAGTGAGAGTGACGTCAAGAAAATTTAGAGAGTCGTTGACATAGAAGGATGGAAAGAATTCAAGGTGCAGGATGTTATCAGCACCACTCCAAGCACATAAGACATCGTTGACGTATCTTGCATAGTAAAGGACGTGTTGAGCGAAGCTTCCATCAATGCGGATTTGAGATTCCATGTGATCCACAAATACGTCGGCTACCAGAGTGGACAATGGCCTTCCCCTTGAGAATCTGTCAGAGAACTTGCATATTTTACCACGGAAAGAGCAAATATTGTCGTGAAGACATAGCGTTATTAGTTTCTGGAATTCGAGAATTATTTCGGAGGAGCGAGATCATAATTTCAACTGTGTTGTGAACTGGAACATGAGCCGAAAGCCTCGTGGGAAAAATTTCTGATTTATGTCTCTAGCCAGCTTGATGGAATTTTTCACCGCTCGTTGGAAACGGTCCGGAACCAGGAGGCTAGGAATTTCGCAAGATGAAACGATGGGTCTCTGTAGTAGGCGACTACGGGTTTAACGGGATGATCCGGTTCATGAAGTTTTATCTGACCATAGAGACTCGGAGTGGCAAAAAATTCATTTGCGTAAGAGCGTCATGCTAAGAACGGATGACCTGTATTGCACTTTTTGTAGAGGAGCGTATTTCCTTGTTGTAATTATTAAGGTTGGAACTCGTAGGCTTTGCTCCAGATGAATTAAGAAAGTCGAGCATCTTCTTATCATAATCGGTACGGGAGATGATGATGAGTGTTTCACCTTTATCGGCCTTGACGACTACAAGATTCTCGTATGGATGGAAACTTCGCTCAAAACGTCCTCTACTATGCAAGTTACGTCGACGATGTCTTTTGTGTTGGGAATATATGGTACTGATAACATTTACCAGCATCGGTTCCCAACCACTTATTGGAAATCTTGGAGTCAAAGTCTGCGTTGATATACCCCCCAGGAATCTTTGTCTTAATCCAGGATTGTCAACTTATTATACCAGACCAAGAAAAAGGGTGGAAGAACGGAGCAAAGGAGTCCTCGAAAGCTAAATAGCTTGAAATAATGTATACGATAATGATGTCACAAAGAGATTTCAGCTGGTTTGATGTCTTTATACTGTGCCTTCATCCACTATCGCAAATTCTTAACTATTGACTGTATCGAGTAAAATATGAAAAGAAATTTCAAAAATGATATTCATTTATTTTGCTCCGCCAGACTTTCTTTTTCTGGTCAGATTGTATCGCAGTTCTCTCGTTCTTACCGTCGGGCTGTAAATCAAATAGTCTGAAAGCGAACTACAATCACTTTTCCTTTTTGATGAAATTTCTGGTTAACATCATAGTTGAACTGAAATCGGTCTGCACTGTGTCAAATAGTTGCTAAATTTGCAAGCTCTGTTTGACTCCATAAATTTTTACAGGTACATATTTTGATTGTTTCTTTTGCGATCCAAAATTTAGGCCATTTGTTGTTTTTCTCTTCTGAATTGCTTCGACTGCTTTCGTCGGATTTACATTCTGTTTCCGAAACGGACTCGGTAAACGTTTGTAATGATGATTTGGCGACAAACGTCGTACATACGATTATTCGAGCACACAAAAAGAGAAAGAAAAATAAAAATATGACGTTATTTTGCGTTTCTCATATTTTCTCTCTTTTCCGCTCGACAAAAACCTTGAAAACATTACGAAAAGAGTACCTCACAGAATGGTGTACAGCGAGAAACTCGGCTAGACACCGCGTGACTCTCACCCCATCCCTCCCGATCGTCTCGTTCAACTAAGCGTTAATTTCTATGAACTAATTCATGCGCCGAATATAGCGTGTCTCGGGTTAATTTATACGTCGAAAGAAAGAAACAAGAAAACGAACGAACGATTACATTACGTATACAAAACGGATTTTCATCGTACTCTCAAGAAGGAGAAGGAAAATAATAATAAAAAAAAGGGGGAAAAATGAAAAAAGGGAGAAAATGACACGTTCTGTTCTTCTATATTTTTGATACCCAAATCGGTTGACCCTCGAACTCCATGGGAATGAATCTGGAGTATTTGCCCGGACGTACCCAGTTCATCTTGTGGCCGAGACTTATGAAAACACCTATCCTAGGTACCTACTCACGTGTCAGTTATATTTTTATTTACTTCGTAAATACAGAAGATCTTACAAAGTACGCAGCTACACCTACATATCACAAACATTAGTATGAGAGAGGAAAAAAGTCGCGAAGAAAAGAGAAGTGGTAGACGCGGAAAAAGGAAAAGTTACGTTCGTCTGCTATTTTTTTTTTTTTTTTTTTTTATTTCTCGCAGCAATGCTTTTCACCCTATCTGTTAAACGTGACTAGATTTCTAGAACAATTCGTTCTTTGTCTAGTCCTTCTCTCTCGGCAGTCGCTCCGGATCCCGGGTATCTTTCTCACACGATGATCTTTTAAATAATATATTCGAAGGAGTAAAATAAGTTACTTTCACGATAGACACTCGTGCAATACATTCTACATAGGCGGATGTTACCGAGTGCAGTGTTTTCGACTAATTTAATTCTCGTGGATGGATAAAAACCCTGTTAAATTCCGTATCGACTTATTCTACGCTTTTTCGGTCTTTACAATAATGACGGACGGGCTTCATGTGACAGAAGAGATGGTAAAGGGACAGGTCAACATTTTCGAGAGATTAGTTCGATAGATTTATGCACGAATTCTATTCAATTCTATTATCTGTACAGCTCAAAGCTTTGAAAATTCCAAAATTAAAGGGTTAATTGGGACATGGGAAAAGAAGCATTACGTCTGTAGATCTGGGGAAATCTACAAAAGTACGTATAATGAAAGTGATTAATAAAAATGTTGATTATTTAGCTGTAGACGAGAGGGGAAGCTTAAGGCTCTTATACTTACTACAGAAACGTGGAAAAATTCCGACCTCAAAGCTATGTTCATGAGAAGGACTCTCGAAAAAATTTCGATTATCGAACTATATACGAAGGATGAGGGGAGAGATAAGTTGTACGCCCCGAAGAAGGCGAATCAAGAATCCGAAAAATCTTCACTTTCGAGCTATACTTATACGTCTGGAAGAGGATTCCGAACAATGTCGACCATTGAGGAGTGTAAGAGGGGAAGGAGGACTAAGAGAATTTCCGACCATCTAGCTATACCTATAGTATTTGGAAGGAGCGGACTGAAAAAATTTTAACTTTTGAGCTGTGTATTGTATAGCGAGGGAGGATGAAAATAAATTAACGAGTGATAATTTAATTTGTCAGTTTTCGAAATTATAAACATGTTCGGCACTGTCATTAAATATTTTTTTTGTCGCTTGTACAACGCCGTCCGTCCTCCATGGAGGACTGGATGCGGGTTGCGTATGTATTACTCGTAATTTTGTATTCTCCAGCACCAGAATCGACCATTTCGGGAATAACTTCAATGTTGAAGAATTTTCTCGGCGAACCCTCTCTTCTTCCGAGCAACCACCAAGCTGCAAGGCCTTAGGCACGCCAAAACTTTAGAACACACGACAACAACACCCCCTTAGATATGGTGGATCGCTGTTGGAGTCTCTGCTTCTTTTTTCTTTCAAGGAAAATCTTTCTCTTCTTTTTGCACATCTGCATGTGGAAGGTAGAAAGTCGTCGAGTAGACCATGGCGTGGTTCTGCAACTGCCTATTCGATTTCATCTTCTTCTGAATGACTGCGGCCGCAAATTCAGACATGAGCATCAGGATACTCGGAGCAAGCGCTTCATCTACCCCAATCTCTTGAAGAGACTGACTAAGCTTGCCCGGCTCGCGCCTCCATGCCTCACACTCGAACAAGGTGTGCTATGGTCCATCGTCAGCACTGTTGGTTGTATAGCGTGAATGGTTGCCTGCTCGACTTACCTTAACTTCTCATTAAGGAACTTACTGAGGCTGCCATGGTCGCTTAGCTGACTGTGATCTCGGTTCATACACGCATTAAGGTCGCGTATTAACACAAAGGTCGTCCATTTACCAAGTTCACTTTGAGTCTTGATCCGTAAAACCTCTTGATCGATCGTTGTCTTCTTTTTTGTTTTGAACACCATTATCTCTCCTCAACAAAGAGCTCAATTGGTGGTGAACGCGCTAATACGCAAAGAGCCTTCATAGAGACAATGTGATAGGCGTTAACACACCTCAGCGTAGCTCTTTGTTAGATCTTTACCTCATCTCTCTACTTGTGTGGGGTATCTTCATTGAGTAGGTTCATACTAATGCAGCACCACATAGGAGGGTCGACAAGGTGGTGCTCATCACGATCCTTCTACTCATTTCCCTCGACTCTCCTAGGTTTCTCATCAGGCGGCTTGGGTATGTAACTACCCTACCCGCCACTCCCGCTGTCATCAGAAAATGTTGCCTAATGTTCAGCTTCGAGTCAAACCAG
The DNA here is from genome assembly GCA_035079385.1 of Aspidiotus rigidus. Classification (NCBI taxonomy): domain Eukaryota; kingdom Metazoa; phylum Arthropoda; class Insecta; order Hemiptera; family Diaspididae; genus Aspidiotus; species Aspidiotus rigidus. Next base: position 1,400,709 of record JAVHKY010000044.1, on the reverse strand, counting down.
ACGCCTAGGTACTTCATTACCACCTTGGTCTCGATTTCCACACTTTGCAGGAGAGAGATGAGGGCACTGAATTTTCGACAGGTCGGGAATAGTATAGCCTCCGTCTTACCTACAGCAAGTTTATGGTCTGGCCGACACGATCCAACGCGTCGTGTTTCAGCAGTGCATGCCACCAATGTGTCATTCGCATAGCAGATAAGCTTAACACCCGGTACGGAATATCCCGTTAAATACAACGTACCACAACTGCGCTCCAAGGACCGAGCCCTGCGGCACCCGATTAGTAATTAGACGCTTTACTGTACCAGTAGACGTTTTTGTTTGGATTTCCTGCCAGTTAGAATACCTGCTGATCATCCTGCACAGGTATGCCGGGATTTTTGCATCCACGAGGCCTTTCAATATCTTCTCCGGTGGAATTGAGTTGAACGCAGTTCTTATGTCGAGGATGATGACGCGTAGCTATTGCTGACTCGGCTATCCTCTTGAGCTTTATTTCAGCATCTGATGAACAAACTGTAATGCCTACTTGAGATTCTACCACATTGCTTCAGATAGCTCTCGAGTCGATTAGCTATCACTCTCTTCAAGAGTTTGCCCACGTTGTTCAGCAGACAGATGGCCCTCCAGCTAGCAATCAACGCTGGTCTGGCTTTCTTCCACCACAACTGCCGCATTGAATGTATCAATACGCAGTGCCAGGTCAACTGAATGTATTGTGCGCCAAACTTGATTTGTAACCTCATCCGGACACGGCACCTCGCAGTGTGTTGACCAGTGCATCCACCTCCAGGGTGCTTAGGAGGGACATACCATTCTCTTCTACTATTGTTGGTGGCTTCTATGAGAACAAGCCATCAATGATTCGCTCCACAATTTTCGACCCCATTCGGCTCCATGCTGAGAGGCCTTTTAGCTTCTTCAGCAGTATCTTGTTGGCTTGCCAAACGGATCCTTCTCCGGCATTTCGCACAGCTCTTTTCCATGCAGCATTCTCGCTGTCCTTTATGGCCTTTCTCAGCCTTGTACGAGCCAGCTGGTATTTGGGTGCAACCGCCTGCGTCGCTTGGCGGATCCGACGCTGACGGTTGCACTCTTTCCGTAGCTCGGCAACCAGTAAACAGTTCTGGTGAGTCTTGCCTGAGCATGACTTCATGCCATACCTTGGGCAGCTTTCATCATCCTTTCTACTGCCACCTATGCATTTCGGCAGTGCAGTGTCATTAAATTCAATAATAACCTTTGATAAAGAGAAATTATTACGATCAAATCATCGATCCTAATCAATTATTACAATCAAAAACTCCTTATCAGGCTTCCTACTCGCCTCCGCTAACGTACTCCACGAGCTGAACGCTCAGTAAAGTGTATAATCTTTGAAATCTAAAATTAGGCAAAAAACGAAGTGTGACACGAGGGCTATTCTCATTTTTACTAAGCATCTCGATAAAGAAAATGTGCAAAACTTAATATTTTGTAAGGCCGTTCTGAACGCGAAGGTCTTGTCGCTATAATGAGCGGAGAATTAAAAAAAATCGCGACTTCTTCGGTGCGGCACGAGAAAATATTTCTTTATTTTGCTATTTCGTCCTTCAAATTGAATCTTCATTTTAGAGAAACCTCCGGACAGATGTTAACGTTGCAACATGTCGATTCTCTAACCAACGAGGCTGAAAGAAAAAGGAAGTGAACGAGAGGGGAAAAAATGTACGATAAGTTTTCCAAGGAAGTTCGTTTGGCGTTACGTGACGTGAAAAAACGAGAGGAGTGAGAGAGTAAGAGTACAGCTATAAGATAAACTGACCATTACGATAAGGGCCTAATCCATTCGGAAAACAGTAAGCAGAACGTCGTCGTATGTATGTGTGGAGAAATTTACTATCCGACACGCGGCAGAATAGAAGGAAAAAACAAAAAAAAAAAAAAGAAAAGAAATAAATAGGAAACGAACGAAAGAACGAAGCCTTTAGCTATATGAAGCTCTCGCTGTCTAACTTTACGTGATGATCAGTTACTTACGTAGGTAATAAGGACAAGTACCAGAGTAGAATACCCTATCGTATTTCGTTTTTATTTTCGCGAGCCGTGTTCGATGCTACGAGTATTTGATTAGATTGGGTAGTGCTGCTGGTGCATCCAAACCCATAACGACGACATCTCACATTGGCACATACCACGTCCTCTTTTATCTGCCGGTTAACAAATTGATTCGATGCTAGTCAAGAGCATTCATGCTGTACGGTTCGAGCCGTTCTTCCACACAAGGGGATAGAGAGGTAAAAAGCTCCCAGGATTTAAAATTAGACCACGTTTCCGATTTAACGTTCCTACTTGTCTGTTTCCTCATCTGCATATAGTTTCCGAGCATACATTAGAACACTATGAAACCAAATTATAATTACCTACAGAGTAGAGCTCCTTACGTGTATTAACTTCCTATTCTTTAAATACGAATATTAAGGATAGTATTGTCCATTTCCGCAATAAATATACAGCACCTACTTCTATGGGATCTGAGACGGTTCGTTTTCGATACTTATGCGAGAAGTTTCCCAACCTAATAGTGACGCTGACTATTTACAGGTATGTGAGACCAACTTTATGATTATGACAAACAAGCAGAAATGCCCCCTTATACGTACCTAATCCAAGCCTGTAATTCCTTCAAGATTGAAGGTCCGCTATTACTCGTCCAACTACTCATTCTCGACTGTTACCCTATCTATCCTCTGATCGCTGCCTCTCCTTGAAAAACTCTCTGGCCATCAGTTCAATATTTTCTTTCATCCTCAACGCTTATGCTGTATGTTCTCTGATTGATACCACACCCGGAGAAAGTTTCTCAACTCACTGGATCAATAAAAATCAAACACTTTCACACATACATATACTCTCGCTTTACTCGTAACCCAACTGCCCGCATTGTAACACAGAACTATGTTTACAACTAATTGTTAACTATACTTATTCATAATCGTTAATACCCGACTTGTCCCTGTGACACTTTACTCATCAAAAAAGGAATTCATCTGCTATCAAGCAGTAATCACCCACTTGACTCTTTTCTATCCATCCGACTCTCCTCTCTTCAAAAACTCAACTGTTCTTCTTCAATAAAAAACCCCATTACTCTTTTCTGTCTGTCAATATAATATTCGCTTTTAAAGTAATGGCGCATAATGATGTTGCTAGCCTCTGCGTTAAAGCTGGCAACCTCCCCCTCGCCCCCCCCAAAAAAACTGCTTTCCAACTTTTGCTGTTAATTTTCTTGGATCCGCAGCTCAATTCATGCAGCTTCCAATCTACACACTCGCACTCTGTCGATATAACCCTCTCCTCCTTCCTCTTGAATCTAAACTATTCAAACGCCGCAAATTGAACCATTTACCCTTCATCATTTCATTCACTTCTCCATAGCCAACCCCTTCCAGATATCCGACTCGATCCACTGATAATTTCCACACTCACAACACTAGATACCGATAATTCGCTAGAAACATTATCTCTGCACCAATTTCTTGACCCACTTGCCATACTTTACCGACGGATCTGAATCTGGGCCCAAAACAAGATTCGCGTACTCGATCCAAGGAGTCTTTATCAGTCGTTGATTGGAAAATCTGCCTCCATTTTCACTACCAAACAAAACGCCATAATTATACTCTTATCTTTCTCATATCTTTCTTCACATTCCCTTCTTAAGTTTCTACTGCTGACTGACTCACTTTCATCTCTCCTGGCGGCTATACAGGATTCTTATTCAACTAATTCCCCAAATCATCGCATTCATGTGTACTCCTGCAATACCATCATCCACTTCTTTATTCGTCCCCTTCCTGTGGATTCCGAGTCACATCAACTTCCCGGATAATGACGCGATTGTCTAATTTCTGACCCTGTATTTACCCTTGCTTCTGATCTTAGAAATTATTACCGATTTCTGATCGGAAAAATCAGCATTCAAACAGACTTAGACCAATCAAAAGCGAAGCAGTCACCTGGCGGACTTCTTCCAATTGAAGTGACCGTCATAAAGAGATCATCCCCCCCCCCCCCACAAGTTTCATCCATTCCTATGTTTTTTTAGGTCAATTCTCTCAGACTTATTGTGCACTGACACCAAGCGAGATTCAAAATCTCAGTAAAATTGATACCTTACGAGCGGAGCCTATCTATCCAAAATAACGGCTCTTCTCCTTTACATTTAAAATAGATAAAGTGTCACCACTCCAATCTGTGGTCATGATGTAAAACTGAAAAATGAGTGAGCAACTCACCTCATTTGTGTTCCATCTGTTCCGTTTCGCCGGGAATTCATCAGCTTTGGGTAAATTTTCTAAATTTTCAGGTAGCTTGATCAAATCGTTGGCTGTAAAAAGAAAGGAAGAAAAGTCAAGTATGCATTCCAAAAATACTGAAAAGAATGCGTGAAGGTTGAATAGTCGCTACATCAATATTCCTAAAGTCGTAGCCGATCTCTGACTAAATCCACTACACCATGAAACAGAAAATTACGTCATTAATATTTTGTCTTTATAAAGATGGTTGAGGCCACGCCTGTCTTATGACTTCATAAGTGGGTTGAATCTCACCTAAGCTTGTGTGCTTATGCAGGCTTCTCAGCCCAAATGAAGAGAAAAAAAGGAGGAAAAACGAGATACCATAATGTACTAGAAATTGGGAAGGAAGGGAGCAAAAAAAGAATTTCGCGCTGACGCTTCTTAAGCCGAGCACTCCTTTTCGGATCACATTCTACTTGCGGTCATTGATGCTGCACCGTCCATGGGAGTAGGGGGAAGAAACTTGAAACAATAATTATGCGACATGTGTAGGTCATGGTATTCACCGGATATGTGAAAAAATACGTGAAATCTTCTATGACGTGAACAGTCTAATCAGTTCAACACGCAAAATCTTTCTCCAGTGTCCTTCGCACGATGTGACTTCTACAAAAGCCCCTGGTCTTGTCGTCACACGCTGGGGAACGCGGATGAATGCTGCAATATTCTTTACGAAATAGCCGCGTTAGAAGATGAGGATTCTAAATAGCTATGTCACCAATGTGAAATTGTTGCGACAGAAGGGTAAATTGTCGTCTGATTTAGCTTTTATTAATTCGTATTTGAATTTTTTTCCGGACGCGAAAAGAAAATTGGTCCTCAAGTACTCAACTACCGGTGGTGGCGGACGTCCAGTCAAAGCTGAGCCAAATCCCTGGATCTCGAGGCGTAATTTGCAACGTGAGGCCAAGAACGTTTTCGGGAAAATACAGGACTCAAACTTCTTCAGCTGCTTCACGGTATTGCTGCACCTCTTTCAAGTAGTCCGGTTATTCTCAGCGCCTATGCATTAACCCCTATTGTTTCTGTTGAAGTCAAATGCACTTTTTCAGAATATAAAGTAACTTTATACCATAGGCGCCATTCATTCAAAGCTAAAAATATAGAGAAGCATAGTAGTGTAGCAAAACGCGAAATTGTTGTAAATTATTTCATATTTTCCGATATTTGTACAATTTTCATAATTTATTCATATGAACGATTTACATTTTTCATTCCTCTTACAATGAATTATTTGCTTCTTTACCTTCGTTTTTCCGAATAATGCCGAAAAGTATCATTTTTAGGACCGGATTTTTAGTTTTCCCGCCGAAAAATCCGAGCTTCGCGTTCATTTTTCGACTTATTTGTTTCATCTTTGTTTAAAAACCAAAGTTGAATACGTTGACAATAAATAATTATGACGTCACAAAAATTAACAATTTCCCGCCATTTGTCCGCAAAAGGCGATAGACGGGTAAGGGGAGATGGGCTTGAATTCTTATGTAAACACATCCACGGATTAGGTGGAGTGCGTTAGATTGAGAGAAATAGTTGAAAAAATCTCCAGTCGCTGGAACAGTCTGAAAACAGTAGAGAAGTGAGAATATCAAGTTTTCCACCCTCAGGGACCGTGAGTTTCGGTATTTCATTCATCAATTAGGTCGATTATAATGTAAACACGTCCACCGAGTTCGAAAAAGATAGTCCAAAAATTCTCCAGTCGCTTGAATAGTCTGGAAAGAGTCGAAAATCGAAAAAGTCCACTTTTTCAACATGGAGAGCTGTGAGTTTTGGTATTTTGTTTATCAATTACGTCAAATCTTATGTAAATACATCCACCGAGTTGGAAAAAAATGGTCAATAAATTCTCCAGTCGCTGGAACGGTATAGACATAGTAGAAAATCGAGGAAGTCCACTTTTTCAACATGTAGAGCCGTGACGTTTGGTGTTTTGTTTATCAATTAGGTCAAATCTCATGTTAATACATCTTACGAGTTGGAAACAAATAGTCAATAAATTCTCCGGTCTAGAAGTACCAAATCCAGAAAATCCCCTTTTTCTTCATGGAGAGCCGTGGTTTTTGGTATTTTCTCGATTATTTATCATTTCCAGAATGTTCAAGCGACTGGAGAATTTTTGGACTATTTTTTTCGAACTCGGTGGACGTGTTTACATTATAATCGACCTAATTCATGAATGAAATACCAAAACTCACGGTCCCTGAGGGTGGAAAACTTGATATTCTCACTTCTCTACTGTTTTCAGACTGTTCCAGCGACTGGAGATTTTTTCAACTATTTCTCTCAATCTAACGCACTCCACCTAATCCGTGGATGTATTTACATAAGAATTGACCAAATCGGTATACGAAGTACTGAAAATATATTTTCGGTGTATCTATATTCCCATTTCATCCCACGGAGGAGTGCGTTTTTTCAGCTCGAGTATTGACTATTGATTTCACGTGGTCTATTGCGGTGGCAGTCGTAATTCACCCCGCTATTCATGGAAAAATCACAAAAATTCATGAAATATTGATTTTTTTGGAATGTTCCACCTCACCGAGGACTATGGTACTAATGTATGTTGTAGTAGAGGGTATGGTATGGCGCTTCAAATGAATGATTTTCCCTTGGTGCCTCCCCCCCCCGAATTTTTTAAATATTCGAGTTTGAAGTTTTTTATTGCTAGAAACTAGGGAAAATATGAATGATTTTTTTCTGAAAAAAATACCATGGATGAACGTTCACATATCCTAGAATGTCCCCAAGTTACATTGCTGTGCGATCATTATTGCCTGAGATACAGCCATTTGGATTTTAGGCCTAAAAATGACTCTGTAGCCCATGTGATGTGAGAGGATGGGTCCAATTTTTTGGGTTTCGAGTTTTCTCATTGGGGACAACATTTTGACGGACGTTTGACACATTTTTTGACCAAGCTCCTCCCCCCCTCTACCCGGCTAGAGCCTTTGAAACAAACGAGAACACCGTTCACTGGATCCAAAAAGATAAATACGCATTCATTTTTTGGAGGCGTTCGTGAATGGAACCAACCCTGTCTTGAAAACGTCAGTTAGCCGACTTCATATGAGGAGAGATTTATCGAACCTCGGGATTATTAAACTGATAAGTAATCGCTTATAGTAAACAATATTGCTTACAAAACCCCTTTAGGTCTACAAAAATTGATTGAAGGATTTACTATGATGTGAGTAATTCATCATTAAGTTGTATAGATAGTCTTAATTGTCTTTCTCATTAAGGGTTTTTAATTGAAAGTGTTCGCGCATATTTTTTCGAACATGCACTTTTTCAATTCCAAATCCCAACAATTTTGGTAATCTTAATATTTGCGAGTCGTAAATGCGCACAATTTTTCGAAGGTGTCATAAATAAAAACGATGTACTTTGAATGACTATACCCAGAAAAGAAGAAAAAAAAACCTTAAAAGTGCCTAGCCTCGTTTCCTTTTCCCGTCCATTGGGTACGAGTATATTACACTCTAGTTTTGAATTTATTTTACAAGTATACAATGTACATCAACTAAGAAAAGCGAGACGACAAGGGAGGGTTAAAAAAAAAACTATTTCACGCGTTATCGTCTCGAAGGTACTTTTTCTCTTTTGAAGTTATTATGCGGGGCGCAATTATAATCGTATAAAAGTGTACTTCACGCTAAACTCTTTATCACGTACATTATAATGAGGAAGGAACGATTCATGTCGCCCATGCCACCAACAAAATTTTTTCTTCTCTTTGAAGTTCATCGTTGTATCAAAAGTGCAAGCCGTGTCGAAAAATTCTCGAGAAAAATTATTTTTCTATATAGTTTGCACTTTTTACCTATTACAGATATTATAGAACACAATAGAAAGCTGGAAAGCGTCAAACGATCACCATCGCATCGTTATCATTATTCGTGTTCACGTTCCTACAGAAAGGTACAACAGAGCACCAGAGTAAATACTGAGCAGCTGTTCGAGTTAAGATAAGGGACAAACGGAAAATTCAGCAAAAGCAAACGTAACAACAATCGCGGCATCAATTCCCTCGGGACGTAATACTACACGAAACCACTCTGTACGCTGTACAATATTCAATACTTTCTTCCAGAATTTAGGTACGAACGCTCCAAGAAAAACAAAAGAAATCTCGCGAACATCACATAAAATATATATTAAAGAAATAAAACATCATTTTCCTTCTTTCTTTGATAACGACGCGACGCCGGAGACGTCAACTAGCACTATTTTTCTATATGATTGATGTCCACGCACCACCTCTTTACCACTCTTCCGATGATGGCAACTTTTGTATGCATTAACTCTTGCGAACTTGCGGCTGCCACCGTAAATTCTCTCGTACGCCAAGGCGAAAGAATAAATGCATTTTTGATTATCTCGCGCGAAAAATACGATGCGGTGGCGGAGGAGAAATGTACACTCGGTGTCTGATGATGTCGAGAGTATAAGAATTATTAAATTGTCCAAATATTTAATTGAAGAACAATCTTTCAAAAAAATACGAGTCGAAATTCTTAGTAAATGGATTCGTTCAATTTTTAATGACTCGCACACGGCCTGAAATGCCTATTTCTAAGACCGTCCTCCCCTTTCCCTTACGCCATTCCACAACATATGTTTTCACTCGTCTAACCTGACCTACATTCTCGCGAATAATTTATATTCCACTCGAAACGCGGTGTTGAAGATAGTAAGCACGATGATAATGCGGGGAGAGGCGACCGTGGCATCGTGTAGAATGCATTTTACTGTACAATCTGATTATGAAAGATAATACCGGATAAATACGTTATTGTTTCCGTTTTCCTCACTTGTTCAATTTTCGTTTTTGAGAACTCGCAATTCCGCTGATCTTTATTTCTCTCGTTCTACTCGTAGCACACACGCGACTCCTCTTAGTTCTCTATTTCGTGCTTGTGCGTCAGGCGCGGATTTAGGGGTATACTTTGCCGAGTGGGGATTCCAATGTTCGAAAAAGTTTTCTTTTCGCTTCGCTTTGCAAAATTTGAGTTTTTGGGGATCATAATACTCCCTTATTTCCCCTCTTCTCGGTAAATCCACACCTTTGTAGGAACGTAAATAACGATTGAAAAAGTTTTTCAAGTGTACAATGCCACTTTATTAGTTGTTCTTACAAGAGTAGTTTCGGGTGTTATCCCATCATCAATTGTGTCGCAACTGGAGAACAAGGCCTTCACCATGAGTTTTATAGTATAACACTGTAATCTTATTGGCTATCACAAAGCTGAGTTGTGATTGGTTCACTCTTAGAAACTTATTCTTACAATAATACGACATTGTGTTCTTATTGGCTAAAACATACTGCTTAGTAATTCGTTCACTCTATTGACCTCTGCATTTCTATTGGCTACCTGATTTCCTGCCATTTTGTCGGTTGGTTCTGTTCTTTTTCTCTCATCCAATCACTAGGCTGAATAATTTTTCGCGATCAAATGTGATTACATTGTTCAAGCGGTTGGCTTTCTACCTATTTGCTCTCACAATCTGCATTTGTTCCCAGAGTTTTCTTCTTTTTGTGCGATTCTCTTTATGCATTATTTCAAATATTCCCTCTCAATTGTGGTGTTCTTCGTTACAGTGTTTACCAAACAGTGACTTGCCATCATCTTTCTACCTTGACTTTTTGCGCTCCTCTTTCCTGATCTCAAACTTTCTCCGAGTCTCACCAATGTAGATGCCCTCGCACTGCTCACAACTGAGCTTGTACACTCCGCTCAAGCTTAACCTTGTCCGTTTCTTCCGTCTGGTCATTTCTAATTCTCTTCACCATGGGTTGGTTATTGTAGATACCCACATCTACATCATAGCCATTGAACGCTGTTATCACCTTCTTTGTATACTTTCCTAAGGATGGTATCGATCCGGAGTACTTTCTAACTGTGCCATCATGGGTTCTCTTCTTTGTTTCCATTTTCCCAAACACCTCTATGGTAGCCATTTGCTTCTGCAATCTGCTTCACTATCTCAATTTCTTTCCTCTTCTCTTTGTTGTTCTTGAGAATGGAAATTGCTCTATAGCAGTACTTCTGGATTGCCGTTAACTTGTGCCTAGTCACGGTGTCTGTGTGCGTCGGTGTATTCTATCCTGTTGTTCTCCAGTGTGAGTGTACGGTCCAAATAGTCGGAGGTCTCATTTTTCTGATGCTCTCATTCATCGCATTCATTTCCGAAAGGAATAGGTTCACCTATCTATCAGTGCCTTATCACACAATTAGAATATCATCTACATCTGGCACTGTTTGATCGAGTTTCTGAACGTGCTGCCCTTCAATATCTTGTTTTCCATATCATTCATGAATATCTCCGCCAGTAATGGTGAAAGTGGTGATCCCATCGCTTCCTGCCTATAGAACTTGTTCTTAAAGCGGTAGTAGTTCTGGCTCAAGATCTCTTGAACTACGTTGGCGTATTTCGGCTCATCGGGGTTTCCATGACATCTGTTGTTTTTGAGCAAGGTGAGAAGTTCCTCCCTTGGTATGATACCAAACATGTTTGTCACATCAAGGGATATCAGCTTGTCGTTGCTTTTGATTTCCAGCTTGTCTAGTTGCTCAATCAGCTCTCCGTTGTTTTTGATGCTTCGTCTGGGTGCAAACTGGCTACGATCTTCACTATTTTGTGGCATGGTGAATGGATGCTGTTAACCAGGGGTCTTATCGGACGGTTCGCTTTGTGTAGTTTTACAAGCCCCTTGAGTTTTGGTGCTACTGAGTTCATCTCAAGCGTCCTTCCAGTGCCATGGACATTGTTCTGTTTTACGACTAACACAGCTTTCATATCATCATGGTATTTAATCTCACAAAGGCCAGTTCTCTTCTGTACACACCGGCCTATGGGCCGAGATGAGCGACAATTTCTTTCAGTGGCCTTCATTGCATCGTCGCCAGCATCTTCATTGAACCATGTCGACCGTCGTTTCGACAATATCCAGCTCTGTCGCGTGAATTTCAAGTCCGGCTGGTTGACTTTAAATCAACTTCAAATCAACATTAATCTGGAGTTAATTTCAAGTCGATTTCTCGAAATTTTTTATGGGCCTAAAATCAACTCATATTCAAGCCGATTTGCAGTTCCCCACTAACGCGCTTTGTTCGAATTCACTCTTCCTTGATCTTGAGTCAATTTCTGAAAATTTTCTCACCAACCTGAAATTAACTGCTCTCTTGTGTCAACTAACAGTCGATTTTTTGTTTTCTAGGAATGTGCGCTAGTCGACTTTAATCGACCTAAAATTTATATTTATCGACATCCCTTGCAGCATTTCTTCTATTTGGTAATGTTGCTTCTCGCAAAAAGAATGCGTAGTTATGATCACATATCGAGAACCATTGGGAATCATAATCATGTTCGATCAGTGTATCAATGGTCAAATCGACGCAACGTCGACGCGGATTCTCGTTGATTTTAAAATTTAATAGTAGGAGTCGAACAGCTGTTCACACCGATCAATCTAAAAGACTGGTAGTCGAAGCTCATTGTTTTTGTCGCATGTGCAGCACCGCCTGTGACGGTCCCGGAAGACGGCACTTTCTGGGATGGGTTGTTTGCGGATGCGTTGAATGATCGAAACGAATAACACCACATGCGCTTTTATTATTCTGTAATCTAGCGTATATGTTTCGCGCGCGGACCCGACTTGTACATTCAAACTGTCTTCGTACGTCGAGTTCGCTCGTTATATATTATAATAAATCTGTCTACTCCAACTGTACATCATTTGATCTACGAGATGCCACACCTCGACCACACCTTGAAAAAACGCTTATTAGGGATATTAAATTTATAACAATTAAGACTACGTATGTCGCCCTTCCTCCAACGGTGGAGTGAGTGCGGGTTGCGTGTGCCTCAACTTTGTTTCCGCCAACACCGGAGTCGACCTTTTCGGGTATACTTCCAATGTTGGAAAAATTTCCTCGGTGAACTTCTTCTTCTTCTTGACAACCACCAAGCTGCAGTGCCTCCATAGGAACGCCAAAACTTCAGGAACCACTAGGTGGAGTGCGTTCTCTGTAAAGTACAACTTTTAATTTTATTTCAGGAACCACCTTCGATATGGTAGATCGCTGTTGGACTCTCTTCTTCTTCTCTCTTCAAGTTCAATTAATCTTCCTCTTCTTTCTGTACATCTGTATATGGATGGTACACAGGGATCGAGTAGGCCATAGCATGGTTCTGCATTTGCCTATTCCATTCCAGTTCCATCTTTTTTTTCATAAATGTTGTTGCAAACGCAGCCACTTGGTTCCATATATGTTTCTTCAGAACGTAACATGGTGGCTACCAAGCTACTCGGAGCAAGTGCTTCATCTACCCCAATCTTTTGAAGAGACCGATTAAGCTCGACCCACTCCCGCCTCCACCATCAGCACTCTTGGTTGCAGCGAGAACACGTGTTGCCCTAGCCTAAAAAAATCAGCTGCTCGTTGTTTCAAGCACTGGAGCGTGTGTTATCTACTGATTGTCCTCAGTTGTGAGTTTGCGATGAGAGATTGGTTAAGGCCTCACGAATGATGACAGTGGGTAAATGTGCGGAAATTCTTGTTGCAACAGGGTCTAGCGCATGTTTACAGCCCCTTCATAAGGTTGGAGGGGAAGGAAACCAGCACAATCGAAAAAGTCTACCGTACAATCCAGCACAAATGTAGCACCAACGATTCCATCAACAATCGGTATTGTCCCGGAAAATCCACTAATTGTCCAAATTAGCTCTTGCATGTCTACAACTCCTCCAATGGTTGGAGGGGTTGGAAAACAGCACAGCCGAAAAAGTCTACGGCTACCCAGTGCAAACGTAACACAAACGAAGCCACTCGCTTCAAACCGAAAAATCGACGAAATGGGGGCTCGCATGTTTAAAGCCCCCACGGTAGGAGGGAAGGAGAATAGCACAAACGAAAAACTCTAGGGCACAGTCCAGCACAACGGTAGCACAAACGCATCCATCAATCTTCTTCTTGTCGCCTTCTTATTTCAAAGGTTGGCCATCCATATGGCTGTTCGGATTCTTGAGACAGCACCGCGAAATATTTCCAGTGACGAGCACCCGAGCCAGCGTCGTAGATTCCATCATCCAGGAATTCTGTCTCCTTCCTGCACCTCGTCTCCCGGCAATTCGGCCCTCGATGATGACACGCATTATTTCGTACCTATATTGCCTCGCATGATATGCCCCAGATATTGCAGTTTTCTACGTTTGATGGTGGATTCTTGCTCAGGGTTCTTTTGAATTTTCTGCAGGACTTCTATGTTGCTTATTTTTTCGTCCATGAGATACGCAGCATTCTTCCGTAGAAGTACATTTCCATGTGTACAGTTTTTTCTCCAAAGTAGGGCCCAGCGTCCAGCATTCACGCCTGTACAATAGTGTTGATAGAACGTAGCATCGCAGCATTCTTAGTCGAAGGTCAAGACTCAGTTCCGATCGACTAAACAGATTCCTCATGCTTAAAAAAGTGGTTCTTGCCCGCTCAATTCTTGAGCGGATTTCCCCACTGTCGTCGTAGGTCTCGTTCAGGTTGGTATCAAGGTATTTGAAGCTAGTGGTCTGTTCCACATTCACGCCATGAACTGTTAACGACAAATCTACGTGTTTTTTTGAGAACATAATCCCCTTAGTCTTTGCTATGTTCAAAGATAGGCCACGTTCCTCACTATGGGTCACGACATCATCCAATATCTTCTGTAAGTCCGCTTGATTCTCAGCAAGTATTACAGTGTCATCTGAGTAGCGAATGTTGTTAATTATGGTACCATTGATGTTAATGCCACCTGTCTGTTCATTCATGCCTTTTTTAAATATTGTTTCGGCGTACTCGTAGATATTAAATAAGAGTGGAGATAGTACGCATCCCTGCCGTACACCACGTTTGATTTCGGCTGCTTCAGATAATGCATTCCCCACCTTTACGACGGCTGTTTGGGACCAATATAACTCTGTAATGATGCGAATATCGTGTTTGTCTATTCCAATTCTACTTAGGATCTCGATCATTTTTTCATGTTTGACTGTGTCGAATGCCTTGTGGTAGTCGATATTAAAACAGGCGTGCACGTCAACATTGATGTCTCGGCAGCGCTGGATAAGTTCGTTGATGGAGAACAGTGGTTCTCTGGTACCAACACCTCCTCTAAAGCCAAACTGCGTGTTACTCATTTGCTCTTCGCAAGCGCGGTAGATTCTTGTACGGATGATACGTAGGAATATTTTTAGGACATGTGACATTGGACTAATTGTGCGATAGTCATCGCATTTCTCCGCTCTTACTTTTTTGGGGAGCGCGACGAAAATTGATTTCAGCCAGTCTTCCGGTATTCGTCCTATACTGTACATTTTATTGAACATATGCCTACACCATCACTTTCCGCTCAATACTTGTCCCAAAAATGGAATTGGGAACTGGGGACGTGGACCTCTCATCATAATCCTTCTTTTTGCTTCTCTCAGCCCTCCTACGTTTCTCATCAGGCGACTTAGGTATGTAACTACCGTAGCCACCCTTTCCGCTGTCATCAAAAAAAGGGTGCCTGAACCTCAGCTTTGAGTCAAACAAGATGCCTAGGTACTTTATTACCTTGTTAAGCTTGCATTCTACACCTTGCAGGCAAAAGGTGGGTGGACTGAACTTCCGACGGACCGTGAATAATATGGCCTCCGTCCTATCTATTACAAGCTCTAGTCTGGCCGACTCGATCCAACGCGTCAATACCATTAGAACCCGGTTTACCCGACCCTCCATCGCCACAGTTGTTTCAGCAGTGCATACCAAGCAAGGTATGACGGGACTTCTACGTCCACGAGGGCTTCCAATATCCTCTCCCATGTAATCGAGTAGAGCGCATTTCTTATGTCAAGGCTGACGGCTGCGCAAATATTGCTGACTCGGCTATTCTCTTCAGCTTGATTTCAGCATCTCATGTACACCGTCCAGTTCGGAAACCGTCCTGACTAGTTGAAATTATATCTCATTCCGTCAGATAGCTCTTGAGTCCATTGGCTATCACTCTCTCCAAGAATTTGCCCACGTTATCTAGGAGACAAAGAGGGTCGATAAGAGGATGATAAGCCAAGCGGTTTATCCTTCTTTTCGATCGAAGCTAGCCTGGCTTTCTTTTTCTCCACGGGGAACAGTCTCCCGCAACTACTGAATTGAATGTATCAACAGGTGATGCCGGGTCAACTGAATGGATTGCACTCAAGACTGGATTTGGAATCTCATTAGGGTCTGGAGCCTTCCAATACTTACCCCGCAGTCTATTGACTGCTGCATATACCTCCCCAGGACCTATGAGAAATGGACCATCCTGTTCTGCTACTGATAGCGTTACCATTGGTAAAGGCTGTTATGGAAATAAGCCAACCATGATTCGTCTCAGAACATCCGGCTCCATTCGGTTCATTGGTGAGAGGCCCTTCAGCTTCTTTAGCACTATCTTGTAGGGCTTGCTAAACAGGGGTTCCGCCATCTCTAGTCGAGGTTCATCAGGCCAAGAAACCAATAATTTCGACGGACACGAAGGATTTGGAAAAATTTTACGACTTGGTCATTCACAGAGGGAAGGAGAGCTGTGGTGAGTAAATTCCTATGTTCGATGTCATGTAACAAAAATCAAACATTTCAAAACAAGGACGTGGAAAACGATTGCTAAAGAAATATTTTTGGCGCGACATATTGTTGCCTACGCCGAAGTTCAAATCTGCGTAAAAATTTTTTCGTATTGTGAAACATTGCCGAAATTGAAGACTGTAACACAGACATAAAAAGAATAGCGATACAATTTGTAACGTAGTGGAGGAAAGAAATTTTCGATGTATTCCCGAACGGTTTCTATTTCGTGGAACCAGAGAATTTGCAAACAGTACAACAAAGTATTTATGACTTTGAAGTAGGGACCACAATTTGATTTTTCCTATTGAAGTGGGATTCACTCGTTCGTGAAACGGAATTGTAGTATTTGAAATGCAATTTCTTTCGCTCGGACAATCTTTTGACATGAGAAACGCGCGTGACTATCTCTCTTTCGGCCGGCGTACCTACTTTTTATTTTGATATTCGTCTTTCATACGTAATACGTCTAGATTTCTACACTCTTACCTTCAGACTGCTGGGTGCCTATCTCTCTTTTTTCTGCATCTCGCACAACTCGTGAAAACGCATAGGGGCTCGTTTTTGGGAAGTTATATTATAGGATAGGTAGAATGAACGTCTGCCCGTTAGTGAGAGATCTGTTGAGATAGATATTAGAAGTAATGGTTCGGAACAAAACAAGGTATCCAGCGCCGCGTACACACAGTTCACTATATCAGTTTACTTTGCGCGCAATAAGTGCATTCAAGGGATTAAGTGGCTTCAGCGTATTATATTATCTCACGGATAGCAAAAGGCTGGCAAAATACGCCGCCGTCACCTCCGCAGCCAAACTATGCACGACGAGAGTTTCCTATAAATCAGTCTAGACCTACCTTAATTCGAATAATCCTGCTAACCGCTCCGGCGCATTATTCGTTTCCACCTACACCCTGCTATATACAGATTTTACAAAGCCCAAATATACTTTTCACTATCAAATTCCAATTTAAGCGTTCGTTCATAAATGAAATGGGAAAGAACAAAAAAAACCCACCCCAACTTACGCGGATAAAGGGGCAAATGATGTAGTAATAAGGAAAAGAGTGGGTGGGAGGGTAAGAATAATGCAACAGAATATTACACAGGACGACGCCGGAATTCATCCGTTAATGTTTATTTCGTTTGCGATGCTATCATCGTCGTTGTTATTGTTGTCATCATCGCATGCCCACTGATTCTTGTCGATTTATTCATAATTCGTTATCGATACCAACAATTGCTCGTCGAAAATTTTACTAACGATATTAGTAACCTCTAGGATTGGTCACGGTTGCTTCATAGCTAAACATACCTTCTATCTGTACCGACAATACCAAATACACACAATAAAATTAGGCGGTATTGTGAGAGAGCTAAGGTGTATTTTTGATTATTTCAAGTAGGTTTAAAGGATTTTATTTCTATATACTGTGTAAAGTTTTGAAGACAGTTACGAAAAGTGAAGTGAGGTTACCAATCGACGGCCTAGGTAACTACGATTCTCTAAAATAAGCAATCTTCATTTGTTTCGAAAAATTATGTCATCGATATAGATCTCTGTCCAATTTTCATAATTTATTACGATAAAGGAGAGCAGTTTGTTTACTGAGAGAGATATGTTCAAAATTAGTTGATGGAATTGACGGTCAGGATTCATGGCCAAAGGAAAATCAAAACAAGTGTGCGACGCGTAGGGACGGCGCAACAGACACTAGTCAGAAATATTTTTCACCCTTCCTACACCGTCGGACAGGAAACGTTTGTTGAATACTTTGTTTCGTCGGGATGAACGAGCTTTTCGCCCCAGCTAGCCAGTTGATCGTCAAACAAAATACAAGACGAATCAAGAACTCCTAAGTTTTGACACATTTAATGACTTTACACATACTAACCTCGCCTCCCCCTTCCCCAGTACCAATCTTAAGCTCATGTTTACAAAGAGTCCAGAGTAGAGGGTAGGTTTCAGTGAGGACATATATGAGCAGTTGGAATGGAAGAATTCTCAGTTGTGATTTTATGAGTACATGTAAGATTCACAGGTACGTCATGCGACACTATGACCTATTCGGGCCGGCCATCCGCTAGGATCGCTAATTACGTGCGTGATTTTTTTACTTTGCCAAAATTGAAAACGGGAGTTAAAACTGTGGCGGAATATGAGAGGAAAATGAAAAACTTGGAATAACTCCTGAATGAAGCAGAATTGAAGATTTTGTCATCTCATCTAATTTGTAGAATTTTAATTTGTCAATATCTTTTATGGGATATCCGGAAGCCAAATCTGCTTCATTCAAGTGTTATTTCGATTTTTTCATTTTTTCCTCATATACCACCATAGTTTAGCTCCCGTTTTCAATTCCTCCCCGCATGGTAAAAATGCAGCGCGATACCAGCGCTGTCCGGCCCGAATAGCACCTCGTCTACACGGCAACAAAAACGCTAAAGTTATAACACTCGGCTGCTTATGATACTCCCAACTTGGAATTCTACCTGCGAGTTTTGTGCAGCGCTATCTACACAAAAAGGTGGTGAGAACGCGCGCGTTCACATGCAACGAGGAAGAGCAGTATGATCTTCATCAAAAGTTCTTGACATGTATCATGTCTTCAATAAACTCCACTCTTAAGTTTTGAATTTCTGTACGCATGCAAGCTGAACCCTTCTAGCCTGACTAGTTCGCGTAAGTATATTTGAACGCGTTATTATTTTAATTTTTAAAAAACTACTTATAGTAGGCCTACATTTCATTATTCATAGTAATGCTTTCTGTTTGTTCCGATTGGGCCTAATATTTAGTTCATCACTAGCGTGGTCTCGCTGCGACGCAATGCTCGCTTCCAAAATATCTGGCTAAAACTCACTATTCACATTTTTTTGGGGGAGATTTTTTTGCACAAAATAAAAAGTCAAAAATCACGAAAATACAAAGACTTCAAGCGGTCATGAATAATCACGAAAAAACAACAAAATCACAAAAAAAGCATTGAAAAATTAGAAAGAAAAAGTATTTGGGTCATTTCCCATTAATAATAATAAGTCATTATTATTTTCATTTCAAGAACTTTCCTTCGCAAATAATCAGTTTTAAAGAACATGGAATAAACAATTGAATTCCAAATCTGATGAGTACAATGAAGAGATTCGAATCTTTTCAGCTGTCTACTTAACTTAAGTTAATAGAAAGAAATTCGAATCTTTTGAGAACTAAATCTTTATAGGAAAAAGAGCTTCAGATCTTTTGCGTTCCACATCTTGACAGGAGAAGAGAAACCTTAGACTGAATTCATGAACTATTAAAAATGTTCCCCGTAATTACCGAAAAAAAAAGAATCGAAATTATTTTTTAAAATTTGAATAATAAATTTCGAAGATGCAAGAAACCTTCAAGTAAGTACTAAAAAATCTGTTTTTTTTTTTCGTTTTCTTGAGAAAACATTTAAAAATTCGTGCATTTTTCTTCTTTTTTTCGGGAGAACAGTTGAAAATTTTGTGTACTGTACTTTTCGTTACCAAAACTTATTATTTCGTTCTGTGAGATAATTTTTTTGTAATGCTATTTTCCGTTCAAATACCTTTTTATTTTCGTGCAGTTCAATATTTCCCCATTTTTATATCAATATATGGCAGACTGAAAATCCATCATTGAAACTCATATTGAGTGTGGGAAGGTGTAAGTAGAGTACTGGGTAAAGAAAAAATTTTCAATTGTACAACCCTACTTGAACATGAGTTTTTATAGTATAAGACTGTAATCCCATTGGCTGTAAGAATGCTGTATTGTTATCGGTTCGTTCTAGAACATACTAATTCTTACAATATGACACCAATGTTTCACGTGAAGATTCAGTGAGACAATGCATTATCCCCAAGTACGCGACCATCAGGCTACCAGGAAGCAGCGCAGAGGTGAAATGCACCAAGATGCAAACCAAAATATTGAGAGTGAAAAACGAAATAAATGAACTGTACAAGAAGATCACCAATTCGAATGGTTTACTGTAATTATGATGAATATTCATTTCATCTGAACAAGTTGTTGGGCCATCGAGAATTTGAAGAAATGGTATTCAACATAGGAGAGGACCACATGAAAAATCGAAAAATCGAGTGGAAGCCCAAACAAAACAAATCGAGAAATGAAGAGACAGCGTCACCAAAGCACAACTTTGCTCCCAGAATCAAGAACCTATCAAGCACGGAAGAAGCATAACCATTAGCTGCAAACAATTAGTCCAAACCATGGAATATGATGTGAGACCAGAAGCCCAAACCAGAACTTGAAAAGTACTGTTGGACTTCGAGGAGAATGTACGGTCATAAATCTACGAGTACAAATGAAGATCTGCCCTAATTTTGAAAAAGGCGGATAAAGGCAATACGGCATGGTAGTGGTAATGAACGCACAAACAGTGGAGTCATACTTTGCAGGGAATGGATACAAAGAGCTGAGAAAGTACCCGACACAGAAATACCAAAACAGGCTGAAAGCTGAATTGAAAGAGAACAATGTATCTGGCAATGAAAGGACGCTTGAGATGAAGCCGATAGCACCAAAATTTAAGAGGTTCGTAGAACTTCACAATAGCGAACTGTCTAATGAGACCACCGGTTAATAGTGCCCAATCACCATATCACAAGATAGCAAAGATCGCAGCCAAATTGTATTGTTGAAAGAAAACTGCCAGTTTGCACCCAGACAAAGCATCAGAAACAACGGTAAGCTGATGGAGCAACTGGAAGGTAGAAATCAAGAGTAACGACAAGCTGGTATCCATGGATGTGACAAACATGCTCAGTATCATACCAAAGGAGGAACTTCTCGCCCTTCTAAGAAGCACCGTTGTTGTATAGATATTAGATAAGGACTATGTAGAAGTTAGTTTAGTTGGAAATAGACACTTATGCTTATCGCACGTATCGTTTATACGCTCGCCCGCTACAACATGGTGGCAGCGGTTCGAAATCGACCCACGGTAATCTGTTAAATCGGAACCATACTATATTTCGACGAATCGCGATGGAAAGAGAATTTTTTTTTTTTTTTTTTTCTGATTTTAAAAAAATCGAGGATCACTAATTAAGTGTCATGAACATTCGCCAAGTGTAAAACAGTGCACAGTGTACACGAACAGTGACCGAATACATTAATCGATTCGCAGCGTTCGCGTTATAACCTGCTTATTTATCTTCAATGTTCTTATCATAGTCGTTCGTATACCTGTCTTCACGATAACGTCTGCAATTTTCGAGTTATCATGACGGATAAAATAATAACAAACAACGTTTCTCCTCCTGATAAATTTTCGTTCAAACCCGAGGATTGGCCCAGATGGAAGACGAGGTATGTTCGATATCTAGCGGCGGCGGGCCTCGACAAACAGGAAGACAACGTAAAAATCAACTCCTTAATATACACCATGGGAGAAGAAGCAGAGGACATTTTTGCGTCATTTTCATGGAACCCAAAGAAGGACCAGGAAGCGTACGAAAAAGTCCTAGAAAAATACGAATCGTACTTCATTCCTAAAAGAAACACGATCCATGAAAGGTGTATGTTCTTCCTGCGACGTCAGAAGCCAGGCGAGCCCGCTGACGAATTCATTACTTCTCTCTTCAAATTATCCGAAAATGCCGACTTTAAAGACATGCGCGAAGACTTGATCCGCGACTTTCTTGTTCTCGGGCTATTAGATAAAGACTTGAGTAAAAAAATGCAATTGATGCAAGACCTGACCCTTCAGAAAGCCATGAATACCGTTCGCACCCACGAAATGGTAGAAAAACAGCAAAGTATGCAGATTCGAGAAACTTGCGACCAGAAAGTAGACGTCGATAGAGTATACTCGCGCTCCCAACGTTGGCCAGAAAAAAAAACTTCTCATCAACGAAACAAAATGTACCAGAAAAAGAATCGAGAGATAGACAGTGTCGGCGATGTGGCTCTTACCAGTACCACGACCGTCTATCATGTCCGGCCCGCAACGCTGAATGCGGAAAATGCCGGTTCAGAGGTCACTTTGAAAAATTTTGCCGCACAAAACCAGAAAATATAACTCAAAGAAGACGAAATGATCGACGCGAGCCTAAGCGAGCTCAGTACGCTAAAGTAAATTCAGATTCCGACAGCGACTTAGATTTAAAGGAGGGTCATATATCCCGCGTAAAACGCTATTCAAGCTCCGACTCGGCCGACGGTTATATCGGACATGTGAAAAAGATCAAAAAAGTGCAGTCCATAGCTAAGGAGGACTATGACTTTGCTTGTAAAATTGGAAAAAAAGACCGTGTCCTACAGATTGACTGCGGAGCGGACGAAACAATTGCTTCCACCTCCTATTACGATCCGGAATATAAGCTATACAGTCCCGACTGTAAGTTCGAGGTTCCTGGTGGAAACCGCTTAGATATAGTGGGTATGCAGAAAATCCCAATCACGTACCAAGGAAAAGTATCTGTACAAAAAATATACCTAGCTAAGAACCAAAGAACGGCGCTCTTAGGAAAGCCTGCAATAGCGGCTTTTGACCTAATAAAACGCATCAATGCCTCTTCTGCAGAAAACTCTGAAAAATACCTGCCAGAAAATAGATACTCCGGCATCTTCAAAGGCTTAGGCTGCATCCCTGGAGAATACAAAATTACTCTAAGAGAAGGGGCTAAGCCGTTCGCAATTACGGTTCCTAGAAGAATACCCTACCCCCTCCTTGGTACAGTGAAGGAAAAGTTGGCAAAAATGGTTACAGACGGCGTTATAACACCGATAAAGGAACCCACAGACTGGGTCTCCCCCATGTCAATTGCTACTCGAAAAGGAAAAATTCGTCTATGCATCGACCTCACTCGCCTGAACAAAAACGTAAAAAGAGAAATCTTCCCTCTACCGCCAATTGAGGAATCGTTTTCAAAACTAAAAGGAGCCAAAGTGTTCTCAAAACTGGACGCAAACTCGGGATTCCACCAGTGCAACCTTGCTGAAGAGTCAAAGAAACTAACGACATTTCTAACCCCATTTGGAAGGTTCTATTTCAATCGACTACCATTTGGGATCACTAGCGCCCCCGAATTTTTCCAATCTCAGATGAACCGCATCCTTGAAGACTGCCCAAATACAACGTGCCACATGGATGACATTCTAGTGTGGGGAAAGACAGTAGAAGAGCACGACCGTCACTTGAACAAAGTACTCTCAAAATTAAGGGAGTCTAACCTCACGCTAAATGCGGAAAAATGTGAATTCCGTAAGAAGTCCATCAAATATTTAGGATTTATAGTATCACACGATTCAATAAAACCAGACAAAGAAGAGGTCGAAGCCATACTGCGGATGTCCGAACCGAAAAATCGCGCAGAACTACAGTCATTCTTAGGCAGCGTTAACTTTCTTTCTCGACACATCCCAAATCGCTCGGACATATTAGAACCATTACACTCGCTACTCAGAAAAGACTGTTCATTTTTTTGGGGACCTGCCCAACAAGAAGCGTTTGAAACAACAAAGGAAAAACTCGCATCCGCCCCAGTCCTGGCAATCTACGACCCGAAGCGACCAACAATAGTATCCACCGACGCCTCCTCGTACGGCCTTGGCGGCGTTCTACTTCAAAAAGATGAGGAAAACAACCTCCGGCCAGTCGCATATGCGTCTTGTAGTCTGACCAAAGCGCAAAGGAACTACGCGCAGATTGAAAAGGAATTATACGCCATTGTATGGGCATGCCTGAAATTCAAATCGTATCTGATTGGCATAAACTTTCAGATTGAAACAGACCACAAACCTCTGATTCCGATCTTAACGACTAAGTTCTTTGACGACTTATCACCGCGGATCCAAAGACTACGCATGCATCTACTTCAATTTAATTTCGAAATTTCGCATACTCCTGGAAAGGATCTCATAACGGCTGACCTTCTGTCAAGAAAACCAACAACTAAATCCTCCCTCGTTGAGAAAAAATTGATGGAGGACTTAGAATACGCGTCCGTCAATGTAATCAGCATGATACCTATACGATCGCGGCTAATGGGCAAGATACTTGAAGAACAAGATATCTCCCACATTGGCCAAGCTCTCCACCAATATATACGTTACGAATGGCCCAAGAACCTACCTGACGAACTCATAGAGTACCGCAAATATGAAACATCGCTCTCAATGATTGATGGTCTGATAGTGTACGGAGGAAATCGTGTCTGGATCCCTCTTGCACTCAGAGCAGAAATTCTCTCTCGCCTCCACGAAAGCCATATGGGCTTCGAAAAAACCTACCGACTAGCACAGACAGGGGTCTGGTGGCCCGGCATGTACAAAGATATCGAAAACACAGTTCAATCTTGCACACACTGCGCGGATAAGCGCCCAAATCCAAAAGAACCACTCATCACCACTGAGCTACCTTCGAGACCATGGGAGAAAATTGGTGTGGACATCCTGCAGAAAGACAAGCGAAATTATCTAGTAGCTATCGACTACTACTCTAAATATATGGAATTGGCAGAACTACCCACGCTGACATCAAAGGTCGTAATACAACGCCTAAAAGCTACATTTGCCCGTCACGGAATACCCCTTGTGATGTTTACAGATAATGGTCCGCAACTAACGTCATTTGAAACGGCGGCTTTTGCAGAAAAATATGATTTTGAAATCATAACACGCAGCCCAGCGTACCCGCAAGCTAATGGACTTGCCGAGGCAGCCGTCAAGATTGCGAAAAAAATACTCGACTCTGATGACCCGCATCTGGCGCTCCTCACTTACCGCGCTACGCCGACAAAGTTGAACTTCAGTCCAGCGGAACTTCTCATGAACCGTCAAATCCGCTGCACTATCCCGCGTATCAAACTGAAGAACGAAACGCCGCCACGACGAGAAGTTGAACGTAATCACGAAATAAGCAGACGCCGCATGGAACGGTACTACAATAGATCGGCACGAAATCTAACCGAACTCTTACCGGGAACCCGCGTATTAGTCGACGATCTACAACGACGAGGAACAATCGTCCGAAAACGAAAAGAGCCACGATCTTACGACGTCCATCTCGACAATGGAGGCACGATTCGCCGAAATCGCAGGAACCTCCGATGCCCAAAATCCTACATCGAAGAAATCGACGATCATCCCATCGATATTAATGCCAAGGAAGCCAAACCGACTAGTACCTTGAGCACCCCAAAGAAGAACGAACCACCGACGACCCCGAGTTCACGAGAAAAGAAAAATCGGAATAAAACCAAACCAATCTTGTCGTATGGTCTTGTTCCGGCTCCAAATCACACTAGGTCTGGAAGAGAGATTGCTCATCCCGACCGATTTCAAGCGGAAGGACCGATTCGGGACCGATCCAAGAAGTAGAACCTTTTCATTTTTTATTTATTTATTTTATTTATTTTTCACGCTTTTTCTTTCTCTCCTTCTCGAAGTATCTTCATTTCATTAACAGTTCTATTTTTAGTTATCTCGATATTGACTCCTTCGGAGAGAGAGATAGTGTGCTAGAAGTATTAATATTTGTTCAGAAGCGTCTTCAATTTATTTGCGTGTAAAATTAAGAATACTTAAATACTTATCGCGTTTATATTTGGCCCCACAGAAAGGGAGATGTTGTATAGATATTAGATAAGGACTATGTAGAAGTTAGTTTAGTTGGAAATAGACACTTATGCTTATCGCACGTATCGTTTATACGCTCGCCCGCTACAACAACCGTGATGGGCCGAAGTATTTCAAAATAGTGGAAAAGACTTTAAGCCAGAACTATACTACCATTTCAATAATAAGTTCTATAGCCAGGAGAAGGGACTAACGACAGGATTACTGCTGCGGAGATATTCGTGAACAATATGGAAAACAAAGTATTTCAGGTCGTGAACACTTCACTCAACACCATAATCACTAAACTGTAACTGAAGGACTACTCAACAACGTACCGGCTTATATACTAAAACTATCTTTTGCTAGAATCGTCTAGCAGTTTCTCTTGTCAAATACACTACTGTACATATTTTTTCTACACTATAATCTAGAACCTTACATCTAAGGACACTATCTAATTTAATTCTATGATCTATGGTTGGTAACAGTTTATCACTATCATTATCAAGATTTTATCCTTCAATACAAATGGGATGAACGAAAGTTTCAAATTCACAGATTTGGATCTGACAGTCACGCTGATAAACAACCGGATAGAATGCAAAAGCTACAAAAAGCCGACGCACACGGACACCATCATCCCAAATGACTCGTATACAACACAACCCCAGACACAAGTTAGCGGCGATCCAGAACTTTCGTCATCAAGTAATTTCTGTCCTGAAGAACAATGAAGAGAACAGTAAAGCAGATGGGAGAAGCCAACGGCTGCCATAAAGGTTTGATGGAGGGAGTCATTGGGAAAATGGAAGCAAAGAAGAGAACCCATGAGTACTCTGAACCAATATACCATACACAAGGTAATAAAAGCGTTTAACGGTTATGATGTGACCAATCCATGGTGAAGAAAATCAGCAATGACCAGACAGAAGAAAAGGGCGAGGGAAGCTTTAGCGTAGTGTACAAGTTCAGTTGTGAGCAGTGCGAAGGTATCTACATCGATGAGACGGGGAGAAAGTTTGACATCAGGAGAAAAGAGTACGAAATATTGAGCACTGTAACAAAGAACAGCACAATGTAGAAGGAATATTTGAAGTCATACACACAGAGAATCGCACAAAGAGAAAAAAACACTGGAAAGAGATGGAGATTGCAAAGGCAAAGAGGAAGAAAGCCAGCCTCTTGAACAATGTCATCACGTTTGACAGAGAAAAATTATTCAGGCTGGTGATTGGACGAGAGAAGACGGCAGAAAACCAGGTAGGTAACCAAAAAAATACGTCACATAAGCCCAAAATGTGAACCAATCACAAAGCGACATGTCATAGCCAATAAGAGCACAGTGTAGTGGGGGAAATTTTTAATTCCGGTACGTCTATTCTATGGATTATAAATCTGGGTCCAATAAAAATCATGGCCTAGATTATGTCTCTGTTTTATTAGCCGATATTATTTACTACACAACAGCGAACAGGAAAACTGTACTTGAGTGGGAAAAGGGAACATTAGTATCAGTAATCTCACGCGCCGTATGGAATTACCGTTTCGAGACTCAAAAAAATGATATAATAAATAATTTAGACGAACGGAGAGAATGGAAAAGGAAAGATATAAAATTATCGACGAAACTTTCTGGACCGAATGAGTTCCAATTTCTAAACAGAAATTTAAAATGATTAAAAGTGTACACTATCACTACAAAGTTTATCTATATAAATATTGTACGTTTGTACACAAGGTAATATACGTAATATTCGAATGAAAAGAGGATACCTTGGAAATGGAGCTCGAACTTCATTTAGATTATTGCATCGTCGACTCTCCAAAGGCTTATTGTACGGTGTACTTTGATTTTTGACACGCGTAGCCCATATTTTTTCCTCTTTATCTTTAATTATAGTACGTAAAAACTTTTGGTTGCTTTTTCAACCATTCCTACGCACGAAAAAAAAAAAAAAAAAAAAAAACGATACTACTAGCCTTCAGACGTAAACGAAAAATTATAGACAGTAGAGAACGGGACAGAAAAAAAAAAAACCTAACCTAGGATATATTATATATTGATCTGTAACATAAAGTATGGTGCATGTTTTCATAGACTTTTCCCCCGACAAGCCTTTCGGCTACTGTTTGAATAGTCGATTCGGTTCGTTGCTTTATCTATATACGAGCGTAAAATCGGAATTCCGCGTTTATTTTTACAAATTCATTGCGATTACTATAGCTTGTACGAAAAAAAAATAAAAACTGAAAGACGAAAAAATTGATAGAAAAATATGTTTCGTTTGCTGATACACGCACGCATCGAATTCGTTTATCTGTGAAAATATTTGCATTCCGTAGAAGAAGAACAAGAGGGGGTCGAAGCGAATTGCATTTGATTGGGAAATACTAGTTCGACTCTATTTAAAAAGTATGCTTCGCTCTTATAAAATAAGATTGAAAAATGTGCATCAAAATTTGGTATTCTACAATTCCTTCTATTTTACGACAGTCTGTGTTTCGCCTCGGTGATATTTCCCCAAATCGAAGCGACAAATTCGAGAATAGGTTGTGCTTTTTTCTTTTCTTCACCCCCTTCACGCTACACTAGAGACTGTTATAATATTTATATGCCTCCCGCCGCTGAAATTACCCTGAAATTCTTCGGCGTCGCCGTCGCCGCCAATGTCGACGACAATCTCTTTTCACCGTTCTTTCATTTCCTCGCGACTAAAGACTTCACAATCAATTTACGGCGCATTTTAATCGCGGATTTTTTCGTCCCTCTTTCTCTTTCTTTCTCTTTTTTAAATTCGATAATTGTCGACGAAAGATAGAAAGAGAATTAAAAAAATACAGAAAAAGAAGAAAAAATTACCGACTAAATGTGGATAGTTCACGACGTAGCAGAATTTATCTTCTGTACTATTATGGCCTTATATATTTTTACTCAGTACAAAAAAATGCATAGTACGTAAACTGTAAGAGTATAGCTTGCGAATATCAGAGGAAAAGAATAAGACAGTCATTATGATCCAATACTTCTATGTATAACATTCATCCCGGACCCCGTCGTTACGCTCCTTGTCCTCATCACACGCAAATGCAATTTTCTGTTTTTAAGGTTCATGTTTTTTCTTCTTGTTCTTTTAGTAATCCGCGGATCTCGTGCGACATGAAAAAAATATACTTTGAGTTCTAAATACGCGAGTTTAGGAAAAGTAAACAAGTTTATGTAGGTACTACGAGTGTTTAAAAAATAATAAGTTGTGGAAAAAAAAAAAAAAAAAAAAAAACATTTTGACGCTCATTTCAAACATTTCAATGTTTGAACAAGGCGAAAAAATTTCTCTTGAGTAAGTAATTCGAGTAAGTACTAAAAATCGTTCGCACGAATTTCTTCCATTATAGGTGCAATAGTTTTACGTGCAGTAAGAGAACAAAAATGATTCATTGGACACGTAAGATTGCAGGCGTCTTCGCAGTCGTGACGTATATAAAATAGCCCAAAAGTAAGACATATTCTTCAAACCAGATAAATTCATTCTTTCAGCGTGGCATTTAGTCAGCTTTATTTCTTGAGGCAGGATGATTTAAAATGTAGAATTGGGAAACGTCTGTCTGGGGAAAATTTTATTTTTTAAAGGGCTACATAGGCGGCGGAAGATTGACAAAGATGGAAAAAATTGATATTGCTAATTTTTTTCCTTATAGAAATGAAGTTGAACTTCGAAGAATGAGATCATTTTTCAAAGCTCACGTTGGTGAAGACTTAAGTTTAAATTAATTAAATTTGAATTAAATGGTTTTAAATAAATTATTGATAAAATAAAATTTATTGATCTTAAAATTGATGATATACCATTAATATCAGAGTGAAAAAATAATAAAATTTACAGATCTATTGTTTTGGTTAATTCTTCGCGTTCTTCTCTTCCCTCCATTCAAAATCGATTTCACGATTTTTCGTAAAAATTTGACACCCATCATTCATTTTATACGTGCGAAAAAGAAGAACTCCACCCGTTAACTAACCTAAATAATAAAATACTTTCGCATACCCAATGTCTTGAAATATTTTACTCATAACTGGCTGCATTAGAGAAACTTCAGGTCTATCAAAGAACGACGTGACCTAAATTATTCCTTCTCAAACAAGCGGTTCTGCGAATAGCTTTTGCAATTTTCCGCTCCTGCGTTGCATCCCTTGGTTCGACCTGCACTTTCCATTATGACCTCTGTTTATCGAAGATATTAGTCTATCGGAATACTGAAGAGGATAATCCACAAAATCATCTTATAACCTACCTCAACACCAGTCTCACATGTATGTTGGGAGAGGAAGATCTCTTTTCTTATTTTGATTATATGACTCCTCATTTAATAATTTCTAGAGGAAAAATGTTGTAAGCCACACTCATTCTAAATTTTCCCAAACTCTGATTTGTTATGTCATCATAATAAGGGTTCAACTTAGGTCAACTTTGTCAGACGTTCCTCTCTTCTTACCTTATGGTCCGCAATATTGCCCAGAGGTTTTCTTTTTTTTCCCCCAACACTTTTATTCAACTCACATTGTCGGCGCGTAACCAGCTGGCGTCAGACAGTCGCGTTCACTCGTCGCTCACTATTACGTTCCTCCCGTTCACCACAAGCGCATGCGCATAACACTACAACCCTTCAAAGGAAAGGTCAAGTTCAATCAAAATATCGAACATTAATATCCACTATCGATATTAATCATTGATATTTAATATTGATTTCTTGTGCTGATTTTAAAACCAACTCCAAATATTAATTGAGCCCTCTCAAGAAGGGAATTCGCATACACGTCCCATAAGAGATGCGCCCTTCTTGAAAAGAAGGGTTAAATTTCAATATCGATATTATAATCGATTTTTTGGTATTGATTACACAGCGCGACCATTTTTCGGTCATGCTCTGGTATTCCAAAAAAATTATACTATTTTAGAAGTATTTTGAACGCTGAAAACGACGTAGTTTTATCCGTCTTCCCAATATCTTGTTCTAATCATGTTCACTCGTCGCGGATTGTTGCAAAACCTATCGCACATTGTAGTGTTTCAATACTGCAATCGTTGATACGTTCCGCTATGATATCCCCCAACGAGTAAACGAGATCATTATTAGAAATTGAGAAGACGGATCGAAAAATGGAAAATAGTGTCGTTTTCAGCGTCCAAAATACTTCTAAAATAGTATTATTCTTTTTAAATGCCAGAGCATGACCAAAAAATTGTCACGCCGTGTTATAGACATTGATATTGACTGATGGTTTCATTAGTGTAAGGGGATCAATTCCTAAAAATTCCACATATTAGTGATTGAATTTACTCAAAGTTTCCAACTTTATACAAGTACTAATTAGAGCATCCAGAAAATACTAGAAATGGATGCAGTCAACAGCCTTGTAAACCTACAAACAGCACCCTAGCCTGGAACTTGGAACGCAACCAGTTTTAACAGGGAACCTGTTTTATGGGGGGCTATTTGAGAAATCTGGCGTGCGCCGTGCGCCGTCCAGCGAAAAACTTGGAAAAATTTCGACTCTCGAGAATATATGATAGGAGAGGGACTTAGAAAAATTTCGACTCTCGAGCTATATTATGATAGGCTTATAGTAGGTCTAGGCCTTCTTTATACTATCTTTATCTAGGTCTAGGCTTCCTTGAATTTTCAATACCAAATCCCATTCGACTCATAAAACAGGTTCCCTGCGTTCCTCGTTTAACTTCGTTAGGGAAACCGTTGTTTTTGTGTTTACTCCACGCTGCAATCTGAATTTATGAATTCAGAATCAAGTAGAAGCGCTAGTGGTGATTTCTAGAATGCACTAAAAGGTGTTTTTGACCATAAGTACGACCATACCATAAGAGATTGTACATACAAAACCAACACTTCTGCTCTAAATATTGTTTTAGGAACAAAACAAGTTCAAAAAACACTTGAATAATTTCAATATTATTAAGTATGTTGGAATAACAATGATTTTTGATACGCTGCTAACTTTAAAGAATTGATCATATTCATATAGGTTTATTATTTTCATTTATCGTCATTATGATAGAATTTTTTAGATTCTATATTCTCTTCATTCTTTCTTTCATAAAATAAGGAATTACTGATCCTTCAATTTTTAAATTCAACTAAAGAACTTAAATAACCTGCTAATAAGACATTTTGAATTCAGAAGCAGTTTAAGTACTAAGAAAATAATTTGAAAGTATAATTCTAACACGAAGAAGCAAAGATTCCTTGGAAAGATAACTTGCTAGGGGAAAAAAGGAGAGCGTAGTCAGCAATCCACTAATTTCCTTCTTTCCTTAAAAACCGACTTTGAAGTCATATACTTTTCTGTGCTCTAAACAACCACACATGTTGACCGTTTAGAATAATCAACGTCAAATCAATTGAGAATTTACTTCTTTCAAAGAGTTGGTCGACATTAAGACGATATTCTCGCGTAAATTGTTGGAATTGACCTCACGTTCCCGTCGATATCAGATCAATATTGGTAGTTCTCTGTCGGTTCTCAAATCTATGTCAATCAGGAGTCAATTTTGAGTCGACTTCTAGATTGTTTCATCGACCTAAAACCGACTGCTTTTGCGTCGATAATGGTAATGGGCGATAGTTAATAGTTTGAATAAAAAGTATCGATCGAGAGAAAAGTGCCTCTGCTACCTGTAGAATATATACCTACCTTTCTCCTGATCGTTATGTTTTTTAAAAATATTGTCTGTCACAGAATGCACCTCGGTGTTACCAGATGATGGACACGACTAAAAAAATCATGAAAACGTGGTGCCATACCGACTGCACAACTGGTACCACATGACTGATCTTAATTCATTGAACCGGCGCACATTTTCAATTTTCACTCGTCGGTTTGAATCAGTTTTGTCTTTTTGATAAGAAAAGAAAAAATTTTCGAGTTATCGATAGTTTCTCAAACTATCGACAGTATACTATCTTGTCTTTTTTTTTAAATAAAACTATCGTTAATCTCGATAGTATCGATAGTCTATCGATGGTTCCCAACACTATAGTCAATTAACAATGAAATTCTAGTTTTCTAAGGGTGGATGCTGATCGATTTTGAATTAACCTCAAATCAACGTTAATCAGAAGTTATGTAAAGCGACTCCCTAAAGCATTCTGTATGTTTGGTGACTGCGCTACTTGCAGACATATACAGTAAGGACCGTAGAGAATCTCATTAAAGCCGGACCAGTGTCACAATGATCGAAACAACGCAACGTCAATGTGACCTTGACTTTCAGTCTACTCCAAATTCCAACAACAAACGTCGACTCATTTTGGACCTCGATTCTGAAACGACATAAATTGTGCACTTGAAATCCACAAAAGTTCGACGTCGGCGATGAGTCGATAGTGATTTTGAGTCGACTTTCAGTTGAATTAATTAACGGCTAAATCGAATCGACTTTTCCTCGAAATAGCGAGCCATATTTAGAATCTATATGAGGCGTACCCCAAGAAGAAAAATTTTCCCCACTTATGCAATCAGATGAGTGCTACAGAGGCTGCAATTTTTGTAAGTCTTAGTCTTCAAATAGGGTTCAGAAGCCGAAATAAAACTTACAAGATTCCAGACGACCGACAGATATTCAACAAATAGTCTCCCATCGAACATTACCTGATACGACGGAATGGTCAACTCTGAACGTCAAAAAAAAACGAGCACTTACGAATTAAATTGATACATAAAATAACGCTCTGGATTAAACGTAAAGTACATTAACGAGCAAAAATAGAAATCAGTTGAGTCAATAATGCGGAGGACCTGTAAACCAGCTTCCTGGTTCCAGGGAGAAAACAGCTGGTAAGATGAAGAGATGGCAGACAAATTCTTGAGAATTTACCAATAAATATCTGTATAGAATTCAGTAGAAGGATTGCCTTTTGGTTTTTTCGGTATCTTTGAGCATTCCTGCGAATCAATTGAGCGTACCAAACAACATCAAATTAAATTTTGGAAGTAAATAACCTACTTTGAAATGACTTTCTAGAGGGAATTAACGTTATCAAGGGGGTTTCAGACGAAAGAGAAGGAATGGGGTGGATGGTTGAATGGAAAGAGGGTGTGACACCAGCTGGGTGCAACAGAATG
The DNA here is from genome assembly GCA_035079385.1 of Aspidiotus rigidus. Classification (NCBI taxonomy): domain Eukaryota; kingdom Metazoa; phylum Arthropoda; class Insecta; order Hemiptera; family Diaspididae; genus Aspidiotus; species Aspidiotus rigidus. Next base: position 1,366,998 of record JAVHKY010000044.1, on the reverse strand, counting down.
CGACAATATCAGGACGTTTACGAAAAATGTTGATTAAAGGACGGACAGCGGTGATAGTCTCGATAGTCGGTCTTCAGGACGAGGAGGAAAAAGGGCTGTCATCAACATGTGATGTCATCGGAGCAAGACGTTACATCAGCTGCGAAGTTACAAGAGCGTAACCTCATCAAGAGGACTCGGACAAAACATACTACAAGATAATGAACGTGAAATATACTAGCACGCATCAACGTTTAGTCCTTTATTGACTCATTCGTACTTTCACATATGAAAAAGAGGTAGGATATCCTTATAAACTATCCAGGAATTCAACAAATTTCAGAAATGCCTCTGCTCGATCATTCACATCAAGCAATAAAAAAATTAAGCTAGCATTCAACTCATTAGATTCAAAGATGAAGAGAATGTGAAACGAAGGAGGGAAAGAGAAAGAAAAAAAGGAACAAATGCGTTCTACACATAAGGTTACAAAGCGCGCACACATATAACCTATTGTTGTTCATTCGAAGCATGCAAAAGTTGAAGGAATTGAGAAAGAGAGAGAAAGAGATGGGAAGAAAAGCGAATATCTGTCGAGGTAGCAGTTTACTACCGTAAACGCATGAGACAGAATGTCTCGTCGTTCCAGTCGCTAGTTTCGCTATTTCGTTTGATGATGGTAGACCTCTTTCTCGCAAACGAACCAACCCCCGTTGATGACGAACGGTCAACACAAAACGGTTAACACGAAGAATCCTACTTTCTTCGTAGCTGACCTCGTCGTTGTCCGTTCGTCGTCTTTGTTGTCTTCGGATTAACATTCTATGCCGGCCATCGCCCAGAGCGGAGGGCTTGTCAGGGAAAAACGTAATTTGAAAGATTACACCTAACGAGCGAATCTTCGGGCGCGTTCCGAATATTAAAAAAGGCATCGGGGTGATTCTATACCGAGGCCCCCCGAGCTCGAAAACAATACCTACGATACGCGCGCGCGAGTGAGTGGAAGAAATACAGAGGCAATATGACGTGAACAACTACAGCCAGTGGCATTAAAGGGGCTATAGAGAATTTTCGGTCGTAAAATTTCTCCGCACCATCGTATATTACGATACGATATGATTCGCTTTTTTGGTTGATAACTGTCGTTGATAAGTGCGTCTACGATAATTATTTATTGTAGGTCTCATTTTCGCTGAACGCGTCCATTTTCTACTCGCGCATCGCAGACACGCCAGAAAGGTGAGCACAAGCCATTGTCGGAACACGAATTTCACGTCGCTCATCATCCGCTGCAGCCAAATTAATTCCCCGTCATTCGTTTACTCTCACCCCGATATGTAGATTTAAGCTCAAACCATATAAAACCAGAATAGTGAAAAGCGACGAACTGCACACATCAGAGTGAGTGAAGTCATTCCGAAATACACGTACAACTTACCTTTCGTATCCTCGCTCGTCTGGTCTAACGACGTCACTAATGGTGAATCGGGTTGCGTTTTTATCTGCGGTATAAAAGATGCAGCCGCGAGTTGGTTATTGGCGACAGTTGCAGCAGCGACACCGCTGTTGTTGCCGTTGCTCGTATCCAAACGTGAAGATGATTGTGGGTACGGAAGGCCCATGTATCGGGTATTACGTATTTGACGAAACGTGTTCTTCTCCTCCGCGGCCATGTAGGTAAAATGCTCCTTCTCCTCCGACATATCTGATGGAAAAAATATAAAACAGTCGATTTGTATTATACGAGGACGAAAATATCAGGTCTGTATACGAAATAAAACAATCTGTCGACGAATTCCTACAAATACAAACGGCGGCGTACTCCCGATATGAGCGAAATCCGATTCGAGAACGCGTATAACACATTACCGCACGCACGAGCCGAGAGGATGCTTTTTACGATGGTACAGTCTGTACAGGGAATATTTCGAACTTTTATTGTCGCTTCGTGGCAATATATACGAATCAGGAAGATTCTCGATACTTTTAATACGGCAAAATTGAAAAGTCAAACGCGATCGAAGGAAAATTGGTCAAATTTATTTTCACAGTAGGTTTGAATTCAAAGTAATTTATCAACTTATTCGAGAATATATCTGATTGTATCCGAACAATAATATAAGAAATATTTTGAGATAGAAACAAAAATTCAGAAAGAAAATTAGATGCAATTTCAGGACCGCAATGGCAGCGGGTCCCGAGTCTCCCTCCTACCATATAAATCTTATAGCTTGAAATTTTTCCAAGTCTCGAAAATGATGATGACGTGACAACTTGAACGCGCTGCGATTTGAAGGAAAACGTCGTCCCCCTCCTGTCATATATAGCTCAACAGTGAAAATTTCAACAGTGAACCTGTTTCATGCGGGGGGTTTTTTGAGAAGTTGGCTTGCACCGTATACGCCGTGCGCCGCGCCGTCCGGCAAAAATTTTATATAGCTCGTGGGTCGAAATTTTTCCAAGTCCTCCCATCCTCTCCGTGACATCAATGTCTGCGAGCGCGTCGTGTATCGTCCGGCGAAAAACTTAGAAAAAACGACGGCTTCCTTAACGAAGTCAAACGAGGAACGCAGGGTTGGTATTAAGAATTCAAAGAAGCCTAGACCTAAATGAAGCTAGTATAAAGAAGGCCTAGACCTACTATAAGCCTAGTATAATTTAATTTGAGAGTCTAAATTTTTCTCGAATCTCGAGCTATACCTATATGATAGGAATTTTTCTAAGTCCTCCTTCTATCATATATAGCTCGATAGTCGAAATTGTTCCAAGTCCCCCTGTTATCACATATAGCTCGAGAGTAGAAATTTTTCTAAGTATTTTGCTGAACAGCGGACGGCGCATGGCGCACGGCAAATTTCTCAAAAAGCCCTCCATAAAACAGGTTTCCTGTTAACTCTTGACTCCTATTGTATATACCTTGGAGCATAAAATTTTTCTAAACTTAAAATAATTTTGAATCCTACTGTATACGGCTTGAAGGATGAAATTTCTTCTTCAAGTCCCCTTTCTATCATAATATAGCTCGAGAATAAAAATTTTTCAATGGGAAACCAGTTTTATGGGTGTTTTTTGAGAAATTTGCCGTGCGCCGTTCGCCTTCCGGCAAAAAACTTGGAAATAAGGAAGTTAAACGAGGAACGCAGGGAACCTGTTTTATGAGTCATATGGGATTTGGTATTGAGAATAAAGGCCTACCTAGACCTACTATAAGCTAGCATAATATAGTTTGAGAGTCTAAATTTTACTCGAATCTCGAGCTACATATGATGGGAGGAGGACTTGGAAAAATTTTGACTTTCGAGCTATAAATGATAGAAGGAGGACTTAGAAAAATTCCTATCATATATGGCTCGAGAGTCGAAATTTTTCCAAGTTTTTTGTTGGACGGCGGGCGGCGCATGGCGCACGGTAAATTTCTCAAAAAACCCCCCATAGAACAGGTTTCCTGTTAAAATTTCGACTCCTATTGTAAATAGCTTGATGGATGAAATTTTTCCAAGACCCGTTGCTATCATAATATAGCTCGAAGATCTAAATTTCCTCTTATCATATATAGCTCGTGAATCGAAATTTTTTCAAGTCCCCTCTTATAATATATCAAAATTTTTCTAAATCCCCCTTCCTTCTCGGAGACGTCACCAACCTCGCTCGCGCCCCTGAAAGTACCTCCAACAAAACGGATAACGGGTTCTCCGCTAAAAGAATGAAGGATACGAGTGTCAAGCGAGAGGGGGAGGTTTCGAGAAATCATCTCAATCGCCGGCTGGTAAGATACAGCACTTCTGTCCCATTAAACAGAAATTGAGATGTAATTGCGTCCGGCGATTAATCGAGTAACATATTCTCGTAGTTCCGTCCCATTGAAAGTAAAAAATTGTACTCACGAACCTATTTCAATCCTATTTGTATTTCTTTTAGTGTACTACGATGACTAATGGACACACCACGACATGAATATCCGAGTAGTTCTTTCATATGTCATATTTAACCATCATCTCCTTGATTACACCGTCTCCGTCCGAAGTTTGATGATCAGCATGGTTAATTTGACTCTATCCACGGCCGCGTTGAATAGCTTCTTCGGAAAGCACTTGAGCCATCTTCTGCGATCCGATTCCCACGACGATTTTCATCGTCCAACACTTCGCTTTTGCCGTTTATTTTCCCGCGCAATATAAGCTGGAAAACCGAGTATTTTTCCGCGTTTCTGACCACGTGCCCGTAATATTCCAGTTTTTTTTGCTGTATGGTTCTGAGAAACTCCAGTTCCTTAGAAATTCGACTCCGCAGTACTTCCACGTTAATGATGTGGTTTCGCTACAAAATTTTTTGCATGCGTCGGTATACGTACATCTCTAGAGCCTCAGGCCTTTTTCCTAATGTACGAATTAGAACCCAGCTCTCCACACCATATAAAAGCGTAGACCAGACATAGCAGCGTGCAGTTCCTGGGATAAATCCTTACGAGTCCCGAGCGTATTTTCACAGTCTGATCTGTCTCCTCCAGCAGCCAGGTGCCGAGATAGGCATTGAAATTTAGCAACTCTTTCTATAAGTGCATCGTTTAGCTTCAATTTTTGGCCTTCTATCTCGGTTTGTTCCGTTTCTTATACATCACCATCCATTTGGTTTTCTTGGCGTTTATTCCTAATCCATACTCCGCACTGACACCAGCCACTCTCGCGAGCATACCCTGTAGCTCAGGCAATGATTCGGCGATGAGAGCGGTATTGTCGGCATACCTTATATTAGATACATGGAAATCATGTATTCGGAAACCATCTTCCTCCCCGATTGCCTGCCTGAACAGCCCCAGATTTACGCGCACGCACGGTACGCTAGAGCGTACAACGGCAAACTTTGGAGGTGGCAAATTTTTTTTGTTTCCAATTTTGAGGAGGTAGATTGCGAAATAGGGAGCAAAAAATTTTTTATCCTTTCCTAAATCCGCCTCTGCGTACAACGGCAAGATTGGTAAATCCGGCACTATGCCTGTAAATGGCCTCCGAATATAAACGTTGAAGAATGCCGGTGACAGGATGCATTCCCGTCTCACTCCTTTCTGAATGGGCACCCCCCTGATTTCTCTCCCTCCCAGTGAATTGTTGCCGTTTGGTTCCAATAGAGCTAAAGCTTGTACACAAATTTTGTTATAACAGGTGCGATCACCGATATATTCCAAAGCTTTGACCATGCTTTTGTGTTTTTCATAGTCGAAAGCCTTCTTGTAATCGATGAAACAAAGGTATAGCTTCGGATTCACGTCCCTGCATCTTTGCGCTAAAACATTCATGGCGCATAAGACTTCTCGGCATCCATAACCACTTTTGAACTCAAACTGCTGAGCGCCAGAGTTTTCCTCGCATTGTCATACACTCGATTATGAATCACTTTGAGAAACAGTTTCAAGACGTGTAACATTAAGCTAATGAGGTCAAAAACTCTATTATGATGCTGGAGAGGATAGCCGAGTGAGCAATAGATACGCGTTAGTTTCGACATAAGAAATGCGTTCAACTCAATTCCATGGGAGAGAATATTGGAAGCCCTCATGGACGCAGAAGTGCCCACATACCTGCTCAGGATAATCAGCAAATATCTTAGCAGAGACGACTACTGGTACAGGAAAGCGCCCAGTAACTTGTGGGGTGCTGCAGGAGTCGTTCCTGGGGGCGCTCTTGTGGTATGTCTTATTTGACGAGATTTTCAAGGTGAAGCTGACGTCGGCTGTTGAGTTTATCTGCTACGCGAATGACACACTGGTGGTATGCACTGCTGAAACAACTATAGTGGTAGAGAGCAGGGTAAACCGGGCCCTGGAGATAGTGACGTGTTGGACGGAGTCGAGCAGATTACAATTCGCATAAAAAAGATGGAGGCCATACTGTTCACGGCCCGTTGGAAGTTCAGTTCACCCACATTTTGCCTGCAAGATGTGAAAATCCATACCAAGAAGATAATGAAGTACGTAGGAATCTGGTTTGACTCAACGTGAGATTCAGGTACCATTTCATAATGACAGCGGAAAGGGCCGGCAGGATAGTTACATACCTAAGCAGCCTGATAAGGAACCTATAGGAGAACCGAGAGAAGAAAGAAGAAGGATCATGATGGGCTCCGTCTCGTTTATCCTCCCATAAAGTGTCCCAATATGGGCCAACTCTATGAACATATTCTATAGAAGGAGAGAGATGGCGGAGATCCAAATTATTTGTTCATCCAACGAAGAGTTGCGCGAAAGTACATTAGTGCCTACAGCATTGTTTCGACGGAGGCTTTTCGCGTATCAGCACGTTCACCACCAATTAAGCTTCTTACTGAGAAGAGAGCGGTGGTGTTCAAAGTGAAAGAGAAGTCAACGGCAGATCAAGAGGCTTTACTGGTCAAGCAGCAGGCCAGACATTCCTTGCTTGAGAAATGGAAAGCATGAATCTCTCAGAATATGATATGACGTCTGTGCATGACGTCGTTCAACTGATCATATTCCTGCGCGACATAGGCAAGATCAACTCCTTGTATTTATTAAGAAATGTAGCGAGGACCATGGGGCAATCTTAATTGTTCAATCAGTGCAGCAGCAATGGTTAAATCAACGCGATTCCGACGACATTATAATCTGAGACCAGGAGTCGACTCATTTTTCACCTGGTTTCTAAAACCATATCAAATTGTGCACTTGGAGACCCAAATGAGACGTCGATTTTCAGTCGACATCAATCCACAACACCTGAACGGGGATTGATTTAATTTCGACCTCGACGATGATTCGATATCGTGAAGTGAATCTCGTTCCAGACATTTTTGGTAGATTTGCGGTCGACATTAGACGGAAATCAACTCATGTTCGGAATAGCGACTTTTTTGGGGTCGATTTGAGATCAATATTTGTTTTCTATCGATAGAACCATGAAAATTTTGATCCTAAGCGTGATCAAACTCGATTTAAAAAGCAAAAAAGAAAAAGAAAAAAGAAAATTTCGACCTTTCAGAGCGCTTTCTATCCAAGCATTTCTTGAAAGGACGGAGTTCGAAAAATTTCCCGTAATGTTAGCATTTTAGTCGACGAAAAATTCTCCAGAGTCTGACAATCTGAGAATCAAGCGCAACCGTACACGAAGTGACTGACGATATTTTGGTGTAAAATGAAAAAAAAGTACTTTCTGATAGCCTCAGAACAATAAATTTAGCTCAGTGCCGGTAATTGTTTTTAAAATTGTGGTTGAAAAACAAGTTTTACATCTTATGGGCCTGAATTTTGGCACAAAATTAGCTGGAGCCGCAAAATATAAATAGATTAATAAAATAGATAGAAAAATATTACAAGTAAATTATTTCAAATTTTGATTCTGCCCGTTGATGTACAAATTCGGGACAAAATTTATCGTGCAAACGCGCTTCCACCATCCCTATTTTATAATGTGATTTTATTCTCGCACAATCAAAATAATTCCTAATCTTTCTCATTAGAAAAATCATAATTCACAAGATTTCCAGAAAGATCCTCAAACTTGAGAGAAATTGGAAATATAATATATAATAAGACTCACCTGTGTAGGAAAAATGCGAAAGGTTTCTCGACTTTGGGTGCCAAAATCACGCGTTTTAAATTTTCAAACAGATTACGGGGGCTCGATTCAAGAAACTGTGAATTATCTTGAAAGGTGTGCGAAGATACTGAGTGAACTTCCATATTGATTTCTTTCCTAAAAAAGAAAGAAAACGAAGTCCCGTCAAATTTCAAATAAAAATTGGTTACAGCCTTTCTCCATCATTAGCTTTCGTTTAATTTCATTAGTATTAAATAATTATTCATTGATAAGCATTTTAATCAATATGTACTAAATTAATTTTTTAATTAATTTTCAAAACGATGGTAGTAGATTAGATGGGTTTTTGTTATATACTAGAAATTTTCAAAATTGTTGTACTCAGACCACTGGGTACGTGCAGGGCCGGTTTTAGCGTCGTAGGTGACAAGGGCACCTCAAGAAATGCCGTATATTTAACGAGCTCGAAAAACTTTATCAAAATTCTTGAAGCCTAATTCGTTAGTTTAGTATAAATTTCCACATTCAAAGATGCAAGGAATCAATTTTTTTAAATAGAAAAAAATAGAGTAACATTGAATATAGGCATAAGCTGAAAAAAAAAAAACCATAATAGGTACATGATCAAATTTTGAAATATACAAATATCAGGTAATTATGAAGTATTTTATATTTCATCCTTTTACAACAAAATAATACATTTTTTTCTTTTTGTATGCTTGCAATATCTTTTGAACATTTGCCGCCCTGGGCAGCAACCCATGTTCCCCTCGCGTCAATCCTAGGCCGGGTACCTACGTGATAAATAATTTGAAAGAATACAAAAATATATATTTTTAAATTTTCTTTAAGATATGCGATAAATAAAGCGAACTGATTTATCTTATATGGAGTCATAAAAGTAGACGTATTTTGCTTAGAGATCTTATAAACTCACAAAAAAGAAGTGCGTATCGACATCATTTTTTTTTAGAGAGTGAAAAATATCATTTAACAAAAATACACACAACAGAGGAATAATTTCTCATCCACACACATTATTTTTTAAAATTCGTCAAACCTCGATTTTCATGCATTTATGTGATTTTACAACGTCTCTCTCATCCAAATATTAATATGAAATCAGATGCATAATATGTAGAAACTAGTCAACACAAATTGTTTTCAAAATTGTACATTATCTAGTGGGATACAATATTACTTCAGAGATAAAGTCTATCAACGAACGGAAAAGTCTTCTTATTTGGAGCGACTTATCTGGGCATAACTCAGAGCAGTAAAATGAAAAACTTATTGAATAATATAGGGGAAAAAAAAATTATGGAAAGTGTTCGGTTGGAAAAATAGCGTAACAAATGATGGAAAACTTCTTGGTTCAATTCTAATTAAGATGTTACGAATCCTTTCTATTTTTCAAACCGAAGAATACAAGGTAAGTCAGCTGATGACGACTATACATTTTATAAAGAAAAATTTATATTTTCTCAAAGAAATTTTGAAGAGAGAAAAACAGAGTATTTCAAAGTTTTACCAAACTTAATCCTCCCACTTCCAATTACCCGTAAAATTATTCTAGTACATTGCTCACAATCCGTCTATCTTTATTGCACGTGAAATTTGACAATAAAAACCGCGGAGATATTCTCCATACTATTGTAATTACGTTCAGTCATCTCAAGTTGTACGACACAAAAAAGTGAAATGTGATCCCGCAACCTTCAATTGATGACTGAGTCCACGTGCTGAGTCCCATAGTACTTATTTATATCTACTCGCAAATACTTCTAAACGATTTAATCCTAATTGTAGCGAAATTATTTATACTCGCTCACAAGATGGAAGATGCAAAGTACATATGTGTATAAGAACTTCATTCATAATCCCAGAAAAAAAGCTTGATCAGCCTCTATAACAGATCACTTCGAAAATGCTCTGAAACAATTAGGTAATTTAGAGCGCGGCAACCGAAAAAGAAAATAAAAATTCAACCGAGGAAAGTTATGAGTCTTGTAAGAGTTGGGAAACTTGGTGATTTTAGGGCATTGAGATCATGTATGATCGTCATATGTGAGTTTGAAAAATGTTGAGATTTCGAATATTTATAAACGATGAAATCCAACTAGACAATACTCTCATGGGCAGCAATCAGAATTTTTCCAATTTTTCAATTCGTTTCTCATCTTGGAGACGCGATTTTTTCGATTCGCAATTTTGAAAGGTGTTTCTTTTTTCTCTCCTTACAAGCACGGATCTAAAATATTTTAGCAACATGCGAATAATGCCACAATTACAATAGCCATTTTTGCGTCTAAACTACGGATTTAGGGTACTCGTACTTCTGACCCCTCTATACGTATACAATTAAAGCGGACGCAGATTAGCTTTAAAAATTTCTAATTAAAGTACCAACCGGATGTAAGTAACTCAGAAAATCTTGTCCCTTTCTTTTCTCGAGTCGATGAATAGTCACGGAAGCAGAAATTCTTAGTATACGTTCAAATATTTTCATGATAAGTCGATTAACATCGTTTTTACGAAATTTGATGATTCAGAGAAAGGGAGAGAAAAAAAAAGAAGATGATCACGCGTTTTATAATTTTACTCACGTGACGCGACAACGTGAAAAAAAGTTCGCTCAACGCGTTGAAACGCGTACCCGACTCGTTCCCACGTTGATAACACACTGAAGCCGACAGACGACTTTGATTTCAGTCGTATACAATATACATTTTTTTCACCCCGCATTAGACGTCCTCGGAGGATGTTCTTTAACAAACATCCTGCTCCCCCCATATGCAAGTATATTCGCGCTGACGACAACGTGCTTCGGTGCGTGCGCTTTTTATTTACGTTTTTCACGTGGCGCGCGCGGAGGCGAATTTTCATCGTAAACGTCGTCGTCGAATGACCGAATTTCGGACTGCCCTATTTGCCCTCACCATCGCCGCTCACGGCAAATTTATCTTAGATTTGATCTTTCACACGATCATCTATACGTATTGACTGATCTGACGGTGAATGGATATGAAGACCACTTTTTTGTGTAGAAAATCTTCAGTTTCCTCTCCCGATGCTCAATCTACAATCAAACATTTTTTCCATTCATCGCCTCTTTTCTTGTGAGAAAGCAACCACCTTCTCTCGTACTTCTAAATTCTAAGTTTCCTTATCTCCACGACAAAGTTCATGATTCAGACAGAAAACAAAAACCAGGGAATAAACGAGTGACGATCGACGTTTATATAATTGATACATCCATGAAAACATGTGAAATTTCCTGATTTTCGGCTAATATACATTATGAATTTTTACACTCCATCAATTAATTTCATTTTCGATCAAACGTTTTCATCTCATCTCAAAGTTTCAGTCCGACTATTCAAGTTACTGAGATGAGCACTCCGTCAATATCAGACTTCGAGTTACAAACAGTGGCGGATCTAGAAAATAAAATGGGGGCGGGGGCGTCCAAAATTTCCCACGTCAGCATGGAAATATTTTTATTTGTTTCTGTTATATCATGGATACCATATAAATCACCTCCTCAAGTCGTGTCTTTCTCGTTCCGTTTCCCGTTTTTTTTTCCTCGCTTTTTCGCTTTTTCCTTTTTTTCTTTTTAGTTTCATTACGCGATGGAAGACGAGACCACGACCACGGCCCCCTGGTCCCCTTGAATCCGTCACTGGCTATAAGTTAAGTTGACATTGGACAGAAAGAGAACCGAACTAACACCAACAACGAAACTCAAATCCCAATCAAACGCAACCTCATCAATGGGAAAGGCTCCCTCCCCTAAACTTCCCAAAAAAGAAGATATTCTCCCAACCTCCAATTCAACATTTGAAGATGACAAAACATCATCCTCCTTTATGAAATCCAATGTATCTGATGAAGACAACATCGCAATTTCTCAATATTTTGAAACCAATAACCTGGTCCCACCACAGAAGATATAATCGAATTTATACAAGAACTACTCAACTCAGGGGTCGTCTATAAATTACGCGAGGCGATTTTTGTGATTTTTCGACCTCCTCCCCCTTTGGTGAGATATCGTGAGATTTGTCTTGACCCCCTCTCCCCTCTTATCTCGCGTAAATTTTTCGAAATGTGTATTTTTGCTTTAAATACGTTTATCTGTGCTCAATCGCATTAATTTTCTTGAATTACGTAAGACTTGGCTGGACCCCCCATGCCTCACGTAATTTATGGACGCTCCCTCACCAATCAAAATAGTAGCACAAAACAGAATCAATAACTACACCACACATTCTACAGAGTTCATTAAGGTCCTGACTTTGGGAACAGATGAGATCAGTCTTAAATTACGCCACCTGTTTTAATGTATGCAATTCAAGTCAGTACCGCTTCACTTTTAAGCCTAATCTAGAAGCTTCTCTCATAAATTTCTGTATCTCCTTTTTGTCACCTTATTATTATTTTCTTCTTTCCTATCTTCTCGCTCTTCCTTCTTGGTTTTGTTTTCAGAAACATGATTCTTCTCCCCCAGTGGAACTTGGACGGATTCTTTAAACGACTACCCGAACTACAACGACTGATTACACCATACAATCCAATCATCATCGCCTTTCAAAAAACCCATCTCAAACCTCCCCTCAAACCTAAAACCTCAAACTACAACATTTTTAATTCACCTAATAATCATACCTGTGGAGGAACTGCCTTACTTGTATCCTCTCTCTATAACGCCCACTCGATCTACACTCCCAGCTCGCTACAAAATATTGCAATTTCAGTATCCATCCCACAACTACATCCTCTACCAACCATTTTCTGCTCACTATATCTTCCCCCTTCACATAACACCAACTTTTTTGATAGCGCCGATCTCCTTACGTAATTTGTGGAAACATTAACGCTCACAGTTTCACTTGGGGCCTCATCTCGAACAAATTTCTCAACATTTTATATAGCCCACTCTCCTTAACATCCCTGGGATCCCTACTCATCTTAATTCAACTCCCGGCTCTCTTTCAGCAATTGACTTCCCCTCACCCAAACTCACTTTCTACTCACCCCGACCTATATACGATAGCGACCACTTCCCATTTCTCACCCAATCGCAAACTCTATCTCATAACAATTTCTCAACTATCCCCCGCTGGCTGATCACCAAAGCCAACTGGTACCTTTTTCAAGATCTCACTTAAAACACATCCTCCCTTGCAGACCCCTCCAACCGCTCCATAGCCCTAGAAATATTTACCAAGTTCATTACCAATGCCGCAGAACTCTCTGTCTCTCACTCTTCAGGAAAAAAGGAACGTAATTCCTTTGGTGGTCAAACGAAATCCATCAACAATACAATAACATCAGATCCTCTTCTTATCTTCGAATTACTAGCTAAACAATTCACCTCTGTGTCCTCTAACGCAAATTACGACCATTTGAATGGTTTTTTCGAGGTTGATACGAGTCATAGTTACACAAGAAACACTAAGGAAACACAGATTCTGTTACGTGTATCTGTGTTTCCTCAGTCTTCCTCGGCAAATTACAAACCTGATTTTTTAAGTTATAAACTCCAACAAAAAAAATTTGATATGTCTCATGACCTCCTCCCCCAACCCACGAATGATGTCCTTCCATACAACCTCCCTATTTCTGAACCTGAACTCATAACTACTATAAATAAAAATATGAAAAACGCTTCCCCCGGACTCGACAACATACACTCGGCCATGATCAAAAATTTCCAGCCAAACTCACTCTCTCTCCTCTCCTTATTTAACACCATCTTCGCACAAAACATTTATTCCTTTTACTAAAACCCAATTCTGACCTACTTCTCCCTGTCTCATATCGCCCCATAGCCCTCTCCAGTGTTCTTGGCATGGCAGATTATTCCAAAACATACTGAACAAAAACTCCTCTGGTATTTAGAATCAAACAACATCCTCTCCCCTTCCACGATACATCCATCAACAAATCTTCTCTATACTCAAAGGAAACACTTACAGACTTGTACAGACATGCACAGATTCTGTGAAAGTCTGTGCTACCGTTAGCTACCAATCGAAGAAGATAGGATGGCAAGGGTGAACAAACGTAGCAAAAACGATTATACTCATTTTTATCCCAAAAATCCACTCATGGTCCAAATTGAGTGCTGTATGTCTACAGCCCCCTAAAACGGTTGGTGGGGAAGGAGAACAGCACAAACGAACAACTCGACGACAGAATGCATCAAAAATGCAGCACAAACGATTCAGCCCGTGTCCAAACCCAAAAATCAAAATGGCACTAGGGACACGGACATCAAAAATCGAAATGAGTGGCGTAGTGTGTCAACAAGTCCTCCCCCTCTCTCAGAAATAATGACTGATAAAAATGAATTCAATTGTGGTTTTATCGGGTACTATAGATATACGAACAATCGAGACATTTTTTGGTTCAAAATTTCAATGATATAGACAACTCAATTTCGACATCGCTGAAGAGTCGATGGTAAAAAAAAGAGGTCATTTTGGGTTGATTTGAAATGAACACTGAGCGGGACCAAATTGAATCAACATCTACGTCGATTTGGAGTCAAACTTTTGTCGAAATAGCCGAAGAGACGTGCATAGTTTATCGGTTTTCAAACTTTTAAAATTATTAATCAGAATAAGATAACAAATGCTGAGTGAACCCCTTTGACTTTTCTATTTTTCCCTCCAGGGCTAAAGTACGGACGATTAGAGCCGACAACTTCGAAGTGGATAAACGCTTTCAATGTACGACAGTAGGGCGCTTCGAATACCCTATACTAATAAGCTCATGAACTAATCAATTTTCAACAATGAGTAGATAAAACAGAGCCTGTCACGTAGTTGTTATCGAACAATTCTGCCATTCCTCTAACTTCAGAGAAATCGGTCCTCCCGGCGAGGTCAAGGGATTATTTGATCAGATACCTCGGAGCGGCTATTAGTGAGGTAACTGGAGGATCGTGAGGACAATTGAAAGATGGTAGATGAAATAGATAATCGAACTGATAATTCTCTAAATTACTACGTCAATGGGTAATGCTGCATCAATCAAACAAAATTATGGGTGAATGAAGCATAAAATTCTAGATTTTACTTCCTTTATCGAGACTCTTGATCGAGAACGAAGCTAGTTGAAATAATTCGGTAACATATTTTCTCGAATACTTCCAACGATAATGGCAAGAGGATATTGGAAGTTCTCGAATAGTCACGCCAATCCTTTCATCGACTCCAAAATATCGAAGTGAATAATTTATCCCTGACTCGATTTGACAGTACGATTGACACGCGTTCCTCAGTTTCCGCTGCTAATTATTTTCCAATTTCGTCTAACGTTTTAAAAATAACGAATTCTAATACGCGAAGGGTAACGGGATGAGAGTAGAAAGAAGGGAAGCGTCGAGTCGAGTCGCGACGCGCATTCATACACGACGCAAACAAAATAATGTGAAGATGATTACGGCGGCGACGAAGAATGCAGCCTGCAGCGGAGAACGGTGCAACCGAATCATCGCGCGCGTGAATCTAAATCGTAAATTACGAAAACACAGCGTTATGAGTGTGCACGGAGTGTAAAGATCAAGAAGAACAGCGCGAAAATGAAAAATTAGGAACAAAAGTAACTAAAAAGGAAGCGTGTCGAGGGGAAAAAAAAGAGACCAGAAAAAAGAATTAGTGAAGAGAACGCGAAAGAAAAGCGAGTAATAGACAGAAATAGAAAATGAAGATCTTCGGAGTGTTAAAAAAAGAAAAACCAAAAAAAGAAAACAATAAAAGAAGTGAAAAATGTTATCAAAGGATGTAATTTAAAAATAGCGTACGGCCTCGGCCGACAAAAATGCAACGAGAGTTACGAAAAAAAAAAAAAAAAAATTGAGAGAAAAGACTAGTGGAGCAGGGAAATAATACGAAAACATTGGAAACAAACCAGACTATTATAGTTGGGTCGATAACAGACTGAATAATAATATCTACAGATACTCATCCTTTTCATCAGATTACTTTCTAGTAGTCTAACAAAAGTTTGTTTGAAGCTAGCGCTGCCACCGCACCGTGACTGGTTGATAAAACAATAATTACATTTGTTCATTCTATTTATTCTTTTAGTACACTTTTGTAGTAGTCTTTCAAAGTAGGAACGAGTTCCAAATTTTATTCAATTTTCTTTCACCATAAACCGCATAGTTTAACGTTTTAAGAATTGCTGGACGCGAATTCCTTTTTACTCTTTTTGTACGGAACACGGGCGTAAACCAGATTATTTCGAGAGAGAAATATAGACCTGTAATGTAAAATTTAATTTTTCAACTCGACAGCAGAAGAGAAGTACGATTCGACTCACTCGCGATTTTAGAGTTCGTGTGGCGATAATAGAGACAGCGAGTACGAAATGACGTTTGAAAACTAATGACGGAAAATAAATAATACTAAAAAAAAAAAAAAATGAAAACTTGCGACGTATCGTGAACTACGAACATTCGTCGTTTCTGAAGACCTGTTACAAAAGTTTTCGAAAACATGAGCACATAAAGGGTTTAAAGACACAAGTTCGTCTATATCGTCGTGCACGATATTAAGCGTAAATTAATTACGATAACTGTAATTTTTTTTACGAAAAGTTCAACGGATATTGTCTTTTATACATATTTTTTTCTTTCTTTATTTCGTTGCCATCATTCGCCTTATGTTATAAATACTATAAAGCTACAAGTTTTAATTTCTTGAAGAGGAATTTATGGTAAAGACGGGACGAGGAAGCAAAATACTGAAAAATATCCTACGAAACAATTAAGACGAGTTACGGGCACGTATCCTCTTGGTACGAACTTTATGATGTACACAAAGGTGTAACACTGTAGGTACCCTACCGTATACAAATTCGGTAAGTACGAGTATAAACATTTCAACTTAAATTAGGTCTACAATTTTAATTTTCGTAACTTTCGTTCGAATACTTTCAATGAAATTGAAGAATCATGAATTTCTATTCTAAAGTAGTGTTGAAGGGTGCTTGTCAAAGCCAACATGAGATATAAATTGTCCGTCTGATTGAGCTTTTTTTGACAGACGAAAGTACAAAGTCGAGTACACTCTTGATTGAGCGAAATGTTCGTACTAACAACAACATCCTAATTCCCAGTTTTCTCCTCTTTCTTGACTCTGCAAGTAGCAAAATATCAAAACCTTTTTTCCCCGCCCGAGGGAAGGAAAAGATCCATTTCCCCAGACCCCCTCCCCATTTCGGAATTTCGCATCGCGGCCAATGTCATAACTTTGTTCAATTTTAAATTTTGTTCAAGTACCTTCTTCCCGTTCCCGCAATATAAATTTGGAATTTGGGGGAGCTGGAGAAATGCATAAGCACAAGGACGGAATACTTCCTCTAGGCACCACGAGAAGGTCGTATATCTGTACCAACATTTTTAACGAGGCGTAGCAAGTCCATATAATTATAACGAAACACGATTTTTCGACCCTCCATTCCTTCAGAAGATTTGTTTAGACACCCTCTCTTTTATTTTGCTCGATTTCTTAGATTGCACAAATATAATTTAAATACATTAATCTATAGAACCTTATTTGAAGTTGAAAAAAAAAAGCTCAATTATTTTCATTAGAAACTAGTTAGGACTGATAATTAGGACTGTTGTGAACGTATTTGAATATATCAGCGAATTAATCAAAAAAGAACGTACGTTTCACTCTGAATTGAACCCAGTTCTGCAATATATTCTTGAGGGGGAAAAATACGCCATATTTGCTGCGACCCCCACACATAAAATTTGGTGCCATCCGGCAGCGCCTCCCATAAATACCTTACGTAATTTATGAGCTCTCCGCTCCTCAGAGAATCTATTTCAAGAAGGGTTATTCAGAAAATATGTGTATCGTTTGCCGTCCTCTAGGCAAAAAGTGATTTTGAGAAAGGCGGGGGCTCTTTTCAACTGTAGGAACTTCGACAAATCTCAACTATATCAAATAGAACGACTACAAAAAATTACGTCCTCTGGACAATTATAATAGAACATACGTAGAGGAAAGAGGGTGGGACATGAACAAATTTCAACTTTTGCGATAAAATATGACTGTTAGAGAAAACTCTGGCCTTTCAAGTGCATAGGAAAAGGGCATTACGTTTCTGAGAGAAGTGGGGCCCTGGCTTAACTATGGAACTCGTGAAGATTTCGATTTTCGAGCTCGTATTTATTATAACACGTATATCAGGAGGCGAATCGGCCATGCCCAAAGGGAAAAGGAATATATTTGGTCCTGAGAGTGCAAAATTTCAACTTCTAACCGATTTGTATCGAGAGAGAGAGACTTCGAACAATTCCGACCATCTTATGTACTCGTAGAAGGGAAGGACGAGAGAAAATTACCAAAATTTTTAATATGTAGATGAGGGAACTAGAAAAAATTAGAACTTACTAACAAAGCCATATATAGAAGGTGAGGAGGGGACTTTGGAGGATCACATTTCTCGAACTAAGTACATATACATAATCAGTCGGGGGATTAGGAAACATTTTGACCAAATAATTGATCCCAATCGTTTGGGGAAATCGAAAAATCTACCCTGAAACAGGTTTCGTACTCGCTTCGATTGACTTGGGTAATGGAAAAAACCCCAAGAACAGAGACTTTTTTTATAATGAGATGCAACTGGTACACAAGGTATTCTATTCGATACAAATCGAAATTCTTTATTTGAGAATCTTATCCCGCACAAAAGACGCTACTCACAGAAATTAAATTTTCTGAAAATTTGTAAAATAGTAATTTTTTCTTTAGTGAATATTTTACACCAATTGTCGCAGTATTTTCATTTTGCTAGATAGGTACGCCACATTATACCCAAGGTTCAGTCTTCCATTTACCTCACCCAAATAATATCTTCCTCGATCAGCAATTAATTAGTAAGTTGTTTTTACGACTATCACATCTTGACCTGAACCGTTCTCACACAGACTTTTAAAATTCTTCACAGAAATTTTTGTCGAGTCAATTTCAGTGTCTCTTGAAGCAAGTAGGGTTCGAAACGCAGTCGCTACCAATAACTTCGATAAATTCGCGCTTTGAAGATACTTCGAGATCGCAATTTACTTCAAAGACGCGCTTACTGCGCGACATCTATTTTTCCAAAAATTTTCGTTCTCATCCTGTTAAATTCGTACAAGTGTGCATAAAGTTAGACAGTAATTGACATAAATCATTAAGATCGGATGAAAAATTGTCGCTTTAACCTCATTATTACGTAGTTATATCGTACGCGTTATTTTTGTAAATCGAAAAAATGAGACTTTTTCTTCTTATTCCTACGAAAAAATATTAAAGAATTATTACGTAACGGAGCGTAATATTTCCCATTTTCAGATGGCTGCGAATGAAAAAAATACGAAAAAAGCAAACGAAATTGAAAGACAGACGAAGAAGAAAGGAGAAGAAAAAAAAAATACAACTAAAAGAAGAAAGTTGTTGTATATCTATTTTCATTTCCTCGCGTTGAAGTAGATATTATTTACTATATACTCGAGAAAAATAGTGTGGCTTTATTGCAGTTTTACTAACTTATGTATGCTGTAAGAGAGAATAGCGTAGACGCGCGGTTTATTTTTCTCTATACAATTCATATACTGATACTATGCTCAGTTGAGGTTTTTGGGTGTCGAGGCGACAGGCTGAATGCATTCGCAGCGTTTTTACACAAATACGAGTAAGACAGCGAGTTTTTGTGCCCAGAAAACAATTACGTACATAATCATCATTATATTGTGTGGTGAAAATACAGAATGTGCTCAAGTTTTTATCGAAGCGCGAGTACAGTTGAGTGCTTTCCTTCGCTCGGACGAAGATGAAGGTACAAACGAAGAAATGCGACTGGTATTGAAAAATATACACAAGAATGATTTATCGAGTGCTAATGTTTTATATGGAATAGGGCGCAAACAAGGCGCGACCAGCAAGTCGATACCGAAATTAAAAAAGTATTATTAACTTCTTCGAGCTGAATGTTGAGGAAGACGGCGCGGCGAACACTGAATAACATACAACAGTATACGACTATACGAGTACACAATCCCATTTCTACGTCTACCGCCGAATAAGTTCAAAATAATCCCTTCACCAAAGAAGGCCTCAAGTTTTGCTTGAAGTTATAGAAAAGCGCTTAACTCAAGTTCTTCCCTCGTGACTTTTGGTTCATATCAAGGTATTAATTTTCAATGTGCTGATTCACTGTAAGCGAGAACGGCCTCGGGAATGTGTCTCTTTAAACGTTCCCTAACTAATGCAATGAAATTTACAAAGAAAATACACGCCTGAATGTACCTTCGTTGGAGGATAATTGAGGTCTACATTTTAAAGAGTATAGCTCTAAGAAGGATATCAACTTTGTATTTTTATCATTCTCCATGGTCCAACCACTGATATTCCTCGTCATTAATAAATACCTAATTAGAGATATACGTACATAGCCACTGAGGACACCTATATGATTTAAAAAACTTAAAACGCATCCAAACAGTCTACGCAGGAATTGAGATTTTCAAACTGAATTATGGACGACGTTCTAATTATTAATTTTTCAATAATTCTCCGAGCTAAGTTGTGTTTAAAACTTTTATAATTACTACCGCTAACACACAAATTCAATTTCAATAGTATTTTGCTACCTATAGTAGATTGAATACATTTCTGATAACAATATCATTATTATTTTCACGTGCTTCTTTTTCCTTCTAATAAGTTCAAATCAGAAATTGTTCCCTTTTCTCTATTCAAAGTAATTAGCTACTGAAATTTAAAAAAATTATTACGATATAGAGAAAGAAGAAACATTCCTCGCAATTTTTTTTTTTCAATTCTTTCCACCATACTTTCCTCCTGTTCTTTATATATCAAGAACGCACCGATCAAAGATGTAAAATTACTCGTACCTATTAGGTACCCTCAACTGGGTTTCTTCCAACGAGAAACTTATGCAAATGTCGCGGACCTATACCGCGCGAACAAAATTGGTGAACACTCTGTAACCAATTAATTTTCATCCTTTTTTCTCCGTTATCAAAAAGCGCGTTTATAGTACAGCATGCAAAAAAACTTCTTCCTGTCTCCCATCTTCATAAACAGTAACTATATAATGTATATTATTAATTAATATTAATGATCGCGTGTAAATGAATTATTTAAATACACTTTGTACGTACGTACCGGTATCATCTCTTTAATTCGGTTGAATATTCATTTCAAACATTTTTGTACAGTTGAACAACGAGAGTAATTAAAGGTTTTTGCGTTTTCCTCTTGCACTTAATATTCAAATGTAAACGTCGAAGATATCTTCTCCTCCTGTTTTTTTCTTTTCTACCCTCCTTTTCCTGATCTCATATCCTAGTATCAACTTGCACTCATAATAATTCTTCTATATAACCAATAACTTCGGTATTATAAAAATTAATTCACCAATCATCATTCAGATGAAAGAGATGGTTCTCTAAGAAATAAAACGATATTCTCGAATACTTAGTCGTTGTGGTTCACACATATCTAATTTAAATTTTTATATACCGCGAACAAAATCGCACAATTCAATTCATCGGTGGCTCCTAGCCATATTGAAATTAGCAAAATTTCTAGGTACCTAAGTTCCATGAGAGTGAGCGAGTTGGAAACACAGCTACTAGGCTATATACTTTTTATATAGGTACCTAACTTAGGATAAGCACTCACATTTTAGACTAAAAATGTACGTTATCATCTCGTGCCATGTCTAAATGCCTGTGGTTTTCTGTTTGCACACCCCCATTTTTCTGATCCACAAAAGATTTTTTAGAGAACCTGGATATACCTAGTCGCTCACTTTTTCTAGAAAATTCTATTTTTTTATTCTTCTTGGTGCAGGTTCCAAATGAGGACCTATCTGTACAAAGGGCGTCCGTGAAGAAAAATTCATTACAAAAAAATCAGTTTGAAGTTTCAATTCAAAATATCGCCGCAACAACGAGTTCAATAAAAAAAAAAGGTAAGGATGAAAATTGAAGAGCAACTCTTCTTCTATAAGAAACGATAATCACATTTTGAATACATCCAGAAACAAACAAAGTAGAGATCATTGAAAATATGACAACGGACGCCCTTCTTGCTGAGATGGAAAAAATTGTGGGTTAAAAAAAAAAAAAAAAATTATAAAAGATAGTTCATGATCTGAAACGCACGAAAATCGAGGTCTCCGCAAAAAGACGCCCTTTGTACAGATAAGTCCTCAAATAATGGATACGTTTTAAGACTCTAGTATGAAAGGTACATCGACATAAACACAACAATTGAAAATTCTTTGAAAATCAATCATGAGTCAATGAGATGGGTTATTTCTGCACGTATTATTTCTTACAAATTCGATTCAGAATCGTTTTCCGTTTTTCAATATTGCAGACAAAACTTTCTTTCTCATCAGGATATTGCTATTGTTGATCAAAGCTTTGCGAGAATAAACACATCTCGCGCGACAATACATCATAATAAAAAAAACACAATCTGTCATTGAAAAAGGGTTCTGAATTCAGAGTAAAAAAATAATTTTAGAAAAGTCCTATCTTATTTTAAGTATTTGATACTCCAAGAGTTTTCAATTGTTGAGTACACAATATTATACCGTATAGTGCGTGGGCTAAAAAAAAGAATAAAAAATATACAAACGCACAAAATTTCTTTGTACACTCCTAAAGTATCCAGAGAAAATCTTGTGGTAAGTATATTGATTTGATTTACTTTCAGAGTTATAGCGACAGTTTGAGATAAATTTGAATTTGATATCAGAGCTGATGGGCCCACCTACATATGATTTTTCTCCACATTCTGCCAATTCATCAGCTTAAATTTACAAAATAAGCGACTGCTTCTACAATTCTTCATGATATAAATTTGTTTGATTGTTATGAAAGATATATCTTACCAACATCATCAAAATACTTACCTGAACATGAAATTATCGGTAGTGGTAGTTATACATAGGCTACTTGAATCGAATGCAAAAATATCATCATTGCGGGGATCGTGTTTGACTGTATATTTAGTAATTAGTACGTACACCGCCTGCTACAAGTAAAGTTAATTATATTAGTACAAAGTTACTAAACAATCTGATCTGACTGATTATATAAGTATAGCAGTAGGTAGGTAAGGTTAATTACGTCGATAACTGACAAAACGATTTAGTCGCTCTCACCAAATACTCCTATATATACTTCAACACGATCAAATAAATAGGTAGCATAGATAGGTACATGAATAAATCAAAAATGGAACACTGTTTTCTACAATTTTGATATATAGTAATACTGATAAACTAAAGGTCAGGATGCGAGCTCCGACCGCTCTACTCACATTATTTCTTTGCGCCAAATGATTTAGGTATAATAAGTTATCCAATCTTCAATTTGTTCTCGCTTTCATGCAACAATCTTGGATGTACCGGTGATATGAAGCAACAATTTTGAATTCGTCATACTTTCCCAAAATCTGGGCATTTCTTCATACAAGTGAATGCTGTACCTTCGATAATTGAAAATGATTGATTATTCAGGCTAAATATCATCATGGACTATCGAGAAATGCCCTCAAAGTTTCTCAAAATTGAAATGTATATGGTACATACTCAGTCATTGTAATTGTACACAAAAGTGACGATAAAGCATCTTAAATTATAACAAAATGAGGTGCCTATCACAGAGTGCCTATCGAGTGTTAAGTAGCAAATAACGGTATGTCCACTCAGTAAACATTACTGATGAAGTTCCGAAAACTCCGGGATCGTGTTCTTCTTTACTAACATGAAGGGTGGTGCATGTAAATATTCATCATTTTCATTGGTTCTCTCTGCTGTGACGTAGAATTTTGTATGCACCACCCCAAGGTTTTGTAGAACAACTCGGTTTCGGAGTGGTTTGGAGCATTATTATTGTTCAAGTGGACATACCGTTGTTTGCTACTTAACCCTCGCTATTATACTTAGACCATACAACAGATAGACCGAGCATTGGTCATATAAGCGTGTACAACGCATTGAACGGAAGACATGATAAGAAAATAAGGGGGACTGGACCTCAATGAAGGCAACGCGGGTGAATGCGCGGAGCAGTGAACCGCACTGTACACCCGCGCCGCTCATCAAACTTGTAAACAAGGTCCAGTCCCCCTTATTTTCTTATGTGTATTCTTATCATGTTCTCCGTTCAAAGATTCATTACTATGCTCGGTCTATCTGTTGTATGGTCTAAGCTATTATAGTAGATTTTGTAATAAGTGGCCTTAGACCATACAACAGATACACTGAGCATAGCAATGAATCTTTGAACGAAGGACATGATAAGAATACACATAAGAAAATAAGAGGGACTGGACCAGGACTGGACCTTGTTTATAAATTTGATTGGCGGCGCGGGTGTACGGTGTGTTTCACTGCTCCGCGCGTTCACCCGCGTTGCCTTCATTGAGGTCCAGTCCCCCTTAGTTTCTTATACTCTGTTCACATTAAGGAAGGATAGCAATATGACCTTGAGAACGGAACGGTAGATTAAAATTACCCGGAGCGTTCCGTTCTCGAGGTCATATTTCTATCCTTCCTTAATGTGAACAGAGTATATCATGTCTTCTGTTCAACGCATTGTGGTTGTACACGCGTATATGGCCGATAGCTCGGTCTATCTGTTGTATGGTCTAAGTAAGTGGCGAAAATGAACAATATTGGAACGAGCGCAGTGTAGCCACACGAGCAAAGCGAGTGTGGATAAACGAGTTCCAATATCAATTGTTTTCAACACAAATTAAAGACAGTACTTTTTATAATAATTATATGAAGCAAAAGTGCTGCGTATATAGTGTTTGTTTTTTGTAGCGGAACACCGCACGCCAGCACAGCGACACAGTTTTCTTAGGCTAAATTAACATTGCGCTTATGGGCAATTTTCAGTTTCTATCACTTATCTCGGAAACCATATTTTTATGAAAAAATGAAGAGAACAAATTTATTCCCCTTAGATTTCCTATCAAATGAGGCCTACTTTGGATTTTTTTTTTTCTTTTCAAAATATGAAATAGGTCTCATACGATAGGAAATTACAGGGGGAATAAATTTTGTTATTTTCTTTTTTCCATAAAAATAAACGGTTTCCGAGATAATTGATGAATACTGAAAAATAGGGAAAACGTCCATAAGCGCAATGTTAATTTAGCCCTACAACACAGTAGCGTTATCTCTCGGCACATAAATTAGCTCGACAAAAATCGGGTACCGGATTTTAACACAGCGCATATGGAGAGTTAGCTATCTTGTCTCTTTTAGGTATCTATAGGCGAAAATGTTTTACCAGTGGCGAAAGTGTTTTACTTTTACCCGTGGCGAAAATCAAGTCAGTGGTGCCATTCGAAAAATTTGTCAACATTCTTTTTGAACGATAGCCAATTTAAATTGCAGGCCCAAGTGTTCCTTTCACTACATGTATTATAAAAAGTACTAATAACCTCTGAAGACTAAAGAGGCAATAGGTTAATATCACGTTAATATTGAAGCGAGTTCTGTAAAAGCTGGCCAAGCGACATTACAACGATCTATAAAATAAGGTCTATCGTACGAATACAAGAAATATCTTCCTCCGAAATGCAAAAACAACGATCACCGAGACGAGGCGTTCGGATCAATGGGCTAGCTGTATGTACAATGTACGTTGGTAACGAAGCTTTGTATTCACACACAACTACTATCACAGTCGACTGCACATACGTCAATTTTTTGACGTACTTATAATGATTGCGAGGTGATAACTGTACCGTATCTGAAGATTGAGCACTGATTGTAGTTAATTATTGTGATCATCGAATTCTGCGTTGAAAATTGCTATACATTGAATGAGCACCTTGAGCGATCTTACTATGTTTTTTACACATTTTTGTATTCTTTTTGATACTATTCCGCATAGCTTTTCCGTGATCCTTCTCTTTGCACATAAGTCAATTTAACTTTGTACGGCAGAAATGAGACCCGCACTATAAACGATAAATCGATAATACCAAAATACCGGAAACTCCTATCTAAATACTATAAGCGTTTTTGGTCAAGCGATTAGCGGCGTGGCGTAGAGTGAAATTATAACTTTGGACGATGTTGATTGTCGCAATTTGTGTATATCATCTTGATGTAATAGTATTAGTAATCATTACTACGCTTCAACCCGAGACTCGAATTTAGTATTTACTATCTACATTTAGAAAGTTTCACTCTAGGCCGCTATAGGCTAGTTGCTTGTAATCATGAACCTGGCACGTTATGTTTCCGGCAGGCTAATTTCTGGTATTATTGTTCATAGTTTTGGATGCAGCCATCACAGCTGAAGACTTAATTTAGAAAATTACAGTAGAGGATACCGACTCGCGTCTCTAAAGTGGGGAGTGCGTCTTCTGGATTTACTGAAACGGCAATTTGTGGAAGCTCGACTGAGATAAGACTTCACAGATACTAATCAAATCTTCATTTTTTCAAGTTTCATGCGCGTTATTCTTCTAGTCAAATAAGTTGGAAAAACTAAAAAGTTAGTACTTACCTACCGTAAATGCTTCTGGTATTTTATGCTTCATCCTATCTCGGTCATTTGATTACATCGCGCTTCTACAGGGTGGTAGAAACACTAATACCAGAAACTCATGCACATGAAATACATTCAGCGCTGTTGCTCGCAGGGCTGGGCACCGAGCACAGATTGCAAAAATGTTCTCGCGTCGGATCGCGAATCAGGAATTGTGCAATTGGGAGTGATCCGGATCACGGATATCGGATAAGTAGAATTTTTTCGCGATCCGTCCGATCAATCAATTGCGGATCAGATTCAGAACATTTGATCCGTGATCCACGCGAGGGCGGGAAAAATGTGTGTCTTCAAGTTTTTAAATTCTGATTTTTAAATCCCTCATTCGAAAAGCTATGAATCACAAATCGCGATTTGAAGAAAAATATCTCTCTTTTATGTACAAAAGGCTCATTTCTGCAAATTGAGATTCGTGATGTGTGTCAATTATTTTCTGTGCTGCAGATCGCACTGAAGCGAGAAAAAAACGACGGCTTCCTTAACGAAGTTGAAGGAGGAACGCAGGGAACCTGTTTTATGAGTCAAATGGCATATGGTATTGAAAATTCAAGAGAGCGTAGACCTAGATAAAGCAAGTATAAAGAAGGCCTATACCTACTATAAGCCTAGTATAATATAGTTTGAGAGTCTAAATTTTTCTCGAATCTCGACCAGCTATATATTCCAAGTCCCTTTCGTATCATAGAGTCGAAATTTTTCCAAGTTTTTTGCTGGACGGCGCAGGGCGGACGGCGCACGGCGAATTTTTCAAAAAGCCGCCCATAAAACAGGTTCCCTGTCAAAACCGTGATCCGCGCGGATCAATGCAAATGATTAGGATCAAATTAACCATGAACGAAAAAATGATCCGAGTCAACCTAACCAGAGTCCTGAACGCCTGAACTACAATTTACAGCTATAATTGTATTATAACTCCCCGTTATCGGGTTTTCCTGTCGCACGAAGTTGACTCGACGTATCTGCAAAACCCAATTCATTTGTATGATAATTATCTTCGGAATACAATGATGATTAACTACTTATAAACTGATCAAAAATTTTAACATCAATTTTTCGTTACATATTTTATTTTTAGTTCATAAGTTATGACATCTGATCCTTACCAATCTTATTCACAATTATTTCAGAAAATCAGAAAAGTAATGGCAAGGTGCCGAATACTTTGTAATGTTACTCATCAATCAGTCTAGTAAATGTCTATTTTCTCCTCCTGTTTCCTCTGAGCTGTAAAGAAAATCTAAGGGCCGATACGTTCATCAGTCGTAGACGTTTTCTGTTATACCGGATATGTACGTGGGAAAAGAGAAGAAACACTTTTCCTTCAAGAACTGAACACATACATGGTCGGATTACAAAGACTAAAGCTCAAAATTAATTGACCGTTCTTATCATTCGATGCACGTTCGTTAATATTTCACAGAAATTGTCTTGGTACAAATACAAGCGAAAATACAGAGTAAGAAAAAAAATGTGGTGAATATGAGGGATCGGAAGTATTTTGCATTGCGTGATGGTGAATATAGGGGATTAAAAAATATGAGCAAAAAAAGAAAGAAGTGTACGACACAATCTGGCATATAGAGAAATTTCTCGACATTTTTACATGATTACTGCGTACTTCCACATGCGGTAGGCGCTACAAACAAATATTATACACGCGTATATATGCGAAAAACTAATCAAAAGCGTACGTTGTGGGCACCGTAAAATGGTATTTTGTTGCCAAGTGCTTTTCTACCGACTCTTAACAGCATTTGAAAATAATTTTATTTCTAACAATAATACCTAGCATCCGACATTAAAACTGCTTGGGGTGGCAGAGTTCCGCGTGAGGAAAAAGGGAAAGAGAGAGAGAGAGTGTGTATGTGTGTATATGTAGAAAAAAAGAAAGAGGAATTGGCCTACATTGAAAACCGTTGTATTTTCCAGTCTCTTCAGCTAGGATTGTACCGAATTATTAAGGCAGAGGAAAAGAAAATCGTCTACGGTTTAATTTTCATTTCAATATTTTATATCGTTATTTTTTATCACTGCCAGGTAATTCTTCATTTCCCTTGTAGAACGTCCGCCCATGAATACTCGGATCGTTCTTTTTATAGTCACTTATAGGCCTAATCTCGTTTCTCTCTTCCTCTTCTCTCTGGTTTAAGTCTAAATTATTTTGCAGTACATTCAGCACTAACCCTGAAAAGTTTGTCCACTACTGGAGTAAGGAATATATGAATCACAAAAACTCGTTTAATTAACCTACGTCAGCGAATTGATAAGTCAATCTCGTATCTTAGTTAATGAGAATGCCTCAACGAATATTGTTACATACTTTTGTTTGTCACTGAACAAAGGCTGCTGTAGGTACTTGAGCAGCGAACTGAAGATAATGAGTCGATTTTAAAACTTGACGCACTCTTAAAATAAGAGGGCGCTAGTGGGCATCAACAAAGAATTCAAAGACAAGAGTAAGGAAGACTTTCACTACCTAGTTTAATGTAGGCATACGCGATTAATTTGCTTTTGATTTGTCCAATCTACTCATACTATGCTCTTGTAAGGTTCTACAACGTGCCATACAATATTTCGCGTGAGCGCGCATTCGTTGCATATAGAGAATGGAAGCACGTTCGGCATTAAAATTGGATGAAGGTTGAGCGAATGTTGATGGTGGGCACCGGTGGTTAGATAGGCACAACATTCAAGATTCATTGAACAGGAAAAGAAAGTATGTAATTCGCTTCTTTACCAACTTCACAACAATGCACGTTTAGGCTCTCTTTCTCTTTAACGTTTCCAGTTCTTATTTCTTCTTACTTTCGGGGGACACGTATACTACATATATGAAATCGATGGACGACAAGAAAGAAAGAAAATTGATAAGAGATTCAGAGAGCATTGTTTCGAACATACATGCGAAGACGAACCAAAAGGTAACGAGTGCATCATTGTCAGTGGATTTAGTCATCGGTTAAATCTGTCCTCATTGTGAGCAGAATGCAAAATTCTAAGAAATTTTCCGCCATTTTATTTTATTCTGCTTCTTACGGTGACAAAAAATTTACAGCCGAAATCGTGCGTGCGCGCGTGAAACGATAATACGAGTCTTTGGACGCTTACGAGCGTGAAAAGTGAAGCGATTTGAGCGTCTGAGAGAACTTGTCGAACGATGGTTTCTCGCGAAAAAATATGAACGATAAAGGAAAATTGCCCGTAATAAATGTGCAGTAAGAGAGGGCAATAATGAAAAAGTCGCTGCAAAATGAAAGAGTACGAATGCACAGGTTGAGGGCGTGAATCAGAAAAATTTTATACAAAGAAGAAAAATGAAAATACTGCACTACGAGAATAAAAATATAACATTAGGCAAAGTAATAAAGAGCTTCCTTTTCCATGGAACGCTATATCATCTTTGAAAACTGGGTTCTAGGACTACATCGCTAAAGAACAATTAGACAAATGAGAAAAGTTCTAACAATAAGCCCTAACTGGTTCGACCCACTGAAAATAATGGAGAAGTATAAAACTATAGTGGGAAATTAAAGTTATGATCAGGAATGCTGAAAAAAGGGGGTTGCGCTAGGGAGAAAGGTGAGTGCGCCAAAACATACAAAGTATCCTAAATTTTAATAAAATATCTAAATTTTTCAACCAGATCTCCACTTTTTCTTAATTTTTTCATTTTTAAAATTGTCTTCAAAATTATCGAAAACACCCTCGATGTTAGAGAAATTGGTAACGGCGCCAAAACGTACAAACCATATCTACTGCCGTCTTCCTAGAAAATTGTAGTTCCAAGAGGGTGGAGAGCTCTGATTTACTTTGAGGACTATTCTGACCATAAAATTGGAATATCCTCTGAATACGGTTGAAAGCGAACATTTCAGAAAATATATCAATATTTGCAAAGAATCTAAGTTTAGAAGGATATTTTAAAGGAGGTATGCAATAAATCATCATTATGATGAAATACATTCTATCAATTGAAAAATTGTTGAAAACAAAGACCGTAAAGAGATTCGTCTAGGGGAGCGCATCATAAGATGGTAGTCGTAAACAGAATAGCAATAGGCTCTACTAAGTTACAAGCCTTACATTTACAGGCCATAGTAAATAATAGTTCCACCGACATAGGCTGTACATTTTTGTAGATACGCTATGAAAAGAGGGAAAAATACTTTTTTTTTTGAATTTTTTTTTTGAACCGGATCCAAAAAATATAGTTAATACTCCTACTTGGGTACAGCGGCAGACTTGATTTTCATTGCTCAGTAATCATATCTAATGCTGTACGAAGTGTATTCGCGCACGTGTGTACGAATGCAATATCGTAACACTTAAAATTTGGCAAAGAAAAGTACAAGCCTCTTTCTTTCCGCCTTTACATTTCTTTCTGCGCGAAGAAAAGTGTAATAAGTAAACCGGAAAAACGTCTTGTATACAGGAGAATACCGGTAGGTTACGTTTCTTTTTTTCTCCCTCTTTTCTCACTAAAAGCTAGCGCGCCGCTTTTTCTAAAACACCGCTAACTATTAGCGTCTATATTATTTGCATCTAGCAGAAAGTTCCTTCTGTCTTCACTTCTTTCTGTTCATGTCTTGTCTCGTAAAGACGTGTACAAGTACAACGTAAATGCCAACCTAGTCCTACTATTTATTCTTAAAATATAAATTAGTAGATAAATGGCGCCGAGGAATGTAAGTAACGAGCTTACAACGTCAACACATGATTCGCCGTTTTCGCAATAAGCTTCATAAAATTTTATCTACTCATAAATCAAAGCCTGATTCCGGAAGTCAGTATGAAACTAACATTGTACGAGAGTTCCTATTTGAAAAATCTTTTCTGAACGAGAAAGTATGAAATCAAGGTTCTGTTACTCGTGTGTATATCAGCTTCAAGAAACGTTTTAAAATCTCTTATACCTACAGAAAGTTATAATCTATCAATATAATTTTTTAATTTATATCCATCGAGCTTACCCATGCATTTCCAAAATTCAAAGTCGTAGTGACGCGGCGAAGTCGATTTTTTGACATGTTTCATGTCTTTAGTCTCGCCTCAGCTCAATTTGAAAATCTGCGAGTATACCCACCCCCTCTTTCTCCCCCAAATTAACTTGGAAAATTTTCGAGAAATATTTTTTCTGATACCCCGTAGGTGATTCAAAAATCTACGAGTACACCTGTGCACCACCCTTCTTCCTCGAAATTACTGGACAAAATTTCCCAGAAATTGCTGTATAAAATTTTAGCTTCCGAGTTATATCCTGCGGGTGATTCAGAAATCTGCGGGTACACTTGTACACGACCTTTCTGTCGCCAAATTAAGGAACTAATTAGTACCCTCCCTTACACTTCGTATGTGTTTCAGAAATATGCGAGCACATCTGTATACCACCCTCCAGCCAAATTAAAGAGCAAAATAGTAACCCCCTTAATACCCCATAGGTGACTCATAAATCTGCGATTACATCCCTCTTTCCACCCCTCATATACCCCGAAGATCAGTATGCTAGACTTACATAGCCTGACAGATAATCCCTTTGAGTAACTAGATGTGTAACGCTTCAAGCACCATAAGACTCCGAACGTCATTCCAAGGTATTCTAGATCCCCCTCGTATCATATACGTGCCCCATAAAACAGGTTCTTTGCCTCCCTTCTTTTAACTCTCTTAAAGAACTTGCGAGTTTTTTGGTTCTGGCGAATTAAAACTCTTGCCCTTGGCTGTGCAACCTCTAATAATTCTCCTCATGAGCAATTGAAGCCTAGGAGAAGAATGAAGCCCAAAATTAATTTCTACTTGTGTCCCCTCCTAACGCTTTTGAACAAAATTTAATACAATAGTACAGAAAGTAATTTTTATGTTCTCCTCTAATGTGCGAACCATTATATCAAAGAGCGAGAAATACTGAATCCGCAAAGACTTCTAGTGCACCCCAAATATGGTATAATAGTCTTCAAACGAAACGCGTCACAATTTTATACTATACCTACCATATTTGGGGTATATTAAAAGTCTTTGTGGATTTAGCACAGGAAGATTTCAGAGGTTTCTCTCGAGTCCAGAAAATTAATCCAACCGAAAATCAGCTGTCATCCGCCATATCTTTAAAACAAACCCTGACTTCACTTCCTCGGCAAACTACTGACCCAATAATCATAATAGTGTTTTTGGTCAACTATTAGAGATGAAAGAACTTTTAGTTCCTACCTTCTTCTTCCCTTTCGCAAGTGATTATGATTTTCATGAATTCCAATGTATATCTGCACAATCTCAGCTTACCTCCACCAAGCTAGTTGATTACCCGTAGTACTCTGTATAGATCACT
Source organism: Aspidiotus rigidus (assembly GCA_035079385.1). NCBI lineage: Eukaryota > Metazoa > Arthropoda > Insecta > Hemiptera > Diaspididae > Aspidiotus > Aspidiotus rigidus. The sequence goes on along the minus strand of JAVHKY010000044.1, from coordinate 1,334,522 downwards.
GTGCGAATCAAGAACAACAAGTCAAGTGGTGGAAAGAATTACAGATGACCTGGACGAGAGCTTTCTAAGTTGAGCGAATGATTGGACCGTAAACAGAGTGATGCGTTTTATGTCGAAAAAACAAGAAGAACGCGGTCAGTGACCCAAACTAACATCACATCTCTTCAACCTTCGTTATTAGTCACACTGTTTTGATCACGGTACATTATAGAGGTATTGACACAACAAAAAATTTCTGTCGCACGAATTGTGTTAATTCATACGGAATTCCGCTACGCTCGCAGCGATCGTTTGAATACCTTCCACACCCCACCTGTGTCGGAACCTTACCGGAGGTACCATAATATTGACGAAATTTTCGAGGGTTGTAAAAGGTGAAGAAATTCACCTAAGAAGATAATTTTTTTTTAAATAAGTAGAGCATGGTGAGTTGTCTATTCGTACCCGGTTTCAGATTTTTAGGTTAATACCTGATTCCTCTACGAATTTTTAAAAATTGATGAATTTACATTACCTAGTATTCATGTAGTTTTCATGCTTAGTAATACCTTGCAACGCTCCTAGCGTAGATTATATCAACTGACACAACTCAGGCGACAGTAGCAAACACGGCTAATATACGTTCGTGTCAATACCTCTATAATGTACCGTGGTTTTGATTTACCCCAAAATCTTTTACTCATTGTTTCTTCGCACCTTGAACACATTTTAATCTTCGGAAGAGGCGGACTCAAAGTCTTCAAACGTGCACGGATCACATTTCATATTCAGTGCGCTAATAGCTGAGCTTCATACAGTCATTCATTCTCAACCTTGCATGAGTTTCTCCTCAAGAGTGACACTCCTTTCAAGCCACCTTTCATAAACGCCGGCTTCAAGACTCAATATCTCATACCCTGTATTGAGCATACACGCCATTCAAATCTCACCATTATAGATTAAATTCAGCATGAATCCAAACTTCCATCCACTTTATTCTTCCAATTTTTAGACACCAAATCGAAGGGCATTTACAACTTCATTTATACCGCACAATCTTCCGAACTGTCCTCTACATTCACCTACTCGTTGATTTCATAATTTCCTTCATACCCTGTATCACTTCGTTTCTCCCCAATTCTAACTTCATTCTTATCTTTCTAGAATTCTCAAATGTAATCTAAGCCACGTCTTCTTCTCTCCACCTTCCTTATTTAGGCATTTGAGCGAAGGGGAAGTACAATAGGGTATTCCGAAAAATGGTGTTGGAAAGATAAAAATTGAATGTTTCATTCATGTTTGGCAGGACAACGTTCGACCTTCTTCAGAGAGGAGCGCCGTAAGCAATCACGAGTAAACCGCGTCGCGGAACATAAATTCTGTAGAAATTCCATTTCCAAGAGATCTTTTTGAAACAGAATGAACGTTCGGTTACACCGTAGACTCGTCCTAGCCCAATAATGGCGAGAGATTTACATTTTTTGTACAACCTCTCGGCACGTTGAACGCATAAGTAGCATAATAGATTATGCAGAAAAACTTTTTCTTTTGATTTTTTCACATTTGTTTCATAGTCAAGGATCAGCGTACTACATGCAATTTGTCATTCCGGTATACTTTTCTCATTTTTCTACGGGTACTCTAACTTATAGATATGTTTTTTTCTAGATACTTTTACACGGAAAAACGGAAATAATCGTATAATTTTTATCGATAAATGAGCTTTATTTTAGAAACGATTACCGGAAAAGTGAAGCGCATAAAACACTCGTAACGATTGCATACTTTTCCAACTACAATTTACGCGCGATGTATTGAGTAAATAAATATCTCGTTAGAGATGCGCCGCGCCGAGAGTCAACTTTTTTTCGCCTTTTTCTCAAACACGACGACGACGTCGACGAAATGACTTTCGAGTACCCACCACCCCTATAAAATATAGACTGAGTTAAGAAGTCGTCTAGATATCGGTTTAATTGCGATAAATATCCCGTTTTTTGATCGGGGAGAAAAAATTACGCAAAAAGCGGTGACTTGGGACCGATAAATAATGCAATGAGTATAGGTACAGAAATACGAGTAGCAACACAACTGACAGGTTGTAGAGAAATATAAATTTAAGTAAAAACGACTGACCTGCGTTCATCACTTTGCACGAATGACATCATCTTGTAAGTAGGCAAACCTTCGCGACAAGCCTTTTTCCTATTTGGACATTATCTTGTAACCAATTAACAGGCTAGGGTTTCTATCAACAAATTTTACAAACGTCTTAAGTAAATCAGAACATCTCTTCCCGTTTACACTAAAATTTTCGATCCTCTAGAAGAAATAAGCAAAGATTCATTGGAAAAAACGAAAAAGAGTAGTTTAGCTTTTGATTATAAAATCACTAATAAAAACTCGAACGAGGGATTGTTGAATTTCTAGTTAATTTACTGTCGTGATCCAAGAACCATCGGCATGTACTAACACTAAATTTAGAAGGATGAGCATTGTTTCCCATATTCGAGAGTGTAAGATAAGAAAACTACGAAGATCGGAGGTCTTCAAACTCACAGTCCCACTTGGAATTTCAACTTTCCCGGGCAGGGCGTGGTAACCTGGCTCCAATCCACGGCGTGAACCTGCCTCAATACGGACAGGCCGAAACTTTCCTACACGATTACCACCATCAACCAAGACGCAGTGCATTGATGCTATTAACCAACACGACCGGCTAGCTCGCGGCAGTAGAGTATGCCCAGTTCAGGGACGTGAAATCACCAGGAAGGACATGTGTACAGAAAAACTTAGGCAAGACAAGGTTAGATTTCTCAGTAATCTTAGGACGAATATCCGAATAAAATTCCGACACATTGACGAGAGGTATGAATTAGCGGCAAAGGAGGTCAGAAATATCGCCACATTCCCGACCCAAACACGAAGAGAAAACTAAAAAAATAATAAATTATTGGGTTTCCCTCTCCCCTTTTCTTACATCTGGGTGAGTGTCAAGGCATCATGCTTCGAAATACGAAGACTGCATCCCGTCTAACAATTCATTTCCGTTCTCAGTTCCCTTCTATAATTTATACCATCATCACCAAAAAACAAATTTCATACAGAATGTCACTCCGGACGCGCTCGTATTGGTGATAACGACTCCCAACTCGGTGTTACTGATGAGTAAATTCGTAATAATAACACTAACCTGTAGGTACCAATACTAAAATAATATATTTGAAAAAATAACCATACTTCTGGATGGTGATTCTTCCTATCGCTATCGTAGACTGGATCAAACGGTGACCAAAATGAAACACATGGCACGCGACTCCAGAACGATAGAAAATTCTTCTTTAATTTAACTAATTTTTGGAAGAGGTTAAACCAACTAATAAGGAACGAAAATTTACTTTTTACCCAAATCAATAGGCAATGTCTCGCTTATACTAGCTATCGAAATCAAGTGTTTTTTTCAGTCACCGCCCGGTCCGTCCACGATGGCCGAGAGAGATAGAGAGAGGCTTGGGAAAATCCCAAAATAATGCGTACAGCGATAGTACAATTTATCTGGTCCATCACATTACTTAGGAGAAGATGAGAATGTCGAAGGTAGGTATAAAAAATCCGAAATTGTACTTCTTAACAAAATTTATATGAATGAGATCTCAAGTTTTACTCGAAATAATAATCGAAATCCAACTCCGTCCGTTACGGAGTTACTGCACTTTTTCTCATATCTACACAAAAAAATAATTTTTGAGGTTTCAAGGCAACAAGTCAAAATTAGTGAGTAGCTAATTAAGGTAGTCAAATAGGTTCTAATTTCTAATATCGAAGGCGAGCAGATTTTACTCGGTGACCAGCATACGAATTTTGAAATGACCTACATAAAAGAGTCACAAAATTACATTAGAACCATTGCCGCAACAACAGCTGCAAAATTGGGTAACTGTAAAGAAGAAGGAAAGAAAACGAGGGAACGCTGAACCCAGGCTCATCTGGGGCACCCGTAGCGGAGAGGGTGGCCAACACCTATAGTCAGGTCGCCTTGCAGCGAGCAATAGATAGAGCTAAAATGCAGGTATGGGAAGCTACAAAGCCTTCCACACTAGTGTCCAAGAGGAAAAAGCTGCACCAATTTCTCAAAAAGCGGATGCCACGTGGTCAGATAGTGGTCAGTGATAAAAAAGTTGACGGGGCGACCTATACTGACCTGATCCAAGGAGCTTGATCAAAGGTCTCCCTAGCGGACACTAGAGTAAAGATCACCGCATCCCGCTATACTAAAAAGGGAAGATGGTAATATTGAACTGTGAGCCGACGCAGAAGAAAATGTGGCAAGTCTCGCCGGCCAAATCCAAGCGGCTCATGGGCCAAAAGCGGAAGTCCGTCGACCGCAATGGAAGACAGTCCTTCTCATAATTGGTCAGAAGGGACTATCACTTTACAGGAAATTTAGTTGGCAACTGGGGCAGAAAGTAAGGCAACCTCAGTGCCATAGGCCACGGTTGTCAGATGGCTCCAGTCCTCTGTAGCAATGACAATGCTACAGAAGAAGGAGATTGCCATTGGCTGGAGCCAGAGTAGGGTTTTCTCCTTAGGGAGAAAGGAAACCCAGCCCCGCTGCTACAAATGCCTGCGAGCTGGCTGTGGTGGCCAATCTCGAGGAGACGGCTGATACCAATGCGGAGCAGATGACCGTACGCTACGGGACGGTACCCACGAGTCCAAATGCCCAGTCTGCAGCCAAGAAGAGGGAAGAAATGCGAATCATGTGGTCGGCAGCCAAAGATGCTTGGGTACTCCTTTGCCACGCAGTACCAAGCGTGGCAGTAAGGGGCAGCAACGCCAACTATAGGACCTGGAGAGAAGACTACAATTCCTCTAAGTCAACCTCCAGCTGAAGGGAGAACTTTACCGAGAATGGGAGCCTAATCCATCGCAATTTCTCGCGGCTCATTAACCGGGGGAGGAAGGTAGTACAGTCGAGGTATTTTCTAATTACCTTCTTACAAACCATCGCGTCTATATACAAATGAATCTCATTAACTCTGGCCAGATGCAGTTTTCCTTTTGGTTAGGACGGGCCCTCTACCCCTTCGGCTTTTGGCCTGCGTTCTACAATCCTAATACTGTCAAAGGGTTGTTTGTTAGTCTGAAAGACTTAGTTCCTGAGGATGAGAAGAGTGGGGGTAAGTAGTATAGGCGGGTCTCTACCCCACTTTCCCTATGATAAAAATTCATTAAATTAACAGAAAATACATTCAAAAAAAAATTAATGCACAAACGTTTCCCAAAAACATTCAGACATTATTTTACTCATTTCTCATACTTTTCCAGAGAAAATCACCGATCTGGCATAAGAAAATAGACTTTTTTAAAATTATAATTTCCTAGACTGCATATTCATTCTGACTTGTATTTCAGACTTTTTTCAGAAAAAATCGCCGATCTGGTATAAGAAAATAGACTTTTTTAAAATTATAATTTCCTAGACTGCATATTCATTCTGACTTGTATTTCAGACTTTTTTCAGAGAAAAATCACTGATCTGGTATAAGAAAATAGACTTTTTAAAATGATAATTTCAGACATTATTTTACTTGTTTCAATCAAAATGATTGATATTCAACCTTTCTCTCTGTGTTTCTCATGTAGGAGTTGAGACCTACCTTTTTTAATCTTGATAAAAAGGGTGTTATTGAAAAGAAATTACAAAACTTATAAGTAGTTTACAAATGTTTACCAACTTAGAAAAATATGAATACTTGTGAGAGCAGCTACCAAGACAATATCTATGAAGTTCATTTTGAAGAAAATCCTGAAGAGTATATGGAAGTTATAAGAGCAATCAGAAATGCAGAAATTATGTTTCTTGGTGGTCGTCCACTTTTTGATGATATTTGATTCTATGATCCACAACCTCAAGCTGATCTAGGATATGAATCAGATATAGATGAACCTAATATGGAGATAATCAATGAACCAAATATAGATATAATAAATGAACCAGATATAGAGATAATCAATAAACCAGATAATAGATTACTATCAGCTAGTACATCTTGTGATAACTTGATAAATAAGGGAACAGAAAATAAATCTAATCAGGGAAGAGAAAATAAATAAATACCCAATTATTTTTTAACTAGAAATATCAATCAACTTTTTTATATGCCATATAAATAATAATCAAAAACGGAAAATCAAAACAGCATGCAAGATAATTATAATGTTTATGAAGAAGAATATGAAAATTTATTTAATCCAACAAAAGGGAGTGTCTTACTTGGTGAATCATACTATAGTAATAGTTTATATTATTATTTCACTTTTTACAGCTATAACAACCAATTTAGGAGGTACTTTCAATCCTATTTCATACTCTATTAACTAACAGCTTTTTAGTGTATTTAAACTCTCTGCAAAGAAGATTGGCTTGTTTTTACCAAGACTCTAAATATTTTTGGAGAACTTTATCCAATTATCATAATTATTGGAGTTCTTCATCAATCAATTCATCATTTCTTTTTATATACATGATTTTGTTTGATTTTGAATATATGCGCCAGCAGAGCAGGCTTGTCCTGCGGATCCCTGAAAATGGTTTAGAATCTGGTATTGAAATATTTTTAGTACCCATATGGTATAGTATCATAATTAGGTAAGATTACTCTTTTATCATACTCAAATTTAAACTTTTTGGTCTCTACTATATTTACTAAATTTTTAGTTTTTATGTCTCTATGTATTCTATTGTAAGTCAAGTCTACAGAAGTCTGTTCAAGCTTATTCATATTTTCCTTAATTAGCTTTATCATTGTATTACCATTCAATTTTTCTAAATTTTGATAGTTCAATGTAAAACCTTTTATTTTAGTCACATTTTTACCCAAATTAGTTTTATAATAATAACTTTTAGGACCTGTTGATGCCTACAACTTGATATATTCATCCTTTTTGAGCTCATCTGTCCATTCTCCTAGCATATCACCAGTTTTGATAGTATTTAAACCATTATCAAAATAAACTATAGAATCTGTATCACAATAAATCACAGCCTCACCTAATTCATCTAATTGTTCATACAGTCTTAATCTAGCATTTGCTGTTGTAAATAAAGCTATATAAATATTAGTACTAGTATTATTTTGAACATAATAATCCTTAAATTTATAACTCATTTGTACTGTCTCTTCTGTTAGATAATTTACATTTATATCAATTAATCTATCATCTAGTAAAACTTCATAAAACCTTTGCACACTAGTCACATACTCTGTTTGACTCATATTTTGTCTCTGACCAAACTTTCCCCACAAACTATTTAAACATATTTTTGCTACAGCTCTTCTACCAGGATTTACTTCAATTTTTTTAGGATCCAAGTCAATACCCATTTTTTCCTTTATATCCAGTATATATTCCTCATTTGAATTATAATTATGAGGACTAGATTCTAGTTTAATCTTCATAAAATTTTTTACATATCCTTTAAATAAATTTTTACTTTTCTCCGGAAAATGCCAGACTTCTTTCATTATCAGTATGAGGACATTTACTTATTTTCTTTTCAGCACATTTCAAGCACAAGGGGAATAATAATTTTTCATTTTTATCCATTTTAACCTTAACAGGTAATACAGGATGATACAAGTTCTTTGGAGGTAGAATTTTACATTTTATTATTCCAAACCAGTTCTTATCATGACGCTCTGGTTCAATAAGTTTTTCAGGATGACCAACAGGATAATAGTCATAATATTGAACAGTTGGGTACAAACTACAAACATCTATATATTTAATTTTCCTATTCTTTGTGGATTTTGTCCACAATTTAAATGTATTAGTTCTTCCTCCAAAGAATGCATCTCTTGGATTCAAAGGTTCAATTATCTCTGGTTTTATACTAGTTTTATACTCTGATGATTTAGTCCATTTACATTCCCACATCTCTACTAAATTGTATCCAGCTTCCTTTATTCTGTTACTTCTCTCCTTTGTTTTTTCATTCAAATCACCCATTTCTTCCTGATTCACATTATTTATTCTATCCTCACTATAACACTTTTGACATCCATGCCAGAAACATCCGTGATATTGGTATACAGTGTTAGTTTTCTTATCAAAACCATCAACTTTTGCTCCACAGATCATTTGCTCACCACCATTCAAAGCGTGTTTTATATTAGGATTTTCAAGACTATTTAACCAACTTATAGACTGTCTCGAATATTTTTCTTCTATTGGCTCATTCACAACAGCTATGGTATCTTTCCATATATATTTAGATCTATAGATAGCCATACAGACACTAGCAATTGTCAAATATTGGAAAGGATCTATATTAGCTATTTCTAAAAATTCTTCCCTAAATTTCAAACAACCCTTTCTTAAAATATCAACATCTGATCTACAATATTCTATAATTTCTTTCTTCATATCAAAAATATAATTTTCCTGAACTCTTTGTAAATACCATTCCAAGAATTTTTTTCTACTTTCAGGTTTCATCTGATTATAACAATAGTACTCTTTTGCAGGGACTGGTCCAACATAATTTTCATTTTCTTTAGTATTAAATAAATGTGGAAAGTACCCTTTTTTCAATTCAGTTAAACCAAATGTTTTTGGAAAATCACTTAGGGGTCCATTAATGAAATTACTACTGTCAATGATTTTTAAATTTATTCTTGATATTTCTAAAAGCATAAGTTTTGTTCCATTATAAACTGTGTAAGGCTTAAGAGTATTTTCAACGCAATATTTCAAAATGAACTGGGCATCATAACCTTTTGCATAATGAGCTATACACGTATAATCTCTATGTTCCTTTGATATCAACCATTTACAAAATTCATCATTTGTTTTAAATTTATATTCATTACCTTTAAAATCATGAGCAATCACTAAATTAGGTATATGAGTTCCAGTTTCCTGTTGAGCTTCATAATCAAAGAATATATAATTTTCAGTATAAGTACAGTTAGGCAATTTTTTCTCTTCTTCTTCTCCAAAAATTTCATTTGCAAAAGGAAATGGATTCAACCTATCCATTAACTCTTCTTTACCCATTTTACTAAAACTTTTTATATTTTCTTTTTTGGCTTTATTTTTCAATTCATTCAAATTATAGTCTTTTATAGGTTTGACAAACTGTTCAAGATTACCTTTATTACAGAGGCAAACTTCTCTTTTACATTTACCACCATTTTGTCTTCTCCACTGCATATAACATTTATGAGTCTTTGTTTCAACTACTTTCCAACAATTTCTACATTGTTCAAAACCACATTTATGGGGATGTTCTGTTTCAGTAGCAAACAATCTCAGGGTTCTATTATAGTTGATCTCATCTTTAAATATTTTATCTCTTAAACAGATTTTATTACACTCTAAACACTTGAATATAGTATTACAAACAGTTTCAAGACCATCAAAACTATTTTTGTGATTTTCAAGACACTCTTCATTAAAACAATATCTATTACAATCTTTGCAGAAGATTTTCTTCTTTGAGTCAACTACATGCTCTTGCTGAAGACATAATCTACAATTTCTCACCCTATCAATGCATTTATGTTTATCTTTATGTTCATAAGGGTTATTGCATTTATGACAATAATAACTAGATCCAAGAAAACCAGCCATTTTAGAAATTACATCATAATGATTACCATTTTTATACAAGTATATTTTTATATCTTTTTCAGGTCCTTTGTATATAATTGAATTTAAATTTTCTGCACAAACTACATTTATCTGAATATCTATTAGCTTTTCCAGATTTTTTATATCATCCAATGTAAAACCTTCCTGGTTATAATCACTAAGTTGATTACATAATTGAGTAGTAAGATCTGTTTGTAATTTTCTCCCTTCTCTAATATATCTGATGTCATGTTTAGAAAACTCCTTCTTAAATATAGGTGTAATAGAGGGATTTTCTGTTGGATAAGTTAAAGCTACAACAACAGCTCTAGGACAGCATAAATTATCTTTATTCTTTATTTGTGTTATAGAAGTTTTAGTTTGTTTGGCTTGGGCTAAATTTAAAATTTTGGTACTATGACCTCCTCGAGGCATTGCAATTACATTTATATTGAAAGTAGAAGTTGTAAGATCAAGTTCTTCATTTGAAGTCAAAATTTGTGAAATTCTTTCCAAGAATAATTCTACATACTCTCGAGCTGAATCCCCTCTTTGATAGCCTGTTGAAATAGGATTAAGAAGTACACCAGGGTTTCTCACAATAATATTTATTCTGTCGCCTGTTCTAAAGTTAGTACGTTTTTTAACTACTTTAATCATTTCTTTGAGAGCTCTTCTTATTAAATCTGTTTGCGCATCCTTTGAGGGGTCTTCTATTAATACATCATTTTTAATAGAAATAGTATAATCAGATGAATAAGCGTTATATTTTTGAATAAATCTAGATTTAATTTCTTTGATTTGAATAAGCTCCTCAATATTTTGCGGTTTTTCCAGTTCAGGTTCATAGAACGAATCCTCAAATGGAAATATATGTGTTAGCGGAACAGTCTTGTGTGCCAACAAAGCAGATTTGTCCTGATCCTTTAAATTTGTAGAACTTAATACATTGATTAGATCTGTTTTATTCATTTTACAGTGTCCTTTTATATTTTTATCCTTTGCAATTTTTCTGAGGTCTTTCATTGTTGGGGGTTTAGTTGGGGGTTCAAGATTCAATACTCTGAATAAATCAGCTTTACTCATTTTACTGTAGCCTTTTATGTTTCTACCTTTTGCAAGGATTTTCAATTCTTTTACAGATGTCATTTTAATATTAATTTTTTTCTTAATGAAGTTTTCCTTTTTATTTATTAAGAAAAAAAATTTAAAAAAAAAAATTATTTTTTTAACTGTTGTTTTATTTTTTGTTTTATTTCCAACATATCTTTGTGTATTTGAGTTGTCTTATGAGCTTTGAGCGAAACTAACAAAACAGTTCTTCCACATTCACAAGCAGTTTTCACTTGTTTACTTTTATAATTTTTTAGAACTACTGTTTTATGATCATTTCTATTCTTCTCATAATATTCTTTCATTAATTTACTCTTGCATTCTTTACAATAATCTTGTTTATTACTAAAATCCTTTTGATCTTTTACAGACTTACAACCTGTACAATATTTTTCATTTTGAGATAAATCTATTGTCATTTTAGTTTTAGGTGGAGTAGCACATTCCTTACACATTGTTGGAGTGGTATTTTCAATCGATCTAAGGACTTTATTTGAAGGTGATTGTTCAAATTCATTTACATTCTTCACCTTTTTACACTTAAAGCAATATCTTTCATTTTGTGATAACTTGATGATCAGAGATTTGTGTTCCATCTTTTCTTAAATAATTTTCAAGTATTTACATAGGAAAATTTTTAAGAAGAAATTTATTTACACAATGACCTTCTCAAAATACGTTCAAAACCTTCCTAAATCCTTCCAAGTTATAGAAACCTGTCCAAATTATGTCTAAAACCTTCTCAAAATATGTCTAAAACCTTCCAAAATCCTTCCAAGTTCTAGAAACCAACATAAAAGCTTCCTAAATCCTTTTCAAGTCATAAAAACAAACATTAATGTATTATGAATATAAGTTATTATATTATGACAACATTAAATAATTTATCGAAGTATGTAAAGTGTTAATTATAACTAGAACTCTCAAGTTTTTTGATTTGGTTATTCAAACTAATTGCAGACAGAATTCAGATAAAGATTGTCTATATGGACTGCAGTTTGATAAAAAGCAACCCTTCTTGAAATAGATGTAAAACCTTATTAAGATTTTTCAAACATATAATGATATTTGATACCAGTTATTAAATGTTCAAATTTAAGTCTCAACCTTCGGTTGAGCGGCTTCTGCAACACCAGCTACCAAATTCTGTTTCTAATTCTGTATAATAGTAGCGTCATTATTCAGACTAGGAACATTTACAGTTGTTATTTTCTTGATATTATTAAATCTAGGTCCCTTTTTAGGATTAGATTTCATATTTTTCAATTCATCAGGCGTTAGTTCTTTAGTTCCTACTTCTGAAAATATATGCTTAAAATCATCATGAAATTTAATATCTTTCAAGGTTTTCTTCATATACTTTGATAATTTTTTCTCTTTAGATTCTACAATAATTGTTGAGAAAACATTATCTAGTTCTTCAATTCCAGAAGTATCATTATGTTTCTCAGCTTGAGATTTTATGATTTTCTTATATTTTTCCTCCCTCTCAAGTAGATTTTCTATCAACTCCTGATTTTTAAAATTGGCATATTTATAAATATCTGAAGTCATACTTGTTTGCTGTAGAGCTATAAAGAACTGTCTAACAATAGTTTTCATATTAGTATTCATATTTTTTAAACCATCAATAGCTTGAATTATTCTCGCTAGATTACTTTCCTCATTTCTTATCAATTCTTCCAATTCTTTATTTTTTGAAATTATCCTATCTAAGCCTTCTAGCTCAACTTTATTAGGCATATATCTTTTTATTTGACTTTCCATTTATTAGAATAAATTTTTATATTTTTTATATTGTAAGGTAAGGTATAGTAAGGTAAGGTAATAAGGTATAGAAATATGGTAATATTGTATGGAAGTATGGTATGGTAAAATAAATAAAATTTATATAAATAAATGACTCCTAACGAATTAATTAAAATATTAAAAGAATATGACTTTAAGAAAAATAGTGTGAGAAGCTTTTCTTTGAAATATAAAATAACTGAAAAGACTATTCTAAAATATTTAAAAGAATATAAAATACCATACAACAATAGGAAGATAAGTTATGAAATGACTAGAAATTGCCTAGGTCAATACACATTTAAATCTTCTCATAGTCAAAGCCAGACCATAAGTGAGAATAAGATCAAGACACAACAAGCTAGTCAATCTAAGGGAGTGAAAAATTTTGCAGAATTTAATAAGAAATATGAAATATTTTTCTCAGGAAATAATTTACAAAAAATATAGACGCGCGCTCTCAATAGGAGCACTCATAAGACAGCATTAGTTTATGTACGTCAACTGTATATAGCGAGAATAAAATCCAGTATCTGAATTCATAAAAAATATGTGTCAGATTCTTTCGTGCGGAAATTATGGAATCTACCTCATGCAACAACTCAACAGAGAGATAATAGTGTCATAAACTAATTCGAATAAATAATATTTAATCATGTACATAATTTATTTCCACATCAGATTCCAAATCTTTCTGAGGAATATTTAGAATTTCTATTTCTTTTTCAACCATTCTAGATAAAACACTTAAGTGAGCAATAATATTTATCATTAGTTTACTATACTTTTTCTTTTTGTCTTCAGGTAAATGTTGAATTTTATCAGAAAGCGGGTCCATTAAAGTTTCATAATTTGATCTTGTTCTATCAAAAGGAACTTTGAAATATGGTATAATATTCTCAAAATCAAATTCATCTTTATCAACAAAAGAATCTCTGTAGACTTCCATTTATATGGTTAATAAATATGATAGAATTTGACAATATTAGTGTTTTTAAATGTACATATAAAATTTCATTTTTTTAATACTTCTAACTTGAACGATTATTAAGTCAAATTATGCTTGCAACAGAGTAACCTTCAACGTGCTCATACTAGGAGCGTCAGCTATTTTCAGTCAATGCCATTTTGATAAAACCATCCAACTAGAGATGAAATTTGCCCAAGAATACCTATACATTAATATAGACGCGCGCTCTTGGTAGAAGCACCCATAAGACAGCATTAGTTAGTGAGAATACATATGCTAAACGATCAGATGAATATTTCATCCGCGCGCTCTCAATAGGAGCACTCATAAGACACCATTAGTTGAAGAGAGAAAAAATTATAGGTACCGTTCTACTGTGTATTGAAAAGAGAAGAATGCTTATACAATTTGATCGGTTTTTAGTCAGGAAACAGACATTGAGATCTGTAGTCACATTTTAGTCAGGAAACAGATGACGAAAATACGTACGTAAGACAGCGTTAGTAAGAGAGAGAAGGAATTATAACATTTCGCTGTGTGTTGAAAAGAGAAGAAAATTGTGACGAAATTCTCATTGTATACAGACGCTCCGAAAAGGAGAGTCCTTAAGACACTATTAGTTAGAGAGAGAAGGAACTATCACGTTTTCGCCATGCGTTGAAAAGAGAGAAAGGAATTCATGACCATCAGCATGTACACGTGCTGTAGCTGCGGATCGGACTTACTTATTGGATTCAATTACAAAAAGATATCAGAATCAAAAATCTGGTTCGACTACACACTTCTCGAGGCATTTTTCTTCACATTTCAAAGTCAATTGTACTGTTACGACTGGCTACGCCACTCTTACTCTATGTACTTTAAACTATGTACTATATCTCTGTTGGCTACGCCACCCTTACTCAATAATTAGGTACTTTGAATCTGTATGTACTTTAAACCATGTACTATGTCCTATTATGGACTTTGTCCTCTGTAATATATCCTACTATTAGGTATCCTTCCTATTTTATACCTTGAACTCTGTAACATAACTTATTATAACGCATCCTCATATACTCTTTAACCTTTGTACTTTGTAATGTACCTATAATGTATCCATCAACTTCACTATTTAGACCATCAATACTGTATAAATCTCATCTTCTACTTTGTCCTGTAAACTATGAACCCTCTCTTGAACTTTGATAAACCCAAGCCTGTACTATTCTATAAGCCTAGAACTACCCTATATAAGCTATAAGATTTCATGTACAAAATCAGTCTTAATTCTTGGAGTATTCAAAGTGTCAAATAATAATTTAATACACGTGTAAAAATCGAATCTATTATTTCTATCTTCTTAAAATTGATCAGACAGTCAACTCGGTCATAACAGTACGCACAAAGTTTCTCCAGACTATTATTCAACGCAAGAAAGGCTTTTGCAATGTTCGTTTCAGGACCCATCGACTTGGCCGCTGTAAGTATTAACTGAAATGCTAACAGAGCATATGATTGGAATTCTCTTATAATTTAGTCTGAATGATTTTAAGGAATACGCGAAAGTTGATGATGAACTCAAAGGGATCAACGATCCTTTAAAGCAAGTGAATGCAATGAAACACAAGCTTGTAGCTGAGCGTCAGGACCACCAGCGCACAAAGGCTGAACGTGATAAGTTCGAGAAAAAGGCTGATGAGAACTTGAAAATGGCAGTGTCAGCGGAAAAAGATAAAGTAAGTCATAATTTTTCTCATTATTTCGTCAATCTGCGGTCTAAAAGGGTAAGGGAAGAATTTGGGCGGGTAGAATCATTTCAGTAGATAAGTTATTCGAAATTCCTTCAAATTTTTTCCTTCGTAAGACTTCATGACGTGTTTTTTCCCCGATGAGTCGAGATGAATTTTTGAGAGCATTAGGTGTTCACGTGATAGCTGTGAGCCTATTTTTCTCGGATTTTTCTTCTTCTATTCGTCAAAACGTTCAGTACCTACCTTAAAATGGAGTGAGTAAATTAATCAAATTGCAGTAGGTAAGTTAGTGATGAGTTGAAATTCGAGTTTTTTCTATATTTATGAAAGAAAGCTCTTCACGAGTATATTACGTGTCTTTTCGATGAATTTTTGGGTGTGGTTAGGCCTATTTTTGTTCGTCAAATTTTTTCGTCATTCTCTCTCATTTCATCAGACCACAGTCTGAAAGGGTTAAGGAAAAATTCAGTTGGGTGTAATCATTTCAGGAAATGAGTTATTCAAAATTCATGATGACGAATTGAAATTCGAGTTTTTTCCGTACGAGAGAAAGCTATTTACGAGTGTATTACGTGTCTTTTCAATGAATTTTTGGGTGTGGTTAGGCCTATTTTTGTTCGTCGAATTTTTTCGTCTTTCCCAGATAGTAGACGTTTCAAGTTCCTAACTCGTCCAGTAAAGGAAAAGAATGAAACGGTTGTGCTCAACCAGAAAATAGGAAACTTGGAAAGTGATAAGATGAATTTGAAAAATGAATTATAATGTTTTTTTCAATTTTAACAGGATAATGAACGCGCGGAAAGATTGAAAGACATAGTCTGTCCGGCGATTCGAACTGAATTTGAGGAGTTCGAACAGTTGCACCTACCAGCGATCAAATTATCCAAAAAGGACATGATTCGAGATATACAGATAAGCGACCCCACTTTCGTAATTCCGAGCTCAATCGCTAAAGTGGAAGATTTGTCGTATCATTACGTCTCCATGCGTTACATCTTCAAAAACTGCCAAGACGTGAAAGTCCTTGACTTAAAAAACCATTTATATTCAAAAGGTTATAACGACGATCTCATTGCTCGTGTAGCGGGGATATTTTATAAAAAATCTTCGAGTGCGACCCACAATATTTTGGTAGACATGACAGTAAAAGATGTTGAGTTGGCTTTAAGAAGATACGGTATAAATGACAAGGATACTATCACTATCGCGAAAACTCTTTATGCCGTTAAACATGATAGACTGAATGAATTAAACTAATAAGCAAAAACTAAAAATGTATACCAAATTGAAAATTTGCTACTATAAATCGTTGAAAATTATTTTTACTGATTTTGAGTCAATTTTTTGAAAATTTGATGAAAAATGCTGAAATTCGTCATTAATGTGATAGAAAAAAAACGATATTTCTACAAAAAAATCTCTTGTTGACCTCATGAATTGGACGGTAAGATGAGGTAATATTTTTTGATGTGCATGCGACTACCTAATTTACTGTCATCTTTATTAAAGTTCAATTATGTCACCTCTCTACTCGCAGACAAAATTTCGAGTCTCGATTCGTAAGTATATACGAACCTGAAATTTTATTAAATTGTTGGCGGGTACTCTTACGTAATTAATGGCTTCGTCTCGTAGCGTTGTTCTACGTGATCGCAACGTCTCTGTCGTAGAGTATGTGCGCACCCCGTCAACCAGTCTGCTTATTCCGGTATGCGATAAGTATGACGTGCAAAATCAGTATACTCGTGGTTCTTACTCTGGTATGCAGTAAGTGCGACGTAATGGTTCAGTATACCCGAACGTATGTCCGATTATTCATATCTATAGTATGGGCCCAGCTATAGCTATGAGTAATCGGATGTACGAAGCGACGGCGGTTTAATACCCACCTACAAGGTTTCGTCGCGTTCGATTCGAAAAAAAAAAAAATTCGTATGCATATGAACGATCGCATATGTGTGCGAATTTTCCGAGTGCTCTGTGCCAGGAAAAATGATGGGAAAAGAAAAAGAAATACCTGGCACAGGGCACCGGTTTTGCTGATTTTTTTTTACGAGTGATGGATGTAGCTCTCACAAGAAGATTTATTTTACGAAATTTGATGAAAATGACAGATCAGTGATTTTCCTCTGAAAAAAGTCTGAAATACAAGTCAGAATGAATATGCAGTCTAATTTTAAAAAGTCTATCTCTGGAAAAGTATGAGAAACGAGTAAAATAATGTCTGAATGTTTTTGGGAAACGTTTGTGCATTAATTTTTTTTTGAATGTATTTTCTGTTAATTTAATGAATTTTTATCATAGGGAAAGTGGGGTAAAGACCCGCCTATACTACTGGGGTATAGGTTAGAGTTATTTATATTGGAGAGACATAGAACAGGTTTCCTGTCAAAAAGGATCCTTCTGTGCATTACGGCCTATCCAAATGTGGTGCGCTGTACCTAGATCTAAAAACTTATAATGAAAAAGAGAGAAGGCGCAGATACTCACGTTAGTCTACCACGAATTATAAAGACTGTTTGTGGTCTAGCCTTATAAATACAACCTTTTTTTTTTTTTTTTTTTTTAATACACCCTTTATTGTGAAAATAATAAAAACAAAAAAACAAAAAAATAAACAAAATAAAAAATAAAGATGAAAATAAAAAGAGAAACATTACAAAACAAGGAAGAGAAAAACAAAATTACAGAAATTTAGAAGGAAGAGAAAAAAAAAAATACAAAAAAACAAAAATACAAAATAATGATAATAAAAAAAAAAAAACAAAAAAAACAGGGTGTTGGAGGATGACAACTAGGCCTTACCTCGTTTAACAAATTAGTTATAAATTATGTCAGTCAAATTGTTATGGATAGATAGTCTCTTCATAGGCGGAGTCAGTAAACTAATAGGTACTCCATCCCACCGCAGCACCGAATCAAAAAACAGAATATCATCACACGCACGCTATCCGCATCATATGCGCCCAATGCAATTCCTACTATACCTGTATTAATAGGGTGATACTGCCAACCGAAAATAAATAACACCTTTTGTCAAAATTTGAAGCTGTAATCAAGCCCAAAAGTAATTCCAGCTGAAAGAAAATACATATTTTAATTAGAATACAACTTTTAGTATCCCAACATCATTAGTTCGAGTAACAGAGGAAGACTTGAGAAATAGCTTTATGCAATTTCGAACAACCTCATAATGCACGCGAGAACAAAAGGAAAATAATATCGAACGCAAAAAGAAACGCTTCCACTTTTCACATCTGCGATAAACCTACTGACTGACTGGTTCGCAAGAGAGGGCGAAATACGCGGTAGCTTGAATAGAGAGTGACGTGTGCAAGAGACCGACCATTTCTTGCTCAGAAGTTACGGATCTTAATCGTCACCTTGTACAACAATATTGCTTGTTTACATCATGTGAATAGGTATAGCATATCTTTATATCTTATCATCAGTAATAATGGCACTCACATTTGCGCACAATTACAGCAACAGCTTGATTTGGTCGCGTCAACAAGTCAAAATCGCTCTGCTAGCAAGCCGAAAATATTCTTTCGCGTTCAGAGTTTTTCCCCTCTACAATCACAACTCGAGCATTTCATCGATGCGCTTCATCATTGAAAACTCTCTTAAATTCATAAGATGGTCAGCCCTTCCCTTTTCCCGCGACTCAAATTTTAAACCTAATTGTGCAAACTTGTTTTTTTTTTCTTATTCTACCTAAAAATTACCCAATCGTATTTTGAAGTATTGAGTTTTTTTTTTTTTTTTTTTTGTGATGGAGAATAAAATTTTTAAGGGCGAATCTCGTCTGGAGCTGCTTGAAAAGTAATCAAATTTGGAGCCGAATTTACGATTGGCGTACAAAATTTTCTATTTCTGGACCACAAACTTTCCCAATACGTAAAATAAATGCTTTTTCGTATCTTTGAGTTACTTACCCTGGACCAGCTTATCGCCATAATTATCGTGAAAGTTCGAGGCACAAAAATTAAGACCTAAATACTATTTCATCCGGATGAATCCAAACTTATGTTGTTTTCGAAAAAATAATTAGGAACTGTCTAGCTGAAATATCAGACCCTTTAATTGGTCGATAGTTAAACCATTTATGCGAAAGTACCTAACGAATGGATAAGCAAGGGTACGTATACGAATTTTGGTAGTGAATGAACTCATTTTCTTCATTTTCAGTAACAGAAAAAAATTCTCTCTAAAAACATGTTTTGTTGTTTTGCAGATACTTTAATGAATGCGTAGGTTTGAAAATTCTAGATGATAATTGACTTCTGCAGCTTTTTTAGTCTTATTTCTTGTTTTTTTTTTTTATATATCAGACGTGAGGCTTGGAAAAATTTGGACCGCCAAGGTATATGAGGGAGGGAGACTTGATGAAATGGCGACTTTTGAGGTATGGAATTTTGACTATTATTCGAGATATATCTGATAGGGGAGGAGTGGACTTGTACTAATTTTGATCTTCGAGCAATGTAGAACGAAAAATAGTCAAAATTTTTTGAGGTTCCCTGTTATGAAAGATTTTTGCAGCGAGACGCAGTCGCGACAATTGAACTAAATGTGGCATTTTCAGCGGTTTTTTAACGATTCTCTTCCTATAACTAGTCGAAGCCTTCAGAATCTCAGGTTAAAAGGACGAGAATAATGAATTTAAGCACAGATTTTTATTGTGTATTGAAAATAAAGTTATGCTTTTTTCGACCTCAAGAAGAAATTCTTAGTATCATCTTATTATTTGTTAACAAGAGTGAGTAAGAATTATTCGAGTCACAATTCAATTTAAAGGAATTGAGCGGTCTTCAAATTCGTAAGGTCAAGCGAAACGAATAAAAATTTCAATATTATGCTTAGAACGAAGTTTAAAGATTGTAATGACATAACAAAATGAAGCATCAAATTACCGACAGAAAACAGACAAGATGATGTTTAGAACGACTGATAGGAATCTGAACATTATCAAACTAGACACATACCGTATTATATTAGATTTGAATCGAATTGTACAATAATATCGAGTAATAATCACTTCGGGTTATCATGGAAATAATACTGAAACATCGCAAATTTTTATTCAAATAACATCAATCTCGCGGTATTGAAGCTATCTTGTTTTATTTCTATTCTTCTTTCATTTTTTAACGCCGGTTTTCTAGTAACGGCACAGCGTTAACAAATACGTATGCATAGAGCTAAATTTTTATTAAGCAAATGACCACGATGACACTGTATAAAATGAATAAATAGAATTAAATTAATAACGATAAATACATACTATAGTAATACAATTCGTACGACCGTTAATCGTCGTTGTTTTCGTACATTCTTCTACGTATTTATTCAAATAGTAAAACTCCAATACGATTGGAACCAAAGCGTTTCGTCTATACTATATAATAGATAAATAGTATAACGAATTGTCGTCTATGACGACGACACTAAATTTTCGATACAATAACAATAAACTGAAATAATATAACAAATAACGATGTGAATTTTTCAAAAGAGTATATCGTAACAAGGATGCATGCGAGATTGATACAAACATTGAATAGGATGAGATGAAGAATTGGAAGGGAGACGACTCGCGTCGCCTCTAGCAACGAGTCTCGTACAAACCGCTACGACCGATATATCGCACCCATTTGATGACGTCATGATCGGAATAGTTCAGCTTAGATTCGAAAACTTTCAAATAACGTACTTTAAAACCGGAAGGAGCAAAAGGCACCTAAAACGTAGAGAGGTTCTCGTTTACAAGTAATTCTGAAGATATGAAGATCATATATAGGTCGCGCACGAATACTGACTTCGAAATTCATTGATATCGGAGGCCTAGTCCACTTTTTCTTGGAATCTGTTTCCAGTAATTCGATTTCTGCTGAAAGCTGAGTTTCTTTCATACCTGCCATTCTTTTGATCCTACACAAATGATAAAAAGTTAGAGCAGATATCGTCCTACACCTTAACCCTACGTGTAAAAAATTCTAAATCGACTTACTTCCAGACAATAGCGTTGTCTGATGCTTTGTACTTGGCTTTTCCTTTCAGACACAATAACTGAACACCGGCCGTGTTTAACGGAGTCGGAATTCGAACTTCAATTTTCTGGCCCAATAAAGACGGCTTGAATGTAGATTTCAAAACCGCTTTTACCTCCATACGAGTTCGACCGACTTCGCGTACCAAGGGAATGATTCGGAATGGAAGCGAAATATCTTTGGTTGTTCGATACCTACGGAAAAAGATTCGTGAGAAAAAATAACCTTAAATGAGAGTAGAATCGAATGATTTACTTACCTCATCAACTCAAATTCACCGTCTGGCGGTATAAAGCTAATAGAATGTTCGGTTTCGAATTTCGACAGTTTAACGCATTGGTGAAATTGACAATCGTCAATGACGACCACTGGTTTACCAGATCTATTGGCGTCATCTCCACCTCCCGCGCCCAAAGTACCAATTTTGCCAACGCCTTTCGAATCCATTACTAGTTTATCATTGATGCCGAATTTACACTCGGGCATTCCACTCAGGTACGATTTCATGACGACACGACCAGCGACGTGCGCTGACAACACTTGTCCTATCATAACAGATAAGCACGCAGTTACAGGCAGCTGTTTAACAATATGATTATTGTCGATAACGAATGAGAGTACCCACCTTGTGGTGACATCAATAAATTAGCGTATTCTAGTACATCCAAAAATAGTTCATTCCTTCTGTATTTGATACCTTCGCGACGCCACGCTATCTGACCAGTTACTTGAGAAGTTATCTGAGATTGTTCCTCCTTACTTTGTGACTTGACTCCTTGTTGCGTGATGAAGGTTTTTAGGACACCAGTGTCCGTATTCTGAGGATAACCGAAATCTAATATTTCTACAACAATAAAATGCGGTTGATGTAAATTTCTGTAGCATTTTTGACTTGTAAGAAATTCAGAACTCACCATCCAGTAATTCGTAGATCAAAACAAAATTATTTTTGATATTCTCTTCGGTAATTTTGCCGAAATACGATTGCATCACAGATACTAACTTATTGAGAAATTCGAAAACCATGGCCGCGTTGACATTTTGTTTCGTTACAGCGGCTACCCAAATATTCGCTCGCTAAAAAAGACAAATTGCAGTAGTAAATTAAGATGACTAATCGTGTTTTTTTCCGATCGAATAGAACTCACTTTGATGTGGAAAAACGAAGTTCGGGCGATATTAGATACCGGCGAACGAACTTGCTGTCTTGCATGAATGACGTTGACTCGAAACGCGTCGACAGCATTCCTACCGATGTCATCGCGATATACGCGAGAAATCAGTACCTCACCCTTGTGATTGTAGATGAAGAGACCTCCGATCATCTCGAACAACCCTTCGGAACAATAATGACAATAAGAATTGAAATAATTATACTAATGATATAAGAACGAAATCTGAAACTCACTCGACTAGATAGCGTAGGTAGAGTTTGGCGTTCAAAAATTAACACATAGCAAGTATCAAGTAATTAGAAGCAACGAAGAATGGAATGGACATTCGTAACGTATCTTAAAACTAGAGGCTTTTAAAATAGGATTGCACGGCGTTAACTCTGAAGCTTTGATTCATGCAACAGTTCGAAACTGGAAAATATGACGATCAATTTTCATATGTCATCTCATAACTTGGTAAGATATACCTAAATTGTGCTCTTATTTTTTTTATCGTAAAAATTTGAGTTTTTCGAACGAAAGGAAAAGGGGGCGTGGAGTGATAGGAAAATAGATGACAATTTTTAGATCGTGAGTCGTATGGTCGTAAAGCACTTTTAGGTATAAAAATTATACTTATTGGTTCTAGAGTGCTCTAACGTTGGCCCGACTCTCTTCTCAATGCTGGACAGCTGCAAGCTGTAAACTTTGTGTAGCGAGCGCGGAGATCGTTAGAATATTATCAAGATAGACGTAGTGTATCGTTGTATATTTTATATAATCATTATAATTATCCTTGTGACAATCAGATCGATCGCCATATTTATAATATTATATATTCAATAAAGTTTCCCGTTAAAGGTATGCTTTACACAGAAAAAATACGCGTAAATATACAAAAATATAGGTCGCGGGGCGACTAATAACTATCCACAAAAGTAATGAATTGTCATGAAATTTTTTCAGAGTGTTAGATGAGTGTTTGATACAGGTCTAAAATTAATTCGGAACTCATAATATTATTTAGAACTCTTGTTATGAACGATCAAAAAGTGGAATATTTCAAGCATTTTCAGTCGTTGATATAACGAGGCTTCTATAAATGATTTGATAAAAGTTATAAATAAATTTTAGACCTATGTCAAACGCTCACCTAAAACTGTGAAAAAATTTTATGACAATTGATTAATTTTGTGGACAGTTATTAGTCGCCCTGCGACCTATATTTTTGTATATTCACGCGTATTTTTTCTGTATAAAGCATATTCTTAATGTATATAGGTAAATCTGGTACATATATTTCACCTTCTCGGAAATCTATTCAAACCTTTGATTCAAACGCAAAATTAAAACTGTTGACTCCTAATAAACGATCACGTACATTGCAACCAACCTATTTCCTTATTTGGTATTAAAAATTATAATAATTAATCTTTAATCACAACCCTCGATTATGACATAATTTTTTGAAGAAAAGTAGGGACAACCGCCTCATAGCATTAATTGTAATTTCTGATCAACAGTCATTATTGTATTTCCAATCATGTAATTACAGGGAGGATTCTTTGTGTCTCCCCGAGGTTTTCTATCATCACAATCCCTAATTAAAATTAAATACTGCGTAGTTAGCCATCTGACTGATGGAGAGTGGAAAGGTGCTGCATCCTTGATCCCAGCAGACCGGAAGCCTAGCAGCCTATCAGGTGTTACTAAACTAGCGTTCAAGAGGAGCGCTGTTAATGTTTGAAACAATGAAAACAAATTAATAAGGCTTTCACAATATTGCAAATAGTATAGCATAACGTTTGCCTGATTTCTTATCTGGCCAAATGTAATGAACAAAACTTTTGGTTTCTGAATTTCGGTATTATCACTCTCACTTCATTGGCTTACAAATTATTTGATCACCAGAGTGAAGAAAAAATATCACAATACAGTCTATTATGATACCTATAAAATATTGAAATTAAGTTTTGTTTAATAACGTTTGGCGAGATAAGGAATCAGGCAAACGCCATACTCTCCGCGCAGTGATGTGAAAGCCTTATAAAAACGATTTCAGAACAAGTACCTACCTATACTAGCCATAGACCTGGTATAAGCGTACCCTCTCTACGTTATGGATACGTCCCGGCGTGAAAGGAGGAAAAATAATAATAATCATCTCAAAATCAACGACATAAGTCAAACAAATGAAATGATTACTGTCAATATAAAATGTGAGAGTGGTTACACAAAAATTATAGGTACTCTCTACATGTATTTGTCGACGTCTTTATAAATAACAAAATCAAAAAGAAAATAATATTGAAACGTAGACAATAAAAAACGTAAAAAAAAGTGCATCAATGTGAAAGTAACAATATCGACTTTGGTACAATAATATACTTTTTTTTTTTTTTTTTTTTTTTTTTTTTTTTAATAGCTCCTTCTTGTAATGGTAAAAAGATAAAGGTTTTTGGAATTCCTCATAACATGGTAATTAATTGCTGAACAATGGTTCTTTTGATTTTTCAAAACAATGTTCACAACATTCAAACATCAATCCTAACTTCTACTATAGGGCAGTGGGCTACACATGAAAACGAGATGAAAATGAAAGCTACAAATAGGCTCGTAATTTCTTAAGAAATAGGATGTTTTGGTTACATAAAAATTATTTTAAAAATATCACCATGTCAATCAAAAAAAGGAAAATACTTTGTAAGTACCTACTACAAAGTTTTTGTGCGCTTAAAAAATTTTTTTCTTGAAGAAAAAAATACGGTAACTTAAAGAAGAGGGTATATTATAGTTAAGTTGTGGTGACTATCTTCACTTTTGTAGTCGTCTACATATCAACCATTGAACGTTTAAACCGTCCATCAAAGTAGTTTTCCAAACATCTCACGAGCCGCAGTAAGTAGGATTTTTGAATGTAGAGGTTGGTTGTCTAAATATCGGATTTGTTCCCTGTGGAATAATCCAAGCAAATTTAATGATTGTTCTGGGTATTTGAAGAAATAAACAAAAGAAATTGCCAAATTTATGATGTATTTTATTTACCGTATCCCATTTGGCCGTCATTATTTCATTCTCAAATTTGGCATACTCGCGACGATCCTGGATGGAAGTAAAAACTTTCCACGTAATTAGAAATCCGAGACCAATGAGCACAATTGTGGAGATCAACTGCAAATCCACTCCTAAAAAGCAATACTTGAATTTATAATCCCCGCAATAAGCGTGACCACATTCAATTGGCGCTTAGCTCACCAATTAGGAAGGTATGAGGTGGGCATTCTTTCTTCTCCGCTGCCGTTACCAACACTTGCTTTCGATCCATTTTGTATGTGAATTTAAATCGACAATCAATCTCGTCGACAAAAGAGCAGAAAATGTCAGTGTAACTTTTTACTGGAAACATGTATTCAACGATACGGTTTGAGTAGGCCTACAAATTGTGCGAGACAAGAGTTCACGAACGCATACTAACTTACCTTCAAGAGTATCGACTGTTGTAAATACCATGGTGCATTGTTTCTCGCATTCCTCTTTGCTTAATGGTCCAGAGTGGTGCACTTTGCATTCAACACACGGCTTCAAATCCACGCACTTGTTCGGACAGTTCTAAAATAGAGAAAGAAAACAAATTTTCGTTCGAAATATACTTCTTCAACTGTCTTCAAAGGATGACCTATGTAATTGCACATACCGGACATTTCTCGCAGTACTTCCCGAAATAGCCACCGTTGTCCATGCATACGCATTTATTACATTGGCAAGTACCATGACCAGAGCAGATCTCATTATCTGGACCGACGCAGTTCGAGGTACTGTTTTCGCACGCGCAGTTCTCGTTGATATAGCCTGGCTGACAGACGCACTTCCCACAAACACATTCTCCGTGTCCAGCGCATAGTACGCCTCCTACGCGAGGACAACTGAAATTATTGCATTCGCAATAATCTCCCCAAAAAAGTTCCGTTTCCGAATTTTGCATACAAGAGCATTTATTGCACTTGCACACACCCCTTCCTGAACAGATCGTTGACGAGTTGTCCATTCGACAATGATCTGTTTTATCTGCCTCGCCCGTGCTACAGTCGCACTTGTCACCCGAATAACCTGGATCACATTCGCAAACGCCGCACTTCAATGTACCGTGGTATGAACATTTTGCCGAGTGTTCTTCTACGTTCTGCAAAGTGGATATTTTGTTAGCAGATCGGTGTACGCCGTCAGGATCGTACTTTTTTGTAAAATTGAATCATACTTCAGATTTTGAA
Organism: Aspidiotus rigidus; assembly: GCA_035079385.1. Classification (NCBI taxonomy): domain Eukaryota; kingdom Metazoa; phylum Arthropoda; class Insecta; order Hemiptera; family Diaspididae; genus Aspidiotus; species Aspidiotus rigidus. Next base: position 1,307,825 of record JAVHKY010000044.1, on the reverse strand, counting down.
CACCCACAATCGCAAATCATTTCGACATTGACGCGTAAATCCTCGCTCACGCCCACCGGGTAAATAAAGAAATATGATCTCCACTCATCTTTGCTGATGGGACAACGAAGTAATTCAACCTCGATCTCAAACTCTACCGTCTGACCTACTCGTAAACCGTCGCACTTGTTCGTTTGCAAAAGCGGTCCGCTGGTGTTCAAACATCTTGTGAAGTATCGGACGCGTAAATCAGGGCTTAAATTGCGTTCACGGAGCTCGATCGATGAGGTGATTTTCTGAAATGAGTAAAATATGATAAAGGTCTACCACTCTGAAATAATTAGTCCAATATTTTTCTCGCTCGCATATCAGGTACGAACAATGATCATCTAATACTTTCTTTTTTGAATATCTTTTTCAGGTTTGATTTGAAAGAACGATCGGAAATTTAATTGCAGAGCGTAATTTATAAAAATGATTTAGATTGATTTAAAGAAAACTTCCGCCCACCACCCGCGCCGTTTATCGGTTCTCTCGTTCTCATTGAGCGCCATCGATACTCGTACTGATGGTGTTTATTGGGCTCTAATTGCCACATAAACCCTCTCCTCTTTTTAAATCCTAGATACGGGTACATATTATTTTTGGTTTCAAGAGTTTGGTACTAACTTCATATTGCTCTTTGACTAATTCGACAACGTTACTCGAATCACCCGATAAAGTACCACAGGACGAGCCTTCGACAAATTGTGACAGGCGTTGGTAAAGTTGCGTTTGTTCGGCGGTAACGGCAAAGATCAAATTGATCGAATTCGTTTTTACAACATGGTTAATCTATAAAAATATGGAAATTTAAACTTTGTTTCATAATAATAAATCATTATAATTTGTGAAATAGGCTAATTGATAATTAAAAATATTTTTGCTTCAGAAACATTGGTAGGTATCTAAGAAAATCGAATAACACGTGTTGGCAAACAGGTCAAATACTAACATGCGATACAGAAGGATAGTCTTGTATTGTGGAATGCGTATAAACTCCATGACGGTCCAAATGACAGCAGCCATCGTTTGGTTTAATGATACCTGCCAACTATTGAAGAAGTCTATTTACTATGGCTCATTCACAAAATACCGGTGATGTGGAGAAATGTAAAAACTAAATGAAAAGACATCATGTACTTTGTCATTATTATTATTATTATTATTATTATTATTATTATTATTATTATTATTATTATTATTATTATTATTATTATTATTATTATTATCATTATTATTATTATTATTATTATTATTATTATTATTATTATTATTATTATTATTATTATTATTATTATTATTATTATTATTATTATTATTATTATTAATACAGCTTTTTATTGTGTATGCATTACATAAGCTTGTACATAGAAGTTTGTCAGGTACGCCGTTGCCTAAACTGCCCATAATTGAGCATAAGCCTCCGTCACCACTTTCCAGCTTTTCCTATTTTGAGCAACCCCCGTCCATTGAGGGCCCACCCTTCTTACAATTTCATCGGACCATCTAGTCGCTGGTCTACCCCTACTCCTCTTATTACCATATGGTACCCAAACTGTAGCTAGAACGTTCCACCTGTTCCTGTCAGCTCTTGCCATATGACCTGCGTATTTTACCTTTAGTTTTTTGCAGGTATATCCTGCATCCCGTGCGAGTGTTCTTTCAATTATTTCCGTTTTCTTGATTCTACCATTCAATTTAATTTGCTGGATTTTCCTTAGCATGGCGTAATAGGTAGACTTTATCTTTTGAATTTGGGTTTTAGTTGCCGCCCAAGTGTGCGCACCGTATGTCAACACCGGTAGAACGTTACTTTCTAGTACTTTGATTTTCAGTCTGGTGTTTTTCATACCGTCTCATATTTCATACCTTTACTTTACCACCACCCCCTCCCTCATTCTTGGATTTGCATCCTTGACAAAATTTCGACTTTTGACTTATTTACAAGTACATAAATAATCCCCTACAGGAAATCTAATGACCAGAATATAAATGATCTTGGTCTACATCATGCTCTATTTCTATTCGTGATTTCAAATATTTCAAACGATGGAGGAGGTTCGCATCCCCCCAAAATACGTTTAACTCACTTTTCCATCGCCTGCGTAATGAAACGTCGAGTCCGTCGAGAACACCAATAACTTTCGCGCCTTTTCTCGCCATCCGATTTCTTCTTGACAAACTATCGCTTGCATGATGCCATCAAATCCACCTTCCGGTCCGTCTAGGTTTCCAGAAACATTGGCCGATTTAAGTTGACCCTGAAATAAATATCAGAGAATCGATATTTATAATAAAAATTACTCAACACGCAAAAAATACTCGAGCCTCGACAATATGTATATCTGACACTTAAAAAAAATAATAATAATAGAATTCTTTTTGGTACTATTTGACAATAGGTTCATCTGTCCATTTTAAAGAAGTCAAGAAATGAGGAAAACAATAAAAGATGACAAGGAAAAATTAAATTTTAAAAAGAAATGCTATAGAAGGTATCCGCGAGTCTACTGCTTACAGCAAAAGATTTAGTATCCTGACTCAGTCGCATCACATTTTTGAAACCATAAGGAGCAGCACAGCCTTTGCATGGTTCTCGTAGTCTAAAAGAAGAGCAAAAATGATTAAACTTCAGGTGACCTTCTTTTCATTCGTAACTAAGCGAGAGTACTCAACACATACTGATTCGGTACGATGCTGACATAAGGCATAGCCACCTTATCGACGAAACTTCCAAATCCAAGACGAAAATTCGACGTCATTCTCGTCATCGTCGAGGCTAGTAAATCTCCCAATGACGATAACTTGTCTTTATCGTCTATCATAGTATTTGATAGGTCTATGAGGTAGTATAGATCGACCGGATAATCTTGGGCTTGACGATACCGCACGCCTATCCGTTCAGCATGATTTTCGTCTGCACATTCGAAAAATTGAAGACAAATAATAAGATTGAAAGACTGATGTAACACTCAAGGAAGAATGTGTTCTTTTTTATTCAGCCGAATTAAAATGCCGAATTGTGCTCTGTACCACTTACTATTAATCGTACAGCCGTCATTGTCGTATAAACAATTGAAAAAAAAAAAAATAAAATAAAAACCTAGAGTGATAACATCTTTTTGCAATGAGAAACCGGAACATGTTGTTTTATAAAATTAGTACGTGCCTTCTTTATTTTTCATTTATGAAGTTATATGAAAAAAACATACTACATATGTATTATTTGTCTTTGTACAATTAATGACAGAGCTTTTTACGAGTCAAATTAAAAGTTGTTCTGTCTCTCTCATATATGAAATTCATCTACCTCGTTTATAGCTCGTCTCTCTATGTCCTTTATTCAACATTCTTTCCAAGTACTCAGCCTTCGTCATGACTTCCTCAAGGTACGCCATCTTCTTTGCTCCTTTTTAGGATTTTTCAACAGAAAATTAAGTTTTGTGGCAAAAACGACCACCCGTGTATCGTGTGGTCCTTCCGACAAATCGTGAGAAGGGGCTTCGACCTACTTTAGGAATTTCGAACAATTCCGGTATTCGAGCTGCACATGTCATGAAGGGTCTTACAGAAATGTCGATCTTCGCTTTACATATTCGACGGGGAGGGGCGAAGAGAGGAGCATGGGACAATTCCAACCAGGGGACGGTGCAAATTAGGAAAGGAACTTGTAAGAATTTTAACTTTGAGCTTTATACATAAAAGAACAGTGGAGATTTCGAAAAATTTCGACCAGATAGATTTCAATCGATCATCGAAATCGAAAAGTGTCCTGTACACGCACTCGATAAGGATTTCAGTCAGGTATTTTTCTTGTTCACACATATTGATAACGTCACGTATCTCCTACTTCACAGACATGTAACAAATGTGTCACAACTAGAAGTCGAGTATTTAATATGAATTAAAGTCGAACACAAAATACAAATTTGGAGTCCATAAAATAGAAAATTAATAAAAAAAAGAAATTGAAATGATATGTCGCCAACTTTTCTAAATCCTTTGATTCGTTGGTATCTGCGATATGAATCCCCTCTGCCAGCTACAACCTAAAGTACACGTTTCTCTCCCGTTAGACCGCTCATCTCTTCATCGATTCACTCAGTACACATCTGAAGATGGTTCGAAAACCTCAATCCAAAACCGGGCGTCTTCATCTACACAACTCAATTTCTCGTTTCCTATACTTTTGAAAAACTTATCCACTTTTTAGCGGGGAACCCACTATTCCTTTTATTGGGGGGGGTACTTCCAGGAAATTTTCGTTCGCGACTACGGGCGTGAGCGATCCAAGGTTGATGACTTTACTTAGAGGAGAAGGGGGGGTTGGAAGTACTTCGACTCTTGAGCTATTTATGATAGGAGGGGGACTTGGAATAATTTCGACCTCTAAGCTATATATATGATAGGTGGGAGACTTGAAAAAAAAATTCGACTCTCGAGCTAAATATGAAAGGACTTTCTATATGAAAGATATTCCGCAGTGGAATATACGGGTCTTGTGGTTTCCTTGCTCACCGTTGCACAGCTTACAACGGTATCCTAATTTTTTTTCTCTTTTTTGTTTTTTAAAAATTTTTACGTGCGTTCCTTTCTAACCTCAGTTCCATTCTTAACTCTAAATTTCATGTTTTTTCGTCATTTTCTTTTTATATTAATTTTCTATTTTGTGGACTTCAAATTTGTATTCTGTGTTTGACTTTAATTCATAATATTAAATACTCGACTTCTAGTTATGACTCATTTGTTACGTGTCTGTGATACCTTGACTACAATGACATGGATACGTCTTTGGGCTACGAGTCAATGGAAATTCTCCTTAATTATAAACGAAGGACTTGATGAAACATGCACTTACTTGGCCTCAGTCTCATATAGACAACTTGCGGACTAATCTGAACGACGTTTTCTTGACTAGTTCCACTCATACTGGAGCTATCGAAAGTATTCTTTTCTGCGACAACGGTCAGCGGACGATCTTCTACGATCTCAGTGGAGATACCAGGCTTTTGTAGATATTGTGGAGCACATTTCGATTCCCCTTCTTTCTGACACCTTCTCTCCAAAAAATTCTGGGTAAAACGAATACTCATTAAAACGAGCGTGAGTTGTTGATCTTGTTAAAGAGGAAAACAAAGTGTCTTCACTCACCGGGTCAGCGCACCAAACACAGCCAAACGATCTGATACAGTCGTCACATTTTACTTTTGCTTTACAATTTGACGATTTACCTTGCTGTCCGATGGACGAAGGGGTCAGGGTGAGCAAAGTGACCAGCAGCAGGAACATTGTTAACGAATTTGTTCTCCATTCACGAATCCACAAAAATTATTAGGTAGATAAATTCATATATTCTGCAAGAACCAAAAGTTAAGAGTATTTAATTATATGGCGTCAATCGTTATCGTAACACTGACTAGCTATCACTTACATGCGCCCACACAATGAGATATGAATGTTTTTGTCTGTAAACTCACTTTTCGCTTTCATTGGCCGCGTTCAGTTCTCTTTTACTAGTACCCAATCGTTAAATATCGTGTAGGGAAGACCTCTCAACTGAAAAATATAGTGAGTCAACTTTACGATGATGTGAACAGCTACAATCCTCGGTCTAATCTACCTCATTTACTCATTTTAGAGCTCCGTTTTCTCCATTTTTATTTCTTTCGGCGTGGAAAGTACAAGAGCAAACTGACCAGCAGGGATGACAGAAGCATATTAGCCAAAACTCTACGTGAGTCTTTTCTTCGTATGCGCATCTCATTTTTCTCACTTTTCTGACTGGTATATATATTCCGTACTTTTCCGATCTTCTAGTGATATCATTGAAAATCCAAAAATATAGGCTCGGTAGGTAATTCTAGCGTAAAATACGCGTAGTTTCAATTGATCGTGAATTTTTCTCTTGGATATTAGCGATATTGTTAGGACAAGTTTCACGCAGAAGCCCTCGGAGAAAGCTCTCGACGTCAGTAGGTACCTAATGAATTTTCAAACGTATCAGGCCAATCTATCTCATCTTACCAGAATGGACTTGACTTTTGGACTGAAGGATTGGTCAAAAATCCAATACATGTTTGTTCCTTTTCCATTATTTACCTAATATCATGCTCTAACTCACAACTAGCGTACGACACAATTCAGGTTTTCATTGAATTTTTTGCTCAAATGAGCTCAAATTCAACCCGCTTATTTTCTTCTCAGCGAATTTTTAAATAGACTTATATGGGCCTATTCATTTTATTAAGATTTGGAATAGCCAATAAGGTTTTGCGCACTCCAAATCTACCAATCAAGAGAATCTCTCGGTCCTAAGGTTGGGGTCCGAGAATTATATTTTCAGTCTAATCACTCGCGATTCATAACTTTTCATGAACACAAAGTAGGCGACTTTAGAAACTTCAACTTGGTCTATGATCAGTTACTTCGTTCTCATATTTTTGGAAAAAACTTCGAACAAAAGCCGATATTAATTCTTGCCAGCACGTACGTTCGACTTTCATTTTTCTGAAGAATGAAAACAAGAAGAAGTCTGAAGAAAGTTATTTATGATGGCTTGAAAATATCTGTAAATTATTATTATATCATTTCTTCAAACAATGAAAACAATAAAAACAATTTTAGAACGAGTAAAAAGACAAAAAATGAAATGCGTTAAACTGTTTGTTTCTGTATACAGAAAGACCATTATGAACATTTAGGAGACACGTTAAAAAAATAATAAATAAAATAAGGAAATAATAATACTACTTACTAATCAAAATAATAATAATGATGACAGTAAAAATAATAATAATAATCTCGAAATCAATGACATAAGTCAAACAAATGAAATGAGTCCATTAGAAAAATTATGATTTTACAATTAAGACTAGTACACAACTAAGAATACCTTGTTTCAAATTAATGAGTAATATTACATAAAAGAAGAGGAAAAGAAAAAAAAAAAACACGTCCTAATTTAGCATTATAACGAATAGTTGAAAAAAAAAGAAGGAAAAACTCTTATTCTGGAAGGCCTCGGGAAGCACCAAAAGATTGTTTTATTACTGTCAATATAAAATGTGAGAATGGTTACACAAAAATTATCATCTGTACACGTATTTGTCGACGTCTTATAAGTAACGAAATCAAAAAGAAAATAATATTGAAACGTAGACGAAAAAAAGCGTACAAAAAAGTGTATCAATGTGAAAGTAACAATATCAACATTGGTACAATAATACACCTTCTCTTTTAAAATAGCTGCTGCTTGTAATGGCACAAAGACAAAGGTTTTCCGAATTCCTCATAACGTGGTAACTAATTACTGAACAATGGTTCTTTTGATTTTTCAAAACAATGTTCACAACATTCAAACATCAGTCCGCAGCTAACTTCTACTATAGGGCAGTGGGCTACACATGAAAAAGAAATGAAAATGAAAGCTCAAAATAAGCTCGTAATTTCTTAAGAAATAAGATGTTTTGGTTACATAAAAATTGTTTTAAAAATATCACCATGTTAATCAAAAAAAGGAAAATGCTTCGTAAGTACTATAGTGTTCTTGTGCGCTGAAAAAATTTATTTTTCTTTAAGAAAAAATAAATAAAAAGAGGGTAGTTAAGTTGTAGTGACTATCTTCACTCTTGTAGTCGTCTACAGATTGACTATTGAACTTTTAGACCGTTCAAGGTAGTTTTCCAAACACCTTACGAGCCGCAGTAAGTAGGATTTTTGAATGTAGATGTAGCTTGTTTGTATATCGGATTTGTGCCCTGTGGAATAATCCAAACAAATTTAACGATTGTTCCAGTATCCAAAGGCATAAACAATAGTATATTACTATACAAAATGGTAAAGTGGAATTTCACCGAAAGTGCGATATATTGCAACACACAAGCAAAGCGAGTGGGTCGCACGATTCGGTCAAAATTCACGTACCATCTTGTATTGTAAGTTTATTTTCTGTATAATGATTGTCAAACAAGATGTTACAGCGGAGAGATTTTCTATACGCCGTCTCTCCTCAAAGAGGCTGTATTTATAGTGTTGTTCACCTTCGTCGTTATCATAATATTTGAAAATCGAAATATTTATTGCCAGACGCTGCCGTTGATCATTTTATTTAGATTTTCTTGTTTCATATGGATTTGTCGTATCCGTTGTAATTTATCATAGTAAGTTTATTTTTTGTTTTTTGATAACAATCAACGGCGTTTGATTCATTCGTTTGGTAATACTGAATCAACTTTACCCACTAAAATCAGTGAGTGAAATTCTATTTTACCAACAGTTTTTGGCCTCACAAAATGAACTTCGACGATCATGTGTACAGAAAACAAATTACAAAATTTATGATGCATTTTACTTACCGCGTCCCATTTGGCCATCATTCTTTCCTTCTCAAATTTGGCAAACTCGCGACGATCCTGGACGGAGGTAAATACTTTCCACGTAATTAAAAACCCGAGACCAATGAGAACAATTGTGGAGATTAACTGCAATACCACTCCTAAAAAGCAATACTTGATATTATACACCCTGTAATAAGCGTGACCACGTTCAATTTTCGCTTAGCTCACCAACTATGAAGGCTTGAGGTGGGCATTCTTTCTTCTCCGCTGCCGTCACCAACACCTGCTTTCGATCCATTTCATATGTGAATTTAAATCGACAATCAATCTCGTCGACAAAAGAGCAGAAAATATCCGTATCACTTTTTACTGGAAAAATTTATTCAACGATAAGGTTTGAGTACAAATTGTGCGAGACAAGAAGTTCACAAACGCATACTAACTTACCTTCAAGAGTATCGACTGTTGTAAATATCATGGTGCATTGCTTCTCGCATTCCTCTTTGCTTAATGGTCCAGAGTTGTGCACTTTGCATTCAACACACGGCTTCAAATCCACACATTTGTTGGGACAGTTCTAAAACAATGGAAGAAAACAGATTTTCGTTCGAAATACACTTCTTCAACTGTCTTCAAAGGATGACCAAATTGCACTTACCGGACACTTCTCGCAGTACTTTCCGAAATAGCCTCCGTTATCCATACATTCGCATTTATTACATAGGCAAGTACCATGACCAGAGCAGATCTCATTATCTGGACCGACGCAGTTCGAGGTACTGTTTTCGCACGCGCAGTTCTCGTTGATATAGCCTGGCTGACAGACGCACTTCCCACAAACACATTCTCCGTGTCCAGCGCATAGTACGCCTCCTACGCGAGGACAACTGAAATTATTGCATTCGCAATAATCTCCCCAGAAAACTTCCGTTTCCGAATTCTGCGTACAAGAGCATTTATTGCACTTGCACACGCCCCTGTCTGAACAAATAGTTGACGAGTTGTCCATTCGACAATGATCTGTTCTATCTGCCTCGCCCGTGCAGTCGCACTGGTCACCCGAATAACCTGGATCGCATTCGCAAACACCGCACTTCATAGTACCGTGGTATGAACATTTTGCCGAGTGTTCCTCTACATTCTGCAAAGTGAATATTTTGTTAGAAGATTGGTGTGAATCATCGGTATAGTACTTTTCTGCAAAACTTGAATCATACTTCAGATTTTGAACATCCACAATCGCAAATCATTTCCACATTGACGCGTAACTCCTCACTCACGCCCACCGGATAAATGAAGAAATATGATTTCCACTCATCTCTGCTGATGGGACAACGAAGTAATTCGACCTCGATCTCAAACTCTACCGTCTGACCTACTCGCAAACCGTCGCACTTGTTCGTTTGCAAAAGCGGTCCGCTGGTGTTCAAACATCTTGTGAAGTATCGGACGCGTAAATCAGGGCTTAAATTACGCTCACGGAGCTCGATCGATGAGGTGATTTTCTGAAATGAGTAAAATGAGGTAAATGTCTACTGCTCTAATATAATTAGTCTAAAATTTTTCTTTGTCATCAGGTTCGACTAATGATCATCCACTACTTTTTGTTTTCTAATACTCTTTTGAGGTTTGATTTTAGATAACATAGCAAGAATCACCACAGCGTAGGTTATTAGTTGATAATGACTCTAATCGCAATTAAATGACACAATTTGGCTTTCTAAGTGACGAGAAGCAGAGTGACAATGATTCCAGAGAACGACATATTTTTTTAGCGAAGAAAAAATTCTACGTATTTCTGAGAAAAAAGAGAGAGACGAGGTTCAAGTGGGTGTAATCCGCTAGGAACGTTACAATCGACAAAATTGAAAACGAGATCACGACGATACGGACCGGCCATCGCTAGGATCGCTAATTTCGCGCGTGGTTCGTTTACCTAAAATGGTATTTTTGCCGAAATTGAAAACGGGTGCTAAACTATGCCGGTATATGAGAGCAAAATGAAAAACTTGGAATAACTCTTGAATGAAGCGGAATTGAAGATTTTGTCATCTCATCTAATTTGTAGAATTTTTATTTGTGAACATTTTTATGGGATGTCCGGAAGCCAAATCTGCTTCATTCAAGTGTCAGTTCGATTTTTAAATTTTTTCGCCATATATGTACCGCCACAGTTTAGCTTCCGTTTTCAAATCCTCGCCGCTCGGTATGAATGCAGCGTGACGCCTAGCGCTGTCCGCCCCGAATTAATCTCGAGAATGAAACCATTTAGCGGATAAATTGAAAGAAGAGCGTATAAAAAATTATTTTAATTGATTTAAAGGAAACTTCCGCCGTACACCCGCATCGCCCATCTATTTGTCGTTCTCATTGAGCGCCATCGATATTGGCGTTAATTGGGCAAAAATTGCCCTATCAACTCTCTCCTCTTTAAATCCTAGCTAGACATAGGTACTATTTTCAGTTTTAGAGTTCGGTACTTACTTCATATTGCTCTTTGACTAATTCGACAACGTTACTCGAATCACCCGATAAAGTACCACAGGACGAGCCTTCGACAAATTGTGACAAGCGTTGGTAAAGCTGCGTTTGTTCGGCGGTGACGGCAAAGATCAAATTGATAGAATTCGTTTTTACAACATGGTTAATCTATAAAAACATGAAAATACAAACTTCGTTTCATAATAATAAATCATTATAATTTGTGAAATAGGCTAATTGATAAGTAAAAATATTTTTGCTCCAGAAACATTGGTAGGTATCTAAGAAAATCGAATAACACGTTAACAAAGCAGGTCAAATACCAACCTGCGACACAGAAGGATAGTCTTGAACCGTGGAATAAGTATAAACCCCATGACGGTCCAAATGACAGCAGCCATCGTTTGGTTTAATGATACCTGCCAACTAATGAAGAAGTTTATTATTAATTAGGACTCATTTCCAAAATACCGGTGATATTGGGAAATGTAAAAACTAAACAAAGATAATTAAAATGATCTATTTTTTTGATACCGTCTCATATTTCATACCTTTGCTTTACTACGCCCCCTCGGTCATTCTTAGATTTGCGTCCATTTCGACTTTCGACTTATTTAGATAAATAACCCCCTACGGGAAGTTTAATAACCTGAATATAAGTGATATTGACATACATTAGACTCTACCACTAGGCTCTAGGGACAAGTTCTGCCTCCTGAGTCGTATATTGAACAATTTCCAAATTTGCCATTTGACCTTGACATACTCTAAAGACATGAAGAAATTTGATGTCGGTCACTTAAGGATCTAGGGACTCTCATCAGCGAAGGAAGATGGATTTAAAGAATATTTGAGAGACCAGCGAACGAAGTAATTTTTATCAGAAAAAGGAGTTCACTTTTACAGGACGAATAATAAGTCAGTGGAGAAAGAAATTTAAATACATTTCGTCCGCCAATATTTTCAATTCAAAAGAAATAGGTAGACCGACGTTTCGAACGAACAACATTCTTTATCAGGATCCAACTTTTTTTATCAGTCTTCAAAACTATAAAGCACGATCTTCATCTATTGCCTCTAAATATTTCTATTCGTGATTTCAGATGTTTTAAACAATCGAAGTTCGCATCCAACTCACTTTTCCATCGCCTGCGTAATGAAACGTCGAATCCGTCGAGAACACCAATAACTTTCGCGCCTTTTCTCGCCATCCGATTTCTTCTTGACAAACTATCGCTTGCATGATGGCGTCAAATCCACCTTCCGGCGCGTCCAGGTTTCCAGAAACGTTGGCCGATTTAACTTGACCCTGTTATGAAAATCAGAGAATCGTTATTGATAATAAAAACTACTCAACACGCAAAAAATACTCGAGCCCCGATAATATGTACATTATACTTTTGTTAAAAAAATTAATAGAATTCTTTTTGGTAGGTAGTATTTTACTACAGGTTTATCCTTAGACCATCTAATATATAGATCGCCGATAGCCTGCGTGTGAATGGCGTAATTAGTTGTCGCAACATAGGAGGCTTGCTGCGAGTCGGTAAGGTTTTATATGGGCAGTTCGTTACACGGGAGGCAAGAGGATGTAACCGTACCGACTAACAAACCCTACTATGTTCCAACGGTGTTTGTACCATGATTGGCAGTTTATATACTAGATCCTTTAAGGGTTTATTTGTCCATTTTAGTAAAGTCAAGAAATGAGGAAAACGATGGAGGATGACAAGGAAAATTAAACCTTTAAAAAGGAATGCTATAGAAGTTATCTGCGAGTCGACTACTTACGGCGAAAGTATAAGTATCCTGACTGAGTGGCATCACATTCCGGAAACCATAAGGTGCAGCACAGCCCGTGCACGGTTCTCGTAGGCTAAAGAAAGAGCAAAAAAACGATTAATTTCCTGCGATCGTTTTTTCATCCGTTAATACGAGAGTAACACATACTGGTTTGGTACAATGCTGACATAAGGCATAGCCACCTTATCGACAAAACTTCCAAATCCCAGACGAAAATTCGACGTCATTCTCGTCATCGTTGAGGCTAGTAAATCTCCTAATAACGATAACTTGTCTTTATCGTCTTTCATAGAATTTGAAAGGTCCATAAGGTAGTACAGATCGACCGGATAATCTTGGGCTTGACGATACCGCACGCGTATCCGTTCAGCATGATATTCGTCTGCACATTAAGAAAATTGAAGATAAATAATAAGATCGAAAGACTGACCTAACATTCAAGAAAAAAATTGATTTTTTTATTCAAACGGAGAAGGTGATGTATGAAAATGCCGAATTGTGCTTTTTAATTTTATCGACTGTATACAATTTGTACTTTGGAGGGGGGACGGGTGTCATAAGGTAACTCAAATTTTTAGCACGTGTCAAATTAATTATCTTTAATGCGCTCGGTAAGAAATCGCAGCGTGAAAGTAAAGCAAAAAGGAGCAGACCTGAGTTGGCTAAAAAACTGTTATTATTGTACGAGTCACAATGCTCGAATTCTATTTAGGTTATCATTAACTGCATTTCGATACGAATATTTTCACCATTTATTTAAAGAATTAGTAAACACTCGAATAAAAATTGAAAAGCAAATCATAGGGAGGCACGTACCACTAACTACTTATCGTACAGTCATCATCGTCGTATAAGCAACTCAAGAAGAAAAAAAAAAAAATTTGAGTAATTTCTTCTTTTTGCAGTGGCATTGAAAAACGGGAACATTTTGTTTCATAAAATTAGTATGTGCCTTCATTATTTTTAATTTATGAAGTGGTATGAAAAAAATACACTAAATATTTGTACAACTAAAGACAGAGCTTTTTACGAGTCAAATTAAAAGTTGTTCTATGTTCTCTCAGATATGAAATTCATCAAACTCGTCTCTCTCTCTGTCCTTCTTAAAGTACTCAGCCTTCGTCATGACCTCCTCAAGGTACGCCATCTTCATTGCTCTTCTTTTAGGACTTTTTAACAGAAAATTAAGGTTTGTGGCAAAAATGACCACTCGATCTTCTGACAAATCGCGAGCCCGAGAAAACAGGGGCTTTGACCTACTTTAGGAATTTGGAACAATTCCGATATTCGAGCTACACATGTCATGAACGAGCAGTATAAATCAGGAGGGAAATTTAAAAGAATTTCAACGTTGAGCTTTATGCATGAGGGAGAGTGGAGACGTCGAAAAATTCAACCGGATAGGTTTAATCGATTATCGAAATCGAAAAATTCCCCTAGAAAGTGATTATCTGCTCAACTTGATTGACGTAATTAATGGAAAAGAAACCAACAGCAGCGGATTAGTGAGCTTAGAGTTTTTTTACGTCTCCGAATGACGTCATATCCTGTCCTGTACACACTCGATAAGGATTTCAGTCAAGTATTTTTCTTGTTATCACATACTGATGACGTCATGCATCTCCTACTTTTTCTAATCCTTATATCAAAGCTATTTTTCCAAGCCCCCCCCCCCCCCAAAAAAAAAAAAAAAGATCAGCCATCTCTCAAGACCAAAACACTACCGACGGAAGGCATACTCAAAGGAGTAAAGCGAGGAGTAATTTACAAATGACCACAGAAAATTTGAAAACATCGAAGCGCTTTCGGTTAAACAACCATTGTCAACGGAGACATGGAAGCAACTAAACCAACTACGGTTGGAAACAAGAACACCCGAGGAAATCAGGACTGAACTAGTGAGTCATCACGATTTGAATCATACTCATAAACAAGCCGAAAACTAAAGGGCCGGAGGACACGACCCAATTGAGAAGAGAACTTCCCTAAGAACGAGAACCTTATCCAACGCTTTCTACTGTCTAGGGTCAGAGTGCGAGGGAGGGAGAAGGTGGAATCCAGGCACTTCCGAGTGACCTTCCTTTGGACCATAAGGTCAATGTCCAGGTTGACCTCATTCAGTCTGGCTGAGAGCTCTGTAGTCAACAGCTCCTTGCGGAAGGCGAACTGACTCAATGGGATACTGGTCAGCCATGAATTAAGCTGTTGAAAGCAGCGAATTTGCGAACGACAGGGCAAAAAGATTTGACGTGGACAGTAATATCGGTCGAAGTATCTTTCCTGTAGCTGGCGAATTCATGGACACCGTCTCTATCAGAGATCGTCAAATCCAAGTAATTAAAAGATGAACCGCCAACTTCCAAGGTAAATTCTATGGAAGGGTATTGATTGTTTAGATGATTTAGGAACTCCAAAAGGAGATCTCGGGTATCAGTCCACGTACACAACGTATCGTCGACGTACCTGTGCCAATAAAATATATGACTCATGAACACCTGGCTAGAGGAGAAGAGATCGAGCTCAAATTTAGACATAAAGACTGCCGAGATGAGGGAACCTAGAGGGGAACCGATGGGGATGCTAGCCTCTTCAGGAAACTCGAAAAATGTCCCATCGAGTTTACAAAAGTTGAGAGACTAACGAATATCAAGCAAATTGAAAAATTCTGCCAATTTTTCGTGACAAGTATTTGAGTGAACTAAAAGGTCTCACATGTGTTGGATGGCAGTTGCTTTAGGGATATTGGGAAATAGGCCCACCACATCAAATGAACTAAGGGTCGACCCCGGGGGAAGAATGACATCATAAGACTTATCAGCCAAGGAAACCGAATTTTTCACATAGTAAGGTGACTCAAAATATACTCTAGATAGAATTTTGCTAGGGAGTAAGTGGGAGAAGATACAAAGGAAACGACAGGACGCATAGGAGTATCTTTCTCATGAACCTTAGGCTGCCCATACAAGAGGGGAGGCACAGGGTTAGGTTCGAAGAGCAACCTTTCCAGCGAGGGGGTTTTAATAAGAAACTCGCAGCTGTTAATCACACGTCTAACTTCCTTCACGTGTTTCTAGCACGCACGCACTTTTTTTGAAATTAACGTAGGGGTCACAGTAGAGACATGAGATATGTCAAAAAATAAATTTTCATTTGGTAAATTGATATGGATACGTGTTCGGGCTACGAGTCAATGAAACTTCTTCCTAATTATAAACGTAATTTGAAGGATTTGATGAAACATGCACTTACTTGGCCTCAGTCTCATATAGACAACTTGCGGGCTAATCTGAACGACGTTTTCTTGACTAGTTCCACTTATACTGGAGCTGTCGAAAGTATTCTTTTCTGCGACAACGGTCAGCGGACGATCTTCTACGATCTCAGTGGAGATACCAGGGTTTTGTAGATATTGTGGAGCACATTTCGATTCCCCTTCTTTCTGACACCTTCTCTCCAAAAAATTCTGGGTAAAACGAATACTCATTAAAACGAGCGTGAGTTGTTGATTTTGTTAAAGAGGAAAAAAGGAATTAGTTACTCACTGGGTCAGCGCACCAAACACAGCCAAACGATCTGATACAGTCGTCACATTTTTCTTTCGCATTACAATTTAACGATTTACCTTGCTGTCCGGTGGACGAATGGGGCAGGATGAGCAAAGTGATCAAGAGCAGGAACATTGTTAGCGAATTTGTTCTCCATTCGGGAACGAATCCACGAAAATTAGTAGATAAATTCATATCTGCAACAACCAAAGTTAAGAGTACTTAATTAGATGGCGTCAATCATTATCGTAACGCAGACTAACACACGTGCAGACACAATAAATCGCGAGATATCAATTTTTCTGTCTGTAAGTTCACTTTTCGCTTTCATTGTCTGCACTGAGATAATGTAAACTAAAATAGTTTACAGTTATTTGTTGCGTTTATAAACAAAATCGAAGAGAAAGAAAATTGATAGTGTAATGAGAACACGTCAGTCATCAGAGAAATAATATCTTCACCTCGTATCATTCGGTCATAGACTGATTCATCATATGATTCGTTCACAAGATGAGGTTTTAATGTTCATGAACCAAAAAATCGTACATAAACATTGTGGTAGTTTTATGTAACCAATGACCAAAAATCCAGAGGAGACACAGACGTATGTTCAGTCACGTTCGTTAATATATATTTTCGACGATACAAAATCAATGTTTAATTTGATATCAAATCAAATAAAAATTCAAATTTAAATTTGCAAATAATTTAATAAATCTACATTTTACCGCAATAGTCAAGTTTCCCGCGATAAACGCTTTTGATTGAACACTCATCCATTAGGTATCGAGTCACGAAATAACTCGTGGAAAAGTTAAAAATTGCGGTAAATGTAGATTTATTGAAAGTTACGCGCAAATTTTCTTTTTTTTTTTCATTCGATTCAATTTCAAATTAAACACGGATGTTCAAACTGATGATATAAAGGGTGGAGAACACATGAATGACGATCGAGAGTTCCTCAAACAACGGGAAATTAAAAGTTCTTGAGTGTATAATTCTACATTGGCATTCAATCGCCATCTTACAAGATAACGAAAATCACCGCCAAATTATTGATAGAAAACTACTAATTTACATCACCAAAACAGAGTATCAGAAGATTGGACAAGGTGGAACGATGAACTGGTATCCTTGGACGTTACAAACATGTTTGGTATCATGAACTTCTTACCCTGCACCGGAAAAAACAAATATCATGGGAACCCTGACAGGCTGGAGTACGCAAAAATCGCGGAAGAGAATGTGGACCAGAACTATCGTCGATTCAATAACAAGTTCTACGGCGTCACCGATACTGGCGGAGATATTCATGAATAACATGGAAAATAAGATATTGAAAGGCAGCAAGTTCAGATACTCGATCAAATACTGGGCTAGATACGTAGATGATATACCTTAATTGTGTGAACAGGTACTAATAAACGTGGTTGAGGGATTCCTTGGGAAAACGGAAGCATAGAAACGAACCTAGGACAGCACAGTGAAAAAATACTCCGAAGCACTACCACACTACCATACATAGGAAAGTACACAAACAAAGTGATTAAGACGTTCAGTGGTCATGATGTAAATGTAGGTATCCATAACAACAACCCACCCGTGGCGAAGAAAATGAGCAATGACTTGATTTTATCACGCGTACAGTGTCACCCATCCTCCATAGTGGAGAGGATGCGGGTTGGGTATGCATTAATTTTTCGGGTATAACTTCAGCGTAAGATGGATCTCCACGGCGGACCCCCTCTTCTTCGGAGCAACCGCCAAGCTACCTTGGCGACCGCAAAGCTGCAGTGCTCCCAGGTACGTAGAATACCACCTTAGATATAGTAGATCGCCGTTGGAGTCTCTTCTTCTTTTTTGGAAGAAAATCTTCCTCTTCTTCCTGCACATCTGTATGTGGCAATAGCGTGGTTCTGCGTTTATCTTCTTCTTCAAGACTATGGCTGCAAATGCAGACGCACCTGGTTCTATGCTTCAGAACCTAGCATGGTGGCCAGCAGGCTACTCGAAGGAAGCACTTCATCTGCCCCGATCTCTCGAAGAAACCGACTAAGCTTACCCCGCTTACGTCTGCTTCCACGTCTCACATTCAACTAACGTATGTTGCGGTACATCGTCCCGTCCTTGGTTAAAAAGCGAACGCGTTACTTGCTTAGATAAGTAATGACTAGAAGGAGGAAGGGAACAATGGAAGCTTGAGCGGAGTATACAAGCTCAGTTGTAAACAGTGCGAAGGTGTCTCAAGGTAAAAGGAAGATGATAAGTCTTTGTTTGGAAAACACTGCAACGAAGAACAGCAGAATTGTGGAGGAATATTTGAAATCATGTAGAAAACCACATGAAGAAAAAAGATTCTGGTAACAGATGGAAATTACAAAGTCAAGGAAGAGAGAAACTCTTCTTGAAAAAAGTCATTACATTTGACAATGAAAAATTATTCAGTTGTCGAACCAGACAGAAAGAACAGAACCGACCAGTAGGACCGTTTGAACGCGCTCCATCAGGACCGCAGCGGGATTACGATTTCTGTCTCCCCTATTCATATTTGCGGGGTAGCACCCGAAAGTACTCTTGTAAGCTAACCAATGAAGTAGAATTTTACACTCAAGATCTTCTAATTCTCAGTGCTCTTCTTATACACCTCATCACAATAATTAGAAGTTCAGATGATAACGAAGGGAAGCTAGGGCAGTCTTGTGTACGCGAAAAGAAGAGGAAGCCATAATTAGACGCCTACTTTTTTCTTAGAAAATTATACAGATACAGAGCAGCCCTCCCGGTCGCTTGAAATTCCACACGAATACATCGATTCAACGGTCGTGAAAAATTTATTCCATGAATTACGCGAAGTGATGAATCGTATTTTTCAATCGCGATGAATTAAATTTTTACCACAGTGTGTGAGACGTTGATCATTGTAACCCAATCACACTTACGTCAGACGTATAAAAATGCTATCATCAGACAGAAATAAAACGTACACGCACGCACTATTCGCCAATAATTAGAAGTTCTGCTTACGACACGTCCGAGTAAAACGTGCATTTCCTGTTCGAAAATTCAAAAGCAAAAATTGAAGATTTTATTGACAACTCGTTAACCACACACCTACTTTTGCAAAAAATAGGAAAATTTCCGATACAGTCAGACGAAAAATTACTTCAGACGATTACATCGATGAAACTCGAAACATTCGACATTGGAATGGCGGAAGGAGTGGGTCGACGGCGAATGTTTTACAAGAATAACTATATTGAGGAGGGCAGTTTAAGCGGTTAAAATTCCCTTTCGCGTTCTTAAAATTTAATTCAAAATACAATATAAACGAAATACGCATCTTCTAGCGTCGAATTAAATTAAATTCAGACTATAGCCGCCTCCTTTGGGAAAAAATGAAAAATTTTCTGGCTGTAGAATAGTTCTTGCAAAATTGGACTCTGAGAAGTCCAAGCAGAAAATAGTTGAGAGTCATCTCACTTCATTTCCATGGTGAATTTGTATCTAATTGAATGATCGACGAGAATGTTGAATTTTAGGTTAATGATGGTTCAAACGCTAAAGGGGAAAATAGCAGTATCTCGCAGAAATATGATTTAAATTTAGTCCGAGATACACTATACAATTGTAAAATATAGGCTGGCTGATAATAACTTTTCATTATCCAGACAAGAGGTACATTTTTCTGAAGTTAATAACCTTATTACGTAAGGATCAGCTGTTACCAATACCTCCAGCTTCCATATAATCTCATTGCGATTTACGACGACGTAAATCGTGACAGAATAAGAATTTTCTTCATTAAAATGAACCCACGCTCTATTACGATATCTGACAAGGAAAATGAAGGAAGATATAAAAAGACCCATAAAGAAACTGAAGCAGCTAATTACATACATGTGCTGAAAACCACAGCTTTTCATCATAATTATCGTTTGCAAATAATTTCGTGTTCTATGAAAACATTTGCTGTAGACAGCAGAAATTTTCAAGTAGAATTGATTGCTTCAATACTTCAATTCAGACAAATTGGAACAGAACGAAGTTCTTGGTAGAGTAACAGCTGAGGTCTCACCTTACTGTCCATCATAAGTATTAAGAAACATGCGAATCTCAATCCACGAGAAACAAGAGTTTCAAAGTTTAGATGCTACTTCTAGTTATTGGTTGACGTAATTATGCACCTAGCAATAACAACGCATAATACAGTGTGAACTTGTGCCAATACAAGGTTGTAAATAGTTACTAAATTGTTGCATACTTTAGAAAATACATTAGTTCTAAGGAATTTAAATACGAATGCGTTTTACACGAAGGCGAGGTATGTATAATTCGACTCAATGAAAGCGTCGTAAGTCAAGGAGAAAGACGTGAATACCTACTTATTGCATTTCCTTTTCAACTTAATTTTATCGATGATTTCACCGCTTCACCAACGTCAATAAATGATTCTGAAGGATTTATACGCGCCACTCAACTATGGAGATCGATGTACACCAAATAAAGCATCGCATTAAAGAACTCTGACGCTTTGTCGGAATCTTAATGTGTATCAGCCTGGATACCTAGCCACAAGAGCATTCTAAGGAACGAAAAAATCGACAAAGCAGCCAAACAGGCGACCAATCACTCATCAGCGAGTTTTCCAAACCCATTAAAGAATACATCATCCATTTCTGGTTCCCTCATTGGTCTAACCTCGAATCTCATTCAAACAAGCTATTCCAATTTAAAAATATTCCCATTCCCCAAGACTCCTCAAATCAACTCACTCGCAAAGAAGAAATGATCATCACTAGCCTCAGAATCAGTCACTCGAGACTCACACACACACACATACACACACCGACCATCACCCATCTTATGCCGCTTTTATGCTCTCATTGCTTTTATTTCTAAAAACCCCCGATCATTCAACATATCTTTGCTTGTCCGAAATTAGATCACTTAGCCACCTACACTTGGTGCTCCTATTACGCTGAGCAATCTGGCGGAAGGTCGTGGTAGCCAATCCCAGCTGGAAGCCAGGTCATTTAACGAAAGAGTGTACGGGGGCAAGTACTAGGGACAGGTCACCTATCTTAGGGACGGTGGCACAACGGCTCAGGCAGTCAAAACGGCGACGACCCAAGCTCAAGCTAGTGGAGCTACTGTCTATGTTGCTATATCCGTCTCGCAGTCACAATCGTCGCAGTTCCTGTGTCACTGTACCAGCTCGAAGTGGATGCTACCAATCGACACAGTCACCTCATCTTCTCATTTTCTACTCATCACCCTTCCAATCCACATCGTCTAATCATGGTTCTATCGAGAGTAAAACTACTTTCCAGAGGTAAAATACCTCCCACTCGGATCTCCGGGGGTGGTATCTCGGATGAGCAGACATATATCAGAATCGCGACCTGGAACGTCCGAACTTTAGCCGACTCGCAGAAAAGCAAAAGGCCAATAAGAAGAACTGCAGAAGCTCAATATTGACATCACTGCCCTCAGCGAAACTCGGTTTGCAAACGAGGGCTCCCTCCTTGAGAAGAACTACAACTTTTTTTCACAAGGCCATGAAAATTCATCGCGGGTACACGACTTGGATTTGCAATCAAGACCTCCCTACTCGACCGAATGCAAGAAGTTCCAGTGGGGTATTCTGCCCGGATCGCCACTTTTAGGTTATCTCTACATGGCACAAAACCTATCAATTTGATGAGTGCATAAAGTTAGAGGCAAAGCTATCGAGGATGTCCAGGAATTCAGTTATCTGGGAAGCATCGTTACACGAGACGGCTTTGTGATAGCCGAGAACTGCGTAAGGCCTTATCAGCTATGTTCAGGTTTGGGGAGAGAGTCTTCAACAACGCCGAACTAAAAATCGTAACAAAAGTTGCTGTCTACCGGGTCGTAGTTCTTCCTACCCTGCTTTACGGTTCTGAGACCTGGGCCGTTTACAGATATCAGCTCAAATCGCCGGAAAGATTCCGGCAAATACTAGGCGTCAAATGGACGACTTTATGTCAAACGCTCGCGTCCTTACTAATTGCAGATCCATTGAATATAATTATGGTGACGCGATCTACCCTAGGCTGGCTCGGGCATGTAGCAAGAATGAGTGATGTCAGACTCCCCCGACAAGTACTTTATAGCGAGCTCGCAGATGGTACCAGGCGCAAGGAGGGCCAGCGGAAGCGGTATATAGAGATGTCTGCCATGCAGCACTAAAACTGGCAAAAAAGGAGAAAGACTGAGAGACCGCTTGTCAGGACCGTTCTCACTGGCGCACCTTAATCAGCAACAACGCCGGTCTATTCCCCAAATGCGGCCGTCATGAACAAGGCGTGCTAACAATCAGCGTATTTAGAGGTTGGCCTTCGCTCTTCATTACAAAAGCGACTACCTGAGGTGTAATACTACAAAATGTTGGTAGCTCGAGTATTTGCCCTCAAATTACTTGAAGCTTCAATTCGAGATTTCTCACGAAGCAGGCATTGTATCACCACCAAATTTGCACATTTACATTTGTAGATGTGTAAATTACAATATATCAACATTTGAAAAAAATATAACAACCCATATTAGGGTATAGGAGGAAGACTCTTTTTTTAAATTGAGTATTTCTGACACAATACTCATCCGATGGTAAGAAAAAATGTAGGTGCACAACTTCGGATGTGACTCTATAATTCGGCCAAACTTTAAGAAAATCCATCCAGTAGTCTTGGAGGAGAAGCGCCGAAAAATTTTAATCCATATTTATATAACGAAACCAGAAATTTTTTAATGGCGTAGCGATGATCAACGACTTCTATAACGTGGAGAAAATTCATTTCCTCTCCCACTGTCATAATTGTAATGGGTGTAATTACGAAAAGTCGGTAAAATTTTCAAACAAAAGTTGTTCCTCATAAAATTTACAACACGATAAATCAATCACTTATTACTCCATTATTTCACTTACTCGTCACTTGTTTTTTTTTTTTTTTTTTTACCCAACACTGTTCAATCTTTGTCCGACAACTTACTACTTCAATAAGGCCCAAGGGTATATGTAAGACTCAGAGGTGAATCTTTCTGAACTTTCAATAGGTGAAGTAAAATTCCTATGACACTTTCATGTTCTTCTTGATCTAATCATGTTATATCCTTAGATGATAACAAAGCCTTCTAAACAGTGTTACCATTTTAATAGATGGCAGAGCGCAGAATCTGGAGCAACTCGACATCAGTTGTCCTGAGTGAATCAAAACACCGATATTAAAATTGAATTCAGTGTCGGAATGTCATAGGCATGTAAAGTTATAATAAAATACAGGAAATAGGATGGCTGTTCAGTAGTGTTAGAATTTGTATTTTTATCTTGGGTTGAACACACCTTTTCATTAATCAAATTACATTAACAGCATAATTGATACACACAACATGATGAACAAAGAAAGAGAAAACGGAGGCTATTTCAATAAACTAAAAAAAAAAAAAAGGTTTCTCGGTTAATACTTGAAACTAATGAGATCACAAATGTCCTGACCAGAGAGGACTGAAAGAAGAGTTCATACCAAAAATCAGTTTATCATCCTTATCCCCTTAAAAACAAGACATACAAGCAAAATTACTTAGAACATACCAATAATTGCTGTCATACAACTATCATTTTGATGGCAAATCTGAAAATGGTTTCCACGACATTTCACTAGTTTACTGTAGATTAAAAGAGACGTTGCGCTTTGTGACAATTGGAACAAAACAATTTTACTCAGGAATGACACAATAGAGGCATTATCACGCTTACTAATTTAATTGAGCTTGCTATTTCGACGGATTATCGCGACCGAAAAATTTCATTTTATCAACTTCTCCAGCGCTTGAATCATAGTCTCATCCGTGATATGTCGAAATCTGAATCGGCCAACGGGATTCGCTTTTCCAAGTTTGACTTCCATACTGTCGGATAACAAATAATCCTTGATCTCGAGTTCTACAGTCAACTGTAGGTATCGCCGCGCGTAAATGCTCTCCGTGACGGAGGGCATCTCCCAATCACTACTACGCTCAGCCGAGTTCTCCTCCA
This sequence comes from Aspidiotus rigidus, assembly GCA_035079385.1. Classification (NCBI taxonomy): domain Eukaryota; kingdom Metazoa; phylum Arthropoda; class Insecta; order Hemiptera; family Diaspididae; genus Aspidiotus; species Aspidiotus rigidus. Next base: position 1,283,583 of record JAVHKY010000044.1, on the reverse strand, counting down.
TTTGCAATTCTGTTTCAAGTATTTTCAGTTCATATTCGACATTCAGACGCGCATCATCCTTCACCAAACGGACGGCTGTTTCCAACCAGTACGCAATAACAATACTGCCTAGCTTTTTTTCCATCTCCATTGGCGTCCATCCTGGCTCCCAGAAACGAGGCCTGTGCTGCACGCTGACGAAGCATCGGGCGAGCTCGTTAAAATTTTGCGAAATAGCGAACTGGGCAGCGAGAATAGTGGCGTTATCAAACACTCGACCCACTGAATCGATTAGCGCTAGATCGGTCAGCATTTTTAACAGAGTGATAGGCTCAGATGGCTTGATATCAGTGGTGTTCAGCTCGTACGGTACCCAATTTAAACCTCCAGCACGGTTCAACCAGAATATTATAAAGTAGTCAATGAGTGTGGATATATTGGACCGCAATTGGAGTTTCGTTTGATACGAAAATTCGTCCGCCGTATGCTTATCCATCCACTTCCACTCGACCTCGCAAGGTGTCACTTGTTTTGTACATGAAGTGGCTTTTACCCGTACTGGAATTAAGTCATCTCGGAAAATCAACAAGATGAATTTCTCTCGCACTGTCGAGATAACGTCGCTCAGAGTTACTGCATTAGTATCGTCATGACACGAACCAATTATGGATAAGAGCCAAACGATCACTACAAACGTTAACGTAGGTTCACAATTTTTCATAATTTTTTACTTTTTGGACCACGATGATACAAACGAGTGAACTACTACAGGATTTCTATTACGATGTTGAGTTTATCATCATTTATAAACAGTCTTATCGCTGTAGAATTTCATAATCACATTTCTCAAGACGAGCTCGAACGAAGTTTCTGTGTTTCTATAATTTTTGAAAAACTGAAGAGTTGTATCTCACAATTTGATCTGATAGACTTGACTCGTGTTTGGAAATTCTACACGGTTGCTACCACAAAAACGACTTCTCTCGCGACTATTATGATCGAGAACTCCCTTCTTTTTCTGCGAATCAAAACGGCTTACTAAGCTCAAACTTTGCAGAAAGACGCGATTTCAAAACTTACTCCATTAATAGATTTGAACTGCGTTCATCCACGTTTACGGCACGGCATTGTAATATAATATAGAATACTTATTTTCACCGTATATTAAAAATACTACTTAGGTTAAACGCGTTCTCGGCACACGGCCATTTTCAGAAGAGTATAAAATGATACTGACTCATAGAGTTACGAAAGAAAGAAGAATTTAACACAGAAACTAAAATAAAAATAGACAAAACTAAATCAGTCATCAGTCATGCAGTTTACTGTAGAAATCATCGGCGAGATTGCAACTATGTGGTAAACATGTCAGGTTTTCTTATACTAATGAAGTTAAAAAAGGCTCTCCCTCTAGTCCGCCTCTCATGAAGATGCAGCTTCCCGTAGATAATCTATTGCTTAGTGTCTGCTCTTCTGTCCCCAAAAGCGCTCAGGAGAGGAGTAAAGATCCAGAACACATCTCGCCCCGCCACAACACAGAAGAAGAAACTAGAATTCGCTCTCTCACTAGTTGGACCAACCATCTTGTCCTCTCTCTTCTCCAAGGTACTTTCTAGTAGAGCCTAATGTCTACTAGTAAGTGACCTCATTTTATTTTAAGAACACGCCTGCTTTGAGATGGAATTATGATCTAGCTAGCCTACGAGGAGCTCACTCGCGTTCTTGGATTAATATAGGCGTGGTGAACAGTAAGTTAAGCTATCTAAGTCACGTATGCATATCAACATTAGTGACGACATTAGCTCGTAACGTTTTCCATGATGGCTGTCTGTGATGTCATCAGCATAGCTAGGGCTCTCTCTCTCTTCCTTACCCTCTTTTATTCTCAGGATTACTCACTGCGACCGTAAGCCTCCTGCTGGTCTCTATTATACTAGGCCTAATAGTAATACTGCTTGAGTCTGCTTTATACCAGACCTCCAGGTTACGGCTGATGACATCACACTTGCAGATTTCAGAATTGAGGTACTACTCCTTAGCTTCCATTGTACTGCGCTGTACAGGGTACTAAACTACACTAGGCATATTATTAGGCTTCATGAAACCAGGCCTCACATAAATCTAACATACAGCAGTATAAAACCAATACTCAACCACTAACAGATTACATGGATGAAGGGAGGTGGATTGAACTCGCAGATTTCAGAATCAGGCTCAGGGTCACGGTTGATGTTACCAGCTGATGACGTCATAGTTGAAGGGGGGCCTCGGGTTCATGGCTGATGGCTATTAGGTAGTGGGGGCAACTCGCGAGGTTGGCGTGAACTCGAAAATTTTGGAATTAAGGGCTAGGATTCAGGACTCGAGGAACTCGTAGATTTTCAGTACCATATCTGGGTTCTTTTCCGGGAAGTGAGGGCGGTAAGTCGCGGGGTGATGTTGGAAGTAGTGGCCAAGATTCAGGAAACTTTAGGGAAAATATGAAACGTGTCAACATTACAACAAAAACGAAAACCTTCACGTCACAAAAAATATAATTATTACTCTAGTTTAAAGGCTCTACCGTCTACAGATTTTATACAAAAAAAGAATTAAGCTGACGTTTTGAAGGCACAGCCTTCATCTTCGGAGCAAAAACGGTAGTGTCTTTAAACTTGAATAATAGATAAGTGTCCATATTACGTTCTAGCAAGGTGCCTACAGATTTCGAAAAAGGAAAAACCATCCTATTTTCAGATAGCTTTCTAGGCCATGCTGCACTCCTTCCCTTTCACGAAGTCGACAAGTGTATCATTTTAGCATTTGATACTTACAGCACCCACAATTTTCAAAGAAGAAGAATGTAAGACTCCCTTTCTTCTTAAAGATAACGGCATAAACTTTCAATACTTATCATAAAAATCGTCAGAAATCATGCGGCTTTCATATTCTGCAGACACCCTGTATAAGATCGACTTACTTTTGACTTCTGGTAACATATGATATGGAGAGGGGGCGGAGAAGAGGTGTTCCTGCTGAAATGTTAGAATGAGGACTTGGAAGTGAATCGTTCCGAGATCGCTTCAAGTTCAATCCCCTCAATTCATGATGATCATTGACGCGATTCGCTGTACTAAAAAAAATACTCGTATTTCATCAAGGTTGAGCCGAAACGTAACTTTATAATACGTCTCTTCTTTCGGCGCATAGAACACCAACGGCGAATACATGTGTCATAACGAACACGTGCCCTATACGAATTCCATAATATTGGTTCGGAGGCACGTACATAACTGACATCTGAAGAAGATTTCAAACGGTCGCGGTCACGAACGCCGCCTAAAAATAATGCTTATTTTAGTCCAGACTCCGACAACAGATTGTACAAACTACGTGCATAACGCGTCCGTCTGCGTATAGTTAAAATTTTCTTGCATCGTGTACAATACATTATGAAAATGGAAATGAATAACAAGACCGTCAAGATCATCCGTTGGTGATGCAGTTTTTAGTGACACGAACACATGTACGAGTAGTAGCGCTGTGCGATTTATCGAAACCTGGTATGGATTTCTTCTAGGCGGGCAGGGAAACTCACTCTTACCTTAAATGGCGGGACAGCATAACATATTATTAAGAAAATGGTAACACGATGGGATGAGTTGCTCGAGAAGAGAACGCGGCCTCATCGCAGAAGGTACAAAATGATGGGTAAAGTCCTTTGCGGATTCTTTCGATACTGTCCACGGGATCGCAATCGATTGTCTCCCGCTAATGAGGCGTGTGGTTTACTCAATTTTACCTTCGAGACGATAATAAGATCGCGATCGTGGAAAGCAGTCACGATTGTCGCACAGACTATCCAATAATGATATGGTCTCATTACTGATACATGATGACGTCGAGTACAATACACAGGAAATGATGAATTACTGATCTGTGCTTGTTTGCTTGCACACAAAGCACATAATATTTGTAGGTGTGACAAGTATATTGGGACGAAAGATCTTACTCACACATATACACACACGCTTTGGCACTCGTATTAGCGCCAAAATTACGGTGTGTAGCCGACTCGACGATCAATTGTGAATGAATTCGAACTACGCCAAACAACATATGTACAATGTCGTCTGTAGTGTGGTATCCATATCGATGCCCACAATCATTTCGTACGAAAATGACGAATAAGTCTTGCTTACCGGTCATACTCGCCGTTCTACGACTTTAGACGCCCACAATAGAGCAAGTTTAATGAAGGAAAGCGACGACGGAACACCCACGCAAGTTAAGATGTTCGTCGGCGCGATTTTCAAGCATGTTAAGAAACTATAATATATCCGGATAGAGTAATCTGACGGCCAAAACACACGTACGAACGTACAGCTGAACGCGATTACGTAACGGATTCAGATGTATTGCTGTTATTACTGATTCATTTGATATCGTCATTGAGAACATCATAAAATGTTACATTAATGCACCGCGCGCCGTACTTCATGAATCGTATATTTCCTGAAAACCACTTGCATTCTCTTCTCATAATTTGATGAAACGATTGAAAACTGAAGATCAACGAAACGATATCCGATCTCTTCTAAGCCCACGGGGACTACCGAGTACATAGCTTATATTCGACAAAAAATTTACAAACTCGACTAAAATTGATGGGAAATGATTAGGTTCGGTTAAGAATTCGTAAAATATGAAACAATACCAAAATTGCATACCTATGACGTTGCTGAACGAAGCGACATATATTCCTGTCGACGCTTGGAATAGAGAAGTGCACAAACACTACCGCATTACGTATAGGAACATATGTCCAATTTTACGCACAAATAAGTACGCAAGAACACCGGAAAACGAATATTCGCTCACTTATGATAAGAATAACGTTGACAAAACACGAAAGGAAATGATATTAAAGCTCAATTTCGATTAAAAGGCTAACACCAGGTAATCACTGTAGAAAACCTACGCTTGAGCGCTCCAGAGATGCGAATTTTGATCACAATCGCGAACAACAGGAAACCGAATAGCTAAAAAACAGGAAACAATACACCCTTAAATCATGATTTATTCGAAACGAGAATAAAAAAGTCGATAGTTCCCGAATATTAGATGCTAAACTTTTGCCGTTCAACCCGACCCGAGTGTTAAATGAAATGTTGAGGTTTTGATTTTTTTTCTATTACCAAATATAGAACATCTGGCTTCTAGCAGTGTTGTCATAAAAGAGAAAAAAAATTGTAAACTTTAAATTTTGAATCAGTGTCGGTATCTAGGTGGTTCTTGAAAGACAAATCGAAATTTGTATCGGTAAAAAATAAAATAGGTAGAACAATAAATACTGGATGATTCTTTTTTTTTTGTAGGTAATAAAGGCTCAAGATGAGGACCGTAAATTATATGTTAGACGGTGGTTAGACGCAAATTTCAAAAACTATTCTAGTGAGATAATTTGATAACAATTTTAGTTTTCAGAAAACAATTTCTCCTCGTTCACAATTTCACGTTGATCAAAACTTTCATGAATGGACGTCCCCTCAGTAATTTCCAGCCTTTCCAAAAAATTTTGAAAAAATCTACTTAAAACAATGTTTTTTTTCTCGTGAAAGATCTGAAATTTGGTTGTTCAAATTTTTCTTCGTCCCTTGGAAGTTGGAATGTTTGGACTTTGTCTCATTGCACAAATCGGTTCAAATAATGCTTTCAACTGCTTTGCTTCAAACTCTATGATAAACTTGTTTCCTCGTTGACTTCATCAACATCAACGATTGAAAAGTAAGAGATCTTCTCATAACACAGCAAGATTTCTTATGATCATTTCATTCATTAATATAATCGAGATAACAGCAGTTCCCGAAATCATTAACGGTTTATCATTTTTTGTAATTTTCTCAATTGTTTAATGCGTTTAAACGCAGCGCGTCATCGCAAGAAGAACGTAAGTTCTGATAGAGAACCGAAAAGGAGCAAATTATTTGTGTTACAATTTCATACCATCTGAGAGTCATCTGAGAATTTACGATGATAAAATCAATAATGAGGATTATCTAACAGGAATTTATGAAAAAAATGAACTTATTTCTTTTTCTTTCTTCTTGAAAACTTTCAGTTTGTTAGATACAAAACTAAAATAAACTAGAGCTTTGAGAAAATGAACCAAATTGTAAATTGGATGTTCAAAAACACCCAAACAGTGGCTTAAACTACTTTGTCTTTAAAAAAGCATACACCCGGAAAGAAGAGACAAGGAAAAATCTTCTCTTATTCAGTTCCTTTTTTGTAAATATAAAAAATTACAAAATAGAAACATAATTATCCGTACACAATACAACAAATCGTATGCATTGATATCACATCTTACACAGAAATAAATAAAAAAGTTAGGATATCGATACTAGGTATTGTCATCGATAGAATTGGTAACCTTACTGCTCTCATCACTAGCTGTATTTCCAGGATCTTCATTCTTTGGACATTGTTCATTGTGAGACGTTGACTCGTCTTCACGATCATCGTCATCTTCTTCCGATAAACTGACTGCTTCAGACGTATTCTTGTTTTTTTTACTAGGAACTAGGCTACTGTAGAAGCGTTGAGGAACAGCATTACTCAATGATTCCGACCATGACTCTCCATTCGATACTTTGAGCAAAATCTCAAATACTGTGGAATGATCAAAACATACACAAAATACAGATTTTTCACACAACTGAGTTGTTTCGTAGAAAATAAATGAGTTGCAGAGAAATCGTCACATAATCAGGTCAATTTCAAGTAAGGACTAAAAAAATAAATGGCTTTGCTGAATAATGAGTCAATTACAAACACGTGCGTTGAGCAAGTCACTGCTATGAAATGAGATGAATCTTACATTATAATAATATCAAGAAATTTACATTACTTACGTGCACTGACGCTCAGAATACTGAAGACTTTTGAGAGAATCTACTTTAGCTTCATAATTTTAAAAAATGCTTACGCAGCAGCGTAATCATTACCGACTTTTCATCTCTAAATTCAACTATGTAGGCACTCATAATAATCAAAAATATACGTGGCTATATTCTAGATCCATACAAGCATTTTAAAGGTTGATAATTTTCCTATCAGCCGGAAAGTTGGTAAAAAATGAAGTAGAAAGAAAGAAACAATCGATTGAATGGCGATAAAGAGGATAGGTCAAAAAATCTCTATCATTTAAATACCCGTGCTTCTACAATATTAATCTTTTTAAAAGTGCTATAAATTACAGTTGAAGAGTAAGACTCATTATCCTAATTTTTTTTTCAATCCATTATTACCGTGATTTATGGTCAACACTGAACGCGAAGTCATTTGAATATATTTTTTGATAGGCAATTGAGCGTGCGCAATACCTTCTTGAACTGCTTTACGGTAACTTACGCCCTGGTAAAACGAATAAGACAAATTTGAGATTATTCGTAAATTTAAAAATAAAATTGATCGAGTGAAAAAAGCTCTTGTTCTACGATGCTGCCTTACCTTATGAGCATTATGATCGACCAAGCCGCCAATAATATACGCTTTATTCTCTTCCAACGTTTCTAAAACGTTCCTCGATTCGCTAGTCAGATATACTAGATCCTCTTTAGGAAATACATTCAAGTACGCATCTTCATGAAGGTGTATCTGAAGGCAATGCTCTGCATATAAGCAACAATTAATGCTACTTGATACTTATACATATTCACTGTTCGAATACTCACATCCCAGTTTCCATATTCATAACATTTACTCATTTCTTCTGTGATCTTGCCACTAAAATTACAAAAGTGTAGCTGTACCGGATTTGAGGATCGTCGATTAGCCGAATAACACCGTACCACTTGATTTCCACACTTAACCAAATCCTATGGGGGTAAGTTACATCAATTACATACACTAATTACGTATGTATCTATCGGACAATTACATGATCGGAATTTTACTTTTACGCTCATCAATTCATCGTAAGAGAAATCGATCACCACGTGAATTTTATTTTTACTTTCTGCCATCGTCGTGATTTTAGGTTTTCCAACTTTCGAAGAGGATGGTGGCGTTTCGCTACGCGCTTTACGACGTTCTTTCTTCAACTTGCGTTGTAATCTGCGCAAATAATTCACGTCGAGTAGTTTTCAACAACACAACTCAAACGTAATCAATAATAACCTTCAAGGGCGCATTAAATGCATTGCGACTGCATTGTACTCACTTCCACTCTGCTTTCATCTGTAAGCGTTTCTGAAACTTCTGTTCTCGTTTTACTTGTTTTTTCGATAGAAGAGGAAATTTTTTGGTGGCAGTCAGTTCCGACGAATTTTGAGTATCTAGATTCCTCGGGAGTTCTTCAATAATCTTCCGGTCAATTGTCGTGTTGACCGGTCCATTCAAAACTTGGCTATTGTTTGACTCGCTTGATAAAAATGTTGGTTCTTCCGATTTATCACATTCCATCGTGCATGAGAGCTTAATTTCCTGGAACAAAATAATGGTCAACGAAAATCCAAGCTCATTTTCGATGATGAGGTAATTTCAGGGTATTATTCTCGCACCATTGGAAAAGAAAGACTCGGTGGCTAAGTATGATTGAAGACTGAAATACTTGGAATCGATTACATCAGCGACTAGATGGGATAGTGAAACTAGAAACTAATTTCTGTCGGTACTAGCACTTACCGGGTACTTGGAAGGAACACGTGTAAAACTTCAGAAGTTGTTGTTCGGCAGCACGTTCAAATAAAACTTCTCCCATGAGAGGAACTTCTCATTCTCTTTCTCGTATCAAGCGATCATCAATTTTTCTTGTGTTATGAATGATCTCGTATATTTTCATATAATAGTGTTCCATACAAGGAGATGCGATGCGCCAAATTTTCTATCATTCTGTCTTATCAGTTTAACTGAGTGATTGTTTATGTCTTCATCAGTGCTACCGTACGAGAGGTATTAAAGTAGTTTCATCGTCACTCCTCCTAATGAAAAATCTTGACTTTGACTATAATAGTACTTAGTACTATATAGTCAAAGAATCTTGAGTATTTTTTCCCTTCGAAGATGATTATGAGAAGTTTTCTGTTTCATTAAACTGTCTTGATGGTAATAGTCCCCTAATTACATCGCCCCAAAAGAAAAGAATTAAATTATCAGGTAGTCATTAATATTTATTTGCTATAATTATGTAAATGTGGAAGCTGGAAGCTCAACATCAGCTCTACACTGAAAACAGAAATTTTACCAAAACCGAATTTTGGTATGAGGCTAGAGAATGAAATGTTTTCAGTTCAACAATTTGTATTAAAGAGCTCTGTGATCGCGAGTAGTATAGGCGGGTCTTTACCCCACTTTCCCTATGATAAAAATTCATTAAATTAACAGAAAATACATTCAAAAAAAAATTAATGCACAAACGTTTCCCAAAAACATTCAGACATTATTTTACTCGTTTCTCATACTTTTTTCTGAGAAAATCACCGATCTGACATAAGAAAATAGACTTTTTAAAAATTATAATTTTCTAGACTGCATATTTGTTCTGACTTGTATTTCTGACTTTTTTCAGAAAAAATCACCGAAATTGCCATTATTTTACAAAGAATTATACTTCAAAATTCATTCGGGTCTTTACCCCACTTTCCCTATGATAAAAATTCATTAAATTAACAGAAAATACACTCCAAAAAAAAATTAATGCACAAACGTTTCCCAAAAACATTCAGACATCATTTTACTCGTTTATCATACTTTTTTCAGAGAAAATCACCGATCTAGCATAAGAAAATGGACTTTTTAAAATTGTAAGTTTCTAGACTACATATTGGTTCTGATTTGTATTTCAGACTTTTTTCAGAGAAAATCACCAATCTGGTATAAGAAAAGACTTTTTAAAATTATAATTTTCTAGACTGTTCCAAAAACATTCAGACATTATTTTACTTGTTTCAATCAAAATGATTGATATTCAACCTTTCTCTCTGTGTTTCTCATGTAGGAGTTGAGACCTACCTTTTAAAATCTTAATAAAAATGGTGTTATTGAAAAGAAAGTATAAAACTTATAAGTAAATCTAGTCTACAAATGTTTATCAACTTAGAAAAATATGGATACTTGTGAGAGTAGCTACCAAGACAATGTCTATGAAGTTCATTTTGAAGAAAATCCAGAAGAATATATGGAAGTTATAAGAGCAATCAAAAATGCGGAAATCATATTTTTTGGTGGTAGACCACTTTTGGATGATATTCGATTCTATGATCCACAACCTCAAGCTGATCTAGGATATGAATCAGATATGGATGAACCTAATATGGAGATAATCAATGAACCAAATATAGAGATAATCAATAAATCTAATCAGGGAAAAGAAAATAAATAAATACCCAATTATTTTTTAACTAGAAATATCAATCAACTTTTTTATATGCTATATAAATAATAATCAAAAATGGAAAATCAAAACAGCATGCAAGATAATTATAATGTTTATGAAGAAGTATGAAAATTTATTTAATCCAACAAAAGGGAGTGTGTTACTTGGTGAATCATACTATAGTAATAGTTTATATTATTATTTCACTTTTTACAGCTATAACAACCAATTTAGGAGGTACTTTCAATCCTATTTCATACTCTATTAACTAACAGCTTTTTATTGTATTCAAACTCTCTGCAAAGCAGATTGACTTGTTTTTACCAAGACTCTAAATATTTTTGGAGAACTTTATCCAATTATCATAATTATTGGAGTTCTTCATCAATCAATTCATCATTTCTTTTTATATACATGATTTTGTTTGATTTTGAATATATGCCCCAGCAGAGCAGGCTTGTCCTGCGGATCCCAGAAAATGATTTAGAATCTGATATTGAAATATTTTTAGTACCCATATGGTATAGTATCATAATTAGGTAAGATTACTCTTTTATCATACTCAAATTTAAACTTTTTGGTCTCTACTATATTTACTAAATTTTTAGTTTTTATGTCTCTATTTATTCTATTGTAAGTCAAGTCTACAGAAGTCTGTTCAAGCTTATTCATATTTTCCTTAATTAGTTTTATCATTGTATTACCATTCAATTTTTCTAAATTTTGATAGTTCAATGTAAAACCTTTTATTTTAGTTACATTTTTACCTAAATTAGTTTTATAATAATAACTTTTAGGACCTGTTGACGCCCACAACTTAATATATTCATCCTTTTTGAGCTCATCTGTCCATTCTCCTAGCATATTACCAGTTTTGATAGTATTTAAACCATTATCAAAATAAACTATAGAATCTGTATCACAATAAATCACAGCCTCACCTAATTCATCTAATTGTTCATACAGTCTTAATCTAGCATTTGCTGTAGTAAATAAAGCTATATAAATATTAGTACTAGTATTATTTTGAACATAATAATCTTTAAATTTATAACTCATTTGTACTGTCTCTTCTGTTAGATAATTTACATTGTACTGGCTACCCCATGGAAGCATTTCTTGAATCGCCGCATACCTGCTCAAACTTGTTTTAATGAAAAGATGTAGTGAAATGATAATGAAAACAGTTTACAACGATACCAAATTTATTTGGGCCCTTTGAGCCACGTTATAACAATTTTGTAAAAAGACAAGATACATTTATCGTACAATAAACATCGTACATCGTCACTTATGATTATAAAGGGCTAGTAAACAGATTAAAATTCATATGAACAACAATCAATCTTATTTTCATACACATTAAATGGGTAGTAACATTTTAATTCCGAATAATTCAGAGTTATTCTCTTCTTAAACGCCTTGCGAGTTGCATATCCTTCGGATTGATAGTCACTCTTCCGGTGTGAATCGCACTTAGGTTAGTGTCCCCGAACAAGGATACAAGACAAGCTTCGCTGGCTTCTTGCAACGCCATGATAGCCGGAGCCTTGAAACGTACGTCAGGCAATGGAAATCCTCCAGGTGAAGAGGGTAAGTCTCGCGTAACTTCGCGGACTAACCTTTGGAAGGGCAATTTTCTCAGCGATAATTTCGTACTTTTTTGTTGTTTTCGGATCTCGCGTAAGGCCACAGTTCCCGAACGAAAACGACGAGGTTTCTTTTCTTCCTTTTCTCCTTTCTGTTTCTTGGATGGTTGTTTTTTCTGTCTCGAAGAGTCGCCGTCAGCATACTGTCCTCGTTTCACGGCACAACGTGCATCCGGTTGTCCTGTTTTCACTATACGCCGAACTGAAGTCGATGAGGTGGTTGCAACAGGGCTGCCTTGTTTCACTGATCGACACGTTGAAGCAGGCGGTTCACTTCTCGGAGCCATAATCGTTTCACAATCAATTGACGTTCAACACTAATTTATAACGATTTCGTTTGATAGAAAGTATTAACGGAACTACCTCTATCGGCAGATAATTCTCGGCTTATACGCGTTTCATCTCGCACAATATCTGCGAGTAGTCACAACCAACAAAGATCAATAAAACTATCAGTAGTATTATATACAACTCCGTTCTGTAGCTCACGGGTAGTTTTTAGAATAAAGAAAATGGAATATTATTTAATAGGTATGGTTTTTGTTTTTTTAAATTTATCGAGCATTTTCAGCTACATAAACGGGATATTTGCTCGGCCTATCATATTTTACAATATCTATTAATATTATAAAATTGAGGTGGTGCGGATTATATTTACAGATAGAAATGAGAGGAGTTTGTAAGTCTTTACAAAAGTTGAATCAATGATTTCACTGTTGTTGTTTAGTGCTGAGTGGATAGTGGAAGATACATTGAGTGAGGATCGGATAGGTTGTAAAACGGAGTATGAGAAAGAATGTTCGCCCAGGCTTTCTTATGTTCAACCACTCTGATCTCGAGCTGCCGACCAGTCTCTACGACATAAACGACCTTACAATCTCTATATTCTAACCTATATTCTCATCCTTGGGAACTCGGTCTTTCAACCTAACAAACAACTTTGACAGTAACAAGATTGTAGAACGCAGGCCGAATGCCGAACGGGTGAAGGTCGCGTTCTAACCGAAGGGAGAACTTCTCCAAGAACGGGAGCTCGCAGCTCATAGAGCGGTGAGGGAGGTAGAAGAGTTGAATGGCTTTCTAATTAAGTTTTTACGATCGTATCTACGTCCAAATGAATCTCATTAACTCTGGCCAGATGTTTTATGGTCGATCATTAACACCTTCCTGAAGGCAGCTTGACTTGGAAGAATGTGGGTTAATCTATAAATTAAACTGTCAAACGCCGCATATTTGTGAGCGACAGAACAGAATTACAACCTATCGGTCGAAGTATCTTTTCTATAAATCCCGAACTCAAGGACCCCATCTAGACAGTTAAGTCCAAGAAGTTTATCGAGGAGCCTGCCTCCAATTTCCAAAGTAAATTTTATGGAAGGATATTGATCATTCAGGTATGTGAGAAACTCCAAGCAAAGATCTCGGAGATCAGTCCACGTACATAGCACGTCATCTACGTGTCTGCGCCAGTAGAAGATATCATTCAATAAGGCATGGCCAGTGGAAAAAAGTCCAGATTCCAACATGGACACGAACACCTCAGAGATTAGAGACCGTAAAGTGGACTCAATAGAAATACCCACCTTGTCAGGGAACTCGAAAAATTTAGTATTGAATTTACAGAAATTTGGAGACCAACAAACATTCAGTAAGTCGAAAAATTCACTCAACTCTTCATGAGGAGCGTTCAGATTCTCAAAAAGTTCACTCATCCGCTGCAAAGTAACAGCCTTAGGAATGTCAGGGAATAGGCCCACGACGTCAAAAGAACAAAGAGTCGGACCCAGAGGGAGAAGCTCATCTTTTAGGCTATCGGCCAGAGAAGAAGAATTCTTGGCAGAGTAAGGAGACTCGAACTCAACGCGGGATTTAAACGGCCGGTCTAAATATTTGGCGAGGAAATAGGTTGAGGAGGAGATAGAAGAAACTACGGGCCGAATCGGAATATTTTGCTTATGAACCTTAGGTAAGCAGTAGAGGGAGGGGGGCTTGGGGGTTCGGATTTAGAGGGACTCTCTTAGCGGAAGCACTCTTGATAATGAAGGAACTCCTATTGATGACGCTACGAATCTCTTTGATATGGTTCAGGATTCTGTTTTGCCCCACACTGCACAAGTACTTCATACACTTTAGAATTATACAATTACTTCTCCATGAACACTATCGCTTTACTCTTATCGGCTTCAATAACTATTAACTCCTCCTTCAGGAGTTTCTTCTGTAGTTCCTTAATCACACTTCCCACATAACTATTCATACGCTGAAGGGGGGTTATCACGGATAATCTCGGCACACTTCTGTTGGATGTTACGACCGGGACTTATTCTTATAGTAAATCCGCAACTACGTTTGCAAGGGAATCGCCATTATTGGAAGGTGGTAATATATATAATTTTTTTTTTTTTTTTTCTGTAAGGGGATACAAGAATTGCCTTCTGTCGTTCACCTGTAAGTTTCACTTATCTTTAAAGTGACGATCTTAACATTAGTTCATTAACCTACGTTAAGTTTATGTAAAGTGGTGATCAAGTGATTATAAAGATTGGTTATACAAACAGAAAGTGTCGCCGTTTTAACCGGCGAGTCAGTGGTTCCTTAAGGAGTTATAGGGCTTCGATATTCGAGTGGCTGTATAGCCGGGCCGTAGTGGCTGCTGAGTCTTTGTACTACTGCGTCTACAGTTTCCAATTTTGGGTCGTTACGGACATACGAAGGAGGAACGCGGTAGTGCGAATTTTGAACCTTTCTCCAGGAGGTACGACTCTTCACCACTGAGCTCGATCCGGGAGTGATTCATTTTTTCTTTTCTTTTCTAATTTATAGAGCATAATTATTGCGATAAAAATAATGTATCATTTTGACAAACTGAACTTGATTTTTCCAGTTTTAGAATACAATTAGGCAGGCGTCGCCGGGTAAATTTTAAGCAAATGATATTATTTTATCACAGTCTTGCGTGGTTATCAAAAGAGCAAAAGTACAAATTCGGAACAATTTTATCACCAAAAAGTTTTTATTTATGATACACGAAATGAATTTCGGACATCTGCAATCCATAATCCAGAAATTCAATATATTTGTGTCAATATTCCACATCAGAAATTATAAAAATGCATATGTTGCTCCAAACATCAAATCGTATACATCGCGATATATCAAAATTGGCAAGCACACGACTATCTTAATAACATACTTAATTGTCGGTGACATAGTCCTCTCAAGTTTAGAACAATTATTCATACGCGTTTCATAGAGCCTAAGGTTTCGGTCTTGAAATCCTGTTACACTTTTCCATGTATTTAGGTTCTGTAATAATGAAACCTTTCTCTTGAACAAGGTATTCCACAATTTCCGTGTAACAATTTTCTACAGCTAAGTACTCGTAATACCAGATTCACGTCATTAATATAATTCCCTTCCACAAAAAATTTCACGGTACTCACCCGATTGTCAATTACTGCTACTAGAGCAGCTGTTAAATTACTTTGGTTCGGTTCATTTATTTGAGCAAATAATTTTTTTTCGTTTATTAAATACTTCAAAATACTCAAATTATCCCCTGCAACAGCTATCATTACTAAATTACTCCCATCAGGATCTTTTACATTTAAATCTGCATTCTTTTCTTCTACTAGATAGGCCTATTTTACTATATCCAGATCTCCCGAAAAAATCCATTTGAAGAGGATTATGACTAGATTCTTTAGTGTTATTTGTTTGAACTCTAACGTGTTTTTCATCAGTAAGATATTTTAGAATAAGTAGCCGATTGCATCTGGCTGCTGTGGTGAGTATATTTTCCTCATGAATAACTGTCTCCAAATCCACATTTCTCCCTTCAATCAAGTATTTAACTATCGGTAAATGACCTGCAAGTACAGCTAAAGACAATGGACTTAATTTCGCGTCATTTTTCACGAAAGGGTCCCATTTTAAAGTATCTATGAAAAACCGAACAACTTCCAATTTATTAGCCAGAGCAGACAAGTGCAAGCCTGTTTCTCCTCCTTTGGTTCTTGTTGTACTGTTGAGTTTCTTGTCAAACACAAGATATTTTACCAAATCAACGTTCCCTGCCATCGCAGCTAGTCCTATTAGATCTTTATTGTTTCCGTCTACGGCGTATTCTTTCTCTTCTACCAGATACTTCACAATTGATAAACTTCCACTGATGACTGCTTCATGCACAACTTGATTTTTCTGCTCGTTTGTGTATTTATGGTCTACTCTTCTTTGACCGACAAGATACTTCACGATGTTAAAATGACCATTTCTCGTGGCACTCATCAACATTGTGCTGGGGGTTGCTCTTTCAATGCCATATAACTCAGATCGGTCTCCGTCACACAATAATGTATATCTTCCTAAATAAGCTGCTTCCTCTAAAGGAGTCCAGTCGTGGTCGTGGTATTTGTTCGAGAATGATGCCGAAACAAATCGACGCGCAAAATATTTAAATACATTTGTATGACCATTTTCCGCGGCCAGATATAGAAGTTCGTCATAAGGTTGGATTTTGTGACATTCCTTTCCATTTCGTCTCACGTAATATTGAACGAAGCCTATCAATCCTTTCTTAGTTGCATCAGTTATATTGGCGCTCGAATCGGATATAAATTTTTGTACGGAAGCTTTCTCGAGATTTGAAAATAGACAATCTGGCCACGCATCTGAACAAACAAATGAAAACATATTGATAAGAAGATAAATTCTGATCAAAGGGATAACTTTTACTTATTTATTTTATTTTTACAAATTCTAGCTATACGCGGGCTATGTCACGAAAGTACGAGCAGACAAGTACGAATCACGGATAAAAAAACTTTCGCTTAGTTTCTATTTAGCTTTACACACACTGTATTTTTAGTTCATTTCTGAAAATGAGGCCTGCTGGTTTGAAATCGCGGCCAAGTGTGTAAATCAAGTTTTTTTAGTGCTATAAAGAGGAAGGGAGGAACCCTCGTAGAATAGCGAAAGGATGCGAGTAGAGGTCAAGAAAAGAAGTGATCGACAGTTAGGTTTTCATCATGACAGTGAGGGCTAGCTAGAGGAGCTAGTAATTGAGGGATGATCAAGTGAGAGTGAGTGATGACGTGACCAATTCATAGTCGGGTAAGGATACTTTCCGCACGTCTTGGGTTTCTGTCGGAGGCTGACGACCAGGGGATGGGAGTGGGTTTAATGCGGAAGAGTTTGTTATTTAATTGATTTTCTCTAAGAGTTGTCTATATTTATTGAAGAATAAATGTACGGTAGTTTTCGTAGTCAAAAGCAGGTAAGTGAGTGTTATCAGTTATTTTCGGAAGAGAGATAGTGTGTTTGGCGGCTAAATCAACAGCGTCGTGTTCGGGGAAGTTGATGTGTCCACGGATCCACATAAATTTAATTGAAGTGTTAATTGAATTGAGGGTGAGGAGCGTGAGTTTGATACGTTTTATAACAGGATTCGTATTTTGTAGGTCCAAGAGGGAGTGCAGAGAAGATAGTGAATCAGTGTGAAGAAGGAATTTATCATTAGGAGGCAAGTGAGAGAGGTGGGAAAGCCATGCGAATATTGCCATCAATTCGGCAGTGAATATGGTTGCTTTATTGCAGTGTCCGTGAGGCAAAGTGTGAAATCAGGATATCCTTCAACTACGTTTTTGATATGTTGAATGAGGATGGTTTTGTCGGACTTAGGAATTTCAGGATGAGACAGGGGGGTTGTTGTAGGGAGGTTAATCTTTTGGCGGAGATTGAGATTGAAGATTGGAAGATGGGGTGATTGGGAGAGCGAAGACAAGAAGTTGGAGGTGAGTATAAAGAGGGGAGGCTCACTAGCTTCTGGGCGAAGATTGAGTTTCGGGCTTGTACGGAAGGCACGTAGGCCAATTTAAAGCAAATGAGACTTTTGTAAAGTTGTAAGAGCAGTTTCCTGTTGCATTCCTTAGATAGGTGTGATAAATACATCAAAATATTTAGGGTCTCAGTGCACTTACCTTTGAGAATTATAATGTGGACGGTCCAGGTAAGTTTTTGATCGAAATGGAGACCAAAAGTTTTCCAGAATCGTGGAGAGAAATTTGAAAGTTTTGTAATGAAGGGACTAGGATTTCGTTTCTTATAAATTACAAAGAAGGATTTAGGAGAAAAAAATCTGGAACCATTTCTGAATTACCATGTGATGATTTTGTGAAGAGTTTCTCGGAGAAGCCTGTGGGCTGGGAATTAAGAGAGGATTCCAACGCTTTTCCGGAAGAGGGGGTAGGAGTTGTTGGTGATGATGGAATTGAACAGGGCGAGAAGGTAAGAAAGCTTGATGATAGCTGAATGAATGTTATTTAATCCGGGGAGGCCTTTCTTAGGTTTTTGGTGGTGGTGGTGGTTATGAGTTCTGGTATAGTTATATGGGAATGGGTCTCTTGAGGAGAGGTCGAAGGATATAGGTAAATTTTCTGATTGTAGTTTGTAAGATAAGAAGGGGTTTGACTAAGAGTTTCGAAATAAGAATAGGATCAGAGATGGTCCAGTCGTTTGATTTTAGATTTGTGCTATGGTGAAAAAAACTATTGCCCGAAATTTTTTCAATATCTCTCCATATGGAAGAGATAGACGCCTACGTAAGGTGAGAACAGTTTTGTTGGTCAAGTTATAAATTGGCGTATCATAATCTAATTTTAAGCAGATGAGGCTTTTGTAAAGTTAGAGAAGTTACTTTTGATTGGATCCTTTCGGGGGGTGAGATAAGAATTTTAAAATGTTTAAAGCGCAGGTGCATTTGACTTTGAGGGTTTTAATGTATATATTGGACCCAAGTAAGTTTTTGATCAAAGTGTTGGCCGAGAATTTTGCTGTGGTTTCGTGTTGGACTCTCGAAGTTTTGTAAAATGAGAGGAAGGGTAGATGGGATTGGGTTTCTGTCTTGAAAATTACTGAATATGTTTTCGAAGCAGAGAATCTGACTCCGTTTTCTGATGGCCATGCGGAAATTGAATTGAGAATTTCGTGGAGGAATCTGTGGGCCCACTGATGGGGGTTAGCAGAGCAGGAGGAGATGTTGTAATCGTCGGCAAAAAGACGCTGTGTGAGAGGAGGGTTGAGATGTGAGGTGATGTCATTGACAGCTATTAAGAAAAGTAGAACGCTGGTAACTTCGCCTTGGGGGACTCCGTTTTGGACCGAAAGAGGGGGGAAGGTTATGTTATTGATTCTTACTAAAAGAGTTTTGTTGTTGAGAAAGGTTTTCCGTATATTTGGAAGGTGGCCCCAGAGACGATTTCATAGAGTTTGGTAGAGATAAGATGTCTCCAAATCCGAGGAAACGCTTCCTGGAAGTCGAAGAAAGTTGAGTACAGAGAAGATTTGTTGGTGGATGCATCGTTGATTTGGGATTGAAGGTCGAAAAGAGGTTGTATAGTGTTCCGTCCTTTTCTGAAACCGTATTAGAAGGGGCAGAGGATGTTGTTTTATTCAAAATACCAGAGGAGTCTTTTGGTGCGTAACGTTTTTTCCTTCTTTTCATTGCAAATAAATGTATTCAACAAATTTCGATCAATCGAAAAGACGCTTGTTTCTTGGAGAACTTAAGGGAAGGGAGGAAGGCTGATGTAACAACGAAAAATACCCAAATATTTTTGCACCTCTTCAGTGGATCACGAACCTGTTATACCTTGCGCACAATTACGTCACCTGTAAAAATTTGAGAGTATTTTCCGTTTTTTTCAGAATCCAACTCTTCCGACACGCTAGAATTGTCAAAGAAAGTTATAGTTTTTAGAAAGTGGGGGAGGGAAAGATAAAATTCAAATTCTGCTGATTTCTGCCATCTCCCTATCTGAGACCTAGCATGAAGGAATCTATAAGTACCGTAGGTTTTTTTCTTCACTTCTCCCTGCATATGTCTTTGATATTTCATAGTAAAGAAAGCCACGAGCAACTATTTATCATAAATCAAAATGTTTATTAACTAAGTATGCAAATACAGTTGATCTCACTTCAGAGTAGCAATATGCACTTTTATATTGATGTAAAATTATGCGAATGTAGGCCTATTATTACCCTTAGAACTATCATTATTTCGTCGAAGTTTTGAATCCAGAGTTTATTAGTAGCAATGAATTTCACTTCTCACCCACCTCTTGTTGAAATTTCCGCGATAAGAAGGTCAATTTTTCTTCATCATACCTCGAAAATTTCCATGCTATATCTAAGACTGTCTCGTTTGTTGCAATTCTAGCACTAACCTTAAAACCTTTTTCATCGATCAAATACTTCATAAGAGCTAAATAATCTTTATCCCGTTCCTCTCCTTCGGCTGCCAAATGCAGTAAGCTCTTACCACCCGGATGCAAAATTGTGGTATTAGCGTGCCGATCATCTACTAAAAATTTTAGAATATTCAATTCGCCATGATATGCCGATTCCACGACAGCTGTTCTGTTCATATTGTCCATTTCATCAATTCGAGATATCATTTTCATATCGTCGACTAAGAATTTGACAATTTTCAAATTTTTCTTACCCGACGCTAGAATCAATGCATTCGAGCCAGGTGGAACATTCAAACTAGCATTTTTCTCACCTGCTAGATATTGTACAACTTGAAATTTACCCGCCAGAATAGCTTGACAGAGAGGTGTCAAGTCTTCGTAATTTTTCGCATCAACGTCCATGTGCTTCTGCTCTATTAAATATTTTACAACGGCCAACCGGCCAGAATCCGCCGCAAAATGTAGAAGACTATTTCTTGACACGAATGTTCTATTAAATTCAGCCCCCTTATCTTCTATCATGTACTTGACTATTGGTAAACTACCACTCTTGACAGCTGCGACAAGGGGTTGTGAGCTTGACCACGAATATTCTTCGTAAATGAACTGCGTACAATTTAAAGTTTCAACAAGAAATACCACTGCATCCAAATGACCTCCCATAGCGGCAGCGTAAAAAATAGTTAAATTTCCACAGTATTGTATGTCATCGAAAAGTAGGATATCCTCCAACGATGGGTCTTTCACCTGGATATTTTTTTCGTATAATAGGTACTTCAACATATCCACATTACCACCAAATGCTGCCGCTAATAATAATGGTGTACCATTCGGTCGTAGAACAAAACCACTACTCTCGTCGATCAAATACTTCAACATATTCAATTGACCTCCACGTGCCGCCGCATGCGCCAAGTGTCCCTCAATATCCGTCCATAAGTTCCATGAGTATATATTTCTTTCTTTGAATAAATATTTGAGTATATCCATCTGACCATAGAAAGCTGCACATTCCATTGACGATAAACCTTTCTTGTTGGTTGTAGGCACGGTTGTATCACAACTTATCCCAAAGTCATTGATCACGAAATATTTTACAATTCTCAAATGTCCGTTTGCAATGGCAAGATGCATAGGTTCAACATCTTCTTCATTGTAACGGCTGTAAAATTTGGCTCCTCTTTCGTTGAAGTAGTATTGGACGTAGCCAATGTAACCCTTCGCAGTGGCGTCGAATATATCAGCACTACATTTCATCACTTCTTCCTTTAAGGTGATCTCAGTGTAGTGAGAATTTAAACAACTCCAAGGCCAAGCATCTGAAATAGGTACCCAAGCGTTTTTTCATTTACATTTGTTTAAAATGTGTAACCTAAACACATTGATCACTCTTTCACCGGTATCAACGCATAAAATCAACGGCACAGATATATGGGGGTCTAAGGATGTTGGATGTGGTACGCATGACCAAAGAGTTTGCGATTATAGCCCCGATGGTTATCCTGTCCAGATTACAATTTTTATGAAATAACGTAGCGCGAAGGAGGTTCTTTACTTATAACGTTCTTATGATGGAAGATGAGGTATCTGAAGGGTATACATAGAAATTCCCTGAGGAAACCCCTTTACCGCACTACTTCACGAAACTAATGATGAGCATAAGATTTTCTGCATCCGTTTCGAATATTAAGAACTGAGTTTTTGTGTCTATGATTATACGAAAGATGGGCTCCATCTCAGTTTTTCAATTCAACTTTTTTTAATGATGCGAGCGTTACTCACCATCAAATAATAATCTTTGATGAGAAAGGAGGAAGACGGAGGGGCGTGAGATCTAAATTGGCTCTCCTTGCTTTAAAAGTGAGAAATTCCAATGTCAGAATCGAAGGTTCCTTTCTTGCCTCTTCATCAATGACAATTAGGACGTAGATAAGATTTATCAAACGTGGTAGAATGAAAACAGTAGTTCATAACATTTTTGTAATGCATCGAGTTTTTTTTTCTCCTTTGTCATTACTCAGATCGAGTTCGTCGCTTTTAATATTACTATACAACTCAGAGAAGAGCTCACCCACTCGTATTTTGTGAAGACTTAGATTCATAAATTATTATCGCCAGTCAACTTGAATAAACTTAAGTTTAGAATATCAAATGAAGCAAGCTAATTAGAATGCGGTATTTTGATACTTCTCCCTCCCCGTCTCTGACTTTCTAAGAACGCGCAGTCAAAACTAATCCTTGATGTTACGCTGTCGACCTGTTCATTATGGTATTTCTAGAACAAGAATTTTCCTTATCTGCCTTTTTCTCAAAGATTGTTTTCTCTAAAATGTCTATTAAATATATTCACTACGTATTGCGTTACTATTCCTGTTTCTTGCGCGTGTAATCCCAGACTCTGATAATAAACTAATGGGCTCGAAAACTGGGTTGACCGCGTGAGTTTTTTTAACAAAAAAAAAAAAAAAAAAAGATCATCAGCAAGTCGATCCAATCGGTAACTTGCTCGCCAGACGTACAGTAAATAGCGGACAAAAGTCTAACCATTGTTCATCATACATACTACTTTTTCTAATATCTAGAGAAACTTCCGATAAGAAGACAAAGATAAGTCTGAAAATGACACTTGAAAATAATTATCATCAATATGAGTAAGAAATAATTATAGAGAAAATGTGGAGCCGTAGTTCTCAAAAGAATTCTCATAAAGTGACGTACTCTATGTAGAAAATTATGAAGAGGTGTTTCGAAAAAGCTTCCAACTCGAGATTCTAATAATGAGGTTTTAGCTATAGTAGGTAGCATTACAAAAAGTACGGTAACGAACCATTTTAAGTGTGAGATGGTCTTTGAATATATCAATCCTAGGCGTGAAATTTTTCGGTCAGTCCAATTAAGGGCCACGACAGAATAATTTTCAAATAAAAGTTAAGCAGTAAGTGTAGGTAAAAAATTTACACAACGTACCCAAAGTCACATTTGCCAGGCTAAAAATCGACCAGCCTGGCTTCTTCATTTCTTCACATTCCAAACTATTTCCATCGCCAACACCATCAAGATTATTCGAGGCAGTTTCACCTACCGTATAATATAAGAAATAATGTAAGCGAATGTACAATTATGTCCAGTAAAAAAGTAGTTACGAGAGTACCAAACATTATTTTCAAGAAAGAGAAAAACTAAGATAAGTAAAAGCAAAA
The DNA here is from genome assembly GCA_035079385.1 of Aspidiotus rigidus. Classification (NCBI taxonomy): domain Eukaryota; kingdom Metazoa; phylum Arthropoda; class Insecta; order Hemiptera; family Diaspididae; genus Aspidiotus; species Aspidiotus rigidus. The sequence continues at coordinate 1,260,146 of JAVHKY010000044.1, read as the reverse complement.
AACAGTAGGAACAAAAAATAAATTTGCCATGAAAGTGCATTTTGGTATTTTGAATATGAACGATAGGTACGATAGACAGGCAATAATTATTGCTTGTTTTTCCGATCTAGTTTTGTCTCTGAAGATCATGAGATTTCCCGGAAACTATTGTGCTTTACCATATATGTACATATCTTGTCTAACAAAAAAAGTACAAATAAATACGAGAATTCACTTCGTGCTCTCTCTTTCGATATGGTACAGTGAGTTGGTATTGAGAAAAATTAATACTTATTAATGAACTTTTAAAATATTAAAAACATGTATATATAGGTATTATTTATACATAACTCACCGCTGCTAAGATGGTTGACACAAATTAATAGTGAAAAAATTAAAGTAAAATAAACCATTTTGTATCTAAGCTGTTTAGAATTGTTTAACTCTAGACTTACTGAACATCAAGAACATACCTTACTGATGGCAGATCTAAACTTTCAATATCATGCGAGAATAGGTCCTCTTATGAAGGAATAAATGAATGAATCAAACTACACAGGAACAAACAATATATGAAAACCAAGCTCAATTTGAACAAATTTAAGCGAAATAAAGTGACCTCGAGCAGTGTCAATTCAATTTCAAAAGAAATTCGAACGTAAGTACTTAACTATGGAATTTTTTTTTTCCAACAATAAAATATTTGCAGTTCCGATACTTAAAGAGAAAGAACGTACAGCTTTCTGTATGCATGTTGTAAGTAATACTAAAATTATTAGAACTCGTTATGACAAAATGCTTCTTCTTTTTTTTTTTCTTTGTAACTGCTACATATAAACATGTTGTGTACAAAAATCAGATCAAATATTACTTATAACACCAGATACTTAATTCTTTTTACCTTAAAAACGGATTGAAAAATACCTATTCAGATTAAGCTTTAAAACAAAGAAAAAAATGTACTCCAATTATACATCCATTATGATTACCTATAATAAAATATGAAAATTCCAAACAATGCAACAATTTCACAAAATACGTCGCGTCGTCGTGTGTACTTGAAAAATTCCAAAATTGGAATTAACTGTCACAACTTCAAAATTCCAACTTGAACGGATATTCCTTGAAATTTTGAGCGCTGAGAAAGTAAACGAGGGAAAGAAGAAAATATTAGAATTTTACAATGACATTTCAATGTATTACCTATTGAAAATTTTAAATGTGGTTGGATATTTACGCTGGGAACTCGGTACATCGTCGATCTTTATTGAGCGATCTCATCTTTTCGAAATCCTTTTCCTCGAGAGTTATGTCATGAATATCGAAGTTTTCTTTTAAACGTTCAATTTTGTCTGTTTTAGGGGTAGGTATGACCCCGTATTGGATCTAAAAAACAATAAAATACTCGCTTAAAGCAAGAGTGGAACAAATTGTACATAGCCTGAAATGTCTTCGAATTATCATACCGATGTAGCAATGATTACTACCATAAAATTCCTTATTTCGACTTCACATTTAAATTGGGGGTCTCTCCAACATCAACAAGAATGAGAAGAGGATTTGCGAGTAAGAGTAACCAAAATAATTCCTACTTAAATTAGATATGAGGCACCACATTTCAAAAAGGTTTTAGTCCATTTTAAACATTTTGAGTAACTTAATAAAAAAAAAATAGTTTTATAGCATTTCTTATGAGTTACGGTACTAAGTTATTCTTTTCTTTTTTTTTTTTTTTTTTTTGTTCGAAGTAGTAATCATGAGATGAACTAAAAATATGTCTGGCAAGGGGAAAGGAGCGATAAGTGGGATTAAAGTTTTTTTGGAATGTGGTGCCTCAATTATCCGACTCGTGCGAACTTTAAAATCCGAGTCAAATCTGACGATCTCACGGTAAGAGAATTGACGTTTCTGCAAAACAATGATCAATGGAATAACGCTCTCTTGAGCCTCAATAGAAGATCTTGAAAGCCTTATTCGCCTAATCAGGGTCTTGCAGATACGTCGATTCAACTTTGTACGTCAGAGCTGATGGCTGCATTTGCATCATTTTTCTGTACTTTGAAGACGTCATTCTGCGCCAAGAATACAGAATTCAAATTTAAGAGCAGCCATCAGCTGAAGACTTAAGCCTGTAATAATGATAAAGTCCCATTACATATTCCTTGCGGTTGGTCGAACTATATCATATACCCGTAGGTTAGTAAGGATTCGCGAGAAGCGGACAAAGTAACGCGAGAGGGAGAAGGATAACTCCGTTGAACTGAGATTAAATCATTACACACGAACGTCTTATCCGCTTGACAAGTGAAATAAGTACGATTTGAACTTTCGTTTTAGTTCGTTCGGCATAAAAAGTGGTAAGTGGCCTAGATGCAAAATTGATACAAAATCATGAGAAAGGCTAAGGATACTATTGCTAATGAGAAAGGATACCCAGATATCATCTTAGACACAGACAAAAATATCGCAACCAGGATTTTTGTCAGCCAAGAAAGAAGATTGTAATAACTCAACTCGGTGAGGCAACGTTTTACAGCAGATACCTATTGTATAATGCAACATAGAGGTGAAAAAAACACATTTGCTTAAACAGTTACAGTCGACGGCCGTCTTTATCTTTGGTTTACCCTACCTCTACAAAAAATTGAAGGTTCTTTCACGGAGTTGTTGAAGAGAGCAGTTTTGGGTAGGGGATGAACGTATAAACTCATTCTTTCCTCTCGTATATATATATATCGATTTTTCTCAAATCTCCAGTAGTAATCCCTCCCACCCTACATGAGTCGAAAATCGCAATTTTCTCAAGTTCTCGCCATGGTACACCTGTTCAGCTCGACGGTCAGAATTCTCGCAAAGAAGGTCAGAGCCCTGTGACAATTTTCCGGAAGGACGGTGAATATTTTTCCCAAATATCGAAAACTCCAATAAATCAAGGTCCCTGATAATTTTTCGATAGTACGTATTATCAAACGTGTTATCAACGTTATAACGATGCTCCATCGATAAATACTTACTCATCTTACACTCCGACACGTACAATTACGAAACAATGTCAAGATTCGTCCGATATCGTTAAGAATGTATTATTCAAAATGGTACCTTTCATATAACCTCGAGCGCTGTTTTAAAACAGACAAAGGTGATCCAATACTTACTAAATATTTTAGCACAATTTGCCCCGGACTCTTGTTGTATTTTACAGACAGCTCCTCTATTATTGGTTCTTTGAGCAAATTCAGGTCGTGAATATGCACCCCTTTTCTACTGGGTGAGTACAGTGGACAATGGGCCATTATTTGGATATTATTTTTTTCGCAGAAGGTTTTCAGTTTTTCTTGAATCATGTAAGGATTGCATTCCACCTAAAACAAAAGTTTAATAAAATACGAAGTATAGACGTAGAGTAAATGATTATGCACATAAAGATGAAAACCTACCTGGTTTACGACCGGTTTAATGGTAGCCATATTAAGAATTCTCTTAATCTGCTCACTATTGAAATTCGATACACCGATACTTTTTGTGAAGCCTCCTCTTACAAGTTCTTCCATAGCGCGCCAAGTATCTTCCAAAGTTACGCTGGTGTCTTCGATATTGTTGAAAACTTCGTATTCGTTTTCTCCGGGCTGCATAATTAACATATCATTCAATTACTCGATGAGAGATATATGCTTTTGTAGAGAGATGATAAATGGTGTGTTGTAGGACACAGTTGTAAAGAGGTGACTGTCTTAAGGATATTTAGAGAATGGCGATGCAGTTCGGGTTAGATAAATTCAAAAATAAATTACATGACGACTAAACACTTAATATATATGAGAGGAAGTAATTATAATCTCTGTAAGCCCAACTTTAGCAATCCAGTATACTTAGCCTGTGTGAAGCTGATGCGTTATACCTTTACAGCAAAGGGCCAGTGGATTAAATATAAGTCCAAGTGATCCAGTTGTAGATCTTGTAAAGATCTTTTGATAGCGGGTAATACATCTTCGGGATGATGTTTCGTATTCCATAACTAGAAATAAAGGAAGATAGTAATTGAAATTCAGAGAATCCACCCATTAAATAATAGGGGAATGAAGCCAATAATTTCACAAAACTGAATAAATAAAACTCTTGTATACTTTGCTGACGATGAAAAGATCATCTCGTTTAACTTTATTCTCCGTGAACTTCGACTTTAAAGCCTTCCCTATGATAGTTTCGTTTTGGTAAATGAAAGCTGTGTCGATTAGGCGGTAGCCTATATCTATTCCTGTTTTTACAAAATCTTCCAAGTTATTGACCTAAAAACAGGATACCCTCGATAGAACGCAAGACTAAAACCTACTAAATTTTACATTTAAGGTTCATGTGTAGGTACTTACTAAATAAGTGCCCAAACCCATGACTGGGATTTTGTATCCATTATTCAAAACAATGTTTTCTGAATTCATTTTGGCGACACTTCCTTGGCACAATGGCGTATTTCCCAGTAGGCAAGATAGGCATGTGCCTACGACGTAAAAGCAAAGTGAAAATTTTTCCAAAATAGGTGCCATGAATAATTTTGCCTAGTATGCCTACTACGATATGAAGTTTAAAAATACCACTGCCGTGGCATTTTCAGATTTTGTAAAAATTCAGAGCCAGCTGCTCGCAGCGTAAAAGGAGTAAGTCTACTGACTCGCGTACGGTAAGATCTTTGCAACATAAGAGCAACGACGAGATTTTAAGTACCCGGCTCCGAACATACTGATGTGTATACGAGATATTCGTGCTGAAGTACAACGTCGGTACCCATCATCATAATATTTCAATATACGATATTATACTCGCATGAAAATAACATATATTTTCGTGTTTTAACGGAAGTCCGACCATATGGCTGTCACGGACAGGGTGGTTAAAATTTACGTTTGACATATGCGATAGTAAATTGTCAAAAATGACGACAAACCGAAAATGAATATTTTTCTTTTATAGGGCCGGTCTAGTCTTTCTTCTCGCTTAATTATAATACCTATTTAGGGCACTACCTAATTCATATACAAGTACCGGTACCTGAAAATTATTTAGTTCTGTGGATACCAAACGAGAAAGTTTTCTTGAAAATCGAGTTGTTATGATTACTTTCTTGTGTAGCTAGTATATACTTGTAGAGCTAAACAAGAGTACATATTATCGTAATAAACTTATTTCATTGGGTTATTGATAGCAAATTAATTGTGTAAAATACTTATATTCAAAATTTTACCTCTTTTCACATAATAGGTAGTAGCAATCATTCAACTTGAAATAAAGAAGTGCCTAGGTATTTTTTTAGATTTGCGCACGGTGTATCTGCGCGATATATTATAGGTAAGACCTCAAAGTTGTATACATATACCGGTATCTCCTGATCTTAAAAAAACTCGAAAAAGTTTTTCAAGTGTGCAATTCTACTTTATTAGTTGCTTTGACAAGAGTACTTCCGGGTGTCATCCCATCAACAGTTGTGTCGCAACTGGACAACAAAGCCTTAAACTAGGGTTTTCAACCGAAATAAATATAAGTGGGTGTCGATTATTGGTACGGTCAGAAAAACGGTTAACGGTTATCGGTTGTATAGAGTACACATACTTTTCTGAAACGGTCAAACAGTCAGTAAGTCATAACGGTCATGGCTATTTATGGAAAATGATTCGGTATCATAATTCATAACGATTCTTAACGATCAAAATAGAAAACAACATGTTTTTATACAAAAAAACACTGAAAATATAACTCTCAATATTATTGTTTTAACTGTTTTGACCGAAACATTTATCGGTCAAACGGTCATAGTCAATGTAGTAGTTTTCTTCTAAACAATTATCGGTTAGAAATTTTTTTTTCCTTTTGGTCATCGGTTATAATTAACTGTTAAGTTACCGGTATATAGGCTAACTATTATTTCGCAAATCCTACTTAGACATGAGTTTTTATAGGTAATACTGTGATCTTATTGGCTATAACATAATGCTGTGTTGTGATTGGTTCACTCTTAGAAACTTATTCTTAGCCTACAATCATTATTATGATAAGACTGTCAAATTAATAGGTACGTTCTAGGCGTTCTTTAATCTTTATCGAGCTTCGATCAACGATAAGGAACGCTTTATCTTGCGACGATGCGCGACAAGCCGCCAACTAAACAAAGTGATATCAAGAAAACGCGACCTCCTATCGAAAAACGGAAAACGGTTCTGAAATCAGCGCAAAAAATACATCTGGATACAACCTATCTCACTTGAGCAATTTTCAAACATTTTTTAATCGTTGCCTGTAGTGTAATAGTACCTATTCCCACAAGTTAAGCCTCTGCTGAGCACCTTCTGGAATCTGGCCGCACAGTTCTGAATTGGACCAAGCCATTCTATTCCATTCCAAAAATTCTGTCTGTAGTCGACGGGTGACTCTAGAGCACCTTGAGGTTGTTCGTCATTTAAATCAGGGCTGCCGGTACGTATCGCGAAAATTTGATCTGAATCGCGGATCAACAATCAACTGCAGATCAGTACATTTGATCCGTGATCCGGAAATCATTCATCGTGATCCGCGATCCGTCAGCGCGGAAAAAAGATGCGTCTTAAAATTTTGAAAACTTCTCATTTCTAAATCCCTGATTTGAATTGGGCTCTGAATAGTGTGAATCATAAATCGCGACTAGGACAAAAATGTCTCTCTTTCATGTACAGAAGGCTCATTTCTGCTAATTGAGATTTGTGATATTGTACGTCAATCATTTTCTGTACCTCAAGTCGGAGTGGAGCGAGAAAAAACCACGATCCGAGTGGATCAATACAAATGATTTGGATCAAATCAACCAACCATCAACGAAAAAATGATCCGAATCAATCACGGATCGTAAAGCACGGGAAAAAGATAATCCAAATGTGACCTTCCATCAACAGAAAAGGGCCCTTTGGGTTAACGAAGAAATACCACGTTTTTTTGTATTTAAGTAATTAACAATTAATAACAAACGAATTATCAACAAATATTAATGTTAAGTAGCCTAGCCTAGACTGTATGGTGTTGACCAGATAATGCGATCAAAATGAAGAAGAAACTATTCATAAATTGATTTACAGAAATTTTCAAAAATAACAGTAAAATGTCAAATGTTTTAACCCTCAAGGCCCTAGTCCGTAGGAAAGTCACATCAATACGGTATGGCTCACGGATCGCCAATTTTTGATCCGTGATTCTCAATCTAATCCGTGCCCAGCTTGCCCAGCCCTGATTTAAATACTGGTTACGTTGTTGTTCTGAATTGATTCTTACCCGACAATGATCATATTGAAAACAATTAATAAGCTTCCTACCAACTATTTGTGAATCGCCTTTATTTTCTTGTCACCGCCGGCTTTGATTGTGAAAGCATTTCTCCTTTCCTATATTTTTTCTCCTCCTTCGTTTCTCTTGTCAGTTCACAATTATCTTAATTCTAAAGACGGCTGTTGAGCTGAAAGTTCTCGAGATTGTAACTCGAATTTAAATAATTCTTCGCTTTTTGTGTATGCCTTACGGCAGTCAAAAGGCTAGCAAGCTCGATGTGGGCAACACTGATTTATAACTATGAAGTCACTAGGAAATTTGTCAATAGGTACCTATTATATTGTAGGATGCTGATCAGATCATTCCGCAAATCGATCATCGCACAGTGATAGTAATTGAACTTCATCCAAATGGTAAATAATACGATCACGATGGAAATCCGAATTTGCCAGCTTTACTATAGTCATCTGACTCGCAAGCACCGCGTCGCCCTCTCGTGCGACCGACTTTGTATGCACAGAATGAAAAAAATGGTCAACGACAGAAGCTGATACAAGGATGATCAAAAAGTAGGCATGGTGGAAACTGGAACAAGGATTCTTCAAAAAGACGACCGTTGGTACACCTATCATAAGAATTATTTTCCTTTGATAATTTCATTTGGTATATCGCCTCTTCCTTAACTCTATCTGAGAATTGTCCACTGGGAGAGTGGTGTATTACTAGCCTAGTGGATACCCAATCATAAATACCTTGACGGAACGAACGTTTGTACGCAAATTCGAGAAATATGCTGCACCCAAGATTAGAGACAAAAAACCTTTCAATGAAATACTTTCGATACGCATGAAAGAAAAAACATTTTGCTTTTTACCTCCAAAAAGGTTCACTATCAAAAATGATTGGAATTTATAAATCTTTGACTTTTCACTCACTCGTATTATGAAAATTTTTCCTCTTCACTTCACTGAAGTTATGAACCACGTGTCGACATTGCCTATCAAAGTCTTGAGTCGTCCGTTCGAGGAATCTGAAAATGGTAGTTTTTTAAATTCCGGAACACAAAAAAATACACTCGTTAAAACTTACTTCTTTTTGACCAAAGGCAAAACAAATTTATCAATCATTATCAAAATTCGACATGTTCAGTTTCCTATGTTTTTCAGTGACGTCAGCCATATATCAAGGTTGTATTCGCACATCCTGCTAGCTGAAGTTCCTGCAGTTTCTGTTTACTTTTTCTTTACATTGTAATTTTTCGTAATAAAAATAGCGTTCGTTGAACTAATGAATATTTCGAGTTCTCGCTCCACAATCTAGCGGCTTCACACTTTTTAGAACATAAGAAGGAAATGTAGCTTAGGTACAGAATTTAACGATACTGTATAAGTGTATCGTTAAATATAATTTTCCAATTGGACCTTATCAAATTTATAACTTACAAATCAATCAGTTCGATCCATTAAAATTGAAATTGTTTTTATTAAAAAAGAAACAATAGTACAAGTTCAAATCTAAAAAGAAAAAAAATGAGAGAAAATAAAAAGAAAAAAAAAATGAAAGAATAGTAAACGGAAGAACACGCATTTAATCTTCATGAAACAATTTCCTGAGTTCAGTTCGACGATCAATAAACAAAGAACCTCAGAAAATTATTTTGTAATCAATCGTGCTCTCTTTTCCATCTTCAAAAAATTCCATAAAAACAAAAAAGGAAGGATAAAATCGGTAATATCATCTGCAAATCATAATCTAAAAAACGACATGTAACACGTCAAAAGAAAAAATAAACAAAAAAGTAAAAATGAATGAAATTCAGGGTAAATAAAACAAAACACAGTTAAATATTCTACGTAGGACGTTAAGAACACTAAGAAAATCATATAAAGTTATAATGACTAAAACAGAATTCGAGATTGAATAAAGAAGAAGAAACACAAAAAACACAGTTTGGAAAAAGAATCGAAAGGAAAGCCAAACAAATTTGCGTTTTTTTTTTTCTTTTTCAATTATTCGATATCGGATTTATTTATGAACTCAAATTCGTCGTCAGTGTTATTTGTAGAATTCTTAATCATCGGTGGCGCAGAGTTCGTACAGGACTTCGTTTGATCGCCGGTTGAGGAAGACGGTCCCGTCATTAGTGGAAACCAGTTTCGGCTTAGTTGATTCCAGTTGGGGATATTTCCCACCACACTGGTAACCAGCGAGCTCACTCTAGCACCTGAAAGGTTATGTGCTCCTCTTCGAGGCTGAGCATCCGGCAGAAAAGCTGTTTCGTTTTCCTCCCCTGACGAAATTTCGGGATCATCCTCGCTGTTCTCGAAATGTTCCCCTGAAAATTTCATCGACGCTTCCGATGAGTCGGAGCCGTCTTCCGAAAATTCGAGATTCGGATCCGCAGACGAGATTAGACGATCTAAATCATCTAGACTAGACTCGTCAAACGATTGTAAAGTATCTAGACTGGGTACCAGAAGTTCATCTAGAGGAGTAAAGATAAAGAATAATATGAATATCGAGTTCGGAGAGTAAAACAAAAATATTTACATGAAAATATGGAACGGATTTTCAAGCAGCTGATTCAGGCCACTTTCAAAAAAAATCTCACAATTTTGGAAACATCAACTTGTATTCATTTTTCTGCCAGGGAAACTCATACTTCGTCGACAATACCAGGCGCGTACACAAAACTTTTCGGGGGGGATGGTCTATTCCTACCCTTGAAAAAAAAAAAACTGACGAAAAAATGAATTACTATTCGATAATGGTGATAATTTATTCAACATTTTTCGAGCTCAAGTGGAAGCTTCAGCTCCCCTGGCCGCTCCCTTCGGTGCGCGCCCGGACTTTCGATAATATCGAAAAAAAATAGAGATAAATGAAAACAAAAAAAGGGCATTATGATAACGAAAATTTTTTTCAAAGTATGGTATGTATATGTAGCTAAAATCAATGAGTTCCTGAATTTTATGGTTGTACATATTAAAACAAAGAAGTGTACTCTTATATGAGTATCAGATTACAGAAAACCACAATAAACACAGCCGCCGAGCACTTTTGGTTAACAACCATCTTCAAAGAGCGACTGATCCCAACATCAACGAAAACAGAGGAAATCATGATTGAACCAGCGAGTCATCGAAATGTGAATCATCAAACCCTTAGCAGGAATATACCTGTTAAAACGATGATGTCTTCGTTGGTATCGTATAATTTCAATAATTTTCGAAGCCCTTACGTTCAAAATAGGAGGTCTGCCTATGGAGGAGGTCTCCAGACCCTTCTTTGAACTTATGGGCAATTTCAATTAAATGACGGACAAAGGCCGACTCACCCAAGTTACTCTTCTCCCACGTCTTTTTATGCTCAGCGATTCTTATGTGGAGCTGACGGCCAGTAATTTCTACATAGACTCCAGAACAATCGTTGCAGGCCACACTGTATACACTACTCTTCTCGGCTAGAGGAATAGGGCCCTTTAATTTCATAAATGAACTTTTTACATTATTGGGGTTTTAGAAGGCCGGCCGGAACCCAAAAGAACGGAGGACACGGTCCAAATGCAAAGAAAATTTCCCCAAGAGAGGAAGTCTAATCCAACGTTTCCTGCTATCTGGGTGTGAATCTCTGGGAAGGGAGATTTGAAGGGAAATTTTTCGAGTTCCCTGAAGAAGTGGGGATTCCTATTGGTTCCCTTTTGGATTCGCTTACTTCAGAAGTGTTTATAACAAAATTTGAGATTGATTTGTTGTCTTCGGGCCAGGTGCTTTTGAATCATGTATTTGATTGGCACAGATACGTAAACCTCATTTTAAGCGTGTGGACCGGTCCTGCAGAACGCCTGAGTGAGTTTTTTGTATATTCAAATAGCCAATACCCTTCCATAAAATTCACTCTGAAAGTTGGTGGCGCTTTAATAACTTTCTGGATTTGTCCATGTTTGATAGAGATGGCGTCCATGAGTTTGGGCATAGAAAAGAAACTTCGACCCACATTGCAATTGTCCTGCTGCACACAAGATCGCTGCTTTCGATAGCTTGATTCATCGATTGACTCATACTCCCTTGAGTCAGGATACTTTCCAGAAGGAACGTAAGACGATCAAGCACCTGACCAGAGTAGAATGAATCAGGTCAGGGTGGACATCGACTTGATCGCCCGGAGGAGGCTTACTAGGAAATATCTTGATTCCACCACCTTCCTCCCCAGAGATTCACACCCAGATAGCAGAAAACGTTGGATCATTTAGTTGAAAATGCCTATAAGTTCAAAAAGGGGGATGGAGGCTACCTCCATAGGAAGACCTAGTATTTTAATTGATTGGACTGATTCACATTTCGATGACTCGCTATGATTTTCGAGTTGATTTCCTCTGTTTTCGTTGATGTTGGGATCAGTCGCTCTCTGAAGATGATTGTTTAACCGAAAGTGCTCAGCGGCTGTGTTTATTGTGGTTTTCTGTAATCTGACAATCATTTAAGAGTACACTTCTTTGTTTCAATCTCGTAGTATAGCCGACACAAAACCTTGGATTGTTTTTCGGCGGTATAGAGAGCACTTACCCTTGTCAATCGATAAAAAGTCGTTTTCTGGGTCGTTTAATTGGAACACATGAGCGTATGCTTCGTCTAAATTCTTGTCCGAAAGTTCTGGTACGTATTCATCATCTTCCTCCGAATGTAAGCCAACTGTCAAAAAATAATAACAGAATTTATGCATATTTTTAAAAATACTCGTAGAACGAACCTTTTTTGGAAACATTTATCAACCAGCCGTCTTCAGGGGTGTCATCAAATTTCTACATAAAAATCTACTATCATTACATTAATCAAGGAAAGTAGGGAACCTGTTTAACGAAAATTTTCGAAATTCCACATTTGATGGGTATACGGCTACACATTTTCCAAATCACATTCCTCCCACACGTATGTCCCAAAGGTCTCCCCTCAAGAGAAGTTCATGATTCAAAATTTGAGTCTTTTACTACGGTAGATTTCTTCCGAGTTCTCTTCCTCATAATTGGATCGGACTTTAAAATTTTTCGCAGCTCGCCTTGATAAAGGCTTACATTCTAAATTCTATTCCTAATATGTATGCCCCAGAAGTCGAAATTTTTTCAAGTCTCATACTTACAGCAGTGCAAAATGCGATATTTTTCCAAGTCTCAAAATGAAGAGAAGTTTTTCCGTGCAGATTAAAGTGAAAGGGTTCGGCTCTACTCGCATTGTAAATTACACAACGGTAAATGTTATTCTCACAATCATTTTAACAGGAAACCTGTTTTATCGGGGGGAGGGGGTTCGGAAAAAATGTTTGTTGTCCGCCCGGTCGGCAAAGCTCGGAGCTCGAAAATTTTCTAAATCCCTTAAATCCCTCTTCTATCACATATAGCTTGGGGGCGGGGCCTGCGACGGTACAGTTTGATGACGTCGTAGGTCAGTTTTTCTTTGAAGTTCCCCTCGCATCATATACAGCTTGAGGGACGGGACTTATAACGTTGAAATTGGATGACGTCATACGTCAGCCTTGTGACGTCACAATCTACATTTTTTAGTCCCCGCATACCCCATAAAACAGGTTTCCTGCCACCCCTCGTCCAACTCCGTTACAGAACCCGTGAGTTTTACATTTACCTTCATGTAATTTACTGTGCGAGCAGAGCCCAACTCTTTTCTCCTTTAAATTTTTCAAAGTCAGACTCCCCACAGGATAAAATTTTTCAAACGATTTAGAGCTTGAAATAAAATCTCCATTTACACTGTCGATTGAGAGACTGACGGCTACATCAGAGATGTAGGAGGCAAGGGAACAACCTTAGAAGAGTCTGATTCTCTTTATGCTCGCAAGATTTAACCACTTTGTTAGCATTGAACTGGTTAAACGAACTTACCGACTAACGATGAGATCGTTACAAATTCGTGGAAATACTGCCTAAGAGACGTTTTCAACGACGGTGGCAGTACATGTATATAGATGCCAGGTGATAGGAAAACTGTCATCACGATCATATAAAGGAGCCAAATACCAGAAATGGCGCAGCCTACTACAGTCAGGAATCCGAAGCAAGCACTCAACAATGAACAAAACTGTAACACAAAATGATACGAGTAATAAGCTTTTGTACAAGATATTTCGATAAGTAAAAAAATTATAATTACAAGTGGTGAGAATTTTTAATTCATGAACGTAATAGCCACATGTCACCCTACCCGCTGACCATCAGAACGGAAAATGCGCAATTGTATGAACAACTGCGCAGCTTAATACAGTACAAATCGTCGTGCCGTATAAACGTACAATTTGCACAGAACATACATAGTTTACTCTTAATTATTCGAGTCGAAGTAATCGTTAGTATCCTTTTTCATTAGGTACGTCTATACTCTACATAGTAACGAAGTACCTTCAACTTGGTCAACGATTTAATCAACGATGCACGATTATCATTATATACGTTTGCGACAAACAGAGACCGCCGCATCAGATCAATAATCACCTTGAATACTCTTAAGTAGTTGGTAGAAGGGGAAGGGGCTACGTACAAGTATAGGAGTAGTAGTGCTCTGAAGACAGATTTTGGGAGAAATATAGAAATTTTTTGTGATTCCACTAGAAGTTCGAAAACTTCACCCATCTCGTACAATCAAGAGAGCCCAGAGCGAATTTTCCTTTCTTTCACCCTACCAAAAGAATTGTCAATGTTTTCGTAAAACCGTAAACGTTTTAATTCCCAAGTTCTAAATGAAGTTTTCGTCAGACTTGAGAAATTCTCATTATCATCGTTTTTCCTAAATTAAACACAGGGTAAATTTTACGAATCAATTATTTTACACGAGCTCAGGGTTACCCTTTTTTCTGAAGATGAAATTCCCTGATTTTTTCTTGACTTTTTCAGATTTTTCCAGATCACAATATCCACTGAAAAGCAAAAAAAAAAAGCTCACCAAGAAAGAGAAGGTAGAAAAAAATTTTCAGCTTCAACTTTTTTTGATATATTTGGGAAAAATTCCCTGACTTTCCTTGAAACTTTTAAAATTCCCCGACTTTTCCATGATTAACAAAATTCCCTGACTTTCCCTGACTTTTCCCGGATTTCCAGAAAGTGGCAACCCTGCGAGCTTCTCAACTACTCTGCGGGTTATCAGCACGAATGCGGGAAGTTTGTGAAAGTAGGAGTAGGAAATATGAGAGGATTAGAGACTACAGTAGATGGTAGAAGTTATTGGAATACCAATAACCTTGAGAGTTGGTGACCGTATCGGAATTGTTACAAAGGGTGGATGGAAAACGTGAAGAAACAGATTGAGATGAGACATACATATTATATTTCCAAGAACAGCAACAGATATGCCGTAATATTGGCAGTACTGGCATAAAGGAGGGAGAGGATAGACCTGGAAGAAGATGAGAATGGGTGAGACACGTGTGTAACCGATTCTAAGACGAGTGAGAATGATTCATAATTCAAGTAGAGAAAGGTCACGGGGCCGCGCCGTTTTGTTGTCAATTGTTTCAAATTTGTTTGAATGATGAGTTTTTTAGGAGTCGTGAATTAGGGATCAATAATGGGCCGGAGTGAGTACAGTGTCAGAAATTAAGGAACAGAAGGTGATCTTCGGTATCATCGAAAGGTTCATATGGCTCGGATTCCAGAAAAAGGAAACTGGTGTCAAGAAGAGTAATAGTGTTTGTACGAGTATGAATGCGGGATTAGTTAAGTGAGTGAGGGTTTTGCATGGTCAGGAGTCAACAACATCAGTTCAAGTTGAGGGGTGAGGAAGATGAGATGAGAAAGACAAGAGTAGTAAGTTTTGAATCTTTTTAATACAAAAATTTTGCACGAGTATACTGATGAAACCTCATATAGAAGAGACTCTGTCCAGACCTGAGATAAAATAGCCACTCGGTCGGAATACCATCCAGTTTGACTCAAGACATTCCCGAACAGCTTTACTTCAGGTCTTTACCGGCACACAATCGCATTCCACTAATGAAAATCCGCGAGACCGAGTTACCCCCCTCCGTTGATGGACTTGGAATCTCGAACCCTTGACCCAATCCAGAGATCTACGAGGCCAAAATCGAGTTTCTGTCTCCGCATGCAGTTTATGAGGCTATTACTAGTTGTAAAGTAGATCTAAATTTGCTACATTGGACTTTAAACTAAGCCTATGGCTTAGCACAAACGAGATTTATCATACAGTGTACAGGCCCTACACCAGGTTTATGCGACGCTCTACTAATCTTAGACTGCGCTCGTTTCCCAGTTCTAGGATACAGTATATTAGGCTATACTAGCTTTAAACTAGGCTCATCCAATACTATATCAATACTAGACTATATACTAGGTTTAGCATACAATAATATACTGGATTTCTACGCTTTGTCTCGGCGATTTGATCTGGAAATCTGCGAGTTTGAGTTCTCGATATTGAGCAGTTTTAGCTTTAACCTAGGCGACTATTGCACATTCGCGAGGCCGAGTTGTCCCCTATTTTTTCATAAATAAATAAACCTAATTAATAAATCTGCTAGTTCGAAAGAGAAAAAGAGCGGAGTGTTGATGACGTCACGGATGTTGATAACGTCCTAGGCAAATCCAAGCTGATGACGTCACAAGGAGGTTTGAACTGCCTGATGTTTCTATCGAAAATTGGCTAGTTTAGGACTGGGTTTCCTCTTTTCAATATCTTTAGCGGCATCGGCGTCCCAGCCATCTATTGGAAATCTACGGATCCAAGTCTGAGTTGATCTTCCTTTCCTCCCAGAAAATTTGCAAGGAATCTGTTATTTGACCCAGAATAGTTAGCTTTCTAAACCAGACCGAAAATGAGGACGAAGGAGCGGAGCGAGTGAGTCATCGAGAGCTAGTTAGCCTTAGAAGATGTATACTAGACGTCACGTCACAAAGCGGTTGTAACTAGTTGATGTCTTTACTGTGCCTTCATCCACTATCGAAAATTCGCGAGTTTGCGGCTAGATTTCCTATTTTTAATGTTTGTACCGGCATCGGCACACCAGCTGTCTTGGAAATCTGCGGGTCCAAGTCTGAGTTGATCTTCCTCTTCATCCACCAAAAAAATTGCGAGGAATCTTTGACTTGACCCAGAATAGTAAGCTCACAATACCTGACCAAGAGTGAGTCACCGGAAGTTAGTTAGCTTAAAATATGTATACTAGATGTCACGGATGTTAATGACGTCACAACGACGCTTGAGCTGGTTGATGTACGCAATCAAAAATTATGGGATCTGGATCGAGCAACTATACGTATAACGACATTAAAAATGATCTTTTTACCAGGGAACTTGTTTTATGGGGGGTTGCGCCGTATGATGTCCAGCCAAAACAAAAATGGTTAAAGCCCAACATCATTGGCAAAAATGGTCCAAGTCCCCTTCCCATCATACATAGCCCACAGGTTGGACTTGAAAGATTTTTACTTTCGAGCCATAGAATATAATACGAGGGGGACTTAAATTCTAAAACAATACCTTGAATAAGAGCGAAGTTCAGCCTGGTTCTTAGTTGTCTCAAAAGAGGTGAAAAACAATGGCTTAAATAGGAACTACCTAAGTCATTCTCATACGCGAAATATTCCTACAAGACAGTCGATCATCGTATTTCACACATGAAATTTCGAAGTTTGTCATTAGATGTAAAAGAATCTATTAGCTGATAAGCCGCATTTACACCGTATATAGAAAACATTTTTGAAGACTATTTTTTGTCTATCCGATGATATTCGGATAAACATTGTGCAACACATTGAAATATTTTCTAATAGCCGGGGCAAAATAAATGCAGCTTTACAATAATGTTGTTCCTATTTCACCATCGTATGGCTTCATAATCTATTGGAATGGAATTTAAGGTTCAAATGATAACCCGTGTTCACTGTTCATATACAGTTATAAACTGTAAGGATAAACGTAGATCAGGCGTAGGTTTCATCATTATCTTATCAATTTAACGTCACGTTTCGAGACAACAATAAAAATAATACCGATACGAATGAAAAAATCATGTAAAACGAACGGTACCTAAAAAAAATAAAAATAATGTTCTTGGGATTTTAGCATATTTACGCCATCAATTTGGTTAATAAAACGCCATTCCGGATGCAACAAATTAATTCGTGTTCTAACTGATACTCCAAACGATTTGTAGGAGAACAAGAATTTCTAGCGAAAAATAGAAAACGAATGCAGAAATACTCTTAGAAATTTTTACTAAAAATCGTGTCCAATAGATAGAATTCAAATAGGTTTAATGATGGAACTCCTCCTAAGGCATCCTAGCAGGTTGAAATACACGAGAATTTTCAAAATTATCTTTCATTTTGCCAGATCATGATGTTCTGAGGTCTTTCTCGTCGGTCAAAACAATAAGCGTTGATTTAGAGGAACACGACGAAGAACCTACTACAATTGCTACACTAATTTCAGATGAGTTACTGATGCATTCAATCACTTGCTTAGATCGAAGAAGATGTAAGTAATTCAGTAATTTCAAGTCAATTCAGTAAAAATAAAGCTAGAAACGAAAAAGTTGGATCGACTGTTCCCTCAATTTCAAGATAACCAGCTGGTTAAAACGTCATATTGAAAATCCGCAAATATTTACACACGGCCGCATTTTGACTACCTCTGCACATTTAAAAATATACACATACTGCAGGTAAGAACATTGAACTGATAATTAATGTATTACACATGGGCTCATTAGTTTTTGTTCGAAAATCATACACTGATGGTAAAACAGGAAACAATAGGTAGCTCTAAAAAATTTGAAACCTGAAAACAAGAGTGTTCGCCATATGCATGATACCTCATCACTCGAAAACCAAACAAACAACTAAGCTAGAATTTTCAACCGAAATTTTCCATCACACAGTCTGAAGACTTTAAAGGGATATTTCAGCTCTGACGAAGAAATATACAGCTGAGATGTGCCTTTTAACAGGTATCGAGTTTTAGGTTCAAAGAAGTTATTTTCGTAAACAGGCACTGGAAAGGAAAAAAAACAGAAGATGACAAAGATAAACACAAGAAAAATAAAAGAGGTTTTTTGGAGAGACGGACTTAAAAGAAAAACAAGGTTTGGTCTCGACTCCCGCATTAGATGTATCTCGAGTAGTTCTAAGATATTTCAAGACAAATGCTACGCCATAGAATAATACAGTCCTCGGATGTGAAAACAAAAGAATTTCGAGCGAGCACGTAAATTGACGGATCGACTCAACGTCGCGGTACGAAAATTCTGAACACCTTACCAAATCCCAACTCGAGCTTTTGGGTTTCAGGTGTATTAGCAACCAGTTCAATACAATCTTTGTACCGCCTCAGACTCGAAGAATAAATAACGAATACGATGGTGGTTTTATAAAGGGCACTTTCAAGTTCACCCATCCTGCAATAATGTCATTCGGTATGCGACAGACGACTGCAGGTTGCTGCAATCGCTGATACAGAAACATTTTCCCTAAACTTGTATGGGTCTTTCAATACCACACCTTTCTATAGAATATGAAGGATCAGAATCGGTATATCACCCTCAACTCAAAAAGAGGGTCATATACTCTTGGTTCTTAAGAAGTTCAAATAGATTTTACAAGCAAACTAATTGAAGGGGCGAAGTACGTAAAACCGACCAAAATACCGTAAAGTGAACTGGTTTGTCTCGATGATTTTTTTTTTCCTTTATCAGTGAGCGCTATTAAAATTGTTTTTCTTCAATAATACATAATTTAATTAATCACGAAATAATTGTCAGATAAACAAATCATTATCAAAATTGAGGCTTCCTTAACGATGTCAAACGAGGAACACAGGGAACCTGTTCTACGGGTCGAATTTGTTTTAGTAATAAGGTGAGTTTTATAGGCCTATTGGGGAAACCACTATAAAAAAACGCACTGTCAATCCGATCTCTAGGGTAGTGTGGAACTGAATTGAGAAAACAGCTATTCTCTAAAATTTCCTTCTATCATATAAAGAAAGAAAGGAAGAAAGAAACTAAATAAATAAATAAATTATCAATTAATTATTGAATAAATAAAGAAGGAAAATTTTTTAAAGTCCATTTTGGCCGGACGTTGGACGGTCAATTTAAAAAAAAAAAGAAACATAAAACAGGTTCCCTGTTAAAACCAACCCCCACTCTACCATTACCAACTAAATTCTTCTTATTCTAATTAGGAGAAGATGACGCTGGACCGTTCGTCGTAAGCCAACAATTTATTTGTATTATATCATCGTCGATGAGTGATCGCTGCAATTTTAGGTAAACAAACCTCAACACGAATTCGATTGTATTAAGGTTCCTAGCTTATCTGAATATCCGAAATACGATCAGTCGACTTCCAGACATCCCCAGTGACTATTAACGATATTTATTTTTATTACTTTTGGTATTCATGTTAAGGTTAGGTTAAAAAAAAATATATTATAATAAGTATTTTCGTTGATATAAGGCACCAGAGTTCGAACCTAATAGTCTCCTTTGCTCGAGGGAAATACGACAACTAAAAAAACAAAGAAACAAAACTACAATGAAGATAAACAACTGTACAGCAAATAACTAACGGCAGGCTGACTTTCTACAATGAAAAGTTTAGACGTTCTATTATATTTTTTATGCGCCACTCAAATCGACTACATTTTCGTATCTTAATTTTCTGTTCAAATTTTTAAAAGTGAACATAGTTGACTGATAACATCATACAACCAAAAACAGTACAGAAAAATAATTTGAAAAAAGAAACATCAACTAAATTCGATACCATAGGTTTAATTTTTTGCTATCAGATTTTATCCAAAGTCTTTTTCCATTAATTTTAGAAAACCAATCAAATTCCCATTACTTCTTCTAAGAGTCCAAATCTGTTTTTCTTCCCTTTTGTTTTTTGTAGGTGAATTCTTCAGATATGTATTACTACGAATAAATTTAGAGCCGTCAAGAAGGCGGAAAGTATATCGATATAAGGAGCATTCGGGAGGGGGGTGGATAATGTGGCCGTGAAAGAATTGATCACTGGCTTAGCTCTTGATGGCTCTGAAAGTAAAAGTAGGATATTCTTACAACCGAAATGAGGAAGACTCCATTGATACTATATTTATTCAAAATAATTATTTTCAACTCTGAGACCCGTTTTATGGAGGATTATTCAGAAGAAATGGTCAAGTCCAACGTCCCTTCGGCAGATTGTTGATCCAAGAGAGCCGGGCCGGAGCAATGAACCGTGTTCGACTCTTAATCGAAGTTCATTCGACGTCAAATCGATTCGCTATTTTGACCAAAAGTGGACGTCGGTTTAGTTCCAAATAATCGAGTCAAAATCGACCTTTTCTCCTCTAACATCGACGTCGAAATAGACTCGACTCCCGATGGAACAGATTGATGTCGGCTGAAAACCAATGGTTTTGGATAGACGGCAAAAGGCTTGTAAGAGATTTTAAACGCACAACAAAGAGGTTTCGAAATCGAGGTCAAAAATGAGTGGACACTTTATTATAGGTTTATTGTCAACTGAAGACCAACGTCGACATACCGTCGATTTGATCGTTGCAGCACTGGTCTAGCACAATAAAGATTCTTAATGATCCTCATTGTCTAATAATGACCACTCAGACTGTATACAAATAGCGAAGTCACAGAACACACAGAACGCTTCAATGGGGTAACTGCAAATTGACTTCAGATCGACGCGACGTGACGTTCATTTCAACAATACATCGACCAAGTCTTCGAAAGAAGTGAGTTCTTGGTCGATATAGTCAATAGGGGGCGGGGGGGGGGGGGGGAAGGTTTCAACCTAATCAAGAGATTTGAAAAATTCCGACCATGAAGCTTATACATGAGAAAGGGAAGGAAGGACTTGGAAAAATTGCGACCATCGAGCTTTGCCTATCAAGAGGAAAATAGAAAAAAACTCACGGATTCTTTAACGGAGTTAATCGAGGGGTGGCAGGGAACCTGTTTTATGGGGCACGCGGGATCTGAAAAATGTTGACGTACCAATTGTATTTCGATTATTCTTGAAGTTATACAAAAGGTATATTCTTCTTGTATCGTACATATTTCTCATATGATACGAGACAATTGGGACTAGAGAAAACTAATCTATGACGTCATCAAATCGTGACGTCACAGTCTTGGACTTTGGAGCCATACGCGGGTTCTTTAACTGAGTTGAACGAAAGGTAGCAAAGAACCCGTTTTATGAGGCATGTGGGATCTGAAAAATATAGATTGCGACGTCACACACCCGGACCTTCGAGATATACATAATAGGAGGGACTTAAAAAAAAAATGATCTACGACTTCACCGAAATGTGACGTCACAGACCCAGACTTTGGAGCTACATATGATAGAAGGGGGTTATGAGAATAGTTACTCGAAGAGGGCTATCTTTTAGGCTATATCCACCGACCTCTGAGCTGTATATGATGAGAGGGAGATTTGGAATATTTTCGAGCTCCGAGCTTTGCCGGCCGGTCGGTCGAACGGTGGACGTTTTTTTCCGAAAAACCTCCCCCTGTTAAAAACTTCGACCGGTTATATATGATAGGAGAAAAACTTGGAAAGTTGGGTATATATTCTACGACCTGTAAGCAATATATAATAGGAATAGGGAGGGGGGTAACGAGGAAAATTTCCGACCTTCGAGCTTCCAGGCTATAGATGATACTACCTTCAAGTTGCCAGCTAGCGGACATTTTTTCCGAAAAAACTCTCGATAAAACAGGTTCCCTGTTAAATTTTGATCGTCAAGTTATACTCATATGTAAGAGGTGAGCGGGAGGACAAAAAATTCCGATCAATTGACGGTGAGTTGGGATTTCAAGAGGGGTAGGGCCTCTGACCTACTTCAGAAACTTGGAAGAATGTCGA
Organism: Aspidiotus rigidus; assembly: GCA_035079385.1. Taxonomy (NCBI): domain Eukaryota; kingdom Metazoa; phylum Arthropoda; class Insecta; order Hemiptera; family Diaspididae; genus Aspidiotus; species Aspidiotus rigidus. The sequence goes on along the minus strand of JAVHKY010000044.1, from coordinate 1,237,987 downwards.
TCTTCAAGCTATAACAACCCTTCGTAAAAACGGCTCTAATTAACGTAGTTGATGAAAAAGACCTAGTGAGCAGCAAAAAAAGGATCTACGAGCTTTCTTACATCATGTTCGTAATTTACCATATTCGTTACCGTAAGAAATACCTGTTAGACCGACAAGTATTACTACTTTTCTCCTCCTACCTAAACCTTTGAACAAGACGCTCCTACAAAGTACTCAATTCCAGTTTTTGAATGCTTAAGAAAATTATAAGAAGAAATACTTTCATTTTCAACGTACACAGTCCAGAGGACTGAATATTTTCACCACACCGGTGAATTTTTTCCGCAATCAATCATATAAGAGGAAATCTTTTCAAATCAGACGATAAGGCGATGGTAGAAATGAGTGATGTGACGAAGTCGTTAAATAAGTTGGCGAATTGAGACCTGCAGAGTGATAAAAACTACGATTTGGCAATAAGAATACGCATTTTCATGTTTCATCAAGCAATGTACCACTAAAACACTACAAAACAGTTAACGATAAAGATATGACACAGAAAAATTGCCAACGAAATTGGATGAAAATATCTAGATTTTCACTGGCTGCAAGCCTTTTCTTCTCTCATCAACTGTCGAATTCCAATAAAGAAAAACAAAAGAAATTTTATGGACAAGGACCGTACTTGAAGTAAAGTCCGAAAAGCCTCTGATCTTTGTATTCCCTTCGTAAGGCGAACGACTGAAGAAGAATATAATAACGAATATTAGAATTCATACAACCACTAAAAACAAGAAGTTTGAAAAAATTTACTTTTGTTCGAAACATAATATTATACACTTCAAGTAGTACGAGTAAATACCAGAACTAGAAAAAATTACACGTGTCGTCGAAAACTTAGCTAAGAATTTTTCTTTTTTGTAGTATTTTGTAAAGTAGTACAAGTAATCGGAATTAGCGTAGTTATCTGACCTGACGATATCGAACTTGAAGAACGATCACTTTTTCCCCTTAGCTCCGATAAAACGCGAATTCAGCTTTTCAATGTTCAACTTACAGAACAAAACATATCCATGGTTGCAATTCGACTCTCTTTCCTTTTTCTCGCTATTTCAGCGTTTATAATAATAATTTACAGTAGTCTCTATTTTCCGAACACATTCATTGGCGTTCTTTGCGTTAGATGTTATGGAATGACAGATAAAAAGGAGGGATCAAAATTTCAGAATGCAATCATACGACAATGAAAGTCGAAGACAAAACTGTGAAGATTCACTCGCTTGCGAACATGAAGAATTCCGGAGAGGAACGCCTCGGAAAAAACGGTGAGTTTTACCTCGGTTCACACTGACTACATAGATTACGTAATAGCTTGAAGTCTGGTGAGGCGCAAACACTATCTTCTCAAACTTAAAACACCAAAATTTCCAGAAAGATACAAAATCTTCCTAAACGATACTGGGTAATTCTATTACTATTTTTGGGCAATTGGATAGAGGCATATCTAATGAAAAATACAAGTCTCGTGATCGTTCATCTAACTTCACCAAAGAATACTGAGACAGTGTACGGAACGGAAATTCATGTACGTGAGCCTCACTGATTGATTTGCTAGGTTTTGAGTGATGAGAGCAAACGACTTTCTTATCTTCTTTCAGCAAGCAGAATTCGGCTGGACACCAAAAGAAATAAGCGTTACGCTGAGTATGGATGCTCTTGGTCACATATTTGCTGGCATTTTTGGAATCATAATGAATAGATTGCCTGGTGGAACATTTCGCAGCATAAGTGCCTTAATGGAAGCGATCATATCCCTGACAACTCCATTGACAATCAACGCTCACCTACATCTGTTTGCCGCGAACAGATTTGCGTTGGGATTTTTCGCAGTAAATGATAATCGATTAAATTAACTAGAGCTCGGGTCTAGAGGCGTATGCATGGATAATTCGTGTTTTTTTTCAGGGGTTGTCTTTCATTAGTCTCGCAGATATATACGTCCATTGGACACCATCAGGAGAACGGGCGCGATTGGTGACCTACGCTATGCTTGGTTACGGATTTGGCTTGTCGAGTACTTATCCATTATCCGGACTTATTATTCACGCTTTCGGCTGGCAATTTTTATTTTATATTTTGGGTAAGCCTCACTTTCAACACTTCAAACGTTTTAGTTGCGCTAGTTACTGACGTCTTCATGGATCAGCTCGAATCTAAACTGCTTTTTAGCCCTCTTCTTCGTCAATCTCACATTTACACCTGGTTAAGATACGTGGACCTCCTTTGTATTTGGAGTGGTTCCATACCCAAGTTCGAATCTCTTCTCACCTCCCTCAACTCTCTGCATCCTATTATCAACTTCATTCTCGAAGTAGAAGGCTCATCCATCAATTTCCTTGATCTCACCATCTCTCTCCATTGTGAAGCCAACTCTCTTGTCCCACACTTCGCTATTTATAGAAAACCGTCCAATACCGGCGGATCTCTCCATCATCATTTTCACGAATCTGCTGCCTTGCTAGCTTTCATTCACCACCTCCTCACTATTCTTCTAAAAATTGTTGGAAAAATTATTTCGAATAAAATGTGATATTTCATACGACTCGGATGGGGTGGGTTTCGACCCCTCTACCCCCTTCGCTACGTCACTGCACAAGTACATACACCCAGAGAGATTGAACTAGTGTAAGCTAGAAAGCAAGGCCATTAGCTGCGAACAGGAATAAAACGACGTGAGACCAGAAGTCCAAACCAGAATCGGGAATGTACTGTCGGACACCGAGGAGAGTTTGTGCTGAACTGATGACAGAACGCAAGTAATGCAGAGGAAGGTCACAAATATACGAAAAAAGATCCGACCGAATAACCTGATTTTGAAAAAGGCGGACGAAGGCAACATGGTGGTGGTCATGGAGTAGGAGAACTACACACAAAAAAGTGGAGTCGAACATCGCAAAGAATGGATACCAAGAGCTGAAGAAGGACCCTGCACAAAAATACCACAACAGGTTAAAAGCTGTGTTAAAAGAGAAAAATGAATTAGGCAATGAGACGATGTTTCCGGGAGCACCGAAATTCAAGGGGCTCGTAGAACTCTAGAACGACTAAATAGCATCCAATCGCCAAGTTACAACATAGCGAAGACCTCAGCCTGAAAGAAAACTACCAGTTTGCACCCAAACAAAGCATCAGAACAACGGTAGGCTGATAGAGCAACTGGAAGGTAGAAATCAAGAGTAACGACAAGCTGGTATTGTTGGATGTGACAAACATGTTTGGAACCATGCCAAAGGAGGAACTTCTCGCCTTGCTTTGAAACAACACATATCATGGCGAAGTACGCCAAAACAGTGGAAGAGATTTTGAGTCAGAACTACTGCCGCTTCAGTAACAAGTTCTACAGCCAGGGAAAGGAACTAGCGATGGGATCACCGCTGTCACTGATCTTGGCGGACACAGAAAACAAGATATTGAAGGGCAGCAAGTTTAGAAACTCTATCAAACACTAGCCCGGATATGTAGATGGCCACTAACAGGCAGGTAGACTAATTCCTTCTTGAAGCGAATACGATGAACGAAAGCATCAAATTCACAGTAGAAAAAAGCAATGACTATTTGGACCTAAACTACTGGATAGAACACAAAAAATCTACAGGAAGCCGACGCATACGGATACCATTATTCCAAATGATTCGTACCAGTCAGCGGCGGTCCAGAATTACTGCTGTCGAGATATTTCTGTCGTGAAGAACAGTAAGGAGAACAGGAAAGAAATCGAGATAGTAAAGCAGATCGCGGAAGCCAGTGTGGTGAGGGAGTCTTCGGAAAAATTAAAACAAAGAAGGGAACCCATGACGACACAGTGAGAAAGTACCAAGGATCGTGATAAAAGCGTTTCAACGGCTATGATGTGAATGCGGGTACCCAGAATAACCCACCCACGGTGAAGAAGGGAAGTTTGAGCGGAGTGTGCAAGCTCAGTTATGAACTGTGTGAAGGCATCTACGCTGGGAAGACTGGGAGAAAGTTCAAGATCAGGAGAAAGGAGCACGAAACATCGAGGGAGGAAGAAGATGGGAAGTCACTGTTTGGTGAACATTGTAACGAAGAACAGCACAATGGAGAAGCACTATTTGAAGTCATACACATAGAGAAGAAAACTATAAGAACAGATGAAGATTGCGGTGACAAAGAGGAAGAAAGCGAGGCAGCATATCATAGCCAATAAGAACCCAGTTTCATATAGTGAGACTTAAGGTGTTCTGAGATAAGTAGAACTGTATTCTTGAGATTATTTCGATACTCTAGGTGCTGCAATTCTAATATGGAGCATCATTTGGAGTACAGTTGTTGGCAATGACCCCACGACGGACAGATTCATATCGAAGGAAGAAAAAAATGATTTATCTCGGGAAATAACTTATAGATCGAAGAACAAGGTAAATCACAACAGAATTTTCCGCTACTACCAGTATAGCTGACATTAGGATATTTGATTATTCCTTAAACACGACAGGCAGAAATGTAAAATTATTTTCGAAGAATGAGATGTGTGACGGTCTTACGGTGAAAAACAAGGCTACAAGGTTGAGGTAAAGAGGCGTAATTAGCATACAAAGATATCTTTTCATACAATTCACTCGAGAAATCTTCGTATATTTAAATTACTCACAATAAATTTTAAATTTAGATAAAAATTCCTTATCGAAGTATTTTCACCTCCGTGGCGACGTACGCTCTACTCAACGAAATTTTAATATCGACCTTCACCGCAGCATTTATGTTCGTTCTACCGCTATATATCAAAGGTGAGTACTTCATAACGACTAAATTCGTATCCAAATCGACTCGGCGTCACAGAGTAAATTACAAGAAAACGACCCCACGAAGGAGGAGCTTAAAATAAATAAAATGAGCCTTTACACCGTGTCGTAATACATAAATATCTAGATCAATGAAATACTGACTGCTCGCGTGTTTCATTAATATTTTAGACGTATACGATGCAAATATTCAAACTATAGGACTAATTAGCGGCATTCCTGAACTGAGCGCATTTTTCGTACGACCCCTAATCGCATATTTCGCGGATCGCATCAGATCTAGGCCCAACGGATACAGCCTTGGTAAAGTGAGTAAATATTCTACACCCGTACTACTTCGAATCGTTTAATGATTCTGAATAAAAACATCGCAGATTCATAAACTGTTCTTATTTTGGGGGCAATCGTTCGCGGTGGTGTTTTACTTCCTTGCTGCGATCTCGAACAATCTGACCAGCTGCATAATTAGTCTAACGTTCGCCAGAATTTCGTACAGCGTGTCCCAAGTTTCGTACGAGTAAGTAAAGAGAAATGAAAGTCTCCATTCGCAAGGTATAAATAATTTCTATAATTTTGTTCGTCTCGTTCAACAGCGTTATACCGGTTGATGTGGCCGGACAATATGCCTTTTTCTTGCAATCGGTAGCATTATCTGTCGGCACTATGACCCATTTTGTAAATCCAATCATCATAGGATTTCTGATTCCGAATCACGTGAGTATTTTCAGAATGAAGGAAGGAGAAAAGACATGAATCGTTCACTTCTCGCAGGATCTCTCTTAAGACCTTCCAAGTCAACGAAATTGACACAAGACGTCATGTCACATCACGCACGGGAATCGAGAATATAATACATAAAAAACTGAAGACTTAACAATAAAGGAGGAAATACATCGGTCGAATAAGATAAGGAAGAGAAAAGAGTAGCCTGCACGGAAAAACTGGACCACTCAAATTTTTTACGATAACCACTAATATTCTATATTTTAATAACGTTTCCAGAGTGTCGCAGAATGGAATAAGTATTTTTTTCTCGTCAGTTTTTTGACCATGTACGCAGTCATCATCTTCGTAATTTTTGGTTCAGGCGATCTACAACCATGGGCCGAAGTATCAAAGGACGATGGTGCGGACGAAAATGATAATGAAGCTGGTACAGAAATGTTGTAATTAAGATTTGTTGCGAACTACTGTATCAACATACAATTTAAACGTATTTTAAATCAACCGATCTTCCATTCTTCGACTATATATTGATAAATCACGCGGACATTTTTCTCACTTCAAATTCATTGAGGAGAACGACCTTAAGAATGAATAACTCGACTAGAGTCTCGGAAGTTGAAGGTACAACAGTCTTTTCCAAACTTATCATTACAACGGTTTTTATAAGTTCGAACAGCGGCCGGAGAGATGAGAATCTTAACGTATATCGAGCTCAAATTCAGTCCTGAGGACAGGATTCGATTTTAAAGCACTATTAAAGACTGATATTCTGAACCTTTCAAACCCTAACTCATCTTGTTCTTGGACAACTCAGCTATGATCGCGACGTGATAAAGAAATATGTATTCACTACACAAGATTGCCCGCATTACGTTATCTGATCCCTTCAGCACGAAATATGAGAAATTTTGGCCACCGTCTGACCAGAAATGTTTGACCACGCTTGAAGTAATGTTGGGGGGAGAGAAGAGATCGTACAAGTTTTTCCTCTTTAATAAGAAAAAAATCATTACTTTTTGTCCGTCTCTCTCTGAACTTCTCTTGATTTTTTCTCTCCTGCCGGTATCTTCAAATCCGCCACCGACTGCAAGACTTGGAAACCTTTTGACTTTCGAACCCTCTGATATAAGTTGTGGAGTTCGAAAACATTATTTCAATCGAGGGGCTCATCTATTTCTTGTTTAAAAAAAAAAAAAAATACCGAGGAGAAATAGGTAATCTTTTGTCTTCATATTTCTTGTCTTCACTTAGAATATGAGGTTGGCTGCATTCGAGATTACTCGAGCGCAGGTTGAATCACTATAAGAATATAGTCGTTGACTACTCGTACAAACGTAAAAATCGTTTTGAAACAATGTTTTTTCGATACGCTAATGGTCTTTATTCAAACAATGACATAAACGTTTGTCGTTATCAAGAGTTGATTCAAATCTGAATGTTTCATTTCGATATGAGTACATAAGCAGTCACACGAGTTTTGAGTTTAAAATTAAAGTGATACGAGGAAGGAACCAAGATACAGTTTAGGTACGATAGTTTGATTTGTTCCCAAAAATATGCTGAAGAAGTACTGGCTTGTCAGGGGTGCGGTACAGCTAAGAACGGACTGACAATCCTACGAGGAAAAATAAATTTTATCATAACTCCTTTCCAGAAAAGGAGAGAAGAAGAGAGATGGTGACAGATTTTTGGTTGCACACGATGAATAGAAGTAAGAAGAATTGCATAGTTCAATTTTCGATGGAAATTTAGGAGCTCCAAAGAAATATTTATTACCGTCGATATTCAGTCTAACGACGAAATTTCTCGCACACTGTACGTCCCACCCTCTTCTCCCAAATTACCTGTATTTTTACTCAGTATCGAAGACAAAGACTAATAAAACAGGTAAATATGAACATTGAACGTTTCAAGAGTCATCGAGGGACTGCGACTGAGAAAATCCGGAATATCGCATTAGGAACGGTCTCAGAAAACTCGACATGTTTCGAAAACACAAAGCAGACAAGTCAATACGTGAATATTCGAACCGCGCTTAAGTATTTATTTTTTATCCCCTCTCTCGTTAAAATTCGTGGCGTATTCGCAGTCCCATCTAAGCGATTTGATCATTAGCCGTAAATATGGTGACCGGTTTAAAAATAGTTCCTACATCGATATTCAACTTCCATTTTTTCTCTCAACAAATTACTCAATAACTCTTTGCGCCCGAGTAGGTTTGAGTTGACGAAGTTTTCTCACAAAAAAGGCCATAAACAAGGAGTTAGAGCTCAGAAATGAAATTTCGGATCATTCAACAAAAGTAGGCGAAAGAAGAAGACTCGAGAGACAAGTTAAAACAACGATTCTAGGAACGTTTCTCCGATATGTCACTAGGTTTGAATAGAGCAAGTTCTGTACTTGTACGTTCTATTCACGTTACATTAAGAGCTAACCAAGACGAAGGATGTAAATAGACCATAGAACCATTCGAACAAATATAAATCTTTATCTGAACGTGAAAAATAATAGCACAATCTAGAGATACAGTTTTATAGTTTGCGTGGATATGTTTAGGACGAAATTCCCTAGGTAAAATACGAGCTAAATCGAACACTTTCTCCCTTCAACAAGTAAGTGAAAAACAAGAGAAAGCTCCGAGGGGTGACAATCTTTGAATTGATCACATATTTTTAGCGATTCTTTCTCTCTTCTTTAAGTAGAATTGCCCTTGAGAATGAGGAGCGTTATAGCTCGGGACAGCTCGTCTTGAAGTACACGATCCGTGGGAAGGTTGTTAAATACCGATGTTCTACGATAACAAGAAATATTAGAACTACCACGTCGTGATATCCCGGCGACAGGGGGGCAAAGCAAGGACAGTATCGTCATCATTGTGATCTCCGCACGAATACATTCGAGTACGCTCGAAGGTGATAAGGAAGATGAGAATCTACAAGCGATAATGATAATGACAAATAATATTGAAAACGACTACGTTCGTCTGAACTCATTATTGTGTTTATCTACAAAAACAAATAAGCTCTACCTCGTTTGAATCGTAAATACTTATACTTTGATCTGAATATAAATAACTTTTCTAATCGTATGCGAGTCTGCAGAGAAGTCACAAATACACCATACAATGTTGTGAAAATTTCTACCCCATTTCATCACTTACAAAAATATTCGAGGACCGAAAGAACGCAAAAAACAATATAATTCTCACCAGGAAGCGGTTGCACTGCTTCCTTCCTCTCCCTTCGAAACAAAATAAAAGCACAAATCAATTATAGGAAGTTATTGATCGCCCAAGGCCCATAATTTCAAACAGAAATCGTTTACTAACACAACAATCGTTCTCCCTCACGTCAAAACAATCTTCTGCTCCCATTTTCTATTCGTATCTCAAGTTTTTCAATAAAATGTAGATCAACTAGCATTTCATCTTTGTGAAAGACTATACGTATTCCCCTACGTATCAAGGTTCGAATTCTCTGGCTGACGTTTATCGCTTGACGTTTACATAGTTGAAAGTATCAAAACAAATTATTGAAGGCACGTGTAAATACATCGTAGAATCGACTATTCCGAGTTCAATGCAAATAAAGTGGACTAGATAAATTATAAATATTTTGTCATGGTACGTACCAACGTCGGATGAGATTTCCGTAAATTTTTAAATCGCAGCAACGTCATCTTCGCATGTATTACCAAGTTATTGAAGTACTCTTCTATTTGAGCCGTCGTGAGAATTCTATAAATGTTAGAAAAAGGAAACATGTTATCATCAATGAATGCAGTTCAGAGCGCGCACAAAACACGAGTGAAAAACGTTTACGAGAAACCTCCACTGAGCGTATATCGCTACATGGGGAAGCTGCATCTATAATATTCCTCCTATCACGCTGAGGGAAATCGTGTACAATGAAGTTTTACGATTAAGACCACACACCGAAGATATAAGAACACACGTGCTGCTCACCTCGGATTTATCGCTAGTTTTTCGGGATAAGGATCAGTGTCTGGCTGCGGTAGTCGAATTTCGGGCCAGATTTTGTCCGTCCAAACATCGTGAGTGCAAAAGATTAAAAGTAACGTGAAAATGATCCCGTAGAATTTCCAACATAAATTCACGATCATCCTTTAGAAAGAAAAGGTCAATTATTTAATTAAAAGGAATCAGCGGAGCCTCCAGCTTCACAAAAGAAAAACGTAATCGATTCTAGACCTCCTGGAGGGATAAGTGACAAAATGACCACGAGGATAGTACTCGACTTACCAGAACAGTAGTTGAATGAGGAGCAAGCAAGAGACTGTTTGCGTGGGATGCTCCCAAATAACAATACTTTGAAATTTATAAGCATAATGCTCGTATTTTGTGAATGCACTCGGTTTCTCTCGATGTTTCTTGAGTCCGAAAGGAAAGTTTAGCCATATACAACGCCAGTCACCGAATACCCGTCCAAGTACATCCATCGGACTCACACGATATTTCGATCTACAATTAAAAGAAGTGTCTTTCTGAAACTACAGCATACGAGATCTATCTCTCCCTCTTTCTCAAAACACATGAACGCGTGCGAAAAATAATACGACGGAATTTTAAAGCGTCGAACATGTACAAACGCGAGAAGACTAGAATAAATATTACGACGAGTACGAAAGAGAAAATTTATCTCTTTCGACAAAATACACAAACAACACAAAGGGAAAAGATAATGAAAAAAATTGTGATCACATTGCTTGTTGATAATAATAATATAGACGATGCGCGCGCATAAAAAGTTTTGCGTACGAGGATTTTCTCTGGATATAACGATGCACGTGTGTGCGTAGTAGAGTAGACCAGCGGCAGCACTGCTGTAAGTCGGAGAAGACCGGAAGGTATGGGAAGGCTGGTACTACTTTTGGAGAAGAATAATATTCTGAGACCAATGATGACGACAAGTTGACAACGTTGCCCAGTTACCCCTCGCTATCCTCATCATACCGACTTGGCGACCTCTCGGACTGAGCGAAAGATAAAACCAGGATAAACAGACTTGCTTGAATCACAAAATAAGTACGCTTTTTGTTGATCGTAATACCATTTTTCATGTACCACCCACATAGTTACCTTCAAAACAAGACTGCACGTTGAGTGCGGACTGCCGCTGCCGACCTGCCGTAAAATGTTAAATTAAATTGACGTAAACGCAAAAACGACGATCATGGAAAAGTAATACCTAAAACGAGTCGAAAAAGGTATTCCCAAGAAAATCAGATCATTATAGTAGTTCTCTAATTTCAATTTTCACTTTTCAACTTAGAATTCAACAATAGTAATAATTCCCTTCGACGAGTTCTCGATTCTCAGAATACGGCTCATTACGATGTATTTACGCAAAGAAATACGCATTCGATTGTGACGCGAGCCGATTGTGATCACATTGTGATAGCGAAGGAAAACGTGGAAGACTAAAGGGAAGACCTCGTCTCGGTGATCGTTGTTTTTGCATAATACGTCAATGTCGTGAATTTATTATAACTTATTAGTTTGTACGTCGTATTTTGTAGTTTGTACGACAGAGTTGAGCACAGTCCTTTGTGAGGCTCCTGGCGTCAAATCTGTGACATTCGAACACAGTAAACTCTGGACTCTACGCTGGCATCTGTGATCAAGATTATTTTTTGATAGTGGCTAGGAGGAAATGAATATGAATAGTATTTGATTTAAAAATTATCTCGATTTCCAGAAAATATTTATATTACTCGTCATTATTTATGCTATTTATGATAATTTTTCAATTATTACACCTCGCAAATCAATAGCAATCCAGGGTTCGCCGTTATTGTGTCCGTTATTTATTCAAACGGAATTTCAAGTACTCTTTATCACGGATTCATTCATAAGTGCTTCCCTAACTTGAAAATGAGATTGTGAAGCTGAGGCGAACGCGTAATTCAATACGAGCGTATTGAAACGGTCTACCGAATGGTTTCTGTGTGTAAGGCGATGAATTATTTACCTGCTGCTCATAGTGCCTCATTCTACATGCCTTCAGCAAATGAATCTTCGCCTTCTTCTAGCACCGCTAACGGATTCAATGGTAAGCATAAGGTGTTTCAGAGGTTTGTTCAGCTTTCTTCTTCTGTTTGCTGAGAACAAGCAAAGCATCCCACGACTTAGTTCCTGTAGGATGTCAATATCTGTAGAATTATATTGTGTTAGGATGAATCGACCGTAAGACAATTTACGCCCAAGAGACAAATTCTTTGATTCACGTTTACACTTTACAATTCTTTGTGGTTGATTGACCACAGTTATCGAATGATATGTCGTTTAATCCATGTTGAGTTTCCCTACCATGTTTCCAATTTTGAGTTCAGCTGAGCATTGCTGATCTCTCCATTATTTCGATCGATTTGCCTTAGTAACTATACAAAATGAATTATTATTCTCTTTTGAGGGTTATTTTTGTTTTTAGAAGGGTATATGACGTTTTAATAAGAATTCCTAATGATTCATCATGGGTCTCCTAATCTTACAATTGCAAGCTATATTGTGTTCTCCATTAGGGTACGATAGCATCGTTTGATGGTCACTGTACTCGTAATGATATCGCTCTTTCTGAAAAGTAAAGTGCTTGTCACTGGTGTCTAGTATGAAAAATTTCTTGGGTCGATATCTTAATAATTCGACGAGTTTTCTTCCTACGATTCTCATATTCCTTTTGTTGTGTGCATAATTTATTATATTCACCATTGATCAACTTTCCCATTTTGAGCGAGAATCCATGATTATAATTTGTCCGCAGCAATTCAATGCCATACCCTTTTATTCGAAGAAACGATAAATCGTCTACCTACCATCTATTATTGAAGTTGAAAAGAAAATATCCCGAAAAATACTCGAAAAATCGAGAACCCTATGATAAGTACCTAATTGATAACAATACATGTAAACCCTTACAAACACGGGTTTAGGTAGTTTCACCGATGGTAAGTTCACCTAAAAATCGACCTAAAATGTCATTAATATCACTACACAAGAAAAAAAATTGAAAAATGCATGAACGAAATTATTTGATTGTAATTAGAAGTATTTTCGAAGCTGATCACGATTCCATTGACCGTTTTTCAAAATTGGTTCTAGTTATCGAAAAATGATCGTATAAAAGATGTTTACCCAATCATTGAATCTTTATTTCTAATTCCAGGGTCTGCTGTACCCGTCCGTGTCCCAAGCCCTTCGCTTGGTGAGCCGATCGTCGAGAATTGGTGTTACACGCAGTTGAAAGTATCGAAATTCAGTTACATGTGGACGATAAATAACTTTAGTTTTTGTCGCGAAGAGATGGGCGAGGTGCTCAAGTCATCCGTTTTCATGGCTAATAACAATGACAAATTACGATGGTGTTTACGCGTTAATCCTAAAGGTCTAGACGAAGAAAGTAAGGATTACATCTCGTTGTATTTATTGCTAGTCACCTCGAACAAAGCCGAAGTGCGAGCCAAATTCAAATTTTCTATATTGAACGCGCGACGTGAAGAAACGAAAGCCATGGAGAGTCAAAGAGCGTACCGATTCATACAGGGAAAAGATTGGGGTTTCAAGAAGTTCATTAGACGCGACTTTCTTCTCGATGAATCAAATGGTTTACTGTCAGATGACAAGCTTACCATTTTCTGTGAGGTAAGTGTGCTATCTGACTGCGTGAACATTTCCGGACAGACAAACTCCGTACAGTTCCGAGTGCCTTCTTGCAAACTATCCCAAGATTTAGGCTCGTTGCTCGAAGGCGAAGAACTGTCTGACGTGGTATTGACAGTGGGACCGATAGAATTTCGCGCGCACAAGGCGATATTAGCAGCCCGCAGTCGTGTTTTCGCAGCCATGTTCGAGCACAATATGAAAGAAAAGCGATTGAATAAAGTTGAGATCGAGGATGTAACAGACACGGTGCTAAAGGAGATGTTACGTTTTATTTACACGGGCAAGGTACAAAATTTACCAAATATGGCAGATAGACTGCTAGCGGCCGCTGACAAATACGACCTCAACAGACTAAAAGTGATGTGCGAAGAAGCGCTTTGTGGAAGTCTTACCGTAGAGAGTGCAGCCAGCATTTTTATTTTAGCTGATCTGCATAGTGCTGAACAACTTAAAGCGCAAACGATCGAGTTCATCAATGGCCATGCTTCGGAAGTGATGGATACATCCTCGTGGAAAGACCTCGTACTGTCGCACCCATACTTGGTAGCAGAAGCATACAGAGCTTTAGCTATTCAGCAGACACCTTCCTCGGCACCGCTGAAAAAACGCATGAAAACAAACTAAAATTATTAACGAAATAAATATATGGGCCTGGGGAAGGTCCGGCATTTAAGAAAAAGTTAGTTCGAAAAAATTTTCTTCTTGGATCTCAATTCGTATCGACAAATTTGAAAATGTTGCTTGCGTTGATGAAAAGCACCTATCTATGTGTATTCTTGTACATAAGATTTACGTTGTATCGTTCGTCGTTCGGAATTGGTCTCTCTTGTTCTTTCTTGTCTTATTTTTCTCTTTTCATGTTTGTTGCGTATTTTTCATGTTTCGGGAACGTTTTATTTTTCCTCAAACATACGCATGACGACAAGTTCATAATCATCGTTTTGTATCCTTCATTAATTTATAGGCGTTATACTTATTGTTATGAAAAAGCTAAAGTAGCTTTGGAATTATGATTTTTGCGCCATTAGGGATTTCACGAGCTACGTTCAATTTCTTTTTACTAATTTACTATTTTCGAAAATAATAATTATATTGTAAGTTTTTTTTTTTCGTAGATATAATATATAATATGCAAGAATGGACGAGTAGATGTACGATCTTGGGAAATAATTTAAAATATTCATTTTTAAAGGAAAATAATTTTGCTGCGATTGGATCGTTTTTATCCATCGGTAGATAAACTTTTGCTCGAAGGACTTTGAAGCAAGTACAGTAGTAGTGCCTTCTTCTAATTTTGGCTGTACTCACTGAAATTGAAGAAATGTACCTTTGCTTTTGATCTCTTTTTCTTCATTCGAATTATAATAATATTGTGAACATCGCGTTGAATTGTATTCAATAACGATCAAACTCGTTTTTCGATTTTTTTTTCTTCCGTATGTATTTAGTATTCATATTTCATTCGGATTATAGAGTGCGAAAACATGGGTTGCCATTCTTGTTCATATGTGTTTTGTGATTAGTTAAATTATAAATCAAATTTTTGTGACTTTCCTGTGTTATAATATATACTTTTGAATGATTTGTAAACACCTTGCTTTATCCTTTATTGTGGAGTATAATTGTAATATCCGTTTTACTTGAAAAGAAGACGAATGTTGAATTGAGATTAAGATTACATCCAAATTGAAAGGAACTTATAGAAAAAAAAGGACAATAACCCTAATACCAAATGAGCTACTTTTGTGATTCTTGGAAATAATTTCGTGTGAACTACAATGTAGGATTTAGATTCATAAATCTTGATATTTTTCAAATAATCTCAATTCCGATAAACATTGATGACTTCAATCAGAGTTACTACTTCTCGTAGATGATGAATTTATTTATTTATCTACTAATCTTGATTTTTTCACGGACGTTGTAATTGGGATGTTAACCCATGTTTGGTAGCGCTAGAATCGCCTTCCTCTCTCGCCGCACTCGCTTGAATTTCTGGGTGACGATTTTACGTTCAATGTATTCGGCCATAAGAAACGAGATTTTCAATTAGTCGTAGATGACTCAATACTTCACCATTAGAATTACTTCTTTCAGTTATCGATTCTCTTGAAGTGTTTAAACAATTTATAGGATATAATTTTTTGATATTACGAATTGTAATAATTTAAATCGTATTTGAAAATTGCAAATTCCCCATCATGAAGCATGGTACGTTAAAATTATCCCCCACATGTTCGAGCACGGCTACCAACTTACGCAACTTGGGTTAACATCCCAATTATAAAATCAGCCGTCTGAATGTTGTTTTTTTTTTTTTTTGCTCTTTCCCTAGATGCACTATTGTTTAATTAAAAAATTAAGGAATCGGTCCTCGATGTTATACTCGGAAAAAAAAATTGAAAAAAGAACACAAAATTATTGATGTTTGTTAGTTCCGTCTACATTCACACGTTCAAAATTTAATTCTTGGCTGGTGAAAATTTTTAGTTTATACGGAGGTAAACCTGTACTTCCCACTCCAGGTGACGTTGCTCAACAATAATTAGATTTAATGAAAGACTCATAGCTAGGTAAATTTACGAGCTAATAACGCAATGTCTATCCAACACAAAAATAGGTGAAATCACCTAATTGCCTACCTATGGGTGCACCCCTCTTCTGGCTAGTTGCTGACGTCTTCATGGATCAGTTTGAATATAGTCTGCTTTCTAGCACTCTTCTTTCTCAACCTCATGATCCTAACCTGGCTCAGATACGTGGACGATATTCTTTATATTTGAAATGGTTCCGTAGCTAAGCTTGAATCTCTCTTCGCGTTCCTCAACTCTCTTCATCCTACGATCAATCCTCCATCAACCCTTGATCTCACCTTTTCTCTCCATTTTGATTGTTCCTCACTTCGCCATTTATCGGAAACCTTCCAGAGCACTGGCGTCCTCATCACTGGCTCATCTCTTCATCATCATTCTCACAAATCTGCTGCCTTGCTAGCTTTTATTCACCGCCTCATGTGTCGTAATTATGAGGAATCCTTCCAACTCACAAAAAATAGCATAGGTATTGTAAGCGTGAATTTGATTTCATGGACAAAAATGATAACAAAAACTAAGTACCTAATAATTCAATACAACAAAGCCTACGGTTAATCACAAAATACGAGTAGATAGCTATGGATATTACAATTCATTTTTGGTTTACTTATCAAGTACTCACAAGAGACACTTGTTTTTCAACATATCCAGTTCACAAGTAAATTTATCATGATAAACTGTAGGGAGCTTAAATGTACCTTATAAGTTACCTAATCACACTAACATCATTTCTTTCTATTCAAGCACTGTAATACTAATGTTTGATTTTGTTCCGTCAGGCTCGTTAATTTCTGTTAGGGCTGTCTGCGCGACATCTGATTGAGTGATCTCCACTTCCGACTCGGTATCATCATTCGCGAATTCTTTCCATTTTTGTGGGATTATATCACAATTTGGGAACCATTCTCCAAAAATCTCTCGCAATACCCGTTTGCGAAGTACAACCAGTATCAAGAAGATGAAAACACCTTCAAGACTCACCCAGCAGAACATTACACTTACCCTGTTGTCAAGGATGAAGACGAATGAGTCAAGTCAATAAGTCTAACAATATTTCATAACTATTTATCACAAAACAATTACACAAATCAAGGTGAATCTGTGTCTCCCTATCCTTCTTTAAGGAATGAAATTATTAAGAGAGAAATTGAGAAGAAATGAAAAAAAAAAAGAGGAAAGGAAGTTTCGCTCAACAATATGAATTCCTCTCCCAAAATTTTCTTCCGAATCCATCAATAGATCCATTTCAAAAATCCTTTAAATTCATGTCTTTCAGTGGAACTTGCCATAATTTTTTTTGTTGAGACTTACATTTCTGAAGAAATTTAATAATCTTGATTGAAGACTTGAAAAATTTTTAGTTTAAGGAAGGGCTTCAATTGAGATTTTGTTTCAGCTCGAATCGTAACGTCATCATGAGATGGAAAATTTTTCAATTTAAAAATTTTGGAGAACAGAATTTTTCGGTTGGAGTTTAAAGAGGAGGAACATGCAAACATTGCATTTTTGAATCGTGACATCTTTGAAAAGTAAAGAAAATTCTCTAGGAATGACTAGGAAAAATTCTAAGTCGCAAACTACATACACATGCAGATGAGGAATGAATTAGCAAAAATTCACGACCGAATAACGCTGGTTTCACGGCGAGCTGTTCAAAGGAAGAGGACGAGAAGAAATCTCGAGTAGGAACGGCGGGCGGGAGATGGCTGAACTATCGAAGAAATTTGAAAGAGCCTTGCGCTACATACGAGAAGGAGAAGTTGGAAACTTGAAGAAGCTGCTGGAGTGTAGGGAATGACTTTTCGAAGCGGGTTTGATTCTCTGCGGCGCGGTGTGACCAAGATGACTTTGACTATACCGCATTTTGTCTCCTATCTGGTTTTCAATTTTCAACTAATCAAACTATTATAACTCTTCTAGTACTGCACTGATGGATAAAATTAATTTCCTCCAAGTATCTCATGAAGGAGTCTACTATTAGATACGAAGTCGCTGACGTTTGGGCTTGTATACTCGCATCCTCAAAGTAGTCACCAGACTGATAAAACAACACAATTTGCCCTAATCGCAATAGCTTAAGTACTTTAAAAGTCTATATTATGTTCATGGTACCCATGTGTAATTTTTCAAATTATCCTCATCATTACTCACAAAATTTCGACAATTGTGCTATAGGCTATTGAATACAACGCGCCAAGTATAAGATAGAAACTCCACGCTACACCTGAAGTGAAGATAAGTCTGAAGTTTATCATCAACCTGCAATAACAAAAAGAAATTAGGTATGAAGAAAAGAAGCATTAAAGTAAGTAACACACTTCTCCTACATATATTTTTATTAAACGCACGATAGTAAGCATTCTATAAAAGAAGTACAGGAGAAAAAAAATCAGATGCCCTTGCAAACTCTGCAATGGCATCTGGGGGCAGCGGGGAACCCGCAAGCTTCGCAGTTCCGTGGAAAACGGCCAATCTTATAAGGGTAAGCATTAGGTCTGATCGAGAGTTCGAGCTATAGAAGTCCCTAAAATAGGTCGAGGTCACTGATAACGTTAAGTTTGGAGTAGGTCTAGGCCTCCTTTACACTAGTTTTATCCTAGGTCTAGTCTCCCTTGAATTCTCAACACCAAATCCAATTTGACTCATGAATCAGGTTCCTTGCGTTCCTTCTTTAACTTTGTTAAGGAAGCCAAAGAAGCCGTCGTTTTTCTAAGTCCCGCTCCTGTCATATATAGCTCGAGAGTCGAAATTTCTCTAAGTTTCCCTCCTATCATATGTAGCTTGAAAGTCGAAATTATTCCAAGTCCCTCTCCTATCACATATAGCTCGAGAGTCAAAATTTTTCCCAGTTCCCCCTCCCGTGACGTCATAAAGCTCGGACCGCTCGCGCTCGCGGACGCAAACATTTCTTAAAAGTACTCCCAACAAAAAAGATAGCAGCTTCCCAGCTAGAAAATTTCGTAGTATTTGAAAAATGGAGATAACGTATCATTTTTTCAAACCTTTAGGAGAGGTTTAGTGCAACTTTGTGTAGTTCACAAAGAAAATTTAAAATAGTGGGCAGGTTCCTAAATCTGGCATGTGGTAGATGAGATAAGAATCCTAAGACAAAATAAGAGTGCGTAAAAAATATTTCTTGATTTTTTTGACGGGTGAGGAGGATTTATTTGTGCCTGATGTGGTCATAGTTATATCTCTCTACTTTTAATTGGCCCCAGAGGTATGAACTGAGTAGTTCTGGAAGTGTAGTATAAAAATATGGAGATGCTTTCATCGATAATTTTCTAAATGGAAGGGGGTAATTCAACCACACTGTGATCCGGAAATCCATTATGGTCGGCAATACAGACAACAGTGGTACCTATATTGTCAAATGAAGAATTTTATTTTTCCAAAAATTGTATTCATGTAGTCTTAACCTGTATTTTATCCTCTTGGCAAAAGATCTTCTTGTCTCTTCCGTCTGAAATTTCCACAGCAGTCGTTGAGTATTGAACCAAAGTACAAAGGAACCGATCACTAACAGCGCCAGTGGTACAACAACAAATAGAAGGAGACCAAGCTGTTCTGCAATACACATAATAACTCATTATAAAAAATTTAAATTATTATTTTTTATAATACATGAAGCGAAAGTGCTGCGTATCGTGTTCGTTTTTTGTAGCAAAACATGCCGTTATCAGAACCGTGGCGAAAATCAAGTCAGTGGTGCCATTTAAATAATTTGTTAACATTCTTTTTGAACGATAACCAATTTAAAATGTAGGCCCAAGTGTTCCTTTCACTTACTTTCACTTCATGTATTAAAAAAAGTACTGTTTGTAATTTGTGACAAAAACAAACGATATTGGAACTCGCTTATCCACATTCGCTTCGCTCGTGTGGCTACACTGCGCTCGTTCTAATATCGTCCGTGTTTATAGTTTCCGAAGTACGTACGATGTTCAATACAGTCCCACTCAAATTTGAATTCCGTGTACAGTTTTTTTCCATGCGCGTAAATATTGGCCAAAATGACTGGCCCAACCGGTATTCCATAGGAGAAATATAAATATCTTTTAATCAGAATATCCTCGTCTTGTCGACCATAAGGTGATCTAAATAATGTTTCATTTAGAAATTAGGGAAAGTGTAGTTTTATTATTTAACTTTATAAATTTCATATAGGTATAAGACTCAGAGGTTCGTCGAGCGAACTTGTCCTTACGCCGTTAAGATAACTCAGAGGTGGTCTCATTATATCATACATCAAAAATTATGCCACTTGTTTATCCGGCTACTATTCAGCAAAATCGATAAGCACCGGCGTAATAGAGCTCGATAGCTTATGTACTCGCAACTCGCAACATTGACTGCGAGTGCCGATGCGACGCGAAAATTCGTGAGAACGGTACAGCGTTCTTACACCTCCCCCCTCGGGGACTCCACCACCAGAGAAGAATGCCAGGCTGATCGTTTACCCAAGTTCAGAGGTTCAAAGACTTAACTTAGGCATTCCGTTTTCCCCAACACCCAACTCTCGTAATAGAGCTCGATAGCTTATGTACTCGCAACTCGCAACATTGACTGCGAGTGCCGATGCGACGCTACCAACACGAAAATTCGTGAGAACGGTACAGCGTTCTTACATAGGTATACCGGTAATTATTGAAGGCTGAAGAAAATATTGATTTTTAGAATTCAAGTACATGACTCGTTCTCTGTGAATCTTTTCTCACTTCTTCCATTAGACAGATTAGCCAGAAGATACTTTATCATTGTACAAACCTAAATCGGATTGGATTGAAAAGTTTTGGCTCAATTTTCATTGCCAAACAAAACGCCTAATACTCTTGTCTTTCTCATCTTAGTCTCCTTACCCCTCAGACCAAGTCTCTTCTAGAAACTAATTCACTTTTATCTTTCTCCTGCCTTTAGATTCCAAGCTACATCAACCTTTCGGAACATGAGTGGTAGACCTTGTGGCCGAAAATTCCCTTAGGCCTACCTCCTATAAAATTTCTGACCATGTACTCTCACTTCTGCCTATGAACTCAGAAACTATTACCAATGCCCACTACTCGAGACCTGGTACGAGTTTAGGAAAACTCAATATTCAAACAAGCATTAGAAAAATTTAAAAACTCGCAGCTCACCTAGGAAGCTGCTCGGGGTTCCCTTCATTAACTTTGTTAATTGAGGCAAACAGGAAACCTGTTTTATGGGAGTTACTCGCAAGCAGTGTCAAGCTCGGAGGTCGGAATTTGTCCCAGTTTGTTTCTCATCATATGTAGCTTAAAAGTTGAACTGAAAGTATGTCCTCATCTTTATTGTCTAATAATTAATTGAAGTAATAATTCAAAAGAAAATTGTGTCACGCCCGCTGGGTAAAATTTTGTCAATACCATGGCAATGCCATTTTTGCAACAAATAACACAATATTGCCATTTTTAAGCGTTCTGAATAATCAAATTTCAAAAAGTGGGCGTGGTCAGTTCTGTCAAGAATTTGGCAAAATGTCAGCCGTATGGTATCAATTTTTCCCGGCGGCTGGTTTCCTTTGTAACCGTATCATTTAAAATCTAAATAGCTTACTTCAACTGCACCCAAGAATCGTATCCAATGACGCAGTTCCAGCATAAAGCACTAAACATTATATACAACCGAAAATACACTACAATCAAAGTAAAAGTTTGACGATCAAGGTAATCCACATACATTTATAAGGCATACATGAACTAAAGTTCCATACTCACGTTGAGTGATGCAGAAGTGAAATAAAAAGTTGTAGTCCTGAGAACTTGTCTCGTAAAATTCGTACGCGTGAAAAATACAGAGGCAAATGCTTAAATGAAGTATGCATGTTCCATAGATATCTTGGAGCTTTTTTAGCGACCTGTAGATGATTGCAGTCAGCGCTAGAGCAATAGCCGATACGCAATTGGCGTCGTAGATTAAAAAGTATAAAAGTTGATCCGAGAAGGGGATTGGAGCCTCGGACACTGTATCATAATCGATTGCGTCACTATCGTCTTTGCTGTCTGCGTTTTTGATACAAACAAACGCGATAGCTTCGGTCGTAGCATCGCTTCCTGTATGCAGGACTGAAACTTCGCAGTAGCTGAAATGAAATGAAAGTTGAAACTCAAACTTATCGCTCAAGTACTCATGGAAAATTCTTAGATTTTATGGAAACGAAATTTGCAGGAATATTCTGTATGGAGGGGGAAAACAGATTTTATTTACACAAACCCAACTTAAGAGATCAAAAACTTGCAACATGTGGGACACTTTTCATCAACTGCTTTAATTAAGGAGAGCAGGAAACCTGTTTTATGGAAATTTTCCAACTCCTAATTGGCCGAAATACCTTCAAGTCTTCTTCCTCGTACGTAAAGCTCGATAACCTGAACTATCTTTAGTTCACCTTCTTGTACGGACAACTCGAAAGTTGAAATTTTTCCAAGTATACTTCTCCGCTCTTTCTGTATACCTAATTTTGGCTGAGTGGTCGCAAATTCTTCTAATTCCCTCATGATGTACACATGTAGCTCGATAAGGGGCCGTCCATAAACGACGTGAGGTATTTTGGGGGGAGAGGTCCAGCCAAGTCTCACCAAAACTCACGTGAGGGGGAAGGGGGTGCCGACAAATCTTACTAATTTTTTTTAATAGATAAGCGCGATGAAGCACAGATAAACGTATTTAAAGCAAGAATACACATTTCGGAAAATCTCACGCGAGATAAGAGGGTGGAGGGGGTCAAGGCAAAAAATCGCATCACGTAATTTATGGACGCCGCCTAATTGGAATGTCTTCGCCAACCCTTTTCATGTACTCGGTATAGCTCGAGGACGAAAATTCCACCGTTTCCCACTCGATAGTCAACATTTTCTGTCATCCCTGTCCTCATACAAAGAACCCAAAGGTCTACATATCTCCCTGTCCCTAAAATGAATCAAAGCCTCCAACCCTTTTCAGAACTATTATTTCTTAGAAAGACGGCAGAATATTTTTCTACAATAATTCTCATGAAACCGATTCTACTACAACTCTGATAAAACGTCTTTCAATCAAATCTTAATGACAAGAATTCTCAGTACTCCGTTGCTGATATACCGGTTGGTTAAATCTAAATACTTATAGAATTGTATTGCAAGCGCTTATGTGATTAGTGTGACCATTCGATAATTGAAAAGGGGCCCGGGCGTAGCGAGAGAATGAAGCAAAACTGAATGGGTGTCTTCTTTTCTGGCTCTAAAGGTAGAGTCATCTGACTGAAGTCTACCACAACCAATGCTTTTCATACGAAAAAAGGTTATTCGTGCATATATTGCGATCAGTACAATCTCATGGTCGCCAACTAATCTAATCAATTGCCTACTTCACCAATAACTAAATGTATGTACTCACTATGGTTCTCGAAATACAAGTCCAAGTCCAAAGGCGTCTAGAAACGTTCCTCTGGAGTCTAAACCTTCTAAATACACAGACTGAATGGACCACTCATTATTTAATGTTTTTATGTGCTCGTCATTTTTCGGACAATCCAAGTCAATTGGCTTTCCATTTGTACAAGTCCAGTGGTAGTCTTGTACAGAGACATTTTCTTCGCAACAGCGTCTCAAGTGCGCGTCACAATTATGAAATGCAA
The DNA here is from genome assembly GCA_035079385.1 of Aspidiotus rigidus. NCBI lineage: Eukaryota > Metazoa > Arthropoda > Insecta > Hemiptera > Diaspididae > Aspidiotus > Aspidiotus rigidus. The sequence continues at coordinate 1,214,551 of JAVHKY010000044.1, read as the reverse complement.
TTACAACTATGAAAATGTAACCGAAAATTATATTCATGACTAGTAGACCAATCTTGAATCAAAAGTTTTCAGAAGACGTCATGATTAGTGAACACGAATTAATTGTCCAGTTACTTTACATTATTTTCCCGAAGAAAAAAAAAAAAAAAAAAAAAATCACTGAATATCATTTATTATGAAAAATATTGTTGCTTAAAGATCACGAATAGTGCAACATGAATACTGTACAATGGTGAGAATGAGAGAAAATGTTTTATTTCATCTTTCTACTCGATTTGTACAGAGAAACACATTGTACAGAAACAGACGTCAAAGGTGTTATCTACATTTTACAGGATGATTGCAAACTGACTGTGTGATGTTTGCGGGGAAGAGAATTTTTTGAAATCATGTTAATGCTGTAAGCGATATTGGATTATTTATTTTCGGTCCCCAAGGAATATCTTATCATAAAAGACTTTTGGATGTCGATACTCTCTTTGCCTAAAACTCCGTATGATTACACAGTAAAAGATACAATGCTAATACGATGAAAAAAGTAGAATTTTATCCAATCTGTATATTATTGTATTTACTTATATTCGATTTTTTTTTTATTCTTTGATCGTACGTACTTCAATTAACAAATTTTTGCTAATTTTCGAGTAGAATTTCGGTGTCTTCCTAAAACTACGAACAGGACTCTTGTCCCCCTGAAAAAAGAAAAAAATGAAATAAAAGGATAATAACAACAACGATGAATGTAGGTACTTAAATACCGTTATGGGGGGGTTGAAGATTTATTTACTTTGTTATTTATTTTTTACAGTTATCACTATTTACAATTTATCCAAATCTTCTCACATCGAAGCTTTTGAAACAGAAGCTTTCAAGATTCACTATCATCATGAATTTTTTTTTTTTCATCAACGAGCTATTTGACTATACACAAAACAGAAGTTGGTTTAACAAATACCTAATATCATTACATAAATTCATTTTCTAATGTTGGAGAAGTTTATAGAAATAAGTAGAACGAAGATAGTTGAGGGAATTGAAGATGATGTCGGAGTTGTTAAATAGTGCGGAGGTTGTCCAGTTGGTAGCGGATGAGACTTTCATGTAGTTCAAGAAGTATCTAGTTTTCGGTAGGATTCTAGACGGGGGTGAGATAGATATTTGAAAATATTGGTGGCACTCAGGTATTTGATTTTGAGCGATTTTATGTGAGAGGTAAGTCTCAAAAATTTATAAGAGTCAAGAATTTGGATGGAAAAACCTTGAAGGAATAGAGGAGGTAGAGAAATTTGTAATCAGCCGTTTTTTCAGAAGATAACGAGAAATTTGTAATCAGCCGTTTTTTCAGAAGATAACGAGACCAGTTTTGCCCGGGGAAAAACGGAAGCACAGTCTGAAGCCCATGTAGAAATTTTGTCTAACGTTTGTTGACGTGATGCACGATGAGGGTCTGAAGATTGAAACGAAATGCTGTAGTCATTGGCGAAAAGCCGTTGTGTAAGGGGAAAGGAGGAGCAAGTTATGATGTCATTTATAGCCAACAAAAAAAGCGGGACACTCCAGTTTTCTCCTTGAGGGACGTCGTTCTGAATGGTTTGGTGATAAGAGAGATGGTCTTGGATCCTAACTGTTATGAATCTGTCGTACAGAAAACTTTGTAAGGGTTTTGGGAGATTACCTCTGAGACCTATGGAGTGTAGTTTTCGACATAGGTAATTACGCCATACACGGGGAAAAGCCTGTCGAAGGTCGAAAAAAATAGTGTAGAGGGAAGAATTTTCGTTTTTTGCGTTGGTAATTTGTTGTTGGTGGTTTTCCAAAGGTTGAAGAGTATTTTGACCATTCCGAAAATCATATTGGGAGCAGAAAATTATATTATTGAATCCGAGGTGCCATAGTCTTTTGTTTAGTATCTTTTAAAATAATTTTCCGAGGATGCTAGTAAGTGCAATAGGGCGGTATGAATCAGGAAGAGAGGTCTTTAGAGGGTTTTAAGATGATCGCTAGTTTCCATTTTAATGGATATGTTCCTCGAAGTAGAATGACGTTGAATATTGAGAGGCAGTATGAAAGGGAATTGGGGTGAAGATTTTTAAGCAAGGAAGCGTGAATATTATCAGACCCGGGAGATGCGTTTCCAAGATTTTAGATACTTGAATGAAACACAGTAAGTGAAATTGGAGCATCGTAAGGATGATATTATAAAAATGTCATTATTTCCATAACCCGTACTCTTTGATACCGGACGGTACCGGTATTTCATTTTTCAAAGTAGTGAATAATTTTTAAGAAGAAATATGTTTTATGGGTAGAGGGGGGGGGAGGACGTGAGACTTGAGGAAAATTTCAACCTTGGGGCTATATAATATAATGGGAAAGGGATTTTAAAAAATGTAGACCTCCGAGCTATACATGATAAGGAGAGACTTGAAGAAAAGATCGAGAAAAATGAATCCCACGCAAAAGAATGAGAAAATAAAACTAACAAGAAGGTAAAGAGGGAAAAATTGATAAAATTTTTCCTTCTATATTTTGAAGAACATGGGAGAGGTGAGCAACTACTGGGATATTTTAGTTCACTCTAGAGATGGACTTAAATATTATCTATTAACGATAGTTACACATAAGTAATTTTGAATCGATATACCATTTCTAATTCGTTCTAAAGATAGCAAAATCCTTGACACGACCATAAACTTATTATGAAAGAAAAAGAAATATTGTTTGAAATTCTACAGCTTTGCTGTTGTGATTTAGGATTTGATAGTAAAGTGTGTTTCGAAACGTGGATCCTCTACTCGTGTTTACTTTTTCATATATGTGTACTTACTTATGTATTTTTCTAAGTAGGTACCTATGCTAGGCCACGAGGATAGATCCCAACAAAAATGAATAGTTTGTTTTTTTAAATTTTTCAAAGTCTCTCAAGATCAAAATTTGCTCACAGTCTCATTCAATACTGAAATGAGCCGGGAATCTGTTTTAGATGACGGAAGTGGCATGAAGTTTTTTATTAAAATTTTTTAATGAAATTAGTGCGTCATTAAGGCTTTAAACAAGAGTCCAATTTAATTATAAGCGAGTCAAACATACAAAATGATAATTTTTCTATGGAACACAATGAAACAGGCATATACGAGTAAATGTAATGAGTACATCTTACAACTTACTCAAAATTTTTCTATTATTTATTCTAATAATTTTTCATTTTCCTATCAAATTTTCGTCTTAAAAAAATAAAAAAAAATTTGCAAATCAATTTAGTCATATAATACGTGGTAACCAGGATAAGTAAAATGACAAAAAGAAGAAAAGCTATTACATCTAGGAGAAGTATCTGATACCAAGGTATATTCACCGCCGCCGTCCTCAAATGTGGAGCTCCTCTATGCCTAATCACATACTCTGTCCAATAAATGGCCGTGCCCAACGGTGATAGTGGTCTGTCTTTAAACCTTACTGACAAGTCTACCGCATTCCTTTTATACCTGTGGAAAAAGGTGAATAAGTAACAGTACTCAATACTTACCGAGAATTGTGAGGTTCACTTAACGAAGGGTGGAGGAATGTAGAGCACTCGTTACAACCAAGTGTACGGTAAATAAATTTCGTATATACATGTATTTTTCATTTTAAAGTCACAAACGAATGGAGATGTAGGAGATTTAACAAGAAGTTTGGGGGGAGGTAAGTTGTCGCGGCGTGAGGGAATGTGGGAAGGCTAAAAAAAAGGTAAAAGTAAGTTTGAGAGAAACTAGGAGCCGTGGAAGGTTATTTCCTTCATGTTGGATGGTTCTGTAGGCGGTAGAGCAAGGGATCTCTGTTTCGTCTGAGTTTGTTATTTTTTCAGAAGTTGTGCATGATAGTGCAAAAGGAGGTGAAAAATCAAACTCCTTGGGTAGATGAGAAATTTTCAGCGGCGCAGTCAACAGAATAATACTTCTAAAAACTGCACGATACAGTTTGAGATTCAGAGGAAAGAGATAAATGTTTTGATTTTTGCTGGAGAAAATAGAAATTTATGTTTGTCATTGTTTTATGATCCTCTTCTCGCTTTAAGAACGTGGTCGTCAGCAAAGAATCACAGCGTGAGGGAGAGTAAATATATTTAATCATATAGGTATCACTGACAGTTACCATAAGGGAAGAATGAAATCTCAAAGACGTCACTCCTCATATGATGGTGGGAGAAGAATAGGTCTCGATTTGTTACTGTTATAAGATCTTTGAAGAGATCTTGATTCTCGAAACTTTAACGCGTATTCTATACTCATTTTCCTTCCATTTGAAAATCCACGCTCTTAAAAATTGACACAAGATGACTTACTGACGATTGCTGAGAAGTTCTGTTATTTTCTCGAATACAACTTCGGTCGAAATCTTTTCGTAATCTAAAATTTCACCGACGCCATTTGATTTGATACTTTCGAGATTGGATTTCTGATCGCTGAATATCGGTATTCCTAGAATTGGGACACCTTCGTGCACAGCTTCAATTAAACCTAGTAATCCTCCGTGCGCTATGAACAATTTTACGTTTGGATGAGCTGGAAGTAATAAAAAGAAATGCGCATTAGGAAAGGTAAAGTAAACAATTGACTAATCCCGAAGGAATATGGTCTCTTAAATTGACGAGAAGAGGGTGATCGAGGGGCGCTCGTCGCAAAATCTGGACTAGATATTTGACAAGTAAAAAAAGGGAAACTGCTCAGAATCGAACCGAGAGAATTTTCTCTCGATTGAAGTTGCCCAAGTCACTTACCAAGAATATCTCTTTGTGGCATCCATTTCGAGATAAAAACGTTTTCAGGTTTTCCTGGCAGATCATCCTCCCATTTCCACAAAACACGCTGAGGTAACTTGGCGAAAGCTTTTAGAAACGCATCTCTTTTCTCTTCGGGAAGTGTATTACCTCGAAGTAAAGAACCCATTGAGAAATATATGACTCCATCAGTCGATTCGTTCATGAACGTTTCTATATTCTGTAACGATTAGAATTGAATGCAGAAAACTGCTTTTTCAAAATCACATTGGTTATAAGAATTCCTCAAAACGAAGAGACGCTTGACGGGCAATTCAATAATTTTTCTAAAACCAAACATTCCGGTTTGAGAATACTGTCGACATGAAATCTGCCTTATGAAGGGTACTATCCGAGACAGATAGGCCGTGTCTGTTGTCCTACTAGCAACCGAAGGAGCTGAGGGCTCTTCAAAAAATGGTCCAAGAAACCTCGTTCTCTTTTGAGGGTATGAAACTTTCGATTTTTGAGCAATTTATATCGAGAGGGGGAAGGGGGTACTCGAAGAAATTTTAAAAATCGAACTATATATTAGATTAGTGATGCGATGAAAGACGAGGGCTATTCGAGAAAGTGTCTTTCGAGAAAATGTATTATACAGGAGCTCTTTGATGTGCTATGGGGATTTCATAAAATGTCGATGTATAAATAATATGATAGGGGTGGAGACAGAGTTTAGAAAACTTCGCTCCCTTAACGAAGTTAAATGAGGAATTCGAGAAACCTGTTCTATGGGATGAATTCGGTTTTTATTTTGAGCCTATCAAATACATTGGTACTGCTAAATATTACAAATTTCTCCAAGTCCCACTCCTCCTAGTACACACACATAATTTGAAAATCGAAATTTTCTCAAGTCCCCCATTCCTATTTCACTTGATGCTCAAACTTCTTTAAAATTTGGACGGCCGACGTCAAATTTTTGAAAAAAAAAAAATAGAACAGGTTTTCTATTATCATATCGACCTCCAAGCTTCATATAGAGAAGGGGGAGGGAATAACATCGATTGCAAATCTGAGACCTAGCTTCAAATTACATAAAGTTTCATTCATTTAAAACAAGAGCTATTTGTATTCAACACCGAATTTGCGTTTCATCTCGCAAATGTTTTTCATTACCTATGATAAAATTTCTCGCCACAAACTCGAGAGTATTATTTTTTCTACAAAATGTGAGTTACATTCGTCGAGAAAAGACAGCTAGTAATCATTTCTATGGCACGGATTACTTTAGGGCTTCTCGTTGGCTTAGAGTCTAAGCCGATAAGACTAAACAGATTCGAATTGCACCACTTTCTTTCTCCTCGTTTCTATGAAATGTTGTTCATGGTCACAATTATTGACGTCATCATCTTCGTTTCGTAAACTTACTATACCTATAGGTACCTACGTACGAACATGAAGTACAATTCACAGTATTACAGTAATCTTCTGTCGGCTGTTCCTTATCATCATACACTCTTCCACGTGACAATCGTTGCCGCTATACAAACTAATAATTGCGATTATCTCACCTTTACACAAGATGCTACCATATACTCCTCCCACACTTCGGCAAACAAATTGTGATTCATATCTTTCAACATCCCGAACGCATACAGTACTATCAATTAGCAATAGTTTACTCCTTTAAAGATTTGTTCCCCACCCCCAACAAACCCATCTATCTCTCTCTAAAATTCTCGCTTATCAAGTCTTCTGAATCGAGTACTCTATCTTATTAAATCGTCTATTCACTCAAGTTGACTTTCGACTAGACAATTGAGAGAGGGGACGCGGCCGTTTGTGACAGTAGAAAATGCTCAAATTTAGCACGTAAAGCCTTCCACGCATGAGGTGATCGCAAAACCGTTTCGCCAAAGTGTGCAAAAATTTAAGAGGGTGTTTCGAGAGAAGAGTGAAATACTTGATTTTGAGGCTATGATTTTCGGTATAAAAGACACTCTAACTGTCAGAATGTGTTTTACTTACTTTCGGCAATGGTCGCGGTGGTTTAACGGTTATACCTCCTATCTCCACTACATTCGGTACAAGAGGTCGTGCTTGCCGCATAGTATAATGAGTGTTGAAAAAGAACAAACTTGCATTCTTTACTGCATCATCGATACGAGGCACACCTTGGCCAAAAAACGCCGGTGCAATTTTGTCGTACCGATTTACTGAAGTGACCTTGTGGAAATAGAGAGCGTAGCAGTACAACAACGTGTTCTCCAACCTGTCGAAAAAATCCATCGGAGCAGGAAAATCCAAACTCGGGTACGCGGGTAAGTAACTCGGACTGTCGGGTAAGGCGGCACGACTCGACATCCATGGGAACGGATATCCAGAATGCATCAATATGACCGGAATCTTCTTAGCATACCCGAACAGTGCGAAAAAATCGTACACAAAACTCTCTGTTATGAGGACGTCGAACGATGTAGTCGAATTGCGCAAATCGATAAGGGGTGTACAAGTTAGTATACTTTCTTCGGAGGGCATAAGTAGAGGCTGAGTATCCAATTTACTCATCGAGCGTCGAGTGCGTTCAAAAATCTCGTCGATGGAAAAGACGTTCCCAGCAAACTTGAAACATTCTTCCACGCTGATTTCAGTATAATTAGGGAGTTTGTAATTCTTCGGAAAAGTGTTGTACACCGTCACGTTGTGACCTCGTCTAGCCAAACCCACCATTAACGCGTCAAATACGATGTAGTGACTTTTGGCGGGTAAGGGAAATATTCCCAAAATATTGAAACACGTCGCTGGACTCGAGATCACGAAAAGTATTGCGAGTAAAAGCATATTGAGCATGAATGAGTCGAGTTTGCTCGCGAATTTTGAGCAAATTACACTTGCAACCGCAATAAAGTCACGTCACCGTAAATTGGAAACACGATCACGCTCGGACGTGTATTCGAAGAGTAGAACAGCACACATTCTGAGTACCGGTGGGTAACTTATGTTCCATATTTTCAAGAAGAAAATTACTGTACATCTGACGTCTCGCGTTATCATTCGAAAAATGACCTTGTGAACTTCATTCGCTTTTAGCGTTTCTCTGTGATAATTCACTAGAAGGAAATAAGATTTTTATTTCCTCGCTGCTAAGTCAAGAATGCCTCACAGTCATTTGCCCACGAGAAAATTAAAACAGATGATAGCGCTCTTCAATTCTATTATCGCGCGGCACAGTCGTTTGACTGATTCTTATCGGAATGGTACTTGCTTCATGATCTTGTGGTTGGGGAATTGATACCGCAATCATATAATGTATCTATTCCCCTGAGTTGGATGGATTCCTCACAGTTACGAGACATTTTAATAGAAGAAATAATTGAGATAATAGAATCTCGGAACGAAATTATAAGCACGACCGGTTCCGTGTTGGTGGGGTAACGCATCATCAGCTAGTGACGTACCTACAAGACAAATTGAACATGTGCGAACGATGAAGAGGGAGGTTCGCATGCTTCGGAATTAATACTTAGTGTTGGGCACTGTAGTTGGGCACTATTGGTAGTACTATCGATACTACCGATAGTATTGGTAAACTACCGATAGAATATCACGCTATCGTCACTACCGGTAGTGTTTTTCAATTTTATTCTATCATAATGTGTTACTATTTTTTCCTTCTTGAAGTGAGAAAAATTGATGAAAAACACTACCGTATGTAAACTTTATGGACCAAGCCCGAGGAAGAGCATGAGTGATTTTCTTCGTCTGAACACTAGCGCACGAGTCACGACTGCCCTAAATGGATAAAATGGAAACACTATCGGTATATTGATACTACCGATGGTTTCCCGGAAAACTACCGAATAAATAGACTGATATAAGTGTCAGGAAGGAGGAAGACTATCGGACTATCGGTAGTTTCAAACTATTGGTTTTTGCATATTATCACTAGTTTGGAAAGAATGACGTTACAGAATAATTATTATAAAACTTGAAATAATATTTGTGAAAACAAAGCGAGTATCATTCAATTAAGAGAGATTCGTTAGAAATAGGGAGGTGCCTTGGAAAAATTTCCTAGAAATTAACCTGGAAAGGAAAGAAATTTATTTTATCTTTCCTTTCCAAAATTTCCAGTTTTTTCATTAATCGGGGCTAAAATATTTGTTTCTTTGGAATCATTGCTGAATTACAGAATAACCTAATATCTTTTCCTAATATCTTTTACTCGTATTTCTTTTGTGAGATGAGATTATGACATTGTCTTTCAAATGTTGATAAAAAATTTCGAATACTTGGACACTTTCCGCAGCCTGACGAACCAATCAGCGTGTTTGCTTAGAGAAAAATGTATTCTTATTGGTCGAGATATGGTTTGGAGTTTAGTGTAGAAAGGAAATTATGTTTTACATCGCTAAACAAAGGGCGGTGTGATGGTATTAATGGAAATGATAGTATATGATACGACAGCTAGGAAAAAATGAGAAATAAGGAGGGAAAAGAAGAGAAGTACAATTTCGATACCCTACAAACCGAGACATAAAAACGCACAACAACGCACACGATATCCTGAGCCGCAAAAGGTGATCCCGTTTTAGATTATCATTGTGTTCAGTGCTATCTCGTACTTGACCGATTTGGGAGTGTCCGGCAGCACTTGAATATAGTAGAATAAATAAATAAATAAATATATTATTCATTCGCAATTATAATGTTTTATAGCGTTTAAAGAATTTATTTCGCAACGTACAGAAAACTTTAAGAACTTTAATACAGCCCATATTTCATCACTTTTAGATATCCAACATTTTTCGAATAATCAACTGTACGAAACAATCATTCATTCGTAATTATAATGTTTTATTCTGATGTTCTTCGTTAAAATAGGTGAATAATAAATGAATAAACGAGTCGTCATTAATACTTATCATTTTTTTTTCTTTCATCTCTTCACACTATTTTTAAAAATTCAGTAAAAAATTATTGCGAGAAAATAGCCCACGGTAGTATACAATAGAATATACAGTACAATGTGGAATAAAAATAATACAATCATTGTAAATAATTTAAATATTCTTACTACAGCACCAATGCCGGCCTGATGCGTATGTATAAATTTGAAAATTATTGTAAGTGCGCATAACGATATCATAAATTAAAAATTGAAAGATTTCAAATGAGAAAGTTTTCCAAAATTTATTTTTCTCGTTCTTTCAATTCTCTTTAATTTGGTCTTAAGGCTGAGAGCAAACGAGCACAAGCCGTAATACTTTTTGATTGAAAACTTATAGCGACAAATAAACACATATCGATTTAGTTGGTGGAAGGGATGTTAACTACGCCTCGCAGATTCGGTCTCGCATCTAAAATACTCGAAGTTCGTACAATTAGCGGATGGGGTGTAGAAGATAATGGTGCTCGACTTTACAATAGTAAAAGTAGGAAACGGTTGAAATTAGCTATCTCCTCCCGTTATTATCTTCTTTTTTCTCATCTCTTCGTCCATCATCGCTTTGTTTGGCGTGCCTGTTCTGATCATGCCGACCACTGCTGGATGAATCATATTATGCTGACCAGCACGAATCGGTTTGGCTGAAAGAATGAAGTAAATAAACGTAGAAAAACGCACAACTCGAATATTGCAATAGGAGTCCTTGAACAAATACATACCAATTTGAGCGCTAGGCCCTCGTCTGGCAAGATTTTTCTGTCTAACAGCTTCTTTAATACGATCAACCTCGAATTGGTAGCGTTTACGATCGCGCATAGCACCTTCTTTGGCTTCTTTCAAAGCTGTTTCTAAAGCCTGTAAAGTAGAAGTGAAATTTCAAAATATGTATCCATTTCTGCCTGGCACAACAAAAGAGGTGTGTAACTTACTTTTACTCTTTCCATAGTCGTTCGTAAACGTTTCTCCAGCTTGGGTAATTCACAACGTAGGTCCGCGTTATCGCGTACCAACTGCTTATGTACTTTCGTCAGCTGATCGAGATTGTTTTCGAGGAAACTGATTTTTTGCTTTTGCGCTAGAGAGCCGCCATCGTCCTCCGCCTCTTCCGTGTTACCGGACTTTTTAATACGTGACTGTATGTCTTGGACGAAAAGTTTGCGCAAATTATGGAGCGTTTGCAGCTCCTTAGCTACCGTATCCTCCATGCCTTTGAGGTCTTTGAGTGCTTGTTCGCGTCTCTCGTTCGAAAGAATGAGTTTCTGTAGCTGAGCGCTCTTTTCCGCCTCTTCTTGTTTCAGCTTTTCATAGTTTTGCTGCAGTTGTTGATGCGCTAACATGTATTTCTGGTTGGTGTCCTTCAGTTCGTTGATTAGTGACTGCTTTTCACCGATTTCGTCACGCAGCTCGGCTAACTGTTTATGGTGGATATCGCGCAGCTGGTCGAGTTGTTCTTCGAGTGCCGCTTGAAGTTTGCTGGCATTCTCCTTTTCAACAGCCTTCTCTTTGGTCGAGACAGCATGAACTTGTTCTGCAACAACAGATATACGATTGATTAGATAATCATTGGAAAGAGACATGCAGAAACCAGATACAAAATAATAGTGAGCTCGAAAAGACTACTGCAAACCCATTCCACTCAAAAATACGATCCTATTCCAACATCCACTCTAATACGTAAATAGCAGGACCACTGTCCAATAATCAAGCATCTAGTGTTGAGGATCGTGAAGACTAAATTGGTGTAGGAACTGATGGATCTTCGAGGGCGCAAACAATGATGATGATAGTACGTTCCAAATGCATTACCTGCTGCTTTCATTTTAGCGCATTCTTCCCGTAAGGCATCAATATTTTCTTCGAGAGTTCGTTTTTTATTTTCGGATTCACGGATTGATTCTTGCAACGATTTCATTCGGGCTTCGTGTTGCGAAATTAGAAGCCTGCATTCGGCTAAATCTTTTTCATATTCGCTGATCTATAAATAGGTTCACAAGCGTTAATTATTGCTAGAACTTTTTTTCTTTTTTTACTCGAGAAAAAATGATAAGACGACTAGCGTACCTTTTTATTAGCGTCGGCTTGGTTGGCTTCCATATTTGAGCACCTTTGAACCAAATTTTTGACTTCTGATTTCATTTTTGAGATATACAATCGGGCTACTGTAAATTCTTCTTCTAATTTGCCATTTCCATCGATCACCATCTGTCACAAGAACAATATAAAACATTGACGTGATTTCAGATTTTATACTGATTCACAATTACTTTAAACTGCGTCAGAAACAAAGTAACAGAACTAATTTACAAAAGGATTGATTCCACCAACAATGAGGCGGCCACAGACCCAAATTTTCTCAATGATTCAAAAACCAATCCAATTCTTAATTTGTCTTATCCAATGTTCTAGAATGCTTACCTTTAAATCTGTATCCGTTCCAAAACTAACGCCGATTTCGTTCAGATCCTTCAATAGGTTCGTAAGCATTTCGGTTATACGGCGCTTTTGATGCGTCGACATATCTTTGAGCTGTTGTAACTCCGCTTGAATAGCATTTAAGGTGTTCTGAGAACGCAGAAAAATCAACATAAGGCAAGGCAAATCACTGATTGATACAACAAACTGTAAGAATTTTACCTGTTTTGTAGAAAGTTCTTCGTTGAGAGCTTCATTTTCTTTGTTTTTGGTTTCTACCTCTTGACTTTTGGTGTCGTAGTTTACGGCCAGTTCTTCGAGCGCCTGCAAGACTTCTTTCACTTCTTCTTTCGAGCTCTCGTTCTCCTGCGTTATACGACTCATTTCTTGTTGCAGCGTTTCAAAATCTTTTCGCGTTGATCTGATCAGCTGCAAAAAAGGAAGAAAAATGAGAATGTTGATATGACAAGTTTGCTCCAACACGATCAAAAATCAGCAAGATTTTATTCGATGACAATTAAAAAGTTTTCCGAGAGAATTTTGTGAGTGGGTGGAAAACAATGGCGTGATAATGGGAGGGGGAAGGTTTTCACCTAAGAATATTGTTGTACATTTTTTCGAGATGAACTGCAATTTGAGGGGTATTTAAGATTTCCTTCGCTTCTAAAAGGAAGAACGAATTTTCAGAAAATCTTCCCCTTGTCTCCTCCCTACACAGAAAACTTATGCAAGTAGACCATTTTTAGATCGGGAGACCTCACTCAAATTGAGGATAAACCGAAGGTTGAAGAAAGTGATTTAAAGAAAAACGTGACAAGAATCACTGTTGTTCATACAAATGAACATGAACACAGCAAGTTGAAGGTTGCTTCCTACTTACTTCTTCTTGTTCAAGCATCTGCTCTTTTAGTTTTTCGACGTATTGACTGTGTTGATTAATTTCTTCATCTTTTTCGTCCAAAAGTTGGTACAAACGTTCACGTTCCTCTTCTAATTTCTGACGTTCCTCGTTTGATAACGATCCGAACATAATACCAGCACCGGGAGTCGCTGGTATTGGTAGATCTACAGATATGACAAAGAAATAATACATGAGCTACCGATCCCAGAATGAACTTCTAATACCTGAATGATGAAACTCACTTTTCTTGGTGATATCTACGGTTGAGGATACCGGAGTAGAGGGTTCGAGTGGCTCTTGTAGGTTGACTTGTTCATCTTCTTTGACAGTTTCTCCTCTTCGCCACCTATTTCAACATACATCGTTAATCACTAGCTCGATAACTACTCGCAATTTTCTTTTTCATAGGTCAAAAAGGGGTACCTGCTGATTTCGTTTTCTAATTTCTCGCACTTCAGTTTAAAACGATTACATTTATCACGTTCTCTTTCAAATCGTCGTTTCCATTCTTCTGCTGTAAGCTCTTCGTTTACGGTTACTACGTTCTTAATAGTTTTCGCTCTGAAGAAAAAAGTTCGTCATTAGGACTACGAAGCAGATAACGTAACATAGAATGAAGAACACTGAACGCTCACCTTTTACCAAAATCAAGCGTCGATTTACTTTCAGCTTCGTTGAACGACGCCGGAGAGCAGCAAATAATGATTGTAGTTCGAGCATTACCTCCAAGCGATTCTTGAAGGATACGCGTCAACTTTGAATCTCGATACGGTATGTGCGTTTTGTTGCCGTCGGCTAGTGCAGATATCACGTTACCCAGGGCCGATAACGATTTATTAATATTCTTTGCTTCATCCAGCACAGTACCTTCGGCACCCGTTTTACTAACCTATTAGACACGATAATAAGTCACAATTTTGAAGAAAAATTATGGAATTAGAACGCTAAATGCTTATCGATTATCAGAAAAAATGTTTCTAGCAAATGAAGAGAAGAAAAAAATCCTTGTTGAGATTGTGAATGAATAACTGAATATCTTTTCTTTATTTTCACGACACGCTAGTTAGCGTCAACAGGAAACCTACAATAGTGAAACAATATCAAAGAATTTCGAAGAACGAGGTAGAAATCTTTTTCACTCACCCAGACACAGCTATCTGAAGACCCCAGAAAGGTCGTGGTTATTGATTTTAAAATGTCATTCTAGTCCTTAACATCTATTTCAAAAGTTCATCATTTTTCATGAGCAAATTTTTCATTGCAGGTAAAATCAAACTAGAAATTCGTGACTACTTTTGACACACGAAAATCAATCTTAGAAGACACAATTCAATACTCGTAGTATAGAAAAGTTGGACTATTTCACCAGCACAATTAGCATCCTTTAATGCTTCGAAAATATTGTAACATAATTCCAATTTCTTTACGTACCACCAACCTTCGCTCACACTAACATCAGAAAATTCGCAGAAGTCGTCGAGATCTCTTCGTACTCGCAACTCTTCCGGTAAGTTAAGAATGGCGGTCGCTAAAACCGCGTATGGAATTT